>CM038670.1:434361346-435015929 GCA_021605145.1 Aegilops bicornis | reverse complement strand
GTGGCCGCGTCACACTTGCTAACTGGTTCTGCCTCCGCCCACTTTGTGAACTTGTCAACTGCCACCAAAAGGTGGGTCTTCTTGTCTTTGGACCTCTTGAAAGGCCCAACCATATCTAGCCCCCAAGTCGCAAATGGCCAAGTAATTGGAATCATCCTCAATTCTTGAGCCGGTACATGAGCCTGCCTTGAAAACTTCTGACAGTCATCACACCGTCTGACCAAGTCCTCGGCATCAGCATGAGCTGTTAACCAATAGAATCCGTGACGAAACGCCTTAGCTACTAAAGATTTTGAACCAGCATGGTGACCACAATCTCCTTCGTGGATCTCACGTAAAATTTCACAGCCTTCTTCAGGAGATACACAATTTGAAACGCCTACACAACCTTTGCAATGATGCAGCTCTCCGTTGATAATAGTCATAGACTTGGACCGCCGGATTATCTGCCTGGCCAATGTCTCATCCTTTGGTAACTCGCCCCGGTTCATGTATGCAAGATAAGGAACCGTCCAATCTGGGATAACATGAAGAGCCACCACCAACTAAGCTTCCAGATCAGGAATAGCCAAATCCTCTTCACTAGGGAGCTTGACGGACGGATTATGCAGAACATCCAAGAAGACATTAGGCGGAACCGGTTTACGTTGAGAACCCAGGCGGCTTAAAGCGTCCGCCGCTTCGTTCTTCCGCCAGTCCACATGATCCACCTGATAACCTTTAAAGTGACTTGCGACAATGTCCACCTCACGACGATATGCTGCCATGAGTGGGTCCTTGGAATCCCAAGTGCCAGACACCTTTTGAGCCACCAGGTTCGAGTCACCGAAGCACTTAACTCGGCTTAGGTTCATCTCCTTAGCCATCCGAAGACCATGGAGTAAAGCTTCATACTCAGCTGCATTGTTATTGCAAGGGAACATTAAACGGAGAATATAACAAAACTTATCACCTCGTGGGGAAGTTAATATGACTCCAGCCCCCGAGCCCTCCAATTGCCTGGACCCATCAAAGTGAATAGTCCAATAAGTGTGATCCGGCTTCTCTTTAGGCGCTTGTAGTTCTGTCCAGTCGCTGATGAAATCCACAAGTGCTTGAGATATCATCGCCTTTCGGGGTATATACTTCAACCCGTGAGGCCCGAGCTCTATGGCCCACTTGGCAATCCGACCAGTTGCTTCCCTGTTCTGGATTATATCTCCCAAAGGAGCAGAGCTGACAACTGTGATGGGATGACCTTGGAAATACTGCTTTAGCTTCCGGCTTGCCATAAAAACTCCATATACCAGCTTCTGCCAGTGTGGGTACCTCTGCTTGGACTCAATAAGCACCTCGCTGATATGATAAACCGGACGCTGAACCAGATATTCTTTTCCTGCCTCCTTGCGCTCTACCACAATAGCCACACTGACAGCCCGAGCATTCGCTGCCACATATAGCAACATCGGCTCCTTGTCAACTAGGGCAGCAAGAACCGGCGGATTAGCTAGCTGCCGCTTTAAATCCTCAAACGCTTCATTCGCGGCGTCACTCTAGACGAAGTTATCCGTCTTCTTCAGCATCTAATACAAAGAAATGGCCTTCTCGCCAAGGCGGCTAATAAACCGACTCAACGCGGCAATCCGGCCTGCCAAGCACTGAACGTCATTGATACACTTCGGTTTAGCCAAGGAGGTGATGGCCTTGATCTTTTCCGGATTAGCCTCAATGCCCCTGTTAGATACCTGAAAGCCCAAGAGCTTGCCTTCCGGTACACCAAAAACGCACTTAGCCGGATTAAGCATCATCTTGTAAACCCGCAGCTTATCAGAGGTTTCCTTTAAGTCATCAACCAAAGTCTCCTTCTTCCTTGACTTGACCACAATATCATCCACATAGGCGTGAACATTGCGGCCGATTTGTGTATGAAGACAATTCTGCACACACCGTTGATAAGTCGCCTGGGCACTCTTGAGCCCAAAGGGCATAGATATATAGCAGAAGGCTCCGAAGGGGGTTATGAAGGCCGTCTTCTCCTGGTCCTTAACTGCCATCTTGATCTGATGATAACCAGAATATGCATCCAGGAAGCTCAAACGCTCGCAACCCGCCGTAGCATCAATAATTTAATCAATATGGGGAAGGGCAAAAGGATCTGCTCGACAAGCCTTGTTGAGATCTGTGTAATCCACACACATCCGCCAAGTGCCTTTCTTCTTAAGGACCAGCACCGGATTAGCCAACCACTCAGGATGGAATACTTCAATTATAAACCCAGCCGCTAAGAGCCTGGCCACTTCTTCTCCAATAGCTTTGCGTCTTTCTTCATTGAACCGGCGGAGAAATTGTTTGACCGGTTTATACTTAGGATCAACATTAAGTGTGTGCTCAGTGAGTTCTCTCGGTACACCTGGCATGTCAGAAGGCTTCCACGCAAAGATGTCCCAATTCTCACGGATGAACTCGATGAGCGCGCTTTCCTATTTCGGATCCAAGTTAGCGCTGATGCTGAACTGCTTGGACGAATCGCCAGGCACGTAGTCAACAAGCTTAGTCTCATCAGCCGATTTACACTTCAAGGTCGGATCATGCTCGGTAGTTGGCTTCTTCAATGAAGTCATGTCTGCCGGATCAACGTTGTCCTTGTAAAACTTCAACTCTTCTGTGGCACAAACCGACTCAGCATAAGCCGCATCACCTTCTTCACACTCCAGAGCAATCTTGCGGCTCCCATGGACAGTTATAGTTCCCTTGTGACCCGACATCTTGAGCTGAAGATAGACATAACAAGGTCGTGCCATAAACTTAGCATAAGCCGGCCGTCCAAACAAGGCGTGATACGGACTTCTGATCTTCACCACTTCAAAGGTCAAAGTTTCTGATCTTGAGTCATGCTCGTCCCCAAAAGCCACCTCCAGAGCTATCTTACCAACAGGATACGCCGATTTACCAGGCACCACACCATGGAACACCGTACTAGACGGTCTAAGATTTTTATCTCTTAACCCCATGCGACGGAAAGTTTCATAATACAGGATATTGATGCTGCTCCCTCCGTCCATGAGTACCTTTGTGAACTTATAACCTCCTACCTGAGGTGCTACTACCAACGCCAGATGACCCTGATTGTCAACCCGGGGTGGATGATCCTCCCTGCTCCACACAATCGGATGCTCCGACCAGCGTAAGTAACGGGGCACAACCGGTTCAAAGGAGCTTACTGCTCTCCTATGAAGCTTTTGGTCACGCTTGTCCAAGCTAGTGGTGAAGACATGATATTGCCCACTATTTAACTGCTTTGGATTGCTCTGGTAACCCGACTGCTGCTGCTGCTGATTATTGTAGCCACCATGGTTGCCCTGATTACCTTGATTGCTATGTCCGCCCTAATTACCATGGAAGCCTGAACCCGAATTTCCTCCGCCATAACCCGACCCATGAGACCCGGGGCCTGAACCGTTACCCGGTCCATGATCATACCGGAAGTCATTAGAATTTTTGAACTCTTGCATGATATAGTAGTCCTTCCAGAGGTGTGTGGCCGGCATCTCCTTCGTCCCATGTTTCGGGCAGGGCTGGTTCAATAGGTAAGACAGGCGGTCCGGGTTAGGGTTAGGTGCTCCACTGCGCTTGGGCGGTTTACCCTTGCGCCGTTGGCCCTTATCCTATGCGTTGGCATTGTCCACAAAGTCCATGTTGTGATCCGCCTTACGTTTGTCGCCGTTTCCATGACTCGTCGGGCTGTGGTACTGCCCTTTGGCGTTGTCACTCTTCTTTCCCTTCCCTGTCTTATCATCATCCGACTCGGGATCCTTGGTACTATCAGAGTCATCATACTTTACTAAAGCGTCCATGAGGGTTCCCATGTCATTGCAATGGTGTTTCATCCATCCCAACTTCAACTTCAGAGGCTTAAACCGACAGTTGCCTTCCAAAGTCAGAACTGCGGTGTCAGCGTTGATGCGGTCCGATGAATGCAAAATCTCCGAGACCCGCGCACTCCACCGGGTTGTTGATTCTCCTTCCTCCCGCATACGTGCAGCTAAGTCCACAATCGACATGGGCTACTTGCATGTATCCTTAAAATTCTGGATAAACCGGGTTCTCAACTCGGCCCATGATCTGATAGAATTAGCAGGTAGACTCTTTAACAAAGTACGAGCTGTCCCTTCTAGCATCATGGTGAAGTACTTCGCACAAGCTGCATCGTCCACATCCAGCATCTCCATGGCCATCTCATAGCTTTCAATCCATGTCTCTGGAGGTAAATCGGCAGTTTAATTTTGCACCTTGCGCGGACCCTTGAAATCCTTGGGCAGGCATACATTGTGTGACGCCGGGACGAGACACGGCACCACCAAAGAGCTAGAGGTAACTCCCGGCTCTACCGACGTGGTCGGACGAACCGGAGTAAGCTGACGAGCTTCATACTGTGCTACTAAATCGGCCTCCCTGCATGCACGAGCCCGGTTCACCACATATTGAGCATCACCAGCGCACCCTGCCGGGTTGTGACCACAGGGCGGTTCGCGGTCCCGTGCATTGCTTGACACGGCCGGTGTTGGGGAACATAGCAGAAATTCAAAAAATTCCTACGTGTCACCAAGATCTATCTATGGAAAAACTAGCAATGAGGGGAAGGAGAGTGCATCTACATACCCTTGTAGATCGCTAAGCGGAAGCGTTCAAGAGAACGGGGTTGAAGGAGTCGTGACTCGTGATCCAAATCACCGGAGATCCTAGTGCCGAACGGACGGCACCTCCGCGTTCAACACACGTACAGCCCGGTGACGTCTCTCATGCCTTGATCCAGCAAGGAGAGAGGGAGAGGTTGGGGAAGACTCCATCCAGCAGCAGCACGACGGTGTGGTGGTGATGGAGGAGCGTGGCAATCCTGCAGGGCTTCGCCAAGCACCGCGGGAGAGGAGGGGGACTTGGGAGAGGGGGAGGGCTGCGCCAGGGGCAAGGGTGCAGCTCCCATGCGCCTGCCCACTATATATATGGGTTGAGGGGGATTACTTCTTGCCCTCCAAGTCCATTGGGGCGTTGGCAAAGGTGGGAGGAAAGAAATCCCATCCTTTCCTTTCCCCACCGATTGTTATCCCCCTTTTTTTAGGGATCTTGATCTTATCCCTCCGGGATATGATCTTATTCCTTCTAAGGGGGGATCTTGGTACGCCTTGACCAGGGGTGTGGGGCCTTGCCCACACTACCCACGTTCATGTGGGTCCCCCATGCAGGTGGGCCCCACTCCGGAACCTTCTAGAACCTTCTCGGTACAATACCGAAAAATCCCGAACATTTTCCGGTGGCCAAAATAGGACTTCCCATATATAAATATTTACCTCCGGACCATTATGGAACTCCTCGTGACGTCCGGGATCTCATCCAGGACTCCGAACAACATTCGGTAACCACGTATATCTATTCCCTATAACCCTAGCGTCATCGAACCTTAAGTGTGTAGACCCTACGGGTTCGGGAACCATGCGTAACATGACCGAGACTTTCTCCGGTCAATAACCAACAGCGGGATCTGGATACCCATGTTGGCTCCCACATGTTCCACGATGATTTCATCGGATGAACCACGATGTCAAGGACTCAATCAATCCCATATACAATTCCCTTTGTCTAACGGTATTGTACTTGCCCGAGATACGATCGTCGGTATACCGATACCTTGTTCAATCTCGTTACCGGCAAGTCTCTTTACTCGTTCCATAACACATCATCCCGTGATCAACCCCTTGGTCACATTGTGCACATTATGATGATGTCCTACCGAGTGGGCCCAGAGATACCTCTCCGTTTACACAGAGTGACAAATCCCAGTCTCGATTCGTGCCAACCCAACAGACACTTTCGGAGATACCTGTAGTGCACCTTTATAGCCACCCGATTGCCAGTGACGCTTTGGTACACCCAAAGCATTCCCTACGGTGTCCGGGAGTTGCACAATCTCATGGTCTAAGGAAAAGATACTTGACATTAGAAAAGCTTTAGCATACGAACTACACGATCTTTGTGCTAGGCTTAGGATTGGGTCTTGTCCATCACATCATTCTCCAAATGATGTGATCCCGTTATCAACGACATCCAATGTCCATGGTCGTGAAACCGTAACCATCTGTTGATCAGCGAGCTAGTCAACTAGAGGCTTACTAGGGACATGGTGTTGTCTATGTATCCACACATGTATCTGAGTTTCCTATCAATTTAGCATGGATAATAAACGATTATCATGAACAAGGAAATATAATAATAACCAATTTATTATTGCCTCTAGGGCATATTTCCAACAGTCTCCCACTTGCACTAGAGTCAATAATCTAGTTCACATCGCTATGTGATCAACACTCATAGGTCACATCTCCATGTGACCAACATCCAAGAGTTTACTAGTGTCACTAAACTAGTTCACATCATCGTCTGATTACGACTCAATGAGTTCTAGGGTTTGATCATGTTTTGCTTGTGAGAGAGGTTTTAGTCAACGGGTCTGCAACATTCAGATCCGTATGTACTTCGCAAATCTCTGTCATATTGTAAATGCTGCTTCCACGCTCCACTTGGAGCTATTCCAAATGGTTGCTCCACTATACGTATCCGGTTTGCTACTCAGAGTCACTCGGATAGGTGTTAAAGCTTGCATCGACGTAACCCTTTACGCGAACTCTTTATCACCTCCATAATCGAGAAACATGTCCTTATTTACTCCAAGGACAATTTTGACCGATGTCCAATGATCCATTCTGGATCACTCTTGTACCCCCTTGCCGGACTCATGGCAAGGCACACTTCCAAAGGCGGTACACAACATAGCATACTACTGAGCCTATGTCCGAAGCATAGGGGCGACCTTCGCCCTTTCTCTCTCTTATGCCGTGGTCGAGCTTTAACTCTTAACTTCATACCTTACAACTCAGGCAAGAACTCCTTCTTTGGTCGATCCATCTTGAACACCTTCAAGATCATGTCAAGGTATGTGCTCATTTGAAAGTACCATTTAGCATTTTTTATCTATCCTCATAGATCTTGATGCTCAATATTCAAGCAGCTTAATTCAGATTTTCTATTGAAAAACACTTTTCAAATAACCCTATATGCTTTCCAGAAATTCTACATCATTTCCGATCAACAATATGTCATTCACATATATTTATCAGAAATTCTATAGTGATCCCACTCACTTCTTTGGAAATACAAGTTTCTCACAAACTTTGTATAAACCCAAAATCTTTGATCATCTCATCAAAGCGTACATTCCAACTCCAAGATGCTTACTCCAGTCCATAGAAGGATTGCTGGAGCTTTGCATACTTGTTAGCATCTTTCAGGATTGACAAAACCTTCCGGGTTGTATCACATACAACCTTTCCTCAAGTATAACGTCGAGGAAACAATGTTTTGACATCCTATCTGCAAGATTTCATCAATCATGCAAGAATTGCTAATCCAATTCCAACAGACTCTTAGCATCGCTTACATTTAGTGAGAAAACCTCACCGTAGTCAACTCCTTGAACTTGTCGGAAAACATCTTTAACGACAAGTCGAGCTTTCTTAATGGTGATACTTACCATCATTGTCTGCCTTCCTTTTAAAATCCATCTTTACCCAACGCCCCACGACCATCAAGTATTTCTTCCAAAGTCATGGATCCTCTCATGGATGTTATGGCCTTGAGCCATTAAATCGGAATCCGGGCACACCATCGCTTCTTCAGTGGCTCAGAGGTTCATTGTTGTCTAGCAACATGACCTTCAAGAAGGATTACTGTACCACCCTGAAGTAGTACGCATCCTTGTCACCCTACAAGGTACGGTAGTGACTTGATCCAAAACTTCATGATCACTATCATAAGCTTCTACTTCAATTGGTGTAGGCACCACAGGAACAACTTCCTGTGCCCTGCTACACACTTGTTGAAGTAACCTCATCAAGTCTCCACCATCCTCCCACTCAATTCTTTCGAGAGAAACTTTTCTCGGGAAAGGACCTAATTCTAGAAACAATCCTTTTTGCTTCCGGAACTGAGACTAGAGGTATACCCAACTGTTTTGGGTGTCCTATGAAGAAGCATTTTATCCGCTTTGGGTTCGAGCTTATCAACCTGAAACTTTTTCACATAAGCGTCGCAGCCCCAAACTTTTAAGAAACGACAATTTAGGTTTCTCCAAACCATAATTCAAATGGTGTCGTCTCAACGGAATGACGTGGTGCCCTATTAAAGTGAGTGTGGTTGTCTCTAATGCCTAACCCATGAACGATAGTGGTAATTCGATAAGAGACATCGTGGTACGCATCATATCCAATAGGGTGCAACTATGATGTTTGGACACACCATCACACTATGGTGTTCCAGCGGTATTTATTGTGAAACAATTTCCACAATGTCTTAATTATGTACAAAGCTCAGAACTCAGATACTCATCTCTATGA
The DNA here is from genome assembly GCA_021605145.1 of Aegilops bicornis. Taxonomy (NCBI): domain Eukaryota; kingdom Viridiplantae; phylum Streptophyta; class Magnoliopsida; order Poales; family Poaceae; genus Aegilops; species Aegilops bicornis. The sequence goes on along the minus strand of CM038670.1, from coordinate 435,007,506 downwards.
TCATATCATAGACATTTTATCCTCTTGTCACGATGATCTTCAACTTCACTCTGAAATTACTTGAACCATTCAATAATTCAGACTTGTGTTTCATCAAGTAAATACACTCAACATCTACTCGAATCATCTGTGAAGTAAGAACATAACGATATTCATTTGCATGCCTCAAAGACTCATTGGACTGCACACATCAAAAATGTGTTACTTCCAACAAGTTGCTATCTTGTTCCATCTTACTGAAAACGAGGCTTTTTCAGTCATCTTGCCCATGTGGTATGATTTTCATATCTCAAGTGATTCAAAATCAAGTGAGTCTAAACGATCCATTTGCATGGAGTTTCATCATGCGTATACACCAATAGACATGGTTCGCATGTCTCAAACTTTTCAAAAACGAGTGAGTCCAAAGATCCATCAACATGGAGCTTCTTCATGCTTTTATACCAATATGACTTACATGGCGATTGCCACAAGTAAGTGGTACTATCATTACTATCTTATATCTTTTGGCATGAAAATGTGTATCACTATGATCGAGATTTAATAAACCATTCCTTTTAGGTGCAAGACCATTGAAGGTATTATTCAAATAAACAGAGTAACCATTATTCTCCTTTAATGAATAACCGTATTGCGAGAGTAGACATAATCCAATCATGTCTATGCTCAACGCAAACACCAAATAACAATTATTTAGGTTTAACACCAATCTTGATGGTAGAGGGAGCGTGCGATGCTTGATCACATCAACCTTGGAAACACTTCCAACACATATCGTCACTCACCTTTAGCTAGTCTCCGCTTATTCCGTAGCTTTTATTTCGAGTTACTAACACTTAGCAACCGAACTGGTATCTACTACCCTGGTGCTTCTTGGAGTACTAGTAAAGTACACATTATCATAATGTATATCCAATATACTTCTATCGACCTTGCCTGCCTTCTCATCTACCAAGTATCTAGGGTAGTTCTGCTTCAAAGGTCCGCTCCCTCATTACAAGCACTTAGTCTCGGATTTGGGTTTAACCTTGGGTTTCTTCACTAGAGCAAAGCAACTGATTTGCCGTTTCATGAAGTATCCCTTCTTGCCCTTGCCCTTCTTGAAACAAGTGGTTTCATTAACCATCAACAATTGATGCTCCTTCTTGACTTCTACTTTCGCGATGTCGAACATCGCGAATATTTCAAGGATCATCTATCCTCGATATGTTATAGTTCATCACGAAGCTCTAGCAGCTTGGTGGCAATGACTTTTGAGAAACATCACTATCTCATCGTGAAGATCAACTCCCGCCGATTCAAGTGATTGTTGCACTCAGACAATCTGAGCACAAGCTCAATGATTGAGCTTTTCTCCCTTAGTTTGCAGGGTAAGAAAATCGTCGGAGGTCTTATACCTCTTGACGTGGGCACGAGCCTGAAATCCCAATTTCAGCCCTCGAAACATCTCATATGTTCCGCGACATTTCGAAAAACGTCTTTGGTAACTCAACTCTAAACCGTTTAACTGAACTATCACGCAGTTATCAAAACGTGTATGTCCGATGTTCGCAACATCCAACGACGACGTTTGGGGTTCAACACACTGAGCGGTGCACTAAGGACATAAGCTTTCTTCTGTCCGTATAATCGCTACTGTCAACTTTCAACTATATTTTCTCTAGGAACATATCTAAAACAGTTGAACTAAAGTGCGAGCTTACGACATAATTTGCAAAGATCTTTTGACTATGTTTAGGATAATTAAGTTCATCTCATGAACTCCCACTCAGATAGACATCCCTCTAGTCATCTAAGTGATTACATGATCCGAGTCAACTAGGCCGTGTCCGATCATCACGTGAGACGGACTAGTCATCATCGGTGAACATCTTCATGTTGATCGTATCCTCCATACGAATCATGCTCGACCTTTTGGTCTCTTGTGTTCTGAGGCCATGTCTGTACATGCTAGGCTCGTCAAGTTAACCTAAGTGTTTCGCGTGTGTAAATCTGGCTTGCACCCGTTGTATGTGAACATAAGAATCTATCACACCCGATCATCACATGGTGCCTCGAAACGACGAACTTCCGCAACGGTGCACAGTTAGGGGGAACACTTTCTTGAAATTTTAATGAGGGATCATCTTATTTACTACCGTCGTTCTAAGAAAATAAGATGTATAAACATGATAAACATCACATGCAATCAAATAGTGACATGATATGGCCAATATCATTTTGCTCCTTTTGATCTCCATCTTCGGGGCTCCATGATCATCATCGTCACCGGCATGACACCATGATCTCCATCATCGTGTCTCCATGAAGTTATCTTGCCAACTTATTACTTCTACTACTATGGCTACTGGTTAGCAATAAAGTAAAGTAATTATATGGTGTTGTTCAATGACACGTAGGTCATACAATAAATTAAGACAACTCCTATGGCTCCTGCCGGTTGTCATACTCATCGACATGCAATTCATGATTCCTATTACATGAACATGATCAATCTCATACATCACATATCATTCATCACATTCTCCTTAGCCATATCACATCACATAGCATACCCTGCAAAAACAAGTTAGACGTCCTCTAATTGTTGTTTGCATGTTTTACGTGGCTGCTATGGGTTTCTAGCAAGAACGTTTCTTACCTACGCAAAACCACAACGTGATATGCCAATTGCTATTTACCCATTCATCGAATCTGTTCCGACTAAAGTGGGAGAGGCTGGCACACGCTAGCCACCTTATGCACCAAGTGCATGTCAGTCGGTGGAACCTGTCTCATGTAAGTGTACGTGTAAGGTCGGTCCGGGCCGCTTCATCCCACAATACCGTCAAAACAAGATTGGACTAGTAACGGTAAGCATATTGAACAAAATCAACACCCACAACTACTTTGTGTTCTACTCGTGCAAAGAATCTACGCAATAGACCTAGCTCATGATGCCACTGTTGGGGAACGTAGCAGAAATTCAAAATTTTCCTATGTGTCACCAAGATCTATCTATGGAGAAACTAGCAACAAGGGGAAGGAGAGTGCATCTACATACCCTTGTAGATCGCTAAGCAGAAGCGTTCAAGAGAACGGGGTTGAAGGAGTCGTACTCGTCATGATCCAAATCACCGGAGATCCTAGTGCCGAACGGACGGCACCTCCATGTTCAACACACGTACAGCCCAGTGACGTCTCCCATGCCTTGATCCAGCAAGGAGAGAGGGAGAGGTTGGGGAAGACTCCATCCAGCAGCAGCACGACGGTGTGGTGGTGATGGAGGAGCGTGGCAATCCTGCAGGGCTTCGCCAAGCACCGCGGGAGAGGAGGGGGACTTGAAGAGGGGTAGGGCTGCGCCAGGCAAGGGTGCAGCTCCCATGCGCCTCCCACTATATATAGGGGTGGAGGGGATTATTTCTTGCCCTCCAAGTCCATTGGGGCGTTGGCAAAGGTGGGAGGAAAGAAATCCCATCCTTTCCTTTCCCCACCGATTGTTATCCCCTTTTTAGGGATCTTGATCTTATCCCTTCGGATATGATCTTATTCCTTCTAAGGGGGATCTTGGTACGCTTTGACCAGGGGTGTGGGGCCTTGCCCCACTACCACGCTCATGTGGGTCCCCCATGCAGGTGGGCCCCACTCCAGAACCTTCTAGAACCTTCCCAGACAATACCAAAAAATCCGAACATTTTCCGGTGGCCAAAATAGGACTTCCCATATATAAATCTTTACCTCCGGACCATTCTCGAACTCATCGTGACATCCGGGATCTCATCCGGACTCCGAACAACATTCGGTAACCACGTATATCTATTCCCTATAACCCTAGCGCCATCGAACCTTATGTGTAGACCCTACGGGTTCGGGAACCATGCGCAACATGACCGAGAGGCGTTCTCCGGTCAATAACCAACAGAGGGATCTGGATACCCATGTTGGCTCCCACATGTTCCACGATGATCTCATCGGATGAACCACGATGTCAAGGACTCAATCAATCCCGTATACAATTCCCTTTGTCTAACGGTATTGTACTTGCCCGAGATTCGATCGTCGGTATACCGGTACCTTGTTCAATCTCGTTACCGGCAAGTCTCTTTACTCCTTCCGTAACACATCACCCCGTGATCAACCCCTTGGTCACATTGTGCACATTATGATGATGTCCTACTGAGTGGGCCCAGAGATACCTCTCCGTTTACACAGAGTGACAAATCCCAGTCTCGATTCGTGCCAACCCAACAGACACTTTCGGAGATACCTGTAGTGCACCTTTATAGCCACCCAGTTACGTTGTGATGTATGGCACACCCAAAGCATTCCTATGGTATCCGGGAGTTGCACAATCTCATGGTCTAAGGAAAAGATACTTGACATTAGAAAAGCTTTAGCATACGAACTACACGATCTTTGTGCTAGGCTTAGGATTGGGTCTTCTCCGTCACATCATTCTACAAATGATGTGATCCCGTTATTAACGACATCCAATGTCCATGGTCAGGAAACCGTAACCATCTGTTGATCAACGAGCTAGTCAACTAGAGGCTTACTAGGGACATGGTGTTGTCTATGTATCCACACATGTATCTGAGTTTCCTATCAGTACAATTATAGCATGGATAATAAACGATTATCATGAACAAGGAAATATAATAATAACCAATTTATTATTGCCTATAGGGCATATTTCCAACATGCGGTTCATCCATACGCCTGCTGAAACTCCGGCTTGGATGGGGGGTGGAATGAATCCGATCACGACTGTATGAATAAGCCTCCTGTTGCACCAAGGCTGTCCGAAGAAGCTCTTTAACCCGACGCATCTCGACCGCCGCTGGAGAATCGCCTTCAATTGGGATAGCCTCCAGCCGTGAAGTGGCAGCAACTAAATTGTCCATCGGAGTAGAATAATGACCTGGGGGTGTTGGGACAGGCTGCATTACAATATCGTTCTGACGAGGCGGATCCATCAAACGGGGCTGAACTAGTGCCCCCGCTCCAGGTGCCTCTGCCCGGTTTGTCAGCCAGGTTCTTGGTCCTCGCACTGGGTGTTAAAGAGGTTCCTAGCATCATAAACCGGAGGCAGGCGAGACCGGTGCCTTCTCTTTAGGACTTCGTGCGATGCATTCTGATCCAGCATAAGCCGGTAAGCCTGTGCATCCAAAGCGGCCCGCTCCGCGGCCATCCTGGCATCCTCAGCTGCCAAATCGGCCTTGGCCTGAGTAATCTGATCCCTTACTTTCGCGATTTCCGCATTGTGCGCACCCTGATCCGCCGGGTTAGCTTCTGCCATCAGCGTTGCCAATGCATCAAATAAATCAGACAAAACCTGAGCCAGCGGCCACACAGGGCCTCGTGCCCCGGCTGCCGTCGCTGCCACCGATCTGGAGATCATTGCTGGCGCAGTCGAAGAGTGGAGCGCCGGCTGTGTACCGGCCATGAAGATTCCAACCCGGTTTGGCAGATCAGAGGGGTCCGGAATACTGTTGCCATCAGAACAGCCTCCAATCCGGCCATCTTGTAGCTGATATAACGACTCGGTCTCCCTGTTGGATGACTCGTCGCCGGAATAAATGACGGTCTCACCCCAGATTCCGATCTGTCCTCGTATTCCCCTCCATGGATGACTCCCACGAAGGCACGCTTCATGGCAGGCTTGACCCGGGTAGATCGCGCACGCTGAGCCGTTTCGACGAGGTTGGTGCAGATGTCCAGCTCAGGGCCCGGTTCGTCGATCTTGCCAATGAAAACGTGTATGCCACCAAAGGGGACCCGGTACCCGTACTCGATTGAGCCGCCTCGGGCCCCACCCTGCATCGTCGATGTAGAGCTTGCGCGACGACTTTTGGTCATCCGCCCACAAGATAACCCTTGAGTCCTTCGAATCTGCCCTCCAAGAACTTGAAACCGTCGATGCGATAGTCATGCGGTGGGCGCTTAATCGTGGTTTTGTCACGACAGATGTCCCTCATGAAAGGACTTAGACGTGGAGCCATCGCTACGGGTTAACTTAAAGGGGTTAAAGCGGATAAGGGACGCAAGAGAGTTTTATACTAGTTCGGCCCCTTACGATGAAGGTAAAAGCCTACGTCTAGTTGTGATGGAATTGATGGGGTTTCGATGACCAGGGAGCGAATATGCTTCGCCTAATTCTCGAGTTGTTGTCTATCCTTCTGAACCCCGCCGAGTCATCCCCTTATATACATGGGTTGACGCCCGTCGGTTTACAGAGTCCCGAGGCCGGCTCATAAACGTGTCCGGCTCGGTCTCTGCTCTTTCTACCTTACAATGCAAGTTACATATCAATGCCGGTTTATAGCTATAGGCCTTAAACCGATTATGGGCCTTGGGTCTTTACTCAATGTCACCGTCTGTCTTCATGGGCTTCAAGTTAATCCTGCCTCTCCTGGCCGGTTTACACCCAGTAGTAATATCCCCAACAACGTGTGTGCGTTCGCACGAGAGGTTGGGGGCTAGATAGGCAATGCATGTATCTAGAGAGAGAGAGTGGGAGAGAGAGAGCTTGGCATGGGGTGCAATGGCAGGTGTGTGAGGTAGATACATTTGGTAACAGAGTGGAAAAAGGGGGTTGTGTAGTTGAGTGAGTTAGAGATCAAAACATGGATAGAAAGAATGAACGTGTGTCGGAAACCGATAGCTTCCTAAGATGGTTAGGAGAGGAAGATTGACCAATACAGGAAGTATGTAGTGTGTGCGCCGAGGTGGGGGGGCTAAAAACAACATTTGAATGTAGATAATACGAGACTTAATATCAATGTTTCAATTCGGTGTACATTGTAAGATTTGAACTGAGTACCATGCATATGGGTAATTATTTCGAAGTCGTGCCATACTAGGTTTGGAAAAGTTGAGATTGACTCAATTATTGTGCTATTTTGTAGGTCATATGTTTGAATCCATCCAAAGATTTCTCGCTACCATGGTGTTTATCATATACATATGAATTTGTATTAGAAAAGTAGCATGGATACCGTGAAATGTGAAATGCACGTTAGAATTAGAGATCGCTATGTGACACACACTCTAAGTAAAATAACTAATTATGTGACACACACTCTAATCCACGTTAGCGTGGATACCATGGATACCATTTCAAAAAAAATCAAATAACTCCTCATTAATTAATTTATAGTATCTCGTTTCAAATGACTAATTATTTGCAAGGAAAACACGGGCATGGTAATACATACAGATTTGTTTGCAAATGAAAGAAGATTCGTTTGCATTCTGAAATGTAGGCGCACGAGGCAGACCAGGGTCATGTCATGGTGGTCGCCTGTGTCCTACGGTCGCTTGGCACCCAGCCACCCCCTCCCTCCCCCCCCCCAAAAGAATGACAACAAAATAAGTTTGCGCTTCCAGGTTTCAGATTGAAATATCTGGCAGCCCCAATTCCAGACCTGCAAAATCTCCCTTCTCCAGCGTCCCCTTCCACGCCCAGATTACCCAAATTCCTAATTCACCGCCAACCCAAGATAAGTTCGAATCGCCCCTCGCCTCATCTCTTCTCCACCTCTGTGCCTGACGACGACGATGAAGACGACGGTCGCGCTTCACCACCGCATCGGAGCTACCTCATCTATGCCCTTGTCCACCGCACTGGGTGGTCCACCGACAACGTCGGCCGCCACAACCGACGCCTCATAGACACCGACTTCCTCCGCATCAGGTGCGCTTCACCGACGCCTCCCACCGCACGGGGGCTACTTCACCGAGCACATTGTCGCACCTCCACCCCCCGAGGCCATTGGGGCTTCACCAACGGTCTCGTCCACCGCATCGTAGCGCTCTGCTGCCACTCAAGATCTGCATCCGAGCACGGCCAGCCAACGCCAGAGCATCACCCTCAATAGCTCTGAAGTGACCCACACTCTAGCTAGGCGAGCATGCCCAAACGCCGGCCCGAAGGTATCCACACATCACTCCATTGTGCACTATTCCGATGATGTTTGGACATCCTTTCACTGCTCTCTTAGCTTACATGCCTATGAAACTCTGACTTTAACTCTTATTTCTTCTGGAGATATCATGTGAAACAAGCAAAACCATTTTTTAGCGAAGCATGATGGTGCTACGGGATCTGGTACACATCCCGCACACCCGTATCACCTTGTAAGTATCTGTCCTTCGGTACAACTCCAAGGTCGATTACTCTTATTTGATCAACCATTCGCCGTGTCAAAAATGCAGAGGGGGATGCAAGGAGCACAAGGCTTGCACATCCAAGCAAGTGGTAACATGGACTTGTACATGGAACATCCCAAGCGCAAGCAGAGCTGAAGTGATCCTGTACAATGAGCTAGCGTAATTCCCTGCATTTCATTTAATTCATATTGGCCTGCGTGTATGATCTGTGTGCAGTGGCAGATCCACGAATTCAAGTTACCAGAGGCGAACATTTAACTTAAAAAATACGAAGGCACTTGCACTCCGGAAATCAACATAACTTGAGAAACGTGAAGCTACATGCACTTTGAAAACCAGCTAATGATCCAAAGTAGTTTAGATTATAAAACACTAAATGATGTAAGCACCAAAAAACACAAAATGCAACCTGGTGTACAAGGACTACTAACATGGTCTGTACCTGCTTGAATTATTCGTTCTCCGCTGAAAATATCAAAGTGTAATTGCACCTATAACCAAAGGTCATAACTGCATATCAATATATCTATCCTGCACAAGTATGCCAATAGTTTCAAACAACAGATTTTAAAAGTATTTATGCTATGTCATCATGATAGGGGGACTTTCTGGTAGATGGCCTCGACGTTTCCTCAAGCCATGAAAATGTACTATAATTTGCTTGTCACCAATGCCTGCAAATCTCTATGTCTCTCTCAACATAGCAGGTCATCATTAGAGACTAAATCCTTCGATGGGAGCTTGCAAAATGCTTGCATTGGATCCCTCATTAGACACTATATGTTCATCACCAGGAGCATGTAAAATGTTTGCATCAAATCCTTCATTAGCAGTCTATTCATTAGACACTTCAGGCTCAAGAACAACATGAGCTTATATGTTTGCACCGGAAACATGATTAGATACATCAGGTGTCGGTGTTCTGGGAATGGGGGTACCCAGACTTACCTGCCTGCGACCCACAACGTGGCTCCATTGACGGCCTGGTACGGCCCATCTTAAACGTCAACAACTCAAGACCCTCTCAAGGGGCCAAGCATCGCGAGGCGGACGACACCAAGACCTCCACGTAGGGTGGCCCCCCTAGGCTGGCTCCCGAGGAGCGGAGATATCTATGCAAGGCTCACCTCTCGAGGTTCAGGTGACGTGAGCCATGACGACAAAGGCCAGGCAGGCGCCAGCGGGCGCAGTATACAAGTTTCCTCTTTGGTGCTAAGGAGGCAAGTGCAGGCGTGGTGTCCCGAGGAATCAGCCAAAGGTTTCCATTCTGGTGCCACAAGACCAAGACCGCCAGGACGGAGGTCATCGCCGAGCCCACCGCGGCGTCACCGCCAGAGGCTTTTGCAGGCGAAGACCACTTTTGTCAGGATAGCGTGTACTAGTTGTCTCCCTTCGAATTTGGCCGTTGTGGGATCCCTTCCTGCCTACATTTGGGAAGAGGACCAAGGCCACTATAAATAGAGCAGCACCACCACCATAGTAGGGACGGATCATTCAGATCATCCTTACACCCATCAGCTCATAGAGCACAAGAACACTCCTCCTGAGGTTTTTCTCCCACTGTACTAGTTCATCCTCAGCCCCTCGAGACAAATCCACCACAAAGTAGGAGTAGGGTTTTACACCGCAAGGTGGCCCGAACCTAGGTAAACTTCTCTGTCTCTTTTCCACTCGGTTCGTCGAGCTAGGCCGTGAGATTAGCAAGAAGGCCGACTGGGCAGGATGAGTTCTTCGCACGCACCCCAGAGTTCGAACCTCTCAAGGGTCTGCGGAACCCAAAATCTGACATTTGGCGCGCTAGGTAGGGGTGCGCCAGAGCCTCTTTTCTTCCAGCCGGCATGCCGCCCCCTACGGTTCTGATGGCTACCAATCCAAGGGATCATGTCGAGCACTAGGCCATTTGGCCCGCCCAGGCAGCGCCATCCACCCAAGATGATCTCCACTCCGTGCTCCAGGCGGCCCCCGCGCCGCCTAACGCCGCCGGACGCGGGCTGCACGGGGCGGCACCATCTGCTCTTGTGTCGTGATGTGCGCGCGCCACCACATGATCTTCGGGCTACGCTGCAGAAACGGCGCCACACACCCGCCGGGAGCAGGCGAACATGCGAGCCGCACTCATCGTGGCGCGAGAGCTGCTGCGTTGTGGATTGGCGGAGGGTGGCCGCGACGTCCTGCTGGAGGGGGTCTCCGAGCTACTTGATGCCGTCTACAGGGGCGTGGCGCCCCTCTGCACCCTGCCCATGCCATAGGTTGTGGCGGGGGCGCGCGCCGGACCCCGCCATGCCCTCAGGCGCCATCTGCACTCCCCGAAGCGCCCGGGGGCTCGACCGTGCTGCCCCCCAGGCGAGGCATGCTCGGGCGGTCCCTCCTGGGGCCGCGCCGGGACGCCGATCCACGGTCATCAGGGCCTGGCGCTAGGCCTGGTGGCCCATGATGCAGGGCACCTAGGCAATGGCCCTGGCGCGGCAACTTTAGACGCCTACATGCCCCCCATGATGGACCTGATGTACACATCGGGGGAAGGCCCCAGCCCGTTCCCCGAGCCAGGCTGGGTTGCGGGGATGCAAGAGGCTGAGGCTTTCCATGAACCGCCTCGAAGCTTCGCCGACTCCTTCAACGACAATAGCCGCTACATACAGCTAATATCTCAGGAGCATGCTTACACTAACCATGGACTGCAGGTGAACCAGGCCACAACAGCGGCCAGAGACCCCAGGGAGATGGCTCTGCTCCAGGCAGGAGAAGCGCACCGGGGGCTGCGTGGGAGGAGCCCGGAGCAAGGGCCTCCCCCACGCTGCATGGAGCAAGGCGCTGCGCGGAGATAGGTCCTCTGCCAGGGAAGGAGCCCTTCCCCCCGGTGGAGGGCCTGTGGTCGCCGAGGGCGCCGCCAGCGTCCCCCTTGCACCTTGGCCTCGTCCTGGTTTTGGGATGCCCCAACGGTGGTGGGGGGAGGCGCAGGGCGGGGCCCTCGTCAAGCGACACGAAGCAAGGCCCACACCTGTGAAGGTCTCCTCTCGTGACACTCCCACATTATAATGAGTGGGGTTGTACATGCCCTAGAGTTTCCTGAGTGCCATCCTCGGGCCTCACGGGGGCTCCCACCCACGTCCAACTGGAAGCACCATGCTTCGCGCTGGCCGTCGACACTGTCCCCCAATGACTATGCTCACGCCCAGTGAAAGCACTTATGTAACATCCCAATTTTCAATTTGGATGTTATACATAGGTCATCATATGCATATCATATTTTATTTGCATTTTGGTTGGGATCCTAGAAATCTTAAGCAACTCAAGGACCCAAGGAGAGAGTTGGAGATTTCATAAATTTTCATATTTGAATTTTTCTCAAATTTGAAAAGAGGATCATTTTGATTTTAATATTTTTCTCTCCAAGTATTTCTAATATTAAAAATAACAGAGAGAAGATAATATGACTTCTTAAAAAAAGAGGAATATTCGAGGAAATTTTTTAAAATCAAATAAATATTTTATTTGGATTTTATTCAAGATTTTATTTGAATTAGAAAAATATGCATCTTTGAAAATTGCATTATTAGGCCAGAAAAATGTTCACTAAATATTTTATTTAGACGATGAAAATTGTTTTTGGCATTTTCGAAATTTTTTACATTTTATTAGGATTTTTCTTCGGCAGAATTTATTAAAAAAAGGTTTCTCGCCCGACTGGGCCATAGGCCCAGCCGAGCCGGACCGAAGCCCACTCCCGACGCCGCCTTCCTCGGGCCGCCGCCGTCTCTGGCACGGACACCGAGGAGGAGTCCGAGCCGGACTCCAACCCGGGACGGCCCCTCCTCCAAGCCGCCCCCCTCTTTAAATACCCCGCCACCCAGCCGCCTCTCCACCTCGTCCCCAAGCCGCGCTTCAGCCGCCGCACCGCGCCGCCGCCGCCACCCGCGACGCTACCCCACCCCGCCGTTGCCTCGCCGGAGCCCCGCCTCACCGGATCTCGTCGCCACCGGTTTTCTTTGTCGAACTGGTAAAACCAACAAAACCGTAGCCCTGGTTTTTTTCGTTAGATCGGTTCGGTTAGGTTTTTTTCAGCTTCGCTAATTAGCGAACGTTCACTTGAACGTCTCTGTTCGTGAATGTTTTCATTCGTTTGTCTCTGATAGCAAACGTTCGTTCGATAGTCTTTTTCTTTTTATTTTTATTTTCAGCCAGGGACCTATCCATGATTATTTTTATCACAGATTAGCCCTTGATCTTCAAACTCTTGCAACTTTTTGCTTGTGTATCCAAATCAAGTGAAACCAATGCCAAAATCTTCGTCTCGAACCCGCCTTTCCAGTTTATCAACTTGAACATGGTTTTGACAAATTCAAATTTGGTTTCAAGCAGATTTGTATTTGAACTTATTTTGATTGTAGTCTCAGTTCCCTAGCTCCGATTCGATTGATTCTTTTTGCAAATCGAAGCTCTTCAGTTGAACTTTCAGCTTGGATCTTTTTATATGATTTTTACCCTTGCATCTATGCTTGAGTGCTTATGTATGCTATTGTTTGTTTGCGATAGAATTTCCGGAGTGCGAAGCGTGCTACTACGAGTCTCTAGGGTTTGCAGATCGTCAGCAAGGGAAGTAACACTTTGATCATATCCCTTATTACCCACTTTTTATGCATTAGTTTCAACCCTCAAACATTGGATGAGTAGGATTGATAACATGTGGGTATTGGGAAGTAGTTGATGATGGTAGAACCTATTGCCCTTTTTATTTCAAACCCTGGGAGTTACTTCTACGTTATGCTTATACTGCTATGCTATGCTCGTAGACGTGGTTTGGTTTGAGTGATTCATGAAAGATGTGAGAGATTATTATGAACTAAGGGTTTATTTAAGGTGGCTACTTTAATACACATCTGGGTGGATTGTCTGTGGGCACCTGGGGAATCCAGTGTTGTCCAAGGAGATCCCGAGGAATCCGTGTGATCATCATATGGTTCGCCACCCAGGCTCAAAGGGATCATAAGATTATTCATGCTAGAAACTTCCGTGTGCAGCCACAAGCCATTATGGGCTCTGGCATAGTTGAGTATGTTGTGTGACCTCTTTCAGTGGTAAACTAGCAGATGTAGGGGATCTAGGTGGTACGGTTTACCCGTCGAAAGAGTTAATGCTTCTCAAAGACTGTGTCTCGGTCATCCGTTTCTCAAACACCATGTAGTGCGAGAAATTCAACGGAGGAGATCGAGTCTTGTGGGGAAAAGTGCTCAAACCTCTGCAGATTGTACAAACTAATCATGGTTAGACGTGTCCTCGGTTATGGACATCTTGAGTATCTGGTGCTTGAATTATTATGTTGATCTCATCACTCTTAATTAATTTGTTGGGTTATTGATTATTAATTTGGGATTGAGATGGGGTTTCCATTATCAATGTTTTCAACCAACTTTGTAGTTAAATAAAATATATTCCTATGAAGTAGGGAAAAATTGGCGTTACGCAAAAATGTTAACCATAGAGCCTCCACCAGCCATATATGCATGTAGATATAGATGTTATCTTGTTCATTGCTCTCTGATGTTATTTTGCCAAGCATATTCCATGTGCTGACCCGTTTTGCTGCAACGTATTATGTTGCGCACTTTTCGCATTTAAGAGTAAGGTGCGCTAGGTCGTTGTTGTGCACTCAGCTACGCCAATGGAGTTGATGGACTCATTTATCTTTGATGCCTCCGCAATTATCTTATTTAGATGGCCTTAAGCCATATTATTGTAATAAGTTCTCTTTTGACACATTCGATGTAATACGTGTGTGTATGCACTCTGTTATAAATCCTTCAAGTATTGTGTGTGTCAGCATTACCGATCCAGAGATGACACTTATGCATAGAGATTTGACCGTTTGAGGTCGGGTCGCTACAAGATGGTATCAGAGCACACGCTGACTGTAGGACGCGACCATTAAGATAAGCCATAGGTCACTCTTATCTACTCATTTCTGACTCCTCTGCATTTTCCACTCTATGGATGGCGGACCCGAGGAACAAGTTTGCTCAACCGGATGAAGACACACCATTTGGACAAGACTTGAAGGAAGTCACTAGGTACCTGAACATCGGAATACCAAGCTTCACCAGGACCTACACCGCCACTTTACCAGAGGAGGAGCGTTGGATGATTCGAGTTCATGTTCCAGGAAGGACATTCATGCCAGTTACTGAGCCCATGGAGTTTTCCTGTGATGCACCAACCCAGAGTCTAGGAAAGAGCATGGCAGCCCACATCGCCATGGGACGCATCGGCGACGTCTACAACAAGGATCTGAAGGACACCATCTACCAGATATGTGGCCGCTAAGATGAGCAATGGGAGATGATCAGCACCAGGAGGGACAAGTCCATAGCAGCCTTCATCCAGGAGTTAAACCAGAACATTCGCCTGTCGGTGTACTAGAGTAGGGGTACCCTAGTATCCCTTACTCGTGCACGGACAGTTGTAGCACCCCGCGGCAGGGTTTGCCTCGTCACCGCCAAGATCCTCCGTGGCTCCTTTGGAGCCATTCAAGAACAAAGTATTTGATTAAGAAGACAAGGCCCCGGCAAGAGAAGCTTGCCGGGAAGGCCACTCAAGGCATGCAGAAGACAACGCACCGGCACGAGGAGCTTGCCGGAAGGCTCGGAGCGCGACAAGCCTCCGGACGCCGACAAAGATTCGGCATGGCAAGGCGCTTGCCGCGGCAAGCAACCTCTCTCCATCTCCGCTCCAGCTCATCCAAAGCAACGTGTCGCCTTGGGACCATTCCATGCGCTACAGCGTGTCAAGAGGTCAGGCAGCCAGCGGAGAGCAGCGATAAGCGGCGCTAACAAGCTTGCCATCGTGGCGGCGGTGGCGCACTGACGGTCTCTGTTGCCTTTGTTTAGCGACACCGACGGGCATTTATTGCTTTTGTCCCTTGCCGTCGAGTTAGATATTTTGCATCATACACTGTTCGAGTAGGTGTACCAACTCCTGTTTTACATTTGTACCCTCGCCTATGTTGCCACTGCCGGAGACCCTTGAGCATATAAAAGGAGGCCCATGCGCAACGTAGAGGGGGTTCAAGTTTTGGTTCATTCGACTCACTAGAGACCAGATACGCTCACGCTTAGGTTTTGTAGCTCAGACGCTCCCTAGCAAGAACACAATACATCAAACAAGCAGCAGTAGGAGTTTTATCTCTCCGGAGAGCTCCAAAGCTGGGTAAACTGCTCGTGTGCCTCGCCTCGATCCGCTCTTCGTGCGATCTCCGCGCCCCTTCCGAACCACAAAGGGGCCTGGTCCGCCGGCCCCATAGGTGTTCGTGGGTACGATCAGCCTCCCCGACATCTTTGGCGCGCCAGGTAGGGGGCGTCGA
The DNA here is from genome assembly GCA_021605145.1 of Aegilops bicornis. Lineage (NCBI taxonomy): Eukaryota > Viridiplantae > Streptophyta > Magnoliopsida > Poales > Poaceae > Aegilops > Aegilops bicornis. The sequence goes on along the minus strand of CM038670.1, from coordinate 434,992,001 downwards.
GGCCGTGTGAATCTGATCCGACGTTCGCACGAGCAGCGTCCTCAACCTCTTCCTCAACATGCCACCGAAGAAGAAGGCTTCGGCGGCAGCAGAGCCATCCGCTGCACCCACCCTCACCGCAGCAAGCGGGTGGTGGGGCGGACGCCGGCGGAGGAACGGGCGCCGACGAAGGTGTTCGCGACGTTGCCAAGTCCAAGGACAAGGCCCTGCAAACCTCGGCGTCACAAGATCCCCGCGCCCATCTCAGAGGCGGGACCAACAACGTCATGGCGTTCACAATGCCATACGCTCGTTGAATCGAGACCCTCAAGACCAGCATGCACGCCAACATGCTGGCACGAGTGAAATACGGTCGCCCGGACGGGGTGCTGCTCCTTCTAACGTAGTTAGAAGTCCGAGCATATCCCGCTCCTCGCACCGTTCGCCAATGCTGCCCACTACTCCAGCAGAAGCTCTGGCGAGCTCACTGCTCCTCGACTACCCTCCAACGGCCGACAAGGTCGACGAGTGGAGGGCCACTATCGAGCCTCGTCGGCTTTGCCAACGGGCGACGCTCGCGGCAACTAACGCCATCATTGCCGCGGCGAGACGACAAGGCACGAGCCGGTGGCGGCAGACTGTCGGAGGTGCAACCACCGTGCACTCTCCGCCACGAAGGCCAAGATCGCCGACTCACCGGATCCACCTCGACAAGCGACTCCACCGCGTCGTCGGATCCATGAGCTTCGCCGCGATCAGCGCCAAGTTCTTCACGAGCGACAACAAGAGGACACTCGAACTAGCATCGGCGCCGGAGAGAAGCGGCGTCGGTCCGACAAGCGCCATGGGCCTTCTGTTGACATGCGCGCCGGAGGAGCCAGCGACTTGTGCCGTCTGCGGTAGGTTGCCCTGCGTTCACTCGTGAGCTGCGGCAAGTCCAAAGGCCCAGCAAGAAAAACTTCAAACCAGACGTCTGGAGAAGTATGATGGCAGGGCGCATCCGTCGGAGTTCCTCAAAGCATCTACACCATCGCGGTGCAGGCTGCGGGGACGGGATGACAAGATCCTCGCCAACTACTTCCCTGCTCGTGCTCAAGCCCAACGCCGATCTTGGCTCATGCACTTGCCGGACAGCTCCATATCCTCTTGGGTAGATTCTGTGCCATCAGTTTGTTGGCGCCTTCACAGCGACCACAAGCCTCATGGCCAAGAGAGTGACCTTCATCTGCTCGCCCAGAAGGAAGGAGAGTCCTTGCGCAAGTTCATTCAGAGATTTAGCCGTGTGCACTACAACATCCCGGATGTCCACCCTGCCGCGGTGATCAGCGCGTTCCATCAGAACATGCGGAACCGCAGGATGAGGGAGGAGATGGCGATGTGCAAAGTCAAGGACGGCAGTGATCTGTACGCCTTGGCCGACAAGTGTGCACGTGCTGAGGAAGGGAGGAGACTCCCAGGAGAGAATGCGGAAGCAGGATCTGACAGTGAGGAGGCCGCCCCGGCAAAGAAGGGCCGACGGCGAGGCAACAGGAAGAAGAAAGGTAGAGAAGTGCTAGCTGTTGAGCAGTCCGGCAACGGAGGTGGCGACAAGAACGCCAAGGCTGGTGGCTCCGGCAAGGAGGTTGCCGCTGACGCCAACCACCAGTCGGTGGCGGCCGCCGACAAGCAGGACGGCTCCGGCAAGCAGTACTGCAAGATCCACCACACCAAGGGCCACGACCTCCAGAGCTGCAAGAAGGTCGAGCAGCTTGTCGAACAGCAGAGGGCTGAGTACGAGCGGCGCGACAAAGAGAAGGCCCAGGAAGGTGCTGGGGGAGCAAGCAAGAAACGTCCCGGCCGGGGAGGACGCCGCGGCAAGGCCAAGCAACGGCAAGGAGATGCACTCCACGCTGCCGCCGACAAGGATGAAGATGATGACGACGACGAAGATATGGAAGACGACAGCGCCGATGAGCAGGAGTTTCAGAAAGCCACAGAGGTCCTCTGCGTTGACGGAGGTGCTTCCTCGCACACCGCCAACTCAAGCAATGGATGCGGAGGTCAATGCAGCGGAACCATCCGTAGAGTCACGCAAGCCTCTGAAGTGGTCCAAGACGCCTATCGCTTTTGACATTGAGGACCACCCTGATCGCATAATCTGCGGTCGGGTGCTTGCCGATGTTGGTCTCACCAACCATCCGCACCCTCAAGGTCACCAAAATGCTAGTTGACGGCGGGGCGGCTTGAATCTGATCTCCTCCGCGGTGCTCGAAGCTTCAAATCCTCGACAGCGAGCTTGAAGAGACCGGTACCTTCCAAGGAATCAATCCGGGAAGGAGCAAGCCGAAGGGGAAGATTACGTTGCCGGTAACATTTGGCAGCGAGCTGAACTTTACGATTGAGAGGGTCACATTCAACGTCGCCGATTTCCCATTGCCTTACAATGGGATACTTGGCCGTCCAGCACTCGCCAAGTTCATGGCAGCCTCTCACTACGCCTACAACCTACTCAAGATGCCAGGCCCAATAAGCGTCATCTCTGTCCATGGCGACAAGAAGGATGCCCTTATCTGTGCCGACAAGATCTACCGGGATGCAGCAGCCGCGACAGATTGCCAAACACTTGCCGCTGAAGCTCCCGGGGGGAAGAAGACAAAGTCCAAGTCCGGCAAGAGCTCTGATGCTTACTCCGGCAAGCGCACCTCTCTCGACCCTAAATAGGAAGGCGCGCTCGTTGCTTTCCTGCGGGCGAATGTCGACGTGTTTGCATGGCAACCGTCTGACATCCCCGGTGTTCCCAGGAAAGTGATTGAGCACCGCCTGGCCGTTTGTCCTCATGCACGGCCCGTCAAGCAAAAAGTCAGAAGCAAGCGGTGGAGCGCCAAGAATTCATAGCGTAAGAGATCAAGAAGCTGGAAGCAGCAGGCCTTGTCGGAGGGTGCTCCATCCTACGTGGTTGGCCAATCCTGTAGTCGTCGCCAAAGCAAATGGAAAATGGAGACTTTGTATTGACTTCACGAATGTTAATAAAGCTTGTCCCAAAGATCCATTTCCCTTGCCGCGCATTGACCAGATTGTTGACTCCACGGTGGATGTGATTTGCTTTCGTTTCTTGATGCATACTCGAGATACCATCAGATCTTCATGGCTGAAGAAGATGAGGAGAAGACCGCATTCATTACACCATGCGGCACATACTATTTCATACGGATGCCTTTCGGTTTGAAGAATGCTGGTTCAACATTTGCAAGGGTAGTCCATGACGCTTTTGAGCCGCAAATGCACAGAAATGTAGAAGCCTACATGGATGACATAGTGGTCAAAAGCAAGGACAAAGCAACTCTGGTTCAAGATTTGGGACGAGACCTTTGCAAATCTGCGCAAGATCAACCTCAAGCTCAACCCCGAGAAGTGCGTGTTTGGAGTCCCTTCCGCAAGCTTCTCGGGTTCTTCGTGGTCTCAACGAGGGATTGAAGCTAATCCCGAGCAAGATCAAGGCCATTGAGCAGATTGAAGCACCAAAAGCGCGTCAAGGATGTACGAAGACTTGCGGTTGCGTAGCTGCTCTCAAAGAGGTTTATTTCTAGGTCTGCATTGAGCGCCTTTGCCGTTTTTCAAGATTTTGAAAAAGGCAGGTCCAATGAAATGGACTCCCGAAGCGGAGGCTGCGCTGCATGACTTAAAGAGATACCTGTCCTCCACTCCAACACTTGTTGCACCTAAGCCACAAGAGAAGTTGCTGCTATATATAGCAGCAACCAATCAAGTGGTTAGTGCTGCGTTAGTAGTGGAGAGGGAGGCGGATGACGAGCCAGCAACCACGGCAAGCACATCCAGCGACAAGCAGGGGGCTTCGCCGACAAGCTCTGGTCTCGACAAGGACGAATCCACGTAGACGCATGACCAGATGTAGAAAAGGATGGTGCAGCGCCCAGTCTACTTTGTCAGTTCCCTCCTGCAGGGGGCTAGGTCAAGGTACTCTGGTGTGCAGAAATTGCTTTTCGGCCTCCTCATGGCCTCGAGAAAGCTGCGCCATTACTTCCAAGCACATGAGATCATAGTTGTCACTCGCTTTCCGTTGAAGACGATACTGCAGAATCCGTAAGCAACGGGCGGGATTGTCGAGTGGGCATTGGAACCGCTAAGCTTTGGTCTCAAGTTTGAAAGCACATCAACTATCCAAAGCGAGCGTTGGCAGAATTCATAGCGAATGGACACCAACGCCAGATGAAGAGATTCCGGAGACGAGCATTCCCGTCAAGGAAGCAAGCAAAGAGTGGCTGATGTACTTTGATGGTGCCTTCTCGCTGCAGAAGCGCCGGTGCGGCTGCTTATCGCACCCACCGGAGAGCACCTCAAGTCACGTAGTCCGGATGCACTTTCCCAAGGAGCAAGCAACAAACAATACTGCAGAGTATGAAGGTTTGCTTGCCGGTCTCAGGATCGCAGTGGACCTTGGGATCAAAAAGCTTATTGTCAGTGGTGACTCGCAACTTGTGCCCGCCAAGTGAACAAAGATTACCAGAGTCCGTTGATGGAAGCCTACGTTGATGAAGTGAGGAAGCTCGAATTGCACTTTGACGGCCTGCAAATGAAACATGTTCCAAGAGCTCAGAATGATATTGCTGACGGCCTGTTAAAGTGCGCTGCACTTAAGTTGCCTGTGGAACGAGGGATTTTCGTGCTCAAGCTGACTCAACCAACCGTAACACCATCAACTGGACAAAGCAAGAAGAGGAAGTTGATCTCTAGTGACTACTTTCCGGCTGCAGCTTCCGAAGCCGTCGTTGCGAAGGTCCCCAAGATCAACACCAATAGTGCTGAGGGACAGTCTGCTCCGAGAGACCCCAGGGTTTGTTGCGTTGAAGCAGACGCTCCCGACAAGTCTTGCTCCGGCAAGCTTGCCGGGGAACATCAAGCTCCGGCAGGGCCACAGGTCCTTGCCGTGGAAGCTGATGTTCCCGCAGCAGCAGATGTGCCTTTAGTCCTTGTTGTTGAGCCAGAAGCTCCAGCATGGGCGCAGCAGATTGTCCATTTCCTTCAGACAGGAGAACTTCCCGAAGAGCAAAAAGAAGCGGAAAGAGTAGCCCGGCAGTCTAGTATGTACCATTTTGTCGACAAAGATACCTGCATGTAAGAAGACTCAACGGTGTGAAATTGAAGTGTATTCCTGTGAAGATGGATGTAAGCTGTTGGCGAAGATACACGGAGGCATATGTGGTCACCACATTGGTGCAAGGGCACTTGCCAAAAGCTTTCCGCAAGGTTTCTTCCGCCGACAGCCCTCCAGGATGCAACTGCACAAGTAACCAAGTGTGAAGCGTGCGGTTCCATTCCAAATAGATACACCAGCCAGCTCAAGCTCTCCGCACGATCCCTTTATCCTGGCTATTTTCGGTCTGGGGGCTCGACATCCTCGGCCCCTTCCCCCGAGCAGTCGGGGGCTTTGAGTACTTGTACGTCGCCATCGACAAGTTCACATAGTGGCCGGAAGTGGAAGCAGTGAGGAAGGTGGCCACGCGGTCGTGATCAAGTTCTTAAGGTCGATTGTTTGCCGTTTCGAATCCCTAACAGGATCATCACCGACAACGGCACACAATTTCTGGTCGCACCTTCATGCAAGACGCCCAAGATCTTGGTGCCAAGGTCTGCTTTGCTTCCGTTGCTCACCCGAGAAGCAACGGTCAAGCGAAGAGGGCAAATCTTTGAAGTGCTGCTTGTGAGCGCAAGACCGAGAACTTTGACAGGCTGCACAAGTGCGGAAGAAACTGGATCGAGGAGCTGCCGGTGGTTCTTTGGTCGATCAGACGACGCCAAATCGAGCCACCGCCAGACACCTTTTGCTCTAGTCTATGGAGCAGCAGGCAGTTCTCCCCACGGAACTTCGTGATACGGATCGCCTCGACTGCTCGCTTATGATGAGCTTGAGCAAGAGCAGCTGCGACAAGATGACACGCTGCTCCTTGAGGAGGATCGTCTTCAAAGCCAGTGCGAGCTGCTCGCTACCGAGAAGCTTTGCGTCGCTACCATAGCCGCAGAGTTAGTGCCGAAGTCTCGAGGAAGGCGACCTTGTTCTTCGCGCGTTCAGTCCGCCAAGAATTCAAACAAGTTGACGCCAAAGTGGGAAGGCCCTTCTCGGGTGAAACGAGTCACTAGGCCTTGCGCTTTCCGCCTTGAGACCGAAGATCGCATTCCGGTGAGCAACTCACGCATCTTCGTAAGTTTTACCCATTAGGCGCGGTTGCCGGAACCCGTTCCGGCAACCACCTTTTGTACAAGTCTTGCCGCTGTTGCATGTAATCCTTTGTACAAAGCCGGGCGCAGACCCGTGCATCGAAGAAGCTCATGTGTTGCGCATAACTTGTCAAATTCATGCTTTCATCATTTTATTGCATGTTTTGACTAACACTTTGTGCAGCAACCACACCCGGTAAGCAAAATCGAGCCGCTAGGCTCCATAACTTTATTTCCTCATCTTTCTCTTTTCTCAAAGAAAGAAAGGCTCCCTCACGCACAAGTTAACCAGGGCGGAAGGAGGAGATAATACAATGGACCAGGCACCGCTCGAGGAAGTTTTGCCTCATCGGGAAGCAAGAGACAGAAAAGCTAAGTTGCCAAAGTTTGAGCAATCAATTTTTAAATTTTCAAGTTATCTTCCTCGAACGATAGTACTTTGTATGGAAAACTCATGCGCAGAGGAACCAACTCGCAGGCTAGTCGCGCCCTTACTTTGTTTCGAGTCCGCTCAACAACTTAAGTGAGCTGCGACTAGTCGCGACAACGTTGCTTGTCGGAGGCGGCACTGCCAGCAGGCTGCTGATGTTCCGCACTCGGCGCTTCATGGCAAAAGTGCCCGCACCGACAAGTCCCCCAAATGCGTAAAGGCAGAAACGCATAAAGGAAGGAATCAAGTAGAGGAAATAACGTTGCATTGATCGCCTAAGATAGAGTATATTACAAAATAACTTGTCGCTGATCTAACAAAGTGTTCTAAACATGATCGGTAGCGACAAGGGAGAGATAAAATTGGCGGCCTAGTCTACGCGGTCGCCATCGATCCGCTTGATCTTGTTCACCTTGTCCACAATGGGTGCGACAAGGGCTTTGAGCTCCTCCACGTTGGTATCTGGCGGGAAGGATCTGAGGACGCTGTTAAGGTTGAGGCCCGGATTGCGGAAGGCCACCTTTATCAACACCTTCTCGAGGGCTCCTGCACAGATCTGGCGTGATTCCTCGGCCAGCTGCTTTGGGACCTCTTCCCGGAGTCGCTGGAGACCCGTCACCACGCCTTTGAAGAATAAACTGAGTTTGGCGCTGGGTTGGAGATGCTCGTCGGAGGAGTATGCAAGGTCCGCCATCCCCAGCTCCATCAGCTCGTTGTGGATGTCGGCGGCGGTGTCCACAAGACCTTCAGTCCAGTGCTCCACGCTCTCCCTCAAGGTGCTCTGACTTGACGCCCTTCTCCTTGTCGGCTTTCGGAGCTATGGCGAGGGCGGCGGAGGAGGCCGACGGCGGTGAGCGCGCCAGGCGAAGGGGCGGGCGCTGCTCTTCGCACCGGAGAAGAAGGGGAGCGGCGGTGGTTTTCTTGACAAGACAGCAATGGCGGAGTAGACGGCCTGCCCCTGTTTCCTCCGCTTATAAAGAGGGGGAGGGGGCGGACGTTCCGCTTTTCCTAATAAAGAAACCCCCACGACCACGCCCACGATCTTCGCAGACGATGCCACGTCCGCGCGTGCCGTTAGTGGGGTTGTGGTGGGTCCGGGCGAAGTTGCGGCGTGGTCGAGGCCGCGTGTGACTGCAGACTGTTTTGGGCCTGGCCCGACAGCGCTTCGGCACTGTCTGCCCAGGCCCGGGGGCTCCTGTCGGTGTACTAGAGTAGGGGTACCCTAGTATCCCGTACTCGTGCACGGACAGTTGTAGCACCCCGCGGCAGGGTTTGCCTCGTCACCGCCAAGATCTTCCGTGGCTCCTTTGGAGCCATTCAAGAACAAAGTATTTGATTAAGAAGACAAGGCCTCGGCAAGAGAAGCTTGCCGGGAAGGCCACTCAAGGCATGCAGAAGACAAGGCCCCGGCAAGAGGAGCTTGCCGGGAAGGCTCGGAGTGCGACAAGCCTCCGGACGCGACAAAGATTCGGCCGCGGCAAGGCGCTTGCCGCGGCAAGCAACCTCTCTCCATCTCCGCTCCAGCTCATCCAGCAACATGCCGCCTTGGGACCATTCCATGCGCGCGTGTCAAGAGGCTGTGCAGCCAGCGGAGAGCAGCGATAAGCGGCGCTGACAACCTTGCCATCGTGGCGAGCGGTGGCGCACCTGACGGTCTCTGTAATCGTTTGGGCGACACCGACGGGATTTATTGCTTTGTCCCTTGCCGTCCGAGTTAGGTATTTTGCACTGTACACTGTTCGAGTAGGTGTACCAACTCCTGTTTTACATTTGTACCCTCGCCTATGTTGCCACCGTCGAAGACCCTTGAGCATATAAAAGGAGGCCCATGCGCAGCGTAGAGGGGGGTTCGAGTTTCGTTCATTCGACTCACTAGAGACCAGATACGCCACGCTTAGGTTTTGTAGCTCGCACGCTTCCCTAGCAAGAACACAATACATCAAACAAGCAGCAGTAGGAGTTTTATCTCTCCGAGAGCTCCGGCTGGGTAAACTGCTCGTGTGCCTCGCCTCGATCCGCTCTTCGTGCGATCTCCACCCCCCTTCCGAACCACAAAGGGGCCTGGTCCGCCGGCCCCATAGGTGTTCGTGGGTACGATCAGCCTCCCCGACGTCGCCGCAAGGAGAACCAAATGTGCGCCAACATGATAGATCTGAAGAAGGTGATGACCAGGAACATGGAGCTTGAAGAGGAACTCAAGTTTACACACGATGGATATGAGGAGGAAATTGTATTGTTATTGGAGAAGAATGAAGACCTGAAGAAGAACCTAGGAGTATTCATGGGAGACCCCGCGCCAGGAGATGACGACCATCCCGAGGACTACATCATCATCAATGCCACTGACTCCGACCCCGACAGTAGTGATGATGATTACGAAGACGAAGCTGGAGCTTCAATCATGGAGTCTTCCACCGATCAAAATTTCTAGTTGACCACCATATTCTCAGTAGGATTCCCCCATGTGTCGTGGTTTTGTCACGGCAGATGTCCTCTAGCAAGGACTTAGTTGTAGAGCCATTGAAACTAGAAAGCTTAAAGGGGTTAATCAGGACAAAGGACACGAGAGATTTATACTAGTTCGGCCCCTTACGGTGAAGGTAAGGCCTACGTCTAGTTGGGTTGGTATTGCTTGATGTTTCGATGACCAGGGAGCGAGATACGCTATGCCCGGTTCTCGATGAGTTGTTCTCGCCCTAAGCACGGCGGTAGTCGCCCCTTATATACGGGTTGACGCCTCATGCGGCTTACAGAGTCTCGGCCGGCTCATAAACAGTGTCCGGCTCGGTGACTAGTTGAATCTACCTTATGATACAAGTCATGCCATTATGGCGGTTTACTACGACGGGCCTTAAGTCGCCCGTGGGCTTTAGACCCTTTATTGAACCACCATCTTCATGCTTGGTCTTGGGCTTCTTCTGATAGATCTCTCTTTGCATAACCCGACTCCTCATGGACGGCTTATAAAAATAGTTATATTCTCAACATTAGGCCCCATATTGATTTGAAACGGTTCATGTTAATCTTAAAATACCTTAAGAAACAAACCTTCGGTCTTCTGTCTGTGCAAAGGGTTTAACCCGCCATGACGTCATCTTCTGGATCCGCGTTAGCCCGTCATGGCGTCATCTCCAATTAAATCCTTATTTTATTCTGCTATATCTTCAACGAATCTTTGCCTCTACTGATTGTCCCGAAACCCGAGGCGTTGGGGTTGCTGGATAATGATATTCAATCTCCTCGTTTCTCGCACCGTCCCAGTCGGCCCTTCCCTATAAATAGGCTCGACCTAGGTCCTTTTCGTTTTCTCCCTCAATCGTCTTCATCTTCTCCCTACCTCCCTATTACTCGAGCTCCGCCGCCGCCGCCACCATCGAGCTCCTCGTCTTCTCTAACTCAGGCCGCTGCATCAACCTGACTTAATCAGAGAAACGCGACGGAACCCTGCAGCAGCTCTGCATTCGTAAGCCCTTTTCCTTTCCTGCGTTTAGATCGGCATTGCGGCCTCCCGAGTTCGTCGGTGTTCATCGCCGCCCGTTGCAAACCCTTGAAAATTTTCCTTTCCCGTGCTCCTTTTTTGATCTTTAGACAGCTAGAACTACTGCGGTGGTTATTCCGCATCCATCTCGAATAGAAAACGATCTCATTTCCCTTGATTAAAGGCCTCCTTCGAGTGTATGAACTTCTCTGTACTGGCTTTAGGTCTAGAAATTTTTCTTTTTCAGAGCAATTGTTTGATCCAAAATAATAGCTGAAACTTGTGAAACTTGTTTGTTCCACACTTAGCCAAAAATCTGCACCTGTTGACTCTGTTCAACTACGATAGTCCATATAGCCAGTTTTAAGAAAATGACACTGTTTGGTCAACCTTGCTTGCATCCGGTGATTTAAGAAAATTTAACTCCCTTTGACACTTGTAGCGGCTTAAATACCACTGAATAATTACCAATATATCATTAGGCCCCTTCTTAAGCCGCTGTTTTGAATAAACTCATGATGTTCTCCTCCGGGTTATAAATTGAACCGGAAAATTTTTCTTTTGTCATAGGTTTCAATTTGCCTAATGGCTCCCAAGGCTCCCAAACCTCCGGTGACACATGTAGAATCGGGTCAAGTTCGTCAGTGCGTTCTGAAAGGACCTTGTCTGATTTTGTGAAATCCGGCCATCTGCCCAAGAAAGAGATCATGTCTTATCGTGCTCCTAACCCGTCAGAGGAGAAGCCTCAACCCAAGGAGGGGGAGGTGATCGTGTTTACTGATCACATGAACCGGGGCTTCGCTTCACCCGGTTCAAAAATTCTTCAGGGATGTTTTGCATTTCTTTGATCTCAGACCTCAAGACATTGGGCCCAATTCCGTGTCAAATATTTGCAACTTCCAAGTCTTCTGCGAGGTGTACCTTGGAGAAGAACCCAGCTTACTTTTATTCAGAGAATTGTTTTACTTAAACCGGCAGAACGAATGCGCCAACGGGCCCAGTCTAGAACTTGGTGGCACCTCGATTCAGCGGCGGAGAGACTGCCTTTTTCCTTATGCTGAACTGCCGAGTCATCCAAAGGATTGGAATCAGACGTGGTTTTACTGCCAGGACACTTCTCCGGCTGAGGAAAATCCTCTGCCCGGCTTCCGCGCCTTGCGCCTTGAATCCAACCACCCGCTGCCGGATAAACTGACTGCTGTTGAACGTCTGCCACTTGCTCCCACCATTAGTAAAATCAAAGCTCTTTTGGGAAATGGCTTAGATGGCATTGATCTTGTCTGAGTCTGGATCGCTTGGCGAGTGATTCCGTTAAGCCGCCGCCCCGGCTTAATGTGCACTTACTCAGGCGAGAAGAATGACCCACTGCGTCATAGTCCCGACAACTTACCAGATGATGTGGTGGAGGCTACGACCCAGACGTTGTTGAAAGAGGGCACGGTGACTAGTAATGCCTTTGGTTTACTTCCTTTCTGCAAGAAGAATCCGGCCCCTGCAGTAAGTCATCAACCTCAATAACTATTCATTACTGTGTTATACCTTGCTTTCATTTATAACCCTTTACCTTTTTCCTCAGGCCAATGACAACTTTTGGAAGGTCAAGTATGACCATGAGGCTGCCACACAAGCCAGAGCGGCCAAGAGAACCGAAAGAAAAGCCGCCAAAACAGGAACTTCAAGGAAAAGGAAGCCAAGCGCTTCAAATTTACTCAAATTGGACGACACTTCTGACGATGAAGAAGAGGTAATCCTTAATTCTCATGGCCCCCTTATCTTTATTTTATTGACATTCTACCCTTTCAGGAGGATACAGGGAACATCCAAGCGGTTGACGAAGAGGTAACTATAATCTCCTCCACCTCAGAGCCTTTGCCAAAGCAAAAAATCCGAAGGGTGACCCGGAAAGTAAGATTTTCACATCCTTTAGCTTATCAAGATCCTCAATTTCTTTTGAAGCAACAGACTCATGAAAGCCGGAGGCATACCCGGACCTCCAAGGATGTAGAACTCTCCTCCGGCTTACCTGATGTAACCAGGAAGTGCCAAACTGAGGTTATTTCCGACTTATATTCTGCTTTCCCCTTAGCGGGCTTAATACGTCCACCTCTCAATTCATCCGACTCAAATTATCAGGAGACCTCACCTTCCTCCGGCGAGTCTATGCAATCCAACATGCCGGCTTTCAAAACCGCCCCCGGGTAATATAAAATTATTTACCTTACACTTTACCTTACTCATGTTTTTGTACTCACCATTCTGCCTTGTCCACAACGTGCAAGTGAAACCCAGTATGAGGGCAAAAAAGAATAAGTCGTCCCAAGATCCGGTCATAACTGAACCGGAACTCGGAACAACTGCCCCTGACACTTCGACTCATCAACCGCCGCCTGAACTGGTTTATGATATTCCAGCACCAACCTCTGATCAGCCCGCTGAAGAAACTCTTGGTGGTTCTGATAAACCGAAAACTCCTAACCCGGCCAAGACAACTGATCCAGAAGTTGATATTCTCAAGACTCAGTTTTTCGAGCCGAGTCAGCCCACTGTCCTTGCCAAGTGCTCTGCCAAGGAGGAGCTTTTGGAGCGCCGAAAAGCCAAATTAGACATTGCAGAGTATACTCATTTGGGTGTTGAGGATATCGTCTGTGGCTATAACAGTCAAGTACATAGTAGCCGTGACCTGGAAATTGACATGGTGAAGCAGATACAGCAAAAATCTGAGGTATGACCTATGTTACTTTTCCTTAACCATACTTACTGTACCAGCCCCCAAGTCTATTGCTTATAAGTAAATATGTTGTAGACTTTAGAAAATTGCCTAACACAGCTTGTCCGGCTTGGAAATAAAGTTATTTAACCAGATTGTAGCATGATACTTTGAACTTGCGATACAAATTAGCCCCCAAGTGTCAAGCATCTTTGCTTGCAAAGTGCTTGGGACTTAAATTTCCATGAACCGGCATAGCAATTTAAATTTCTTCAGTATACATTAGCCCCCAAGTGACAAGTACCTTTGCTTGCAAAGTGCTTGGGACTTAATGTTTATCTTATAATGATTCTGACTATAACCCGGCATCAATACAGGCCGCCATAAGCCAATTTGAATCAGAGGTTACTGACCTGAAGAATCGCCTGGCAGCCCAAGAACTTGAAATCCAAAAGGCCAACTCCAAGTTTGAATTCAATATTTCTGAACAAGAGAAGTTGAAGAAAAACTTTGAGACGGATAAGAAAAACTGGGCTGATGAGAAGGCTTCACTGGTAACCCGGGCCGAAACGGCAGAGGCATTGCTTGCCGAAGCCACAGCTGAGCTGTCCGGCTTAAAGCGCCAGATATCTGAAATGGTCTCAGCAATCTTTGGTAAGTTACTCATACAAATTTTAAACATTGCAAACCTTCTTTCAATGATTACTTCAACTGTTACCTCTGGTTCACCTTATGTTTAATAATGCAGGCCCAAGGAGCACGAACCTCAAGCAGAACATGTTGATCAAGCTGAAGGCGGTTATACTCTGGTGGAACAGCTCTACACCGGGTCACAACATGCTTTGGCCATTGTAGCTTTATCAAATGACGTTCCTCACCTCCTGCAAGACGTGTTGAAGCGGCTTGCTGTGTTACCTCAGGGGATCCAAGAACTAAGGCGGCGTCCCAAGAGCGGGGCCATAGCCGCGTTGAGCCGGGCTAAAGCATGGATTCTAGAACTAGACCCGGCCGACCTCGCTCTTGGATACCCGAGTCTGAAAGAGGATGGGACCGTATTTGATGAACATGATTTCACCGCATGTGTCAAAGTTATACGCCCTATGGCTACTCTTATTGGGAACGATACTGATCTTAACAAATATCAGCCGGGTTATGACAGCGAGAATCGGAGAATCCCAACGCCTCTTTATGATGACGTCGGCCTGATCCCTCCAATCCGTAAGCATACCTTTGCCCCTGAAGTCGACCCAGCCGGTTTAATAGATGACGAAGCTGAGTTTGAAGCTTTGAGTGGCATTAACTGGGCATCGTCCACCTTCCAGGACAAGGCAGCCGACGGAGAGGCGGAGAAGGATAACCCGGATTCTTCAAGCCAACCAAAGGAGTAAACCGCCAGGCATCATATGTTTATGTCTTTGTGAAAACAATGCTTCATTATTCAGGCTCGGGGAGTCTTGTAATAGGGTAGAAAAAACCTCTCGAATTTTGTCATGCCTTTGCGCATGCTTATGGCGCTCAATACTTTCTTAAGCCGCCATCGCTATATCCTTCCAGCTTATATGGATCTTCTATTGCCTTTATGTTAAACAAAAATTTGCTTGCCTTGTCCTGTGATCCTTTTGGTAATCTCGCCGGCTTATATGACCCCGCCCATGCGGGTAAATTTAACTCCTGAAATTTGGAATATATAATATTCACCTGGCACTTAACAACCTGGGGTAATTAATATTAAGCCGGAAGAACAAAAACCATCTCACAGTGCTTTCAAGAAGATCTCAAGATAGTCAAGTAATTATGCTTATTAAGTATAATAGATAATAAACAATATTCAAAGGTTTCTGATTCGAATACGGTCAGTAAACCGTTCCAAAGGGGTTAAGCTAAGATTCAGCTACGATCATATAGCCCCCAGTGGCTTTGGCGATGCTGATCAAGTGGGTATCGACAGCTATGTTCTCTTTGGTTCGAATGTGACCTATGTTTGAACAGGAAGCCCCCAAGTGACCATAAGAGTTGTTTAATGACGCTAATTCGAATATGATCCACGTCAGACCCAAAGGGGTTAAGCTATGATTCAAATATGATCAAGAAGCCCCCAAGTGGGTTTGGCAGTATGCCGATCAAGCGGGTATCGACAACTATGTTCTCTTTGGTTCGAATACGACCTATGTTTGAACAGGAAGCCCCCAAGTGATCATGGCTAGATTTAGATATGATCATAAGCCGGACCAAAGGGAAAGCCGGATTAAGATATGATCCGCTCCCTGTTGGTTGTTTCACCGCCTGATAAAAAAGACATATAAACCTTTAAGGGTAAAAAGGATAGAGGTCCTGCTTTATTGCTTTATATAATATATACATCTTCAAAATATATACATCTTGAGAGCCGGTGGCTCAAGTATAATAAGGCCGAAGATGAGCGATATTCCACGGCCGGCGGGTCTCCTCCTCTGACTTACGTTAGTCCTTGTGCTCTCGAACATCGATGAGGTAGTATGACCCGTTGTTCAGATTCTTACTGACCACAAAGGGTCCTTCCCAAGGAGGGGACAACTTGTGCATATCAGACTGATCCTGGATGAGCCGGAGCACTAAGTTGCCTTCCTGAAAAGTTCTGCTTCTAACCCGGCGGTTGTGATAGCGGCGCAGGTCTTGCTGGTAAATCGCCGAGCGGGCTGTTGCCAAGTCTCGCTCCTCATCCAATAAATCAAGTGCATCCTGACGAGCTTTTTCATTATCAGCCTCAACGTAAGCCGCCACGCGGGGTGAGTCATGCCGTATGTCACTTGGCAGGACCGCCTCTGCTCCGTACACCATGAAGAAAGGTGTGTAACCGGTAGATCTGTTAGGCGTAGTATTGATACTCCAAAGCACAGACGGTAACTCCTCCACCCGACAACCCGGCGTCCGCTGTAAGGGGACCAAGAGCCGGGGTTTAATACCCTTCAAGATCTCCTGATTAGCTCTCTCTGCTTGACCATTGGATTGAGGATGAGCAACAACCGAAACATCAAGCCGGATATGTTCTCGTTGACAGAACTCTTCCATGGCACCCTTGGAGAGACTAGTGCCATTATCAGTTATAATGCTGTGTGGAAAACCAAAACGAAAAATCACCTTTTTCATGAACTGAACCGTCGTGGCTGCATCACACTTACTGACCGGCTCTGCCTCAACCCACTTAGTAAATTTATCCACTACCACCAGGAGGTGTGTCTTTTTATCTTTAGACCTCTTGAAAGGTCCAACCATGTCAAGCCCCCAGACTGCAAACGGCCAAGGAATTCGATTCATCCTCAATTCTTGAGCCGGCACATGAGCTCGTCGTGAGAATTTCTGACATCCGTCACATTTACTGACCAGATCCTCCGCATCAGCATGAGCTGTTAGCCAATAAAAGCCATGACGGAAAGCCTTGGCCACAAGAGATGTTGAGCCGGCGTGATGACCACAATCCCCTTCATGGATCTCACGAAGTATCTCCTCACCCTCCGCAGGCGATACACAACATTGAAAAGCTCCAGTAACACTTCAATGATGTAACTCACCATGAACAATTGTCATGGATTTGGACCGCCGGATGATTTGTCTCGCCAAGGTCTCATCCTCAGGCAACTCTCCCCGGGTCATGTAAGCCAAGTATGGCACTGTCCAATCTAGGATAACATGAAGAGTTGCTACCAGCTGTGCCTCCGGGTCTGGCACTGCTAGGTCCTCCTCTGTGGGTACCTTGCAGAAGGATTATGCAAAACATCAAGAAAGGTGTTAGGCGGCACCGGCTTTCGCTGAGATCCTAGCCGGCTTAAAGCATCAGCCGCCTCGTTCTTCCTTCCATCAATGTGCTCCACTTGGTAACCTTTGAAGTGCCCAGCCACATCATCAACTTCGCGATGGTAAGCCGCCATTAAGGGATCCTTAGAGTCCCACTTGCCTGATACCTGTTGAGCCACAAGATCTGAGTCACCCAAACACCTTACCCGACTCAAATTCATCTCTTTGGCCATCCTGAGACCATGGAGTAAGGCCTCATACTCAGCTGCATTGTTAGTACAAGGAAACATAAGCGGAGCACATAACAAAATTTGTCACCTCGGGAAGTTAAACGACTCCACCCCGAGCCTTCCAACCGCCTGGACCCATCAAAGTGAATAGTCCAATATGTGTTATCCGCTTATCCTCGTGTCTCAGAATTTCTGTCCAATCATTGATAAAGTCCACCAAGACTTGAGACTTAATAGCGGTACGTGGCATGTACTTCAAACCATGAGGCCCAAGCTCAATGGCCCACTTGGCGACTCGTCCTGTGGCTTCCCTGTTCTGGATGATGTCTCCCAAGGGGGAAGAACTTACCACAGTTATAGGATGACCTTGGAAGTACTGCTTCAGCTTTCGGCTTTCCATCGACACTCCGTAAACAAGTTTCTACCAATGCGGATACCTTTGCTTAGACTCAATGAGCACCTCACTGATATAGCAAACCGGCCGTTGAACCCGATGCTCCTTGCCAGCCTCCTTACATTCCACCACGATGGCAACACTGACGGCTCGTGAGTTAGTAGCCACATATAACAGCAACGGCTCTTTATCAATGGGAGCCGCAAGGACCGGTAGCTCAGACAACTGTCTCCTTAAATCTTCAAAGGCAGCATCACTCCAGACAAAAGTGTCCGTGAGGGAGTCCTGGATTAGGGGGTGTCCGGATAGCCGAACTATCACTGTTGGACGGACTCCTGGACTATGAAGATACAACATTGAAGACTTCGTCCCGTGTCCGGATGGGACTTTCCTAGGCGTGGAAGGCAAGCTTGGCGATACGGATATGTAGATCTCCTACCATTGTAACCGACTCTGTGTACCCCTAACCCTATTTGGTGTCTATATAAACCGAAGGGTTTTAGTCCGTAGGACGAACAACAATCATACCATAGGCTAGCTTCTAGGGTTTAGCCTCCTTGATCTCGTGGTAGATCTACTCTTGTACTACCCATATCATCAATATTAATCAAGCAGGAGTAGGGTATTACCTCCATCGAGAGGGCCCGCACCTGGGTAAAAACATCGAGTCCCTGGTCTCCTATTACCATCTCGCCTAGACGCACGATTCGGGACCCCCTACCCGAGATCCGCCGGTTTTGACACCGACATTGGTGCTTTCATTGAGAGTTCCTCTGTGCCATCGCCGTCAGGAAGGATGCCTCATCCCGTCTTTAAAGATGATACTACCGCCAAAGGAGCCTTGGCCACTGGTCAGACTCTTCGTCTAGGTGGTTTTCTTATGACCGCTAGTTCGGCCACCGCGCCGACGATGACTTCTCGAGTCATCGAAACCAATCTTCACGTTAACTCGGAACTTGCCGAGCAGTTAGATCCGATCGAGCTCTCCTCCGTAATCGAGCTCTTGGATCGCATCGCCGCCCTGGGAGTCGCCACAGACTATGACCTGATCGGGCCTAAAACCGATCTGAGAGAGATCAACACTCCCCAGGCTACCCATCATGTTGCTGTGATAGAGGAGCAATACGGTGATTCTTCTTCTATCTTAAGGACTAGCTACGTCCGGATTCCCGATCCCTCCATGCCGGATTCCCGCAGAGGGACGGATGTCGATCAAGCCCTGAACTTAAAGTCAGGCGGCGGGTTGGATTCATTGGATAGCATTCAAAAATCCAAACTTCCAAGTTCGGAAACTTCTCGGCCCTGAGTCTTAATTCGGACGGGGTTCCGGATCTAGTTCCACCCGCCCACCCAAACATTAGCGATCTATCCCGAATTCGGCAAGAGCCCGCTGAAACAGTACATCATTACTGGGCCAGATTCCTCCTGGTTATGGACAGGATAAAGGACTGCCGAGAGGAGGACGCAATCTCACTTTTTGCAATAATTGCACGGACAAGGGAATCCTAAACGCCACAAGTCGCCGCGAAATTACACGCTTTGTCGACTTGGTGACCATAGTACAAAAGTACTGTGCGATGGAGAGTGCTTGGAAAACCGAAAGTAAATTTTGGGATAATCCGCCCGAATACATCCCTAGTCCGAAATAAAAGGGTGCATCATCACCAAGCACCTGGTTAAACATAAAAAACCCTAAAGGTTACGGAACCGTCTTGGAGGGTTGGCTAAACGGACCGCAAAATTCATAGCACGTAGGGCGCCACTCCAACTCATAGCCTTCGAGCATGTTGGATACTACGGCAGGTGGCCAAAAGTGGCGAAGAGCTTCTAGCCTCGTAATCCCAGCCCAAAGAACACCAAGACGGTATTAACAGTCTACGAGATTTTCGTGATCAAATAACATGCGGAAACAAACACTCCATAACCTTGTCAAGTCTACCAAGTAGCAACAATAAATCCATGGAGGACACGGCTATTACCTTTCATGCCGTTGATTTAACCCAAATTCCGAACAGCCCGAGCACCAGCCGCATTGGTCCTTAGTCCAATATTGGACGGCTTTCGCCTTACTAAGGTACTCATGGATGGTGGCAGCGGACTAAACCTCATCTACGAGGAAACCCTCCGAAAAATGGAAATAGACTGGAACCGCATTGAGCGAAGCAGCACAACCTTTAGAGGAATAATCCCTAGCCGGAAGCATGCTGCACAGAAAAATCACACCGACGTAGTGTTCGGCTCGCCGGACAATTACAGGTCCGAGGAGGTCACATTTCAAGTGGCCCCATTCAGCAGCGGATATCACGCTTTATTAGGGCGAGAGGCATTCACAATTTTTCAAGCTATACCCCATTATGGGTACATGAAGCTTAAAATGCCCGGACCTAACGGAATCATCACTCTCTCTAGTGATCCGAACATAGCACTCCGCGCCGAGAACAAGACAACCGCACTAGCCCTCGAGGCACTATCCGAAGCCCTAGTGGCCGAGGAACTCACTACGATGCGCTCCACGGTGAACAGGGACGATGTGATACTTGATAAAAGATCCAAGTCCACCTCTTTTTTAAACCAGCGGATGAAATAGTCAAATTCCAAGTCCACCCAACGGACCCTGCAAAGACGGCCTCCATTGGGGCACAATTAAACCCTGATGTAGACGCTGCACTACGAGAATTTCTACGAGAAAACTGGGACATTTTTGCCTGGCACCCTTCAGACAGCCTAAATATCCTAAAAGGATTCAAGCCAGTCAAACAGGCTCTTCGGCGCTTTTCCGAACCCAAGAGACAGGCCATGGGAGAGGAGCTAGCCAAACTTCTGGAAGCCGGATTCATCAGAGATATAAAACCTCGACGGATAAATCCTGGCGCCTATGTGTTGATTTCAAAGACCTTAATAAGGCTTGCCCAAAGGATCCCTTCCCCTCCCTCGCATTGATCAAATTATCGATGCTACAGCAGAACACGACTCATTGTGCTTCCTCGACGCGTGCATCGGCTACCACCAAATCAAGATGGCGGAGCCAGACCAAGCAACAACAGCATTCATCACTCCATACGGCTCATTCTGCTTCAACACAATGCCCTTCGGCTCAAAAACGCCGGGCGCAACATATATCAGCGCATGATTCAGACATGTTTGGCAAACCAGATCGGCAAAACAGTGGAAGCATATGTAGATGACGTGGTCGTCAAATCCAAGCATGTCGAAACTCTAGTAGACGACTTGAGGCTCACATTCGACAATCTCCGAAAATATGACATTAAGCTCAATCCGGAAAAATGCGTCTTCGGTGTTCCAGCCGGAAAGCTCCTGGGCTTCATTGTGTCCGGTAGAGGAATTGAAGCAAACCCAGCCAAGATCCGAGCTCTGTCACAATTGGATATTCCAAAAGACCTCAAACAAATACAAAAATTGACTGGATGTGTAGCGGCTCTAAGCCGCTTTATTTCCCGTTTGGGAGAAAAGGCGTTACCCCTTTACCGCCTCCTCCGGCAATCAACACTTCGAGTGGACGGATGCCGCCGGCGGACTCGAAGAAATAAAAGCCATATTGGCAACAAATCCGGTCTGGACGCGCCCAACATGGGCGAACCAATGCTATTATATATCGCCACAACACATCAAGTTGTCGGTAGCGGTGCTCGTCGTCGAACGAAAGCGGACGGACACCGGTTCCCTCTTCAAAAACCGGTTTACTATGTGTCCATTGTCCTAACTCCATGCAAGTCCCGGTACCCACATTATCAAAAGATAGCATACGCGGTGTTTATGGCATCCCGGAAGCTGCGACACAACTTTCAAGAGTGTTCGATAACGGTAGCCTCCGAAGTACCTCTTAACGACATTATAAACAACCGCGACGCGACGGGCCGGATTGCTAAATGGGCCATAGAGCTCCTTCCATTCGACATAACCTATAAGCCACGCACGAGCTATGAAGTCGCAGGTTTTGGCCGACTTCGTGGGTCGAATGGACCGAAGCGAACTCCCTAAAGAGTACGGGCGATACTCCAATTGGATCATGCACTTTGACGGCTCCAAAATGTTGGCTGGCACGGGTCGGCGTCGTCCTGACGTCCCCAACCGGGGACGCAGTCCAATACGTCCTTCAGATAATGTATACGGACTCCAACAACGCAGCCGAAAACGAGGCCCTTCTGCACGGCCTCCGGATGGCAGTCTCCATGGGCATTAAACGCCTAGAGGTGCGCGAGGATTCGAACCTCACGATATCTCAAATAAACGGAGACTTTGATGCCAAAGATCCGAAAATGGCAGCGTACCGCAATGCAGTCCTAAAAATGTTAGCACGGTTCGAAGGCCTCGAATTTCATCATATAGCCTGGGATAACAACCAGGCGGCGGACATATTGGCACACATCAGCGCAAAACGCGATGCCGTCCCGCCCAACATCTTCCTGGAACGGTTGTTCAAGCCATCCGTACTATGGGAAGGGGAGTCCAGAAATAACAATCCGGACCCAACTGCACTGCCTGACACCGAACACTCTGACACAATCGGAGGCTCTGCCACCGAGATAACACCCTCCGCCCACGAAATAATGGCAGTTATCGCCCCGTGGACGGAGCCATTCCTAGCCTACCTAACTAGGAAGGAACTCCCCGAAGACCAAAATGAGGCTCACTGCATAGTACGGCGATCCAAAGCCTATAAAGTCCATGAGGGAGAGCTCTATAAGAAAAGCACAACAGGAGTCCTTCAAAGGTGTATCTCCGAAGAGGAAGGGCGAAACCTCCTGGCTGAAATTCATGCTGGACTGGGTGGGCACCACGCCCCAGCCCGGGCCCTTGTAGGCAAGGCCTTCCGTACAAGATTTTATTGGCCGACGGCCCGGGCAGATGCGCAGGATTTAGTCGAACGATGCGTTGGTTGCCAGCTTTTTGCTAACCAAAGCCACATGCCACGCACCGCCCTCAAAACTATACCCATCACCTGGCCGTTCGCGGTCTGGGGGCTTGACATGGTTGGACCCCTTAAGGGAGGAACCCACAAGCAAAAATACCTATTGGTCATGGTGGATAAATTCACCAAATGGATAGAAGCCAAGCTCGTTAAAGCGGCGAATCCGTCCGGTGATAGACTTCATATCGTGGGTAGTGCATCGTTACGGCGTCCCCACAAGATTATCATCGCGATAACGGCACCAACTTCACGGCCGATGAGGTCAAATTATGGTGCAAAAACATGGGCATCAAGCTCGATTACGCCTCGGACTATCACCCTCAAACCAACGGTCAAATCGAAGCGAGCAAACGGTCTAATCATGAGCGGCATTAAACCCGCACTAGTGTGGTCCCTCAAGGAATCTAACACGCCTTTGGGTTGAGGAGCTCGACTTACTACTGGGGCTGCGGACCACGCCGAATCGTACTACCGATTCACACAATTTTTTATGAGTATGCAGCGCAGAGGCAGTCTTGCCTGCGACATAATGCATGACTCACCTCGCGTGCGCATGTATGAAGAAAGAGAAGCCGAGCTCGATCGGCAGGACAGTTTGACGCATTGGAGGAGGAGCGTGACGTGGCAAAAGCTCATTCCGCATTTTATCAACAAAGGCTCGAAGATATCAAAGCAGGGAAATGCGGGCCAAAGCTTACAACGTTGGCGAACTAGTTCTACGCTCACGGACAAGAAAAAGGACAAACTCAAGCCCAAATGGGAAGGTCCCTTCATCATCGACAAGGTCCTGACCATGGAGCATACCGTTCGCAAACGCATCGGATAACCGATTCGAGCCGAACCCATGGAACGCAGCCCGTCTACGAAGATTCTACGCCTAAGCGCCGGACTCCAAGTTCGTCTCCTTCCTCCGTCCACATTTTCTATTTTTTGCTGTCTTTTATTTCTCTCCTTCCCCCTCCTTCTTCTTGAAGCCTTTAGAGGCTCGTTTGCGCTTTGTTTCGCACATACTTGACGTGTTGTCCGCGCTCATTATACCTGGGGGCTTCTTTAACAGAAGCTTATTTATACGAGCTTTATGCCCAACACATGTGTCAAACTTCCGCATGTACCTTTTACTCACCATTATATGCATCGATATGACTTAAGTTTTGGCCAAGTTGGGTTCCTGGCTCCTGTGCTTACCCCTACGTTCCCGATTGTTCGGCTAGGTGGTAAAGGGAGCACCTCTGCGATTGTTACTGCCGGGTCAGTCGGATGTGTACCTCAGATTGGGTGAAGCCGAAAGCTAGCGTTCTTAAGGGAATATTCGGTTGTGAACTGAAAGATGATTTTTAATTATTTATCCATCTGCCCCAGATGATTTTCTGCTTTCTTAGCAGTTTGGACATGCACTTTAGGGCATGCCTCCTGTGGAAAGGAACCCTTAACGGAACTATTCTCCCTGGAAGATGTTTCTTACTACCCATGTAATATAACATAACTAGTTGGGCACTTGTCTGATATAGCAATAATGACCCCTACGCCTTGTCTCCATGCATGCCCCGGTTCTTACATTACTGCGAGGGTATTCGGACACACTCCGGACTATTGGGTCCCGAGGTCGAAGCGAAAAGGTCCGCTATGACAAACGATCTACAATCCGGCTAGAAGACATTTTTCATGTCATATTCAATTACATAGTCAACTCGTCTAATTGTATTCCTCCTCAATGCCATCTAATAGTCTATGTAATTTACAATCTTGCTGGGAATACTTGGCGGCCAATTCTACTTGGCCGTACACTAAGCTTATAGGGATCTCCTTCCCATCAGGCCACACAGGTCCGACCTCGGCCATGTGGTTTGGGTCAGCCTTCGTGTACCCCGTCTTTACCATGGCCCAGGCCTCCCTGGCCCCTTGACGGCAGGCCGATATCTTCCATAGTCGGAAGCGCCGCCGTGCTCCTTGAAGCCGCTCTGCCAGCTCCCCAATGCCTTCGGGCAGGGAGATAGATGGCCACAAGGCCTGGGCGACGCCTTTCATCACCTGCCGAACTCGTTCGTGCAGCTGACGCAGTTCGGGAAGAAGATCACCCGAAGAACTGGGCATCTCCTCCTTAGGATGACCTGTGAGCAAACCTACATACATGTTTATGTTAGTCGCCTTCCTCCCCGAACTCTTTCAAAGTTCGTTCAAGCACTTACTGAAAATGCCGCGACGAAGCCGTCGATTCTCCTTTACGGAGTCAGACAACTGGGCACGAACATCCTTTAGTTCCTCACCCAGTTGGGTGTTGGCATCTTGGAGGTTATTTTTCTCCTGCCGCACCCTCGTAAGCACTCTCTCGCCGGCCTTCAACCGGTGCAAGAGCTGCTGCTTGTCCGGATCTAGTCCGGCGCCATCTGCAATATTATTGTCACATTTACACACATGTCCCACTTCATAAACTATTTATCTTTTGAGGCATATATTACCAGAGGGGGTCTCTGTGGCTCCCCCTGTAGCGGCTAGTGCGGCCTCAAGTTGGGCCTTGCATTCTTCGAGCTCCTGGGACAGTCGGGTATTCTTTTTTGTAAGATCCTGCATAACAAATGATCCTTAAATCAGTTATTCTAACTATTTTAAGTCTCGGGGGCTACTGGCATATATAACTGTCAAATTTCCTCACCCGTATGTCCTATACATACTGCTCCGTAGCTCTGGCTAGACCATCTTGAGCGGCACGGAGGTGCGCATCTCCCGAATTGAAGGCATTCAAGGCCTCTTGGGAGAAACATGCGTCACGAAGAACTGTCCGGCGGCGCCTGTGATTCATGGCGCTCTCCACCTCGGAGTTGGTGGCGGACAATCGGTCGGCATCCTCTGTCGGAGGAGCATCCGGCCTTGACGCCTCGTGCTCGCCTCCGCTTCTGGACCCGGCTTTGGAGCCTGGCTGGCGGAGGTTCGATTGGCAACCTCTCCGGACTCAGTCCGGCGAGCGCTCTTTTTCCTGAAAAGAGCACCAGCGTTAGTACGCCTTCCAGGAATCAATCCTGGGAATATGGTGACGCGCCATACCGTTGCGACGGAGTTTCGATCCGGACCGCACTTCTTTTTAGCTTGCGGGGCCATACTGCCTCTTGTTGGCTAGCTGTCGCGGGCTCGGCCTCCTGCCTCGAAGGCACCCCCTGCGAAACACCATCAAATATGTGGTGATTAGAAGTAAAGCACGGGTGGGTCATGGTATCCGGACTTCGGTCACGGTTACCTGGGAGGCCGGAAATAATCCGGGGTAGTCGGCCGTAATGGCAACCAAAGCATTGTTGATGCTACGTTGGTGGAACACCCCGTCGATCAGCTCCACCTTTATATCCGGGTCCTCTTCGGAGGCCGGATCGAGGGATCGTTCCGGATCCTCGGGTTGTGGGGGCGGGCTGTGTATGTTCTCCACGGCCCGGCGCAGTTCCTGCGTAGAAACCATGAAATGAGATAGTTAACCACGGGAACATGGATCGGACGGGCCACAAAGATATTTGCTTACCCAACTTCGAGGATTATTCGAAAAAAACCGCTCAGTGGACTGATGCGGAGAAAATCCTCCTCTTACCCTTTGTACATGGCGGACAAGGTCTTCACCAGTTCGGTGACCGATCCCGGCCCTTTGCGGCCATGGCGGGTGGCATCGTCCTCCCCGTTGAAGTCCCACATGGGGTGGCCCCTATATTGGAGCGGCTACACTCCCCTCATAATGCAGATTGCCATGACTCCAATCATGGTCAATCCGGCATGAGCCAGTAATCTTATTCGGCTCATCAAGTAAAGGACGTCCTAGTCATTTTCCCTCTGGGGGCTCCGCGGGCGCCAGCTTAGGCGCTTCTTCACAGGAGTATTACTAAACTCCGGAAGGCCGATCCGAACAGGATCCGGCAGTGGGACGTCCTCCATGTAAAACCATTCCGAAGGCCAGTCTTCGGACGCCTTCTTCGGGGTTCCGGATAGATATCCGGTCCTGGCGATGCGCCATAGTTCGGCTCCGCCCACTTGATATATTGACCCCTCATGAGAACGGGGTACTAGGCAGAATAATCTCTTCCACAGCGCAAAATGAGCCTCGATGCCCAAGAACAGTTCGCAAAGGGCCACGAAGCCCGTGATGTGCAAAATGGAGGCAGGCGTAAGGTGGTGCAACTGGAGGCCGTAGAACTCCAAGAGCTCCCGGAGAAACGGATGAATTGGAAATCCGAGTCCTCTTACTAGATAAGAGATAAAGCACACCCGCTCCCCTTTAGAGGGATCGGGGATACTCTCCGCTTGCTTTCCGCCCTTGTAGGTGGCAAGTCCGGCTCGAACCGGAACCATGAAGGCCGGGGGAAGAAATCCCTTGGTTTGGAGTATAACTAGCTCGCTATGCGGGACTGAGCATCTCTCCCAATTTCTAGGCTGAGGGTTGGGAGCGCGAGAGGAGGAGCCGCGTCGACTGTCCACGATGGAATGGGTTTTTGTCAGAGGCGCTCCGATGAAAGCTCATGAGGGGATGGTGTGACTCAGATCTAGATCCTCGTCCCTTTTATAGGCGGCTCATTTTGCGCAGCTAGGGGATAAGTGTAAAAATACCCTGGCTTTTCGCATTCATTCAAACACGTGGAAGATGGCCATTATTGGGCATAGAAGCCAAGGAGCGCAACATTTATCAGAAGCCGGACACTATTCAACAAGTATATGGAATTTGGAGAAGAACCTGCCTCGCAATGCCAAAGACAATCAATGCGCCGGACTCATCGCCATTGAAGCCTGGTTCGGGGGCTACTGAGGGAGTCCTGGATTAGGGGTTGTCCGGATAGCCGAACTATCACCGTTGGCCAGACTCTTGGACTATGAAGATACAAGATTGAAGACTTCGTCCCGTGCCCGGATGGGTCTTTCCTTGGCGTGGAAGGCAAGCTTGGCGATACGGATATGTAGATCTCGTACCATTGTACCGAATCTGTGTAACCCTAACCCTATTCGGTGTCTATATAAACCGAAGGGTTTTAGTCCGTAG
Source organism: Aegilops bicornis (assembly GCA_021605145.1). Lineage (NCBI taxonomy): Eukaryota > Viridiplantae > Streptophyta > Magnoliopsida > Poales > Poaceae > Aegilops > Aegilops bicornis. The sequence goes on along the minus strand of CM038670.1, from coordinate 434,964,867 downwards.
GACGAACAACAATCATACCATAGGCTAGCTTCTAGGGTTTAGCCTCCTTGATCTCGTGGTAGATCTACTCTTGTACTACCCATATCATCAATATTAATCAAGCAGGAGTAGGGTATTACCTCCATCGAGAGGGCCCGAACCTGGGTAAAAACATCGTGTCCCTGGTCTCCGGTTACCATCCGCCTAGACGCACAGTTCGGGACCCCCTACCCGAGATCCACCGGTTTTGACATCGACAGTCCGTTTTCTTCTTCATCTGATAGAGCGGTAGGGCCTTCTCACCTAACCGGCTTATGAACCGGCTTAAAGCAGCAACACGACCCGCCAGTCGCTGAACATCATTAATGCACGCCGGTTTAGCCAAAGAGGTAATTGCCTTGATCTTCTCCGGATTAGCTTCAATGCCTCTGTTTGAGACCAGAAAACCCAAGAGCTTGCCTGCAGGTACACCAAATACACACTTTGCCGGGTTAAGCATCATCTTATAAACCCGGATATTATCAAAGGTCTCTTTCAAATCTGATATCAAGGTTTCCTTCTCTCTGGACTTCACCACGATGTCATCCACATAAGCGTGAACATTGCGCCCAATTTGATCGTGGAGACAGTTTTGTACACATCGCTGATAAGTCGCCTGAGCACTCTTGAGCCCAAATGGCATATATACATAACAGAAGGCTCCAAACGGAGTGATGAAAGCCGTCTTCTCCTGGTCCTTAACTGCCATTTTGATCTGATGATAACCAGAGTAAGCATCCAAAAAGCTCAAATCCTCGCAACCCGCCGTAGCATCAATGATTTGATCAATACGGGGGAGAGCAAAGGGATCAGCCGGACAAGCCTTAGTTAGGTCTGTGTAATCCACACATATCCGCCAGGTGCCGTTCTTCTTGAGCACGAGCACCGGGTTAGCCAACCACTCCGGGTGAAAAACTTCAACAATAAACCCAGCCGCTAAGAGCCGGGCGACTTCCTCTCCAATAGCTTTCCGTCTCTCTTTGTTGAACCGTCGAAGAAACTGCCTGACCGGCTTATACTTCGGATCAATATTGAGAGTGTGCTCAGCGAGTTCTCTCGGTACACCCGGCATGTCAGAAGATTTCCATGCGAAGATGTCCCGGTTCTCATGGATGAACTCAATGAGCGCGCTTTCCTATTTAGGATCCAAATTGGCACTGATACTGAACTGCTTAGATGAATCACCTGGAGTGAAATCAACAAGCTTGGTTTCAGCAGCCGACATAAACTTCATCGCCGGGTCATGCTCGGTGGTTGGCTTCTTTAGAGAGGTCATATCCACCGGGTCAACATTGTCTTGATAAAACTTCAACTCCTCTGCTGCACAAACAGACTCAGCATAAGCCGTGTCACCCTCCTCACATTCCAGGGCTACGTTTCGACTTCCATGTATGGTGATGGTGCCCTTGTGACCCGGCATCTTAAGCTGCAGATAAACATAACATGGCCGTGCCATGAACTTGGCATAAGCCAGCCGACCAAACAGAGCATGATATGGACTCTTGATTTTGACCACCTCAAAAGTTAATTTCTCAGCTCTAGAATCATACTCATCCCCAAAGGCCACTTCCAGTTCAATCTTACCAACTGGGTAAGCCGACTTACCAGGCACCACTCCATGAAAAACAGTGTTGGACGTCTTCAAATCCTTATCAATCAATCCCATGCGTCGAAAGGTCTCATAATAGAGGATATTGATGCTGCTACCTCCGTCCATGAGTACCTTAGTGAATTTATATACACCAACCTGAGGTGCTACCACCAAGGCTAATCGGCCGGATTATCAACCCGGAGTGGGTGATATTCCCTGCTCCATACAATGGCTGTTCTGACCACCTCAAATAGCGGGGAACCGCCGGCTCAACAGAATTCACGGCCCTCTTATTAACCTTCTGGTCACGTTTGCTCAAGTTAGTGGTGAACACGTGATACTGCCCACTATTCAGCTGCTTCGGGTGGCTTTGATAACCCGATCGCCGCCGTTGTCCTCCTTGATCAGACTGATGTTGATTATATCCGCCTTGATGTCCCTGAAAGCCGGAATTTGAACCGCCGACCGGGCCATGAAAGCCGCCGGCCCCTGAGCCGCCGCCCGACCCGTGATTGCCATCAAATGTGTTGGAATTCTTAAAAGCCTTCATGATCGCGCAATCTTTCCATAAATGGGTGGCGGGTCGTTCCCGGGTGCCGTGTCTCGGGCAAGGCTCATTGAGTAGCTGCTCAACACATGGGCCTGACCCGCCAGACTGAGGGGGCGGTTTGCCCTTACGTCTCTGATTGTTACCCTGTGCATTGGCGTTGGCTACAAACTCCGGGTTACCCTCAGCCTTACGCTTATTGCCTCCTTGATTCATCGGGTTATGCTGCTGACCCTTTCCCGTTCTTCTTTCCCTTCCCTGTCTTTTCCTCATCAGACGCGGGATCCTTGGTACTATCAGAGTCGGCGTATTTCACTAAAGATGCCATCAGCGTACCCATATCATTGCAATCATGTTTAAGGCGCCCGGTTTACATCTCGGCCGCTCAAAGCGGCAGTTCTTCTCCAACATGAGGACTGCAGAGCCGGCATCCATCTTTTCAGATGAATGTATTATCTCCTTGACCCGGCGTACCCAATGAGTCGTGGATTCACCCTCCTCCTGCTTACAATTTGTCAAGTCCACAATCGACATAGATTTCTTGCAAGTGTCTTTGAAGTTATTGATGAAACGGGCCTTTAGCTCTGCCCATGAACTAATGGAATTGGGTGGCAAGCCCTTTAACCAAGACCGGGCCGTTCCATCTAACATCATGGTGAAGTACTTAGCCATGGCTGCATCGCTGACCTCCAACAGCTCCATGGCCATCTCATAACTTTCGATCCACGCTCCGGGCTGTAAGTCGGCCGTATAATTCGGCACCTTCCGAGGTCCCTTGAAGTCCTTGGGTAAACGTACATTACGTAGACCCGGCACTAAACAAGGAACACTGCCGGTTCTGGTAGCCACTCCCGCCTCAACGGAAGTCGTCGGATAATCTGGAAAGTCCTGACGAACCGTTTGTTGAGCCGCTAGCTGAGCCGCCTGCTCGTCCTCCTGTCATATTCGGTCCTGCACCAGGTTATAACCGCCGGGCGGGTTACGGCGCTGGGCGTTGCTTGACAAAGCTTCTGACTCCATGTGCCTGCTGTAACTCGGACTCCGGTTTGGACGAGCCGGAGCTAACCAAGGCGGAGGAGTTGAATGAATCATGTCCCGATCAGGAATAAATCTCTTCTTTGAGCCAAGGCATGCAGGCGAGATCTCTGATCCTTCGGGTGTCCACTGTTGTTGGATCGTCACCGTCAACCGGGAGAGCCGCCAAACGTGCTGATGCTGCGATCAAGTTCTCCATGGGGTTGGAAAAGTGACCCGGTGGTATCGGTACGTAACGGGGCGGTGCCATGTTTCCATGAGGAGGTGCCATCTCCCGAGGCTGAGCCGGTCCTCCTGTTCCGGCTGTCATAAACTAATTTGCGTCTGGCGGGTTACTTGGGCCGGCTCCGGGTGTAGCGAAAAGATTCCGAGGATCATAAACCAGAGGTAAACGGTATTGGGTTTTCTGATGCCTCATCCTCATCACCTTGTTAGATGCGTTCAGGCTCATCGTGGTCGGAAGGCTTCGATCAGTAGCTGTTGTGCCCGTGCATCCAAAGCCGCCCGTTCTGTGGCTAACCTGGTGTCCTCAGCTGCCAAGGCCTCCTTGGCCCGAGCTATCTCCTCACGCACCCGTGCCACCTCCGTGTTATGCTCATCTTGATTCGCAGGGATGACTGTGGTGGTTAACAGGGCCGTCAGCTTATCCATGAGATCCATCAGCACCTGAGCCGGCGGGCGCACAGGGCCTCCTGCCCCGGCTGCTCCTGACCCGGACGTTATTGCTGTTGCAGCCGTTGAGTTTTGACCGGGTTGAGTACCAGCCATGAAGACTCCTGCCAAGCTTGGCGGCTCATAGGGGTCCGGAATACTAGATCCGTCGGAACAGCCCCTAAGACCGCCATCCTGTAACAGATACAACGAATCTGTTGAACCAGCGGATGAATCATCGTCGGAGAAGACGGCCGTCTCACCACCATCTATAGATCCTTCAGAAAGTTCTCCTCCGTGGATGCAACCCATGAAGGCACGCTTCACAACGGGTTGAGCTCGGGCAGGTCTCGCACGCTGAGCCATTTCGACGAGGTCGGTGCAGCAGTCCGGCTCAGGGCCCAGCTCACCAATCCGGCTGATGAAGACGTGGATTCCGCCAAAGGGGACCCGGTACCCGTACTCAATTGAGCCGGCATCGGGGCCCCAGCCTTCGTCGTTGATGTAGATCTTGCCGCGACGACTCTTGGTCATCCGGCCGACCGCGTATCCCTTGAGCCCTTTGAAGTTGCCCTTCAAGAACTCAAATCCACCATGCGCTGGCCCCACGGTGGGCGCCAACTATCGTGGTTCTGTCACGGCAGATGTCCTCTTGCAAGGACTTAGTCGTGGAGCCATCGCAACTAGGAAGCTTAAAGGGGTTAATCGGGACAAAGGACACGAGAGATTTATACTAGTTCGGCCCCTTACGGTGAAGGTAAGGCCTACGTCTAGTTGGGTTGGTATTGCTTGATGTTTCGATGACCAGGGAGCGAGATACGCTATGCCTGTTTCTCGATGAGTTGTTTCTCGCCCTAAGCCGCTGGCGGGTCGTCCCCTTATATACACGGGTTGACGCCCTGCGGCTTACAGAGTCCCGGCCGGCTCATAAACAGTGTCCAGCTCGGTGACTAGTTAAATCTACCTTATGATACAAGTCATGCCATTATGGCGGTTTACTACGACGGGCCTGAAGTCGCCCGTGGGCTTTAGACCCTTTATTGAACCACCATCTTCATGCTTGGTCTTGGGCTTCTTCTGATAGATCTCTCTTTGCATAACCCGGCCCCTCATGGACAGCTTATACAAATAGTTATATTCCCAACACCATGTATATAGTAGTAGTCTGAGTATTTTGTAACGGTAGTTAGATCGTTTGTATGCCCTTGTTTGAATTGAGTGGTGTGATATGAATGTGTTAGTCTCATGTGCATATGGGTAGTGCTTTCTCTTTAGACCTCATTCTATTCTAGTCTCCCCCCTCTAAACCCATCAGATGCCTCCGAGACGTGACCCCAGATTTGTCTTCCCACCGGAGCTCACTCAGTTGATCCAACAGCAAAATGCCTTGATGCAGTTTCTAGTCCAGAACCAAGGCAACAACAACAACAACAACCCACCGCCACCACCTCCAGTTTACAACTTAGCCCATTTTATGAGGTTGAATCCGCCGGTGTTTTCCAGTAGCACCGAGCCGATAGTTGTAGATGATTGGCTCCGCAGGATTGGAAGGGAGTTGACCACCGTAGGTTGCACAGATGCTGAGAAGGTGCACTTTGCCGCACACCAAATGGATGGACCCGCAGCCTCATGGTGGGAGAATTACACAACCACATTTCCCATAGCCAATTAACATGGGATCGGTTTCCGCAAGCGTTCCGCACATCCCATGTCTCAACTGGAGCTATGAGCATGAAGAAGCGTGAGTTTTGCAACTTACGCCAAGGAAATCGTACTGTGGGGCAGTACGTGGAAGAGTTCAGCAAGTTAGCTCGTTATGCCCCGGATGATGTGGCCACAGATGCCGCGAAGCAGGATAAGTTTATGGAGGGCTGAATGATGAGCTGAGTATGCAGTTGATGGTGGCAACATTCACCAATTACCAGGAGTTGGTAGACATATCTCTTATGATTGAAGGGAAGCAGCAGCAGATAGAGAGCTGCAAAAGGAAGTATGGACAAGGGAAGTATAATTCTGGAGCTCAGTAGAAGCCTCGCTTTACCCTGAACTCGGGAGGACACACCCACCATAATCATGGAGGCCACACTCACAATGGAGGAAGTTCACATAACCACAGTGGCCCCAAGAATGGAAATGGGAATGGAGAAAGCAGCACCAAGAACCGTTCCAACCCAGCAACACCCACTAAGAAGGATCTGAGTCATGTCACCTGTTACAAGTGCGGGAAGATTGGGCACTACGCCAACGATTGTTCTAAGTTGAAGAATGGAAACGACAATGGAAGCTCTGGGAAGAAGCCCAATCCCTTCACCAGAGGTCAGGTGAACCACATCAACGTGGAGGAGGTTGAAGATCAACCTGACGCAGTGATTGGTAAGTTTTTGGTTAAGTCGTTTACTGCTCTTGTTCTTTTTGATACTGGTGCATCGCATTCATACATATCAAGGGGATTTGTGGACAAGTTTAAGTTACCCACCTTAGCCCTTAGGTCACCCATGTTAGTAAGCTCGCCAGGAGCAGAGTATATGGTCAGCCGATTGTGTGATCGGTTACCCTTAACCATTGGTAGCCATGTTTTCCCCTCAGACCTAATAATTTTGGAGTCACAAGATTTGGATATAATACTAGGCATGGATTGGCTATCGAAGTATGGAGGGAACATTGAATGTGCTAGTAAGTCGATACTTCTCACCACCCCTGAGGGAAAAAGGATTAAGTATGTATCCAGGCATGCACCGAGGAGAACCCAAGTGAATTCCCTCTCAGGAGTTGTTCAGGAGGAAGTGTCTGTAGTGAAGGATTACCCGGATGTATTTTCAGAAGAACTACCAGGCATGCCGCCGGATTGAGACATAGAGTTTTTGATAGAGTTGTTGCCAGGCACCGAACCAATATCAAAGAGGCCCTACCAGATGCCCGCAAATGATCTGGAGGAAATTAAGAAGCAGATTAAGGAGTTATTGGAAAAAGGTCACATTCGACGAAGTTCGTCACCGTGGGGAGCCCTAGTGCTCTTGGTTGAGAAGAAGGATGGATCTTTAAGAATTGTTGTTGATTATCGTGCATTGAATGAAGTAACGATCAAGAACAAGTACCCACTACAGATGATCAACAATTTGTTTGACCAGCTGCAAGGATCTAAAGTATTTTCCAAGATCGATCTGCGATCAGGATACCACCAGCTGAAGATCCAAGAACAGGATATATCTAAGACAGCTTTCACCACAAGGTACGGGCTATATGAGTACACAGTCATGTCATTTGGATTAACTAATGCCCCCGCCTATTTCGTGAGTATGACGAATAAGGTGTTCATGGAGTTCTTGGATAAGTTTGTTGTGGTGTTCATTGATGATATTTTGGTATACTCGAAGAATGAAGAGGAGCACAAGGAGCATTTGCATTTAGTTCTCGAGAAGCTCAGCGAACATCGGCTATATGCCAAGTTTAGCAAATGTGAGTTTTGGTTGAAGGAAGTTGGATTCCTTGGACATGTTATATCAAGAGAGGGTATAGCAGTAGACCCTACCAAGGTTCAGTCAATCACTGATTGGTTGTCACCCACCTCAGTAGGAGAGATCCGCAGTTTTCTTGGACTCACGGGTTATTACTGGAGATTCATTGAATTTTTTTCCAAGATTGCGAAGCCCATGACGGAGTTGTTGAAGAATGGCACCAAGTTTAAGTGGACCGAATAATGTGAGGCTAGTTTTCAGGAGTTGAAGAAAAGTTTGGTTACATCCCTAGTGCTAATTCTTCCGAATATACGCAAGGATTTCCAAGTGTATTGCGATGCTTCTCGCCAAGGACTTGGAGGTGTACTTATGTAGGATGGAAGAGTTGTTTCATATTCCTCACGTCAGCTTCGACCGCATGAGTTGAATTATGCCACGCATGATTTGGAGTTAGCAGCCGTAGTGCATGCGCTCAAGACCTGGAGAAATTTTCTTATTGGAAACCGTTGTGATGTGTACACGAATCACAAGAGTTTAAAGTACATTTTCACTCAGAAGGAGCTGAATCTCAGGCAAAGGAGATGGTTGGAGCTTATAAAGGATTATGATATGAAGTTCTATTATCATCCAGGAAAGGCCAATGTCATAGCAGACGCCTTGAGCCGGAAGAGCTATGTCAATACCCTCGTAAGCGGAGGATTACCACAGCAGTTAGTTGATGAACTCAAGGAACTTCGTTTGGAGATAGTTCCAAGAGGTTTTGTTGCAGCAATGGAGGTTCAGTCTACATTATTGGGAAAGATTCGGGAAGCTCAAAAGGATGATAAAGAGATTGCTGAAATAAAGGAGATGATGAGCAAAGGAAAAGCCAAAGGTTTTCGTGAAGATGAGCTCAAAACTTTATGGTTTGAGGATCGGGTTTATGTGCCCAATAATGCGGAGATCAGGAAGTTAATACTTTAGGAGGCTCATGACTCAGCATACTCGATTCACCCCGGAAACACCAAGATGTATTTGGATTTGAAGGAGCGTTTCTGGTGGATAGGTATGAAGAAGGATATTGCCGAGTATGTAGCCGTATGTGATGTATGTCAGAGAGTGAAGGCAGAATATCACAAGCCAGCAGGATTACTGCAGCCTATGCCGGTACCCGAATGGAAGTGGGACAAGCTTGGCATGGATTTTATCACAGCATTACCCAGGACCCGATCAGGATATGATTCTATCTGGGTAGTAGTTGATCGCTTGACCAAAGTGGCTCACTTTATCCCAGTGAAAACCACCTATACAAGCGCGAAGTTGGCCAAGATATATATGACCAGGATTGTATGTCTGCATGGAGTTCCGAGGACAATCGTATCAGATAGAGGAACACAGTTTACCTCAAAGTTTTGGAATCAGCTGCACCAGACTTTGGGTACTAGGCTAGAGTTCAGTACAGCCTTTCATCTGTAGACAGCTGGACAGACTGAGAGAGTCAATCAGATTCATGAGGACATGTTAGGAGCCTGTGCGCTAGATTATGGATCTAGTTGGGATGATAATTTTCCCTACGTAGAGTTCTCATACAACAACAGGTATCAAGCTAGTTTGAAGATAGCACCTTTCGAAGCCTTGTATGGGAGAAGGTGCAGGACACCGTTAATGTGGGATGAAGTTGGAGACCGTCAGTTATTTGGACCAAATTTAATTAAGGAGTCCGAAGAGAAGGTCCAGTTAATTCGAGATAGACTGAAGGTAGCTCAGTCCAGGCAGAAGAGTTATGCAGATACAAAACGCAAGGAGGTAGTCTATGAAATCGGAGACAGAGCATATCTTCATGTGTCACCACTGCGAGGAGTTAAACGATTTGGTGTCAAGGGAAAGTTAGCCCAGAGATTTGTAGGACCATACCTAGTTTTGGAGCGTATGGGAGGAGTGGCCTACAAGTTGGAGTTACCCAAAGGACTGTCAGGAGTTCATGATGTGTTTCATGTTTCCCAGTTGAAGAAGTACCATGCAGAGATGGCCGATCTTTCTCTGAGAGATAATGTGCCCCAGGAAGCAATTCAGTTGGATAGTGATCTGACCTACGAGGAGAAACCCGTCAAGATTCTCGAGTTTGCCAGCCAAGTTATGCGCAACAAGGTTATCAAGTTTTGCAAAGTTCAGTGGAGCCACCATACAGAGGATGAAGCCACCTGGGAACGAGAAGAAGACCTACGGAAAGACCACCCACACCTATTTTCGAGCCAACCCGAATCTCGGGGGCGAGATTCATCTTAAGGGGGGTAGGTTTGTAACATCCCAATTTTCAATTTGGATGTTATACATAGGTCATCATATGCATATCATACTTTATTTGCATTTTGGTTGGGATCCTAGAAATCTTAAGCAACTCAAGGACCCAAGGAGAGAGTAGGAGATTTCCTAAATTTTCATATCTGAATTTTTCTCAAATTTGAAAAGAGGATCATTTTGATTTTAATAATTTTTCTCTCCAAGTATTTCTAATATTAAAAATAACAGAGAGAAGATAATATGACTTCTTCAAAAAAAAAGAGGAATATTGGAGGAAAATTTTTAAAATCAAATAAATATTTTATTTGGATATTATTCGAGATTTTATTTGAATTAGAAAAATATGCATTTTTGAAAATTGAATTATTAGGCTAGAAAAATGTTCACTTTGTTCTAAATATTTTATTTAGACGGTGAAAATTGTTTTTGGAATTTTTAGAATTTTTTTATATTTTATAACGATTTTTCTTGGTGAGGATTTATTAAAAAGGTTTCTTCTGGTGGGCCAAGGCCCAAAGTAGCCAAGCTCACTCGCGCCGCCACCGTCGCTGGCACAGACGCCGAGGAGGAGTCCGAGCCGGACTCCACCCTAGGCCGGCCCCTCCTCCAAGCCGCCCCCCTCTTTAAATACCCCGCCACCCCACCGCCTCTCCACCTCGTCCCCAAGTCGCGCCGCAGCCGCCGCCTTCTGCTGCAGCCGCCGCCCCGCCCTGCCGTTGCCGCGCCGGAGCTCCGCCTCGCCGGATCTCGTCGCTGCCGGTTTTCTTTGTCGAACCGGTAAAACCAACAAAACCGTCGCCCCGGTTTTTTTCCCGTTAGATAGGTTCGGTTTGGTTTTTTCGGTTTCGCTAATTAGGGAACGTTCACTCGAATGTCTCTGTTCGCGAACGTTTCGTTCGTTTTTCTCTGATAGGGAACATTCGTTCGATAGTCTTTTATTTTTATTTTTATTTTCGGCCAGGGACCTATCCGCGATTATTTTTATCGCAGATTAGCCCCTGATCTTCAAACTCTCGCAACTTTTTGCTCGTTTGTCCAAATCTAGTGAAACGAACGCCAAAATCTTCGTCTCGAACCCCTCTTTGCAGTTAATCAACTTCAACATGGTGTTGACGATTTAAAATTTGGTTTCAAGCAGATTTGTATTTGAACTTCTTTTGATCGTAGTTTCAGTTTCGTAGCACCGATTCGATTGATTCTTTTTGCAAATCAAAGCTCTTCAGTTGAACTTTCAGTTTGGATATTTTTATATGAGTTTTACCCTAGCATCTATGCGTGAGTGATTATGCATTCTATTGTTTGTTTGCGATAGAATTTCAGAGTGCGAAGCGTGCTACTACGAGTCTCTAGGGTTTGCAGATCGTTAGCAAGGCAAGTAACACTTTGATCATATCCCTTATTACCCACTTTTTATGCATTAGTTTCAACCTTCAAACATTGCATTAGTATGATTGATAACATGTGGGTATTGGGAAGTAGTTGATGATGGTAGAACCTATTGCCCTTTTTATTTCAAACCCTGGGAGTTACTTCTACGTTATGGTTATACTGCTATGCTATGCTCGTAGACGTGTTTTGGTTTGAGTGATTCATGACAGATGTGAGAGATTATTATGAACTAAGGGTTTATTTAAGGTGGCTACTTTAATACACATCTGGGTGGATTGTTTGTGGGCACACTGGGAATCCAAAGGTTGTCCAAGGAGATCCCGGGGAATCCGTGTGATCATCCTATGGTTCGCCACCCAGGCTCAAAGGGATCATAAGATTATTGATGCTAGAAACTTCCATGTGCAGCCACTAGCCATTATGGGCTCTAGAAGAGTTGAGTATGTTGTGTGACCTCTTTCAGTGGTAAACTAGCAGATGTAGCGGATGTAGGTGGTACGGTTTACCCGTCGAAAGAGTTAATGCTTCTGAAACACTGTGTCTCGGTCATCCGTTTCTCAAACACCATGTAGTGCGAGAAATTCAATAGAGGAGATCGAGTCTTGTGGGGAAAAGTGCGCAAACCTCTGTAGAGTGTACAAACTAATCATGGTTATCCGTGTCCCCGATTATGGACATCTTGAGTATCTGGTGCTTGAATTATTATGTTGATTTCATCACTCTTAATTAATTTGTTGGGTTATTGATTATTAATTTGGAATTGAGATGGGGTTTACATTCTCAATGTTTTCAACCAACTTTGTAGTTAAATAAAATATATTCCTATGAAATAGGGAAAAATTGGCTTTACGCAACATATTATGCATGTAGCTGTGGCTGTTATCTTGTTCATTGCTCTACAGTGCTATTTTGCCAGCATATTCCATGTGCTGACCCATTTCGGGATGCAACGTATTATGTTGCAGACTTTTCAGACAAAGAGTAAGGTCGCTAGGTCGTTGTCGTGCACTCATCTATGCTGTTGGAGTTGATGGACTCATTTATCTTTGATGCTTCCGCAGTTATCTTATTTAGATGGCCTAAGCCATATTATTGTAATAAGTTCTCTTTTGAGACATTCGATGTAATAAGTGTGTGATTGCACTCTGTTATAAATCCTTCAAGTACTGTGTGTGTCAGCATTACCGGTCCAGGGATGACACTTATGCACAGAGATTTGGCCATTTGAGGTCAGATCACTACAACTTAGCTCCGTGCTGATGAGAGGACAAGAAGACTAGCTAGGTGTCGGACACGGTCGTTTGCTTTCGCCTCTGTTTTTTGGATTGAGATTTGAAGTTCCTTCTGTTTATGAAAAACGGGGGGAATTTTCACTTGATTTGTGTCGGCTTCTTGCTTTCTGGTTGCGTGTTTTACCATGGGGCCCGCACCTGCTACCCCCTGCAAGCGCCCAGCGAGCGGGGGCTGGGCGTGGTATGTGCGTGCAAAGCTTGTTCGGGCCAGCCTTGGCTGTCGGCGTTCAGGGAACGGGGGTCCCCAGACTTGCCTGCCTACGGCCCATGGCGTGGCTCCTCTAGCGGCCAGGTACGGCCCATCTTCACCAGCAAACACTCCAGACCCTCACGAGGGGCCAAGCCTTGCGAGGCGGATGACACAAGACCCTCGCGAGGATCACCTCGTGAGGTTCCTGTGACGTGAGCCGTGATGACCAAGGCCAGGCGGGCGCCAGCGGGCGCAAAGTACAGGTTTCCTCTTTGGTGCTAAAGGAGCAGGCACAGACAAAGAGTCCGGAGGCATTAGGCAAAGGTTTCCATATTGGTGCAATGAGACCAAGACCAGCAGGACGACAGGACGGAGGTCATCGCGGAGCTCACGTCGGCGTCACCACCAGAGCCTTTAGCAGGCGAAGACCACCTTTTGTCAGGATAGCTTGTACTAGCTGTCCCCCTTCAAATTGGCTGTTGTGGGATCCCTTCCGGCCTAACATTTGGGAAGAGGACCGGGGCCCCTATAAATAGGACTAGCCACCACCATAGGAGGGGAGGAGGATAGACTTTGGATCATGTCCATTCCACCTTCACACCCACAAGCTCACTGAGCTCAAGAACACCTCTCCTCAGGAGGCTATTCTTCCCTTGTACTTGTTCATCCTCGGCCTACAAGGAAATCCACCACACCACACTGGAGTAGGGTATTACACCACATCGGTGGCCCGAACCAGTATAAACTCTTGTGTCCCTTGTTCTTCGAGTTCGACGAGCTGAGCTTTGAGATCGTGGTGAGTGAGTGAGCTAGGGGGAGGGAGAGATCTTCGTGCGCACCCCAGAGTTCGAACCTTAAGGGTTTTGCCGGAACCCGCAATCCGACATTTGGCGCGCCATGTAGGGGTGCGCCGAAGCCTCTCTTCCATCAGCCAACCCGCCAATATTCCGCGGTGCTGATGTCCGGTGACCCAAGGACCAACGCTGACCACTGGGCAGCTTGCAGTCCGGGTGGCACCATCCGCCCAAGAAGACCTCAAATCCGCGCTCCAAGCGGCCCGCGCACCACCGAACGCCAAGGGGCGCGGGCGGCGCCTTCCACCCTTACCCCGCGACGCGCGCGGGCCGCCGCAAGGGCCTTGAGCTACGCCACGGCAATGGCACCGCACACCCGACGGGAGCAAGCAAACATGAGAGCCGCACTCATAGTGGCGCAGGAGCTGCTGCGGTGCCGACTAGCAGAGTGCTTCAAGGTTCAGGCGAAGCCGATGGCATGGTATTTCTGCTTGAAGACGAAGCCGATGTTGGGATAACCCAGCCACTGACGATGACCAATTTAGGAGCCCCCGGCACGCCTTCTGCACCCCAGGCCAGACCGTGAAGGAAGGACCGGCCCCGTGGCTCGCGCGGGGGCCCGATGCGGGGAGCCCAAAATCAAGAGTGAGCCAAGGACTTGTGGAGGCCGCTCCTCACGAGATCTCGCCACCGCAGCCGAAGGGTTCCTGAAGAGCCATTGTCAGGAAAGGACGCAATGCAGATGAAATCACAAAGACAAGGTACTTACTCGTCTATGGCTATGAACTTCCTCTGCTTCAGCGGCTGGTAGGCGTCACCACTTCAGCTCGGAGACCCTTTCCTCTTGCAGAGTGCTTCAAGGTTCAGGCGAAGCCGGCCGAAGACCGGAGCACGACCGTCAGCATCTGGGGCAATCGGCGAGGCCCCTGGGGCGGCAACCTCAGGAGCTTCGGACTGCGCTAGCTCTCCAGCCACCACCTCAGGGGTGCTCGCCCGAGCCTCGAGGGTTGCCACCTCAGGAGAGTTGGACTGTGCCAGCTGTCCAGCAACCGCCCCAGTGGCACCCACCGGCGCTCGCCCCCCTGCATCCACATTTGGGGGGCACGCCACAGGTTCGGCGGGCAAAGGAACCACGAGGACGGGGTTATCGCGGGGTCCTTCAAGGCCGGCGGGGCGCATTCCCCACTCATCAAAAAGGGGCATCTGCCTCACGAAGTCCTCCTTGGTCGAGCAATAGAACAGGAGGCAGCCCTCCTCCGGAAGCATGGCTGGCGCCGGGTCGCCCGTCAGGAGCTCGAGCACCACGCGCAGTGTCTCGGAAGGAAGTGCAGGCACCTGGAGCCTCATGGGATCCCCACTACCGGTGTAGGCCCACATTTGTTGATAATGACGCTAAAGCGGAGCGATGCGACACCGAATGAACTCCTTCACCACCATGGGCGCCGTCACCCCGAGCTTCTTCAACCTGGCCAGCCGGCGACAGACATGAGCAAGCCGATGGTCGACGAGATTCGCGTGCCCCCAGCGGAGCTGGGTACGGCTGGCACCCATGGATGCAGGGGCAGGGAGTTGAGTACTCCGGCATCCACAAACATCCACCACTTCTGGAATCCACTTACAATTGGTGAGAGCTCGAAGTGGATGCCTGAGCTGTCTGTCGCCGCTACGGCCTGAAAGGCTGCGCACCCCGAGCACTAGCAAACGCCGACCAGGTGAAGCGAGAAGAATTGGGGAAACAAGGCCACGGAAGGGTCAATGCCTACCATGGCCTCACAGACGAAGGTGAAGATGGCAAGGAGAATGATGGATTTAGGATCCAGATGCAGCGCGTGGACTTGGTAATGCGAGAGTATGGCGTTAAAGAAATTGGAGAAAGGGGGGATCAGGCCAGCCAAGAGGGCGTGAAGATGGAGGGGGATCTCGGCGGCTACCATGCCGACCATGGCCCGGGAAGCAAGCCAAGCCACCGTCGCCTTCCCCTCATTGGAATCGGTGGCGAGGGTCGGACGGATCTTGGCTAGCCCCCCTTGGTTGAGCATCGTCGACCGCTCGAGGGCAGGCTCAAAAGCTGGCTGGAGTCTGACCGGAGCACATGTTTTCCCCTTCTTCTTCGACCGCAGCGCCATAGCGGCAAGGGAGGAATGGCACCGGCATCAAATCTGGGAAAAGAACCGCTCTCTCGGGAAGGTGAAGGAGCCAAGGGTGAGCACGACAAACGATGGAGGCGGAGCTACGTTGGCAACGGGCGGCCGCCGAGCCCGGCGAATATCAAGGCTGCATGGGGAAGTGGGGGCCCGCGATGCTCCGCACTTGCCCTTTGGCTTGCCTCGAAGCCAAGTTTGAGCGCGCCTTGGGCCCGGGGGCTACTATCGGCGTTCTGGGAACAGAGGTACCCAGACTTGCTTGCCTGCGGCCCACAGCATGGCTCCATCGACGGCCTGGTACGGCCCGACTTCAACGTCAACAACTCAAGACCCTCGCGAGGGGCCAAGCCTCGTGAGGCGGACGACACCAAGACCTCCACGTAGGGCGCCCCCCAGGCTGGCTCCCCAGGAGCGGAGATATCTATGCAAGGCTCACCTCGCGAGGTTCAGGTGACATGAGCCCTGACGACCAAGGCGGTAGGCGCCCGTGACGATGTACCAGTTTCCTCTTTGGTGCTAAAGAGGCAAGTGCGGGCGCGGAGTCCCAAGGAATCAACCAAAGGTTTCCATTCCGGTGCAACAAGACCAAGACCGCTAGGACGGCAGGACGGAGGTCATTGCCGAGCCCACCGTGGCGTCACCACCAGAGGCTTTTGCAGGCGAAGAACACTTTTGTCAGGATAGTGTGTAATAGTTGTCTCCCTTCGAATTTGGCCGTTGTGGGATCCCTTCCCGCCTACATTTGGGAAGAGGACCAATGCCACTATAAATAGAGCAGCACCACCACCATAGTAGGGACGGATCATTCAGATCATCCTCACACCCATCAGCTCATCGAGCACAAGAACACTCCTCCTCCTCAGGTTGTTCTCCCACTGTCCTAGCTCATCCTCAGCCCCTCGAGGAAAATCCACCACAAAGCAGGAGTAGCATTTTACACCGCAAGGTGGCCCGAACCTGGGTAAACTCTTGTGTCTCTTTTCCATTCGGTTCGTCGAGCTAGGCCGTGAGATTAGCGGGCAGGCAGACTGTGGAGGACGAGTTCTTCGCATGCACCCCAGAGTTCGAACCTCTCAAGGGTCCGCGGAACCCGAAGTCCGACATCAGGTTCAGTCAGTTCAACATTGATTGGGGGAGTTATAAAATAAGCAGAAATTGGTTTCATTTTCTCATAGATTCCCTACCTACAAGCTGTTTTACAACACCATCATGTTTAACTATTTGGCCAGAAATTGAACAGTTGAATTAGATACAATCAGGGATGTGATATACCTGCTCGTTGCGCATGCTGCTCTTGCAAGCTGCGACCGTCCATTTGCGCAGGCTCGATGCCATGCCCGTGCTGCCGCCGCTGCCTCCCACGCAGGCTACCCCCAGGGTTGGATCTTCATCTTATTCTCCTTCCATTCGCTTGGAGCCCGGCGACCGCCCTCCAACGAGGGCGAGAGGAAGTGCTGTGTCGGCCTGTCCAGCGGCGGCTAGGTTAGGAGCGAACCAGACTGGAGGCTGGAGCGAACAAATTGGGATTTTTCCTATTATCGATCGATATGGAAGGCACTCGTTTGGGCCGCGAGCCTGCTATAGGGCCTACCTTGCATTTACGTTATTGGCCTATCCAAATTGAAATGTTTTTCTTCATTTTTTACATTGCCTGCTCGTGCGTTGGGACGAACAAAACTAGCCTGGGCCAACCTGGACGACTCAAACTAGGTGCACACTTTCCAGCCACCCGAGGCAGCCGCCCATACCAGCCCCTACGGTGACGTGGCCCCTTTTTGCGTGTATGATTGGGATAGTGAAAAATATTCCAGTGGCGCTTTTGATTTACTCATAGATTGGTTGAATTGCTTGTTTCTATGAATTGAGTTCGCCAATAATGTGAAGGATGCCGGTCTTTTCATCCTATTGTAGATTGCTTAGATCTCGATACGCCAAATGTAATCGCATGAAATATACGATGCTTGACTGTGATGTGTGTGGCTACAACTAGTCTGACAACCCGTCCTCACATAACATATCAAGGATGCACCATCTTATCTGATTAACCATTCGACTTACCAATGCAGTGTGGGAAGAAAGAAGTATTGGGGCTGTGTATCCAAGCAATTGATGCCATGAACTCCTTCATAGAACCTTGTAAGCGAAAAAGAAGTTGCAGTGTGCCTTTACAAAGAACTAGAGTAAGTTCAGTTACCTGCTTCTCGAAATTTTAGTTAGCCACTTATTGCAAAATTGTTCAATTATGTTGCTTGGCTTAATTTAGTTTGCTACTGATTACATAATGCCATAGCCTATTAATCCTTTTATAGGCTGCACCTATCTATGTGTTTGATACTTACACTTAAGAATTACCTGTTTGCCTGAACTTAAATAGCTACTTAAGCACACAGATAGCTGGTCATATGTACTTCTAGGGTGCAGCAGAATTCATGTATAATTTCCATTCTCATACCCTGTTTGTTTAAATGGTTTGCTGTTATCACTTGTAGCACTAGTAATGTTTGCATGTTCGTAGATAGACAACTGTCAGGATTAAATGAGGGACACCGTCTTTTTAACTTATATATGTGTTGGAATCATTTTGCTTACGTCAAAGAATTTTACAGATGTCTGTGTTGCTGGTAAACGGTACCAACTTGTTACTTTAATACGTCGCCAAGAACTTGTTAGTTTTACTAGTTCATGTGTAATTAAATACGTTGCCACAACTGGTTAGTTTCACTAGTTTGATGTTAGTTTCTTGGCTGTTGCAACACTTTATTTATGATTGCTAACATTCAAGTTTGCAGGATCCAACTGAAACTCCATTGGCACAACAGGTATGTTTTCAGAAACTTCCTTGTTTACCTGGTTTGCTGCTGTAACTTGTTGATGTAATCATCTTACCAACTTCAAGTTTTCAGGATCCAATTGGAAGTCCAATTGCATAGCTAGTATATTCAAAAATACATTTGTGTAACAGTTTTGCTGCTGTAACTTGTTGCTCTAATCAAGTTACTGACTACTCAACTTTTCAGGATCCAAGAGAAAATCCAATGCCACAATAGGTTCCTTTTGCAAAACTTGTTTGTTTAACTACTTTGCTGCTGCAACCGGTTGCTCTAATCACGTTACTGGCTACTCAACTTTTCAGGATCCAAGAGAAACTCCAATGCCACAATAGGTACCTTTTGCAAAACTTGTTTGTTACTGCAACCGGTTACAATGATGTTAATAACTACTTTTCAGCATCCAATTGAGTTTAACTGGTTTGCTGTTATAACTCCCAGTTGAGATGTTTTGCTAACTTCAACTTTTCAGAATCCAGTCGGAACTTTAATGGCAAAACAGGTTAGCCCAAGATCAAAGAGCGAGGTTCCCATGGACGTTGTATCATCCCACAGTAGTGGCAACGGCCCAATCATGCATCATGAATTGTCAACTGCTAATGCTTTAGAGGCTAAACTATTGGTAGAAACATATTCTGCTTCTACACTTAGAGATGAAGTTGACATGTTGAGGAAGCAAACAACACAATCACAAGCAGTACTCAAGACAACCATTAAATATTTGGTGGATTTCAAAATGAAGCAAGCTGAGACTGACCACATTGTTAAGTTCCTGAAGGAAAAAAGGAAATTAAATTCCCACTTGGTAAATCATAGGTGAAATGTTCTTTCCATCATTGAATAACCTTTGTGTTGTTTGTTCATGTAATCGATCAAACCATTTGTTTTAGAGATCATGTAGTAATTTTTTTTTGTTTGTAATTTTTTTGAGCACAAGTTTGTATTAATTGATAAGACTCTCAGACATTTCATTTTTATTGATGTGCTAGACCTACAAATATGCCAATCGGGCTAAATGTGCATTCAACAATAATAGTAGTATAGATGGACCTTAAGTGTCATGCATCGGAAAGGGCTAAGATGATGTACTAACTTCGCTAAAAAAAGGATGCTCTTCTAGCAAAAAAAAAGTACAACGGCCTGGCTTATGTATGTTAGTTGATATTATTGATCCATATATCTATAAGTGTTTATATGTCTGCTAGTTTTGTGCATTATTGGTTGATTGACTCGGTATTTGAATCTTGATACATCGCTTGTGTACATATCTAAATGGGAGTACACATTATGCTGCGTGTGACACTTGAGTTGGACATAAAGTGGTTTCAAATATTCGAATTCACCTGAAACTGGATTCTAGCTTCTGAATTCGAGTATCGGCATCTGTAAATCATATTCATATATGACATGGAATACATCTTTGTCGTGCTTTTGAAGATATATAAACACATATAGAATGATTTATAAAGATTCGTATAGGAATACAAAATGGATTCGAATTTAGTTGCCAGGGTAAAAGTGGATGCTTATTGTCCTAAAATTTGAAAGAAGCTGCAAAATGTCCACTCCCACGTCGGCTGCCCGGAGCAAAGTGTTTGGGAGATGGAAATTACTGTCTACCCCTTACACGGACAATCCATCGGCCCGATTTCCACTGCTCTTGGTAGGTTAGTAACTTCAATTAGACGTGACACAACCGCCTCTGAGCCCATTCCGACACGGTGGGCGCCAAACATGGGCGGCAAAACA
Source organism: Aegilops bicornis (assembly GCA_021605145.1). NCBI lineage: Eukaryota > Viridiplantae > Streptophyta > Magnoliopsida > Poales > Poaceae > Aegilops > Aegilops bicornis. Next base: position 434,944,904 of record CM038670.1, on the reverse strand, counting down.
CATTTAATTCAAGCTCGTCCGGAAGACCTCTGTCTCTTCCTCCATTTCCCCATTGATACACGGTGGGCGGCAAAACAAACTCGACTCGGCCGAAATTGATGTAGGCAAATATTTTCAATAGGGGCATGTTTTTAACTTCAATCGGACGTGACACAACCGCACTACCTATCAGCCCCGTTCATACACCGTGGGCGCCAAAACACCCTCTCCTCACCTGAAATCGCTCTGGGCAAATATTGGCGATATGAGAGCTTACCGTCCTATCCCCAACCGACGAGACGTCCAAATTTTAAATGGGGCTAAGTTCATAACTTTCCCATATTTCAGATAGGCGCATCCCAAAAACATGGTTCCCCGTACCTCTCCCTCCATTTTCCCATTCATACACCGTCCGCGCTAGAACACCATCCCCACACTAGCCTCCTCCGTCCGCCACCCCATCCATCGCCACCGTCCTCCACCCCATCCATCGCCACCATCCTCCAGCATGCCGGAGCGCCTACCAAGACCGCGTCGTTCACTGCTAGAGTTGGACGTTTCTCATCCATGGCGACGGAGCAAGAGCCTTGCATCGTGTACTCTCGCTTTATCGGCGTCGTCGTCCTCTTTGCCGGGGCCGCTCACACGACCGTCTCGTCCACCACAACGGGACTTATCCCCCGACGCACCCATCTACCGTCGCAGATCTGCTTCAATGCCATCAACAGCCATCGCACCCCTAATGCCTACATGGCGCTGCAAGAGAGGTGGTACTTCATATCACCTCAACTTTTTGATCTCAACTAGAAAATAGATCGTAACTTGGTTACTGTACTTTCTTTCAGCTCTTAGAATTTAGTTCTTAGTTCGAAGAAAACAATGGATGCTAAATAGCATTTCTCCGGTTTGCAGCTTTAAATCTGCCATGGCACGGTCATAATAAGGTTTAATTTATCATGCTTAGGGTTCAATTGATCATGTTGGTTCCGTGGTGGTTTCTTTAATAGAAATCGGAGGGGAAACCCTCTTTTGCTAAAAAAATTCTTAGGGTTTCCCCCTTTTATGATCACTATACGATTAGCATACATGCTTCGTGTCATAATAGCACTGCTCCACCCATCAAGCTAGACAAGCTTAGTTGTTCAAATACGGATATGATATTATTAAAACATAGTCGTTTAATTGGTCAGCTAAATGTTCCTAATTTAGTTAAAGAAATGCATGTTCGCCGCTCGGGTGTGTATCTCTATAGGGTGCCCATGGTGGGCAGCAGCCCACCCTGGGATTTTGGGTCGGCCCAGGCCCCGATTCCCCTCTGTTCTGCTGCGTTCTGATCTCTACTCGCCCCCAGCCGCTTGCCTCGCTGGTGACTTGTCGTCCCCAGACGGCATGACTCTAGGAGGAGACGTTGGACTAACAGGAGGTCAGGCGCCGCTTGCCCAACAACGTCACCGCTGCCTGGCCGCACCGCCATGCCTACCTTCCCAGTTCGTTCAGGGCTCAGGCATGCAGCAGCCACTAAGCAAACCCGATTTATCCCAAGATACGTCCTCAACACTCAGCAGCCACTCCTCATCACCCATTTTCTAATTGATGCATTACTCATTAGGCAAGACTGTCATTAGGTGCTGAGTGCTACCTACACTTAATGGTTCAGATGTATTTTAGTAATCTTTAGTACCTATAAAGTTCACAGGGTTTCAAAATTCCGGCCCTAGGAATAGACACTAGTCATTTTGGATTGTTGGTCATAGTGACATTGACCCAGATTACTACTGCAGGCCGTTGACAATTTTACTTGTCTTTCTTACTCATTCGATATGATATCCAATTATTCACGTCGATTAGTTGCAAACAATAAGTGCTAGACCAACTTCTTGATTCAGATTTTGGACGGTCTCTTACTTCAGAACGATTCTGCATGCTTGTCCTAGTAAGATCTTAAGTAAATGATTGATTCACTACATCTATGCTTGCCTTGTCATATTTGTTCTCAATATTATTTTAGGGTGGACCACCCTGTTTCAAAATATTGGAACTGCACGCATGAGTGAATAGTATTTCTCTGTGTGATCTCTTCCATCATGTGTGGGCGACGAACACTGCATTGTTTAGAAAGAAAGTGTCATTTCCACCTTTTACATAGACTATGATCTTTTACATGGAATACAATTTGCCTACTTCCTTTGTGTCGCACTACCAGCACTCCACCCTTGAAGCTAAACATTATGCCACTCATAATTCCTTAGTTTATTTGTTCAAATACGAATTTGATATGATTCTAATGTTCCTACTTCAGTTTTGAAATGTGCGTCTGCCTGTTATAGAGACATAAGATGTTTGTATTTTTGTGTGTGGTCTGGTCAGCACGGTTGGGGGTGAGGTTTGCATATGCAGGGGTTTATAGGGAGACACTCTTCGCGTTGAATCCGCAATGCATCCCATAGATAATCTGACTACATTTCATGTTTTCATGAATCTCAGATTCTGAACAGCATCATAATGATTATGAGCTTGCGCGCATGAAAAGAATAAAACAGAACAATGCCATGGCTGTCAAACTTGGCATTAAGGGACTGAAATTAAGTCTGGATGCAATGCAAACGCTCTCCACCTACAGATTCATGCTCAGAATATGATCCTAACAGTGATTCTGAGCTTGAGGGAGACCTAAGTCTGGTATCTCCCTAGTGGAGGAGTCAAGGGCAGATGCCCTATCTTATTCACCCATCAAGGTGCTTGCTCTAACTTTCCAAGGTTATATTGGTCACACATATCTTGCAACTGATGCTTTGCATTGCTTCTACTTTGTTGCACTGCCATTAGCTTAGTTTACACATCGTGTATGTGAATACGCCCTGCCTATCCATTTTCAATACATATTCCATCTATCATCATACCATATTTATCCATTCAAATGTTGTTCTTGTGTATCAGACGTTCAAAAGGAAGAGGGCAATTGCTGATTGCAGAGGAGCACGAGCAAACTATTTGGAAAAGGTAGTGACACCTGATAAATCAAATAGCCCATTAGGCATAGTTGCAATATCACCTGACCCACAAAACACGGCCCCAACTCTAGCAGACTCTAGCCCTACTACACTGGTCATCTTTGATGCCCCAACTCAGCAGACCCCAACTTCAACAAACAGTATAATGATGCCAGTTGACATAGCACCAGCTCTACGATGCAAAACCCCCATTCCAATAAAGAGTACACCAAATCCAGTTGCCAAATCCCTTTTCAAACCAGAGAGAGCCCCAATTGTAGCAAATAGGATCCATGTTCCATTTCTTCCCAGTTTAGAAGACGAAGCTTATATTGTTGTAAGGAACTTTGTGCGCATCTTTCCTTCATGGAAAGATTATACCGCAGACATAGAACAATTTCCAGTCTTCCTCCGCAACTTACGCATAAGTAATGTACTAATGTTATTCATGGTAATTACTACATATGTTTCTCCTGACAAAAGACACAAGATTTCATTCATTTAAATAGGCGAGGACCAAACTGGATTGTTAAGACGAGCAAGGGTTGGTTGCGCCTTTCAAGCACTCATTGATGAAGTATCGTTCCTACATGAGGCAAGCGCACTTCGATGGCAAGCCTCTAAACGAAATTTCTGTAAAGTCTCCGGTGCTACATTTATCAGATAGTGACTGGAATAATCTTGTTACACATTGGTCTCGTCTGCAGCATAAGGTATTGTCTATGATATCACATCACAATTTGAACTACATTTCTGCCTTTGCCTTAATGTCTCACTTGTACGAAAAATGTTAGCAGAAGAACATTCATTCTCAAGGGACCGCAGAATCTCGCAACTATACTGCACAATACATTGCTCTTGTGAGTACCTCTTGCCTTGTATGATCATACTTACTTTCATAGCTGGTTGATTATGTAGCATCGCTGAACATTTTAGCCTCGTTATCATCCATTTGGTGGACATTATGATATACGTATGGACTCTTACATAATTTAGAATCAACCCAATGCTTTTGAAGAGGTTTAGCTCTGCAGTCCTCTTGTAAGGACTGAATGTCGTTTATCACTGTACTTACATTAACAGCTACTCCCTCCATCCCAAAATATAAGAACGTTTTGTACAGCACACCATTGTTCAAAACACTCTTATATTATGGGAAGAGGGATTGGTTCATTGTGTAGCATTCTGCATCTTATCTCCCTCGCCCACCATTTACCAAAAAATATCAGATCTATATTTAATCTTACGAAAAAGTTGAATACACAGACAATGCCAGTGCAGAAGTGTAGCCCATTGCTCTTGTCAGTACATTTTGTCCTGTAACACTTGTACTTGCAGGGATTGGTAGTTGATTATGTAGCATCAATCTACATCTTATCTTCATTATCCTCTATCCCTTCTAGTATTATCATATCTATAATTACTCTCTATAAAATGTAGAGTACAGGCAATGCTTATGAAGAAGATTTTGTGCTGAAATTCTTGAGTTATCCTTCCCTTGACATGGAGAAGGGCATTATAAAGCCGGTGTTAACTGTTAACGTAAGTCAGTCCTTCTAAAGCCTTTATCCTCAACTGCTGTTTAATTTGCTCATACTCCCTATCGTTAACTGCTGTTTTGTTTGCTGTTTCTATCAAAATGCATGTTCGCAACAACCGTAAGTTCCAAGTTTTACTTGTAAAACCAAATTCCTTATTCATACCATGCACATTACTAAATACTCCCTATATGTATGCTTGTTTTTGTGGTTATATAATCCAGTGCATGGTGAATCAGCCCACGTTTGCACCTTGTCATCTCCTATTTTATCTTATTGATGTGGCTGATGATATGAACAACATGCCATGCACATTAACCAAAATAGATACAATGATTGTCTTTGCCCTTCATCTATGCTTGTTATGTTGACATGGTAATCTAGTAGTGTGGTGAAGCTCCCCGCATTATGAACAATGCCAAATTATGCTATTGATATTTTGAACTTACTATTTATTTTCTAATTTGAAATTGGATGGAATTGACAGCACAGTTATCATCTTTGTTTATACATCGCAAAACTTGTCATCTCTCTCGCTTGTTTCAGGGTGATATGCACGATGGAATGCACAAGTCTGGTGAAGGCTGTGAGACAAACCCAACATATATTGCAGCAAACAAGGCAAAACATCTTGAAGATAAGCGAAACAACCCGAAGTCTTGTCTTGATACGGTGTTCAAGTTACTTGAGACTAGCGATCGAGACAAGCTCACAGAATTTCTTTATGCGAATCAGTTCGACTTCTTCAGTCCCAAGTTCTAGCAGAAAGGCATTCTGCAACTCAACTTCGACTTGAAGTCCTATCTCTAAGAAAGATTGCAGAGAACGCCAATGAGAACCTCATTGCTAAATAGCTACACCTAGAAGCTATGACCGACATGCTAGGCCGGTCTCACAGACTTGCTCAGCAGCTTGTGCAGCAGTTCCCACGCAAGGCCAACCTTTCTTGAACTGTCTTGGAAATGGTCTCGGTTCAGTATTATTTTGTTACGCTGCAATGGTGCCCAGTTTTTGTAATCTGCTTCTTCATTGCGCTTTATGATCACTGGTGGTGAACTTCGATGCCTAGTGGATGTAATATACCATAAATCCTTTATTGTATAGTGTAGGTTTATTCTAAGTTACTATGCCATAATTTCTTTATTGTATAGAGTATGTTTGTTCTTAATTCCTACTAGTTACTACCATCATTCGCTATCTGAAAAAAAAATCTGATGTAGACGACCGGGTCGAAACATTCGCCTCTAACGGGCCTGGTTTTTAGCGGGCCACAATTGGGTCGGCCTGCAACTTTCTTGGCAATGAAAGGCCATTGGGGCCTTCACACTTTGCGCTAGGCCCACAACTTCTCCTGCCTATATTCGGCCCAAATTTTAATTGGGCCTTTAGTGGACCCAACGCTTAGTTGGGCCCATGTAGCTTTGGGCCATTAACAGGCTGAATATTCTGCTGGCCTATTACGGCCCAGAAGTAACCACGAGCCTTTAGCAGGCCAAAATGCATGTTGGGCCTTAATTTTCACTAGTCGTCAATGGGCCTTCAGCAGGCTGAAATGTAGACCAGACCTTTTTTGGCCCAATTATATGATGGGCCGTTACTAGGCCGAAACATATCTCGGGCCTTAGTTGGCCCACTGATATCATGGGCCTTTAAGAGGCCAAAAGCAAGCATCAACAGGCCGAATTATATGACATGCCTTTAACAGGCCCAAAGTCACGTGGGCCTGAACTGTTGCCACCTTTATCACGGGCCGCTAGTGGGTCGGATGTCACGTTAGACCATATATGGCCCATGGGTAGCACGGGCCATTCCCAGGCCGAAAGACACACCAGGCTGAAATGGGCCCATGTCTACATCGGGCCTCTAACACGACGAAAGTCACTGGGCCATAATTGGCCCAAATATTCAGCAAACAATTAATGGGCCATATCTGGCTTCGGGTCGTAAATGGGCCATGTTTAAATATGCCATCATTGGGCTGGCCCACTAGTACCTGAGTAAGTACTACGGGCCTTTGACTGGGCCGGCCTTTTTAACCTATATGGGCCTCTATTGGGCCCTGTCACGTGTCGACGTATCATAGGCATGTCTCCTCCATTGGACGGACGACATCTGGCCCACCGAGGGGCAGACACGTGTTTCCTCCAGCCAATGATGATTTTACACGTGGAAAATCCCCATTGGTCCGGGATGTAAATGGATTATCAGATCCAAACCGAAACCCGATAGCTTAACGGCGACCCGTTACGGTGGATGCCACGAGTCAGTTACACTTGACAAAAGCATTTCCATGACGCGCCATTTATCGTCATGGAAGTGGACACTTCCGTGATGATAATTTTGGTAATGTCATGGAACACTTCTACGACAGCATAGGTATGACTATCTTAATACTGTCATAAAATCGTCATGGATGTACATGCATGAAAAAAAAGTGACCTACTGTGACAAACATGTATCATCACGGAAGTGTATTTTTTTGTAGTGACACTTACTTACAACTCAAGAATTACAACTCGATACTTAGAACAAAGATATGCCTCTATATGAATGCCTCCGGCGGTGTACCGGGATGTGCAACGATCTATCATAGCAATGACATCAAAAAACGGACAAGCCATGAAAACATCATGCTAGGTATCTTACGATCATGCAAAGCAATATGACAATGATGGAGCGTGTCGTAATAAAACGGAACGGTGCAAGTTGCATGGCAATATGTCTCAGAATGGCTGTGGAAATGCCATAATATTTAGGTATGGTGGCTGTTTTGAGGAAGGGTATATGGTGGGTGTAGTGCACCGGCGAAAGTTGCGCGGTACTAGAGAGGCTAGCAATAGTGGAAGGGTGAGAGTGTGTATAATCCATGGAGTCAACATTAGTCATAAAGAACTCACATGCTTATTACAAAATTCTATTAGCTATCCAAAAAAGTACTACATGCATGCTCCTAGGGGGATAGATTGGTGGGAAAAGACCATCACTCGTCCCCGACCGCCACTCACAAGGAAGACAATCAATAAATAAATCATGATCCGACTTCATCACATAATGGTTCACCATACGTGCATGCTACGGGAATCACAAACTTTAACACAAGTATTTCTACCAATCCACAATTACTCGCTAGCATGACTCTAATATCACCATCTTTATATCTCAAAACAATCATAAGGAATCAAACTTCTCACAGTATTCAATGCTCTTTATATGAAAGTTTTTATTATATCCCTCTTGGATGGCCATCATATTAGGACTAAATTCATAACCTATGCAAATTACCATGCTGTTTAGAGAGACTCTCAAAATAATATAAGTGAAGCATGAGAGTTCAATAATTTCTATAAAATAAAGCCACCGCCGTTCTCTAAAAAGATATAAATGAAGCACTAGAGCAAAATTGCCTATCTCAAAAGATATAAGTGAAGCACATAGAGTATTCTAATAAATTCACGATTCATGCTTGTCCCTCTCAAAAGGTGTGCACAGCAAGGATGATTGTGGAAAACTAAAAAGCAAATATTCATATAATACAAGACGCTCCAAGAAAAACACATATCATGTGGTGAACAAAAATATAGCCTCGAATAAATTTACCGATGGACGAAGACGAAAGAGGGGATGCCATCCGGGACATCACCAAGCTTAGATGCTTGGTTGTCCTTGAGTATTACCTTGAGGTGCCTTGGGCATCTCCAATCTTAGGCTCTTGCCACTCCTTATTCCATAGTCCATCAAATCTTTACCCAAAACTTGAAAACTTCACAACACAAAACTCAACAGAAAACTCATGAGATCAGTTAGTATAAGAAAATAAATCACCACTTTTTGGTACTGTTGTGAACTCATTATTTACTTATATTGGTGTAATATCTACTGTATTCCAACTTCTCCATGGTTATACCCCCCGATACTACCCATAGATTTATTAAAATAAGCAAACAACACATAGAAAATAGAATCTGTCGAAAACAGAATAGTCTGTAGCAATCTGAAAACTTCGTATACTTATGTGACTCCAAAAATTCCGAAAAATTAGGGCAACCTGGGAAATTTGTATATCAATCTTGTGTAAAAAATTCAGATCAAAATCACGCTCTGTGATTTTTTAAATTGTTTTTTCTGAGCGCAAAAGTTTCTGTTTTTCAGCAAGATAAAATCAACTATCACCGTAAGCCATCCCAAAGGTCTTACTTGGATGAAACACTAACTAAAACACCAAAACACAATTACTATAGAGGTAATAATGTGTATTTATTGAAAAACAGAACCAAAAAACAAAAACATAAATATAAAATTGGGTTTCCTCCCAACAAGAGCTATTGTTTAACGCCCCCAGCTAGGTATAAAACATAGATCTAGGTATTGTCATCTTTGGTATGCAATCCATAAGTAGCTCCCATAATATATTCATATGTCAACTTAATTTTCTTTCTTGAAAAGTGTTCCATGCCCTTCCTTAATGGAAATTGAAATCTAATGTTTCCTTCTTTCATATCAATAATTGCACCAATCGTTTTAAGGAAAGGTCTACCATGAATAATAGGACATGTAGGATTGCAATCTATGTCAAGCACAATGAAATCTACGGGCACATAATTCCTATTTGCAACAATAAGAACATCATTAATTATTCCCATAGGTTTCTTAATAGTGTAATCCGCGAGATGCAAATTTAAAAAATAATCATCAAATTCACGGAAACCTAGCACATCACATAAAGTTTTTGGAATCGTGGAAATGCTAGCACCCAAATCACACAAACCATGGCACTCATAATATTTAATTTTAATCTTAATAGTAGGTTCCCACTCATCATATAGCTTTCTAGGGATAGAAACTTCCAACTCAAGTTTTTCTTCAAAAGATTTCATCATAGCATCAACGATATGTTGAGTAAAAGCTTTATTTTGACTATAAGCATGAGGAGAATTCAACATGGATTGCAACAAGGAAATACAATCTATCAAAGAACAATTATCATAATTAAAATCCTTGAAATCCAAAAGGGTGGGTTCATCACTACTTCAGTTTTGACCTCTCCAATCCCACTTTTATCAATCTTTGCATTAAGATCTAAAAACTCTGAATCATTGGGACGCCTTATAGCTAAAGTTGACTCATCTCGAGTCCCATCTTTATCAAGATTTATATTGGAAAACAAAGATTCAATAGGAGTCACACCAATCACTTTAAGATCTTCATCATTATTATCACAAAATTCCGATTTAGCGGCCATCTTATTTACCAAAGTGGTTTGTTTATCGGAAATTTGTCCTACTAATTTTTCAAGTTGAACAATTTGAGATTTAAGACCATAAAATTCTTTAGACATATCATCAAGCTCTTTATTAATGTACTCCATCATAGTTTTTTGTTCTTTAAGATCATTCCTAAAGAAACTATTATGCTCAAATTGTAAAGACTTGAAGCCCTTAGCATTTTTTCAATTTCTTCCAACTTCCTATAGTAAGGATCAAAGCTCTCGGTTTGAGCCATAAGGGCAAACACACAATCTAGAAAACGAAAAGCAAACGAAAAGACGAATGAAAGAAGGGTGAATAAAAAGGCAAATATTTTTGTATTTTTCTGAAAATTGTTTTAGAAGTGGGGGAGAGGAAAATGGCAAATAATGTAATGAAAGAGATGAGAGTTTATGGTGGGTACTTGGTAGGCTTGACGTAGATCTCCCCGGCAGCGACGCCAGAAATTCTTCCTGCTACTTCTTGAGCTTGCGTTGGTTTTTCCCTTGAAGAGGAAAGCGTGATGCATCAAAGTAGAGATAAGGTATCAAATCAAGTAGGAGATACAAGCAAGTCCCCAATCTATGCACCTGCAGAAAAAATCAAACACTTGCACCCAACGCGATAAAGGGGTTGTCAATCCCTTCACGATCACTTGAAAACGTGAGATCTGATAGATATAGATATAAAAGATTACTAAAACGTAAAATAAGATAAAAGTAAATAAAACGCAGTGAGGTATTTTTGGGTTTTTTGGTTTATAGATCTGAAAATATAAGAAGGAAAATATACACCGGGGCCATAGGTTTCACTAGAGGCTTCTCTCTTGAAGGCAAATAATACGGTGGGTGAACAAATTGCTGTCGGGCAATTGATAGAAAAGCGCAAAGTTATGACGATATCCATGGCAATGATTATGTATATAGGCATTACGTCTATGTCAAGTAGACCGAAACGATTCTGCATCTAGTACTATTACTCCATACATCGACCGCTATCCGGCATGCATCTAGATTATTAAGTTCATAAAGAACGGAGTAACGCCTTAAGTAAGATGGCATGATGTAGAATGATAAACTCAAGCAATATGATGAAAACCCCATCTTTTTACCCTTGATGGCAATAATAAAATATATGCCTCGCTACCCCTACTTTGTCACTAGGTGAGGACACCGCAAGATTGAACCCAAAACTAAGCACATCTCCCATTGCAAGAAGAACCAATCTAGTTGGCCCAACCAAACCAATAATTCGAAGAGAAATACAAAGATATCAAATCATGCATATAAGAATTCAGAGAAGATTAAAATAATATTCACAGATAATCTGATCATAAATCAACAATTCATCGGATCTCGACAAACAAACCACAAAAGATTATTACATCAGATAGATCTCCAAGAACATCGAGGAGAACAAGGTATTGAGAGTGAAAGAGAGATAAGAAGCCATCTAGCTACTAGCTATGGACCCGCGGGTCTGTGGTAAACTACTCATGCTTCATCGGAAGGGCAATAGAGTTGATGTAGAAGCCCTCTGTGATCAAATCCCCCTCCGACAGGATGCCGGAAAATGCCCCAAGATGGGATCTCACGAGTACAGAAGGTTATGACAGCGGAAAAGTATTTTGGTGGACGCTTCTGGTCGTTTGGGAATATTTGGGGATTTATAGAGGAAGAATCAGGGTTGGGAGAGCTCAGAGGGGCCCACAAGCCCTCAGGGCGCCCCCTGGCTTGTGGAGTCCTAGGGGCTCCCCTGCCTTCAACTCCAAGTTTGCTCGGTGTCTTCTGGTCCAAGAAAAATCATCGCAAAAGTTTTGTTCCGTTTGGACTACGTTTGGTATTCCTTTTCTATAAAACTCAAAAACAAGGAAAAAACAGAAACTGGCCCTGGGCTTTGGGTTAATAAGTTAGTCCCAAAAATAATATAAAATAGCATATTAATGCATATAAAATATCCAAAACAGATAATATAATAGCATGGAACAATAAAAAATTATAGATACATTGGAGATGTATCACACATCACGAGGACCATGCCTCGCGAGGAGGTAGGACTCTATAGAAGATAACATCAAGCGGCAAGAGGCCTCACGGGACCCCCCTCGCAAGGCGGCCCCCCGAGGCCCTTCGCGTGGGAAGTCGCGTGGCGCCAGTTGCGTGGCCATGTGCCCATCACATGGGTGACGCGCCGCGCTAGGTGACGCCAGTGAAGACTGAGCCAGCAAGCACGACCATGGTATGTTTCTTCTTTGGTGACAAGGGAGCAGCGGCGCCTGCCTCCCCACAAACCAAGCTCCAAAGCTTACCACTTCGATGCAAGAAGATCAGGACGGCTTGGCGCGCTAGGGCAAGCATCATCGCCGAGCCCACCCGCACATCAGGATAGCTTCTTTAGCAGGCAATTACCACCTTTTGTCAGGATAAGACCGGGTGCATGTCCCCCTTTGAAATGCCATTCGAGGGAAGAGGACTAAGGCAGCTATAAAAGGGGCAGTGCTGCCACTGTAGGAGGGGATTGCGGAATTGACCCTAAGACTCACCTTCTAGCTCATGAGCACTCTCTCTAGAAGCAATCACACCAAGCAGGAGTAGGGCTTTTACACAACACGGTGGACCAAACCTGGGTAGCTCCCTGTGTCCCTGTCATGCCTTGCATCCCTCTGCTGTGCCCCGCTTGCCATAGCCACGCCAAGCTCATTGTCTAGCTCCTAGGTCGCGAACGAGGGCCCCAGAGTTCGAACAAGGGTTTTGGAGGATTTCCCGTAGCATAAATGAATCCCCCGACATTTGGCACGCCAGGTAGGGCTCTTGGTTTTGTGCCTTCAGCGTCGACATAGAAATGGCCAACGTGCGACGCAAGCGCACCCTGCACAGGGCCTGCCGAGTCCAGGTGGAGCCCATCATCAATGACAACCATCGGTGTCGCGTTTGTTCCGCCACCGAACCCGCGGGGGGTGAGGAGCAGGCTTCTTCCCTCCACCCTGCTGTGCAGCCGCACCTGCCTACACCGCCAGTGTGTCTTCGCTCCCCGTCGTGACCCGTGGGTCCCTTAGGCCACCCTGCTCATGGCGCAGGAGATGCTGCGCTACCGCCCCACGGAGGTCGGCTACGATGCATGGCTCACGCGCATCACCGAGCTAGTCAACACCACTGGAGACACCTTGGCGCCTTCCTGCCCCCTACCACTTCAGTCATCGCATGACGCGACGCGCCTCCTTCACCACCCTTGGTAGATGGAGACGTAGGACGTCGTCGTGGTGCGCATGCACCGGAGTCGTCCCATGGCTCATCCCCATCGCCCGACGATGACCCCAGCTGCCAGATCATCCAGCGTGCACCGCCCGATGCACACGTCCTCATCGAGAAGCAGCATGATCGCCAGAACCGTACCATCCAGGACATCACCGCAGCTGGTCGCCAGAACCATGCCGCCCTCGTGGGCATCGGCGTCGCCTATAGTGGGGGTTGCCTTGCCTTCACCCGTGAGTTGTGCCGCTTGGTGTGGCCCGTGAAGTTCAAGCCCGAGAAGCCTCCCCGCTATGATGGTACCACCAACCCTGTGGTGTTCCTACAGCTGTACACCGTGAGCGTCCAAGCCGTGGAAGGTGACGACAAGGTCATGGCAAACTGGTTCCCCAGGGCCCACAAGGACGTCACGCGATCGTGGTTGATGAACCTCCCCGAGGCCTCCATCCACTCGTGGTCGGAACTGTGCCGGTAGTTCGTCCCCACAAGGGCATGCACGATCACCCTCACACCCTTAACAACCTACGCATCATGCACCAACGCCCTGGCGAGACCCTCCACAAGTACATCCAGCGCTTCAACCAGGCGCGCAACAAGACTCTGCGTGCCTTCGACGCCGCGATCATCATTGCGTTCTCCTCAGGCGTCACGGATGTTTGGATGATCAAGAAGCTCCCCATTAATGACGAGCTCGACTCCGTGGTCGAGTTGTTCAACCTCGCCAACAGGTGTGCCAAGGCTGAGGAGGGCCACCTCTTCGCCCACAACAACATCGGCGCGGAGCCTAAAGCCTTCAAGCCCAAGGCATTAGGGACATCGAGCACAAGGGCTCCATTGTGCTTGCGACTGAGCCCAACTAGAAGCACTGCCCTAGGAGAATGATTCGTCATGTTTTACGATACGAAGCCGCCACCACCTCTTGTTCTTCATCGCGAAGGCTGATCTAGAGTTCGTTCAGGGCTCCGGAGGGTGGAACCCGTCGCCGTCGTCATCACCAACTCATCTTCACCGCCATTTTCATGATGCTCACCATCGGGAGTAAGTAATTCCTTCGTAGTCTTGCTGGACGGTGATGGGCTAGATGAGATTTATCATGTAATCAAGTTAGTTTTGTTAGGGCTTCATCCCTAGTACCCACTATGTTCTAAGATTGATGTTGCTATGACTTTGCTATGCTTAATGCTTGTCACTAGGGCCCGGTTGCCATGATTTCAGATCTGAACCTATTATGTTTTCATGGATATATATGTGTTCTTGATCCTGTCTTGCAAGTTATATGGACCTATTACGTGTTATGATCCGCATACCCCAAGGTGACAATAATTGGGATCCTTTCTGGTGATTACCGTAGTTTGAAGAGTTCATGTATTCACCAAGTGCTAATGCTTTGTTCCTGTTCTCTATTAAAAGGAGGCTTTAATACCCCTTAGTTTCCTTATGGACCCCGCTGCCACTGGAGGGTAGGACAAAACATGCCATGCAAGTTCTTTTCCATAAGCACGTATGACTATATACGGAATACATGCCTACATTACATTGATGAATTGGAGCTAATGTTGTGTCGCTCTAAGTTATAACTGCTACATGATGAATATCATCCAACGCAATTATCCATCACTGATCCAATGCCTACGCTTTTCATATATTGATCTTTACTAAGATACTTTTGTCGTTGTTGCTATTACAATCACCACAAATCTGCTACTGTCTTTGCTAGTATTACTATTGCTACTGTTATCGTTACTATCAAACTACCATACTACTTTGCTACTGATCACCTTGCTGCAGATATTAAGTCTTCCAGTTGTAGTTGAATTGACAACGCAACTACTAATGCTTGTGAATATTCTTTGGCTCCCCTTGTGTCAAATCAATAAATTTGGGTTGAATACTTTACCCTCGAAAACTGTTGTGATCCCCTATACTTGTGGGTTATCAAGCCAACCCCGAGAAGATCAAGGCCATTGAGGAGATGCGGCCCTCGCGGAACCTCAAGGAAATGCAGCGCTTGGAGGGATGTGCATGGCCTCGCTCAGGTGCTTCAACTCCAAGTTCGGCGAGTGAGCCATGCCATTCTTCAAGTTCATGAAGAAATCCGGCCCCTTCAAGTGGACTCCTGCAGCGAACACCGTGGCCTTCGAGGATCTCAAGAAGTACTTGACGAGCCCCTAGGTCATGGTTGCCCCGTAGCCTCGCAAGCCCTTGCTCCTGTACTTGGCAGCCACCCCCAGATGGCCAGGACGGCCCTCGTGGTGGAACGGGAAGAGCGCATCCACGCCAAGAAGAAGCCTCCCGCGCCTGCATCTGCTGAGGCTACCTACGAGCCTGCAGAGCCCGCGCCGACGCTTGCCGGGGGCCTGCCTCAGCAACCCCTTGGCTAGACGCCCCGCGAGCCTCCTGAAGCACAAGTTGTGGCTCCTACAATAGCGCACCCCCCGTCGAGCACCATGTCTAATTTGTTAGCACGATGCTGCGAGATGCTCGCGAGCAGTACCCCATGCAATAGAAGCTTCTCTTCACTCTCTTCATCGGCTCTAGGAAGCCGGGCCACTTCTTCCAGGGCCACGCCATCAAGGTGGTCACATCCTTCCCGCTGGAGCAGATCCTGCGTAGCTCCAACTCCACTAGTCACGTCACCGAATGGAGCATCGAGTTGCAGCCCTTTGAGCTAGAGTTCCTCACCAGAAGGGCGATCAAGGGGCACATAATGCTGGCGGATTTCATGATGGAATGGACGGATCCACACCAAGATGATCCTAATGAGGAAGAATCCCTTCTGCCTGGGAAGAATGCCCCTGGCGGCTGGACCGTGCACTTCGACGGTGCGTTCTCATAGCAGGGCGCAGGGGCTGGCGTCGTGCTCACTTCACCAACAGGAGATAAGTTGTACTATGATGTGCAGCTCTGCTTCAAGCATAACTATAAGATCTCTAACAACATCGCAGAGTACAAGGGCCTCATCGTCGGGCTCAAGGCCACCACCGCCCTTGGCATCAAGCGCATCCTCAACAAGGGTGACTCGCAACTCCTCATCAACTTATCCAAGAAGAGCTACAAGCCAAAGAACGAGCACATGGCCGCCTACCTTGAGGAGGTGCGCAAGCTCGAGAAGTGCTTCCTTGACATGGAGCTCTAGCACATCCCTCGCAGAAACAACAAGGAAGCTGATGACATCGCCATGCGGGCGTCCCGTCGCGAGCCCTGGCATCTTTGAGGAAAGGCTCCTGAGGCCATCCGCAACAACTCTCGAAGCCAGCACCATGATGCCTCATGAGGAACTCCCACCCACACCCTCCTCAGGCGCACTAGACTACGACCCACCTTCAGGCGCTCACCTACTATTGGCACTAGAGCCGCAAACCCATAGCTGGGCCACGGAGATCAAGGCTTACCTGGATAGAGAAGCCCTCCCTAAGGATGACACGGAGGTAGAGCGTGTGGCATGCCAGGGCGGGCCTTACTGCTTGAGGGATGGCGACCTCTACCGCAAGCACCCCAATGGAGTTGCGCTGTGATGCATCTGCGCAGAGCTATGGCGCAAGCTTCTTGCTAACATACATGGAGGAGACTGCGGCCACCACTATTCGTCATGCACCCTCGCTGGCAAGGTCTTCCGTATCGGTTTCTACGGGCCGACCGTGCTTCATGACGCTGCAGAGTTGGTCCATTCCGGTGAAGCCTGCCAGTTTCATGTCAAGTAGATCAACCAGCCGGTGCAAGGGCTCTAGACCATCCCTCTCTCGTGGCCCTTCGTGGTCTGGGGACTGGACATCCTAGGCCCCTTCTGTCGCGCACCTGGCGTCTACCGCTACCTCTACGTTACCATCGACAAGTTCACCAAGTGGGCGGAGGTGGAGCCTATCCGTACCATTCCGTCAGGATCAACCGTCAAGTTCATCAAGGGCCTGGTGTGCCGCTTTAGTGCCCCAAACCGCATCATCACCGACAACGGCACGCAATTCACTAGCACTTTCTTTAAGTCATATTGCGCCAGCATTGGCACGCAGATCTGTTACGCCTCCGTGGCTCACCCGCAAAGCAACGGCCAGGCCGAGCGCGCTAATGCTGAGGTCCTCAAGGGCCTCAAGATGAGAAGATTAAAGAAATAGCTCATAGCCTAAAGCAAAGGCTGGCTCGACGAGCTCCAGTCTGTGCTATGGTCGACCCGCATGACAGCAACCATGCCTACCGGCGAAACACCCATCTTCCTCCTCTACGGGGCAGAAGCGGTCCTCCCCACCTAGTTCAAGAACGGGTCCCCGCGGGTCCTGGCCTTTGTTGAGGTCCGCCAGGATGGCCTGCGGGAGGCTGATCTGCTCCTCCTCGATAAAGCATGCTGCCAGGCTGCCGTCTGTGCAACCAGATATGAGCAAGCGTTGTGTCGCTACCATAGCTGCAACATGCGCCCCCACACTCTTGAAGCTGTCGATCTTGTCCTGCAAAGGAACCTCTCTAGGAAACAGAGGACTCCACAAGCTCTCGCCCATGTGGGAAGGCCCTTTTAGAGTGGTGCACGATTCCACAAGCTCTCGCCCATGTGGGAAGGCCCTTTTAGAGTGGTGCACGATTCCTGGCCTGGCGCGACATGGCTGGAAACGGAGGAGGGTGTCCCAATATCAAACACATGGAACATCCAACACCTCTGCAAGTTCTACCCGTGACCTGACGGGCATGAACGAAGTGGAGCTGTACACGCTCCAGAGCCTCACTTTCTGTGTTGTCGTTGGCCGCGAGAGCTTCTGCCCACAACCTAGTGGGGCCCCTTGCTCAGACATGGCGGACTGTACCTAAGGGGCCGCCTGGCCATCGCATTCTCAAGCTGACCCGTTCACATCACGACAACAGGTATCTTTTTGGTTGTGTAATGAGACATCTTCAGGCGCCAGTAAAATTTTATTTCCTAAGTATTATGTGTGCTTGGTCAGAAACTTGCTTCATGAGGCGTGCGCGCTTGCGATCTCTCTCGTGCGTATCATGAGAGCGGGGGCTGGACACGGTGCCTACGCCTATCTCGGTCCCGGCAGCGCCGCTAAACCCAAGTGACTGAGCTCTAGCTCATAGGCCTGCTCCCATGCACGTCACCTCACCAAGGTCCTTGGTACTCTTGTCTCCTCGCATGACACCCACAAGCGACCTCACGAGTGTGCTCTGCTGCATTACTTGCAAAACTTGTTGGCAATCTCACTGATGTAGGGCACGGGAAGCCTCATGAGCTCTACTCCACGGGAGGCCTCTCGAACACTCCTCCATGGAGGCCTCACTGGCGCTGCCTCACAAGATAGCCTGTCACACCATTTCTACCAAGTACGCCCTGGGGCTTCACGAGCGAGCACCCCTCGTGAGGTGCATCCTACGGCGGCGGCACGCCAAGTCATATTCTTCAAAAAATCTAAGTTATAATCGCTTCATGAGCTTTTCTCAGCACCTCTCGAGCACTCTTTCCCTCACAATCTCTATCGTGGATTTTTCACGGCAGATGCGGTAATGTAAGGACTTAGATCTGGAGCCATCGCAACTAGGTTAGCTTGAAGGGGTTGAACAGGACAAAGGACACAGAGAGTTTACCCAGGTTCGGCCCCTCACAATGAGGTAAAGGCCTATGTCATGCTTCTAGTTGTATTGCTTGAGTTTTGATTACAAGGGAGCGAATACGCTTGACCTAGTTCTCGATTGCTTGTTTCTTTAGTTACCCCGCCGCCGGGTCTCACCTTTATATGCACAGGTGGAGACCCGGAGGCTTACATAGTCCTGACCCTCACTCAATGTAACCAGCTCGGTTTCTAACTAATCATGCCTTACAGAACAAGTCTTCATACAGTGGTTCATAGGCCCAGGTCTTGGGCCTTTACGATGCCTGCCTCCATGAGCCACCGTCTTCGTACTTCTCCTTGGGCCTCCTTGGACCTTCTTCATGTTAAGCCACCAACGACATAACCCGACCCCTCCTGGGCGGGTCACACCTAGGAGCTATATCCCCAACATTTGGCCCCATGTTGATTTGATTGTCCATATTAATCTCCACTATTTAACTTAGCAGAATGTATCAGTGTCGAATTTCATCAGACCATTATAACCCGCCATGACATCACATAAGCAGAAATATGCAACCCGCCATGACATCATGTGCATTGATTCCACACAAAGCCCAGGATAACTCAATGGATCTTTATCTTAATGGACCTTCCGAGAATCAAGGCACCCGCATCGTTTAACATAATCATTTTGCCTCCTCAATTTCCACATAGGACATCTTTTCACCTCCTTATAAATAGGGACAAGGGATCCACTTCTTCACTTTTTACCCCTACCTCCGCCTCTTCTTCTTCCTCGGGACGTCCAACGCCTCCGGAGCTCCGCCGCCTCCATCGAATGCATCAACCTCGGCCGCTGCATCAACCTGTCCCCAACCAGAAATCGGCGGCGCATCTCCGTTGTTCAACAACATCTTCAGGTACCCACCTCCTTTTTCCTCCAATCTGCATTAGGGTTTCTGCAGTTTTTCCGCGACTTCGTCGGCGTTCATCGAAGTTCATCATAGTTGCTTTCACTTAGGCTTCGTTCAATACCCAAACAGCACAGGAGTTGTGTGATATCAGTTGGCAACATCCACATGTATTTATGGACGATTTCCCTTTGTTTTAGATTCAACCTCAACACAGTAGTTCATCCTCTGCATATTAGGTTTAATAATTTCCGCCTGTTTTTCGAACAACCTTAGATCCAAAATCATAGGTTGGGTCTGTGAAACTTGTTTGCCTAACACTTAGTGAAAGTTTACTCCATTCTCAGATCTGTAATCGTCCACTTGTCCACTATTGTATGGGCGGCTCAAATGATACCTTGTAACCCGCCAAATACCATCCAGCTTTATTAGTTCATTTCAACCGCCAGTCCTTATCCGATCTTGACATGATCCGGCTCGTTCCTCGCCAGTTTAACCATGTTATTTTATTTTCTATAACCATTAGGCGACTCACCAACCCTTGTAAATAAACAATTTAGCATGATAACTTCATTTTGCTCAATCATCGGGCGGCTCATCATCATAAATTTGACTCGCCATGATTTCCTTTCTAGGTTTTCACCCGATCAAAACAACTAAGACCGTCACCTCCTGCGACTGGGTCAAAATGACTAAGACCGTCACCTCCTGCGACTAGGTTGTCTCCATGGTCACGGAACAATCTCTCCAAGAGTTTGTTAACATGGGCTTCTTGCCATATAAAGATGTTATCCATGGGGGGTTCCAGGGGCTGAGGTTCCACCTCAACCAAAGGAAGGAGAAGTTATAGTTTTTTCTGATCACATGCTCCGAGGCTTCTCACCGCCTAGCTCAAAGTTCTTCTATGGCATCCTGAATTTCTATCAGCTTCACCCTCAAGATATCGACCCAATTCAGTTTCCAATATTTGTAATTTTCAAGTCTTTTGTGAAGTATATCTTGAAGAGGAGCCCAGTGTTGAACTCTTCGGAGAGTATTACTACTTGAACCGCCAAACAGAGATGACAGACGGGCCTAGCCTTGAAATTGCTGGAATTTCTATCCAGAGGCGACGAGGTGCCGTCTTTCCTGCAGCTGCACTTCCCAGTCACCCCAAACACTGGAACAAAACTTGGTTTTATTACCAAGACACCTCTCCGACGGGTGAAAATCCTTTGTCGGGTTTTCGTATTCACCGGCTCAACCCCAGGCACCCACTCTAGACCGGATCAGTTCTGCCGAACGAGCCAAATATGGACCCACTTTTACTAAGATAAGGGCCTTGATGGCAAACGGCCTGACCGGTATTGACCAGGTCCGAGGCTGGGTCTCTTTGAGGATTATGCCCTTGAGTCGCCGCCCCGGTTTAATGTGCACGCATATGGGTGATGTCAAAGATCCCCTGCCGTTTAATTCAACACGCCTTGAAGACAAGGATATCAATGAAATGACCAAGTCCTTGCTCGGCGAGTCTCTAGAAAACTACAGCAAGATAGGGTTGAACCCCTTCTGCGTCCTTAACCCGGCTCCAGATGTAAGTATTTGAAACCCTTTGTACTTTAATAATTATTCTCATATGCCGCACTTTCCTTATTATCTTGTTCTTTCATACTGACTCTCCCTTTTGGAACAAGAAGCTTCAAGATAAGCCGACCAAAAAGGCCAGGGGAAAAACCAAAGCTCCCAAGAAACCGCGACGAAGAAAACAGATGCAACAGACCAGTTTACTCTGGATGGTGAGTCGGAGGTAGAACTTGATTTCCTTGGCTCCTTTTTTGTGCATCTTATTGACGCTGGCACCTCTCAGGATGACGCGGAGACCAGCCAGGCTGATGCTGTAGAGGTTACTATTATTTCCTCCGACTCAGAGCCTTTGCCAAGACAGAAAGTTTGGCACATGACCCAGAAAGTAAGGTTTTCTCACCCTTTAGCTTACCTGGATCCAAACCTTGTTTTGAAGAAACAACAGCATGAAGCTCGGTGTACAACCCGGAACAGCGGAGGGGGAGACCTTCATACCGGCTTACCCAATACGTCGTCCCCTCGCAAATGCTGAGCAGAGGTTTCTCAGAACTCATACTTCTCTTTTCCAAAGGCGGGTCTTATCCGTCAACCGGTTAATCCTTCCGACTCAAATTATCAGGGAACCTCTCACTCCTCCTCCGGCGACTCTACCGGGACTCAGATTCCTCACTTCAAAGTTGCTCCTGGGTGAGAACATTTAACCTCTTTGTCTTCTAACACTTTACAAACTGATATATTAACATCTTCATATGCCTTACTTTCAGCGGTATAGCCAAACCCAGCAAGAAAATGAAGATGAACAAGCCGGCCGAAGACCCCAAGGTTACTGAGCCGGAGAAATAAACCATATCTGAAGCTTCTCATCAAACTCATGAGGCTGTTGCTGATGACCCGCCAACTAAAAGCACAAGTGCTCCCTGGGTGGTTTTGGTAATTAATGTCAACATATCTCTTGTTGGACTAATGTTTTCATCTAGTGTATTTCAGACAAGATCAACAGATGGAGTGCCGTGGACAAGAGGATGTGGAAACCCTTAAAAATGCTAAGGACAAAGGATTGGCTCAAGCTCAAAAGCTCAAGACTCTCCATTTTACTTTTAGTGATCCAAGATCACATTGAGTCCATAGGAAAGCTAATACTATTAAAAGGGGATGAGGTGTTGCTTAATGGCTTGCTTGCTCAAACTGCTTAGTGATATGCTCCAAAACGCTCAACCACTTTCTCATATCCACATATGTCCCATCTTAAAGACAAATCGGCCCCACCGAAACTTTCTATCCAGCGCCACCGAGTTCATTTAACATAGCCACTGCCACAAACCCTAATCAATTCGGTCTTACCGATGGGATCCCGGTCTCACCGAGATAGGCTTGCAAACTCTCTGGTGCATGTTGCATTTATTTTGGTCCCACCGAGATTTGTAATTGGTCTCACCGAGTTTGCTTGACCAACTCTCTGGTTAGCTCTTTACCAAAATCGGTCCCATCGAGTTTGTGTAATCAGTCAAACCGAGATGAGGTTTTACCCTAACCCTAGCACATCGGTCCCACCGAGTTGGTGATATCGGTCCCACCGAAAAGCCTAACACTGACATTTTGAACTAAATCGGTCTGACCGAGTTTCATTATTCGGTCCCACCGAATTTGGTGATTTTTGTGCAACGGTTAGATTTTGTGTGGAGGCTATAAATACCCCTCCACCTACTCTTCACTCATGAGGAGAGCCATCAGAACATGCCTACACTTCCATCATACATTTTCTGAGAGAGAACCACCTACTCATGTGTTGAGGTCAAGATATTCCATTCCAACCATATGTATCTTGATCTCTAGCCTTCTCCAACTTGCTTTCCACTCAAATCATCTTTCCACCAAATCCAAATTTGTGAGAGAGAGTTGAGTGTTGGGGAGACTATCATTTGAAGCACAAGAGCAAGGAGTTCATCATCAACACACCATCTATTACCTTTTGGAGATTGGTGTCTCCTAGATTGGTTAGGTGTCACTTGGGAGCCTCCGTCAAGATTGTGGAGTTGAACCAAGGAGTTTGTACAAGCAAGGAGATCGCCTACTTCGTGAAGATCTACCCTAGTGAGGCAAGACCTTCATGGGCGATGGCCATGGTGGGATAGACAAGGTTGCTTCTTCGTGGACTCTTTGTGGGTGGAGCCCTCCGTGGACTCGCGCAACCGTTATCCCTCGTGTGTTGAAGTCTCCATCAACGTGGATGTACGATAGCACCACCTATCGGAACCACGCCAAAAATCTCCGTGTCTTCAATTGCGTTTGCACACCTCGATCCCATCCCTTTACATTCTTGCAAAGTGCATGCTTTACTTTCCGGTGCTCATATACTCTTGTCATGCTTGCTTGATATGTATTGTGAATCTTTTAACTTGTGCAAAAAACTCTACCTGAACTTGAAGAAATTAAAAACTGCAAATTTTCTAGATTAGAGTCTATTCACCCCCCCCCTCTAGACACCTCTTCTCGGTCCATTCAATTGGTATCAGAGTGTTGGTCTCCATTGCTTTGGTTTAAACATCTTTGGAGGAAGATGGATGTGTCTACGATGGGGAGTCTTAGACATAGAGTGCCTATACTTGATGGAGAGTACTTTCATGAGTGAAAAAATGAGATGCTTGATATTTTCAATGAATATCACTTGAACAAGTACATTACTAGTCCTTGTATTACCCCTAGTGATCCTTATCCTTTGCATCCCACTCCCGATGAGGATCTTGACATGATTCACAATCTTAGAACTATCAATCTTATCATTAGAGGATTGCCCAAAAATTTGATTGTTGGCTTACCTACTCTTGATTGTGCCTACACTATATGGAGATTTCTTGAGGAACGATTTCCAAACTATTCCTTGCAAAACTTAGATTAGATCCTTCATAAGTCTATTGCCTTGAGTAAGATGAATTCCAATGATCCTAGGTTTGGTCATTGTCTTTTTGAACTTACTAATCTCATGCGTGCCAAAGGAGATGTTGGAATCAATAGTAATATCATCTCCGAAGTCATTAGAATTCATAAAGATGATTATTGTGATGATCATTTATCTAATGAATCACTCTCTCTAAGAATTGATCCATCACAAGACGATGTTGAACATGGATACTATGACGAGGATGATGATAGTGACTTTGATCTCAATGAGTCTATGAGACACTTTGGTCTTATGGCTAATCTTCGTGGCTACATGGCTGGAGGAAAGGATGGGTCCTGATAGTGGATGTACTGATCATATGACCGGAGATAAGGATATGTTTCGTGAGCTTGCTGAAAACGGCGGCCCTCGGAAGTATGTCACCTTTGGTGATAACTCAAAGGGTAAGGTGGTTAGCCTTGGTAAGGTGGCCATCTCACATGATAGCTCCATACAAAATGTTATGCTTGTTGAATCTCTTGGCTACAATTTACTTTCCGTATCTAGACTTACTGACTTTGGTTTCAATGTCCTATTTACTGAAGTAGATTGCCAAGTGTTTTGTAGAGATAATCATAAAATGGTGTTTACTGGTATACGTAGAGGTGATCTTTACATTGTTGACTTCACTAAAAAGGCTCAACCTAGAACTTGCTTTATTGCTAAATCTTCAAAAGGTTGGTTGTGGCATAGAAGGTTAGGTCATGTGGGCATGCGAAATCTTGATAAGCTTATTAAAGGTAATCATATACTTGGAGTGAAAGGTGTTATATTTGACAAGGATAGATTGTGCAGTGCTCGTCAAGCAGGAAAACAAGTAGGAGGAAGTCACCCCGTGAAGAACATCATGACCATGAGAAGACTGCTTGAGCTACTCCATATGGATCTTTTTGTCCCAATGCCTACAAGAGTCTCGGTGGAAACTCATTTGGTCTAGTTATAGTCAATGATTTTTCAAGATTTACGTGGCTGTTCTTTCTTGATGATAAATCGCAGGTTCAAAAGATCTTCAAGAGCTTCGCTAGGAAGGCCCAAAATCAATTTGAAGTGAACATCAAGAAGGTTCGCAGCGACAACGGAACGGAGTTCAAGAACGCATATGTGGATACCTTTCTTGACGAAGAGGGGATTTCACACGAGTTCTCGGCTACGTACACACCTCAACAAAATGGAGTTGTTGAGAGGAAGAACCGAACTCTTATTGAGATGGCAAGAACGATGCTTGATGAGTACAAGACTCGAAAACACTTTTGGGCGGAAGCGGTTGAGATGGCTTGTCACGCAACTAATCACTTGTATCTTCACAAGCTACTTGGCAAGATGGCATACGAGCTCCTCACCGGTAACAAACCCCAAGTTGGATACTTTCGAGTATTTGGCTCGAAGTGTTACATTCTTGATAAGCATCATCGTTCTATTTTTTCTCCTAAATCTCATGAGGGTTTCCTACTTGGTTATGGCTCAAACTCTCACACTTACCGTGTCTACAACAGTTTCACCTGAAAGGTTGAAGAGACGGTAGATGTGAAGTTTGATGAATCTAATGGCTCGCAATTAGAGCAATTGCCAATTGATGTAGGAGATAAAGAGCCTTTGGAAGCAATCCAGGACTTGTCTATTGGCAAGATTTGTCCAATGGAGGTGAAGGAGAGTTCCTTGTCTGTCCAAGTGGAAGCTTCTACCTCACGACAAGGTGAACCAAGAGTTGACACGGAAGCATCCACAAGTGGGACACATCAAGATGAAGAAAACGAGGAAGTACGGCAAGATGAACCTCATCAACCTCCTTCTCCACCACGACAAGAGAACGCCAACGCCAACAATGAAGAAGTCCAAGACGAAGAACAAGATGATGAAGAAGATGTTCCACCCCGACCCAAGCAAAATCTCTCACGAGTTCGAGCAAGAGTCTCAGGAGACCATCCCGTCAAACAAATCTTCAGTGATATCCAAACCGGGAGAATCACTCACTCTAAAACTCGTTTGGCTAACTTTTGTGAACATTATTCATTACCTCTAGCATTGAACCTATGAAGGTTGAAGAAGGATTGGAAGATCTAGATTGGATAAATGCTATGCATGAAGAGCTACACAACTTTGAGAGAAATCAAGTATGGACATTGGTCGAGAAGCCCGACAACAACCGCAACATCATCGGTACCAAATGGGTGTTTCGCAACAAGCAAGGCGAAGATGGTCAAGTCGTTCGCAACAAAGCACATCTCGTTGCCCAAGGCTACACTCAAGGCGAAGGTATGGACTACGGTGAGACATATGCCCCCGTTGCTAGACTTGAGTCCATCCGCATCTTACTTGCGTATGCTAATCACCATGAAATAACCTTGTACCAAATGGACATTAAAAGTGCTTTTTCTAAATGGTGAAATTGAGGACGAAGTTTATGTTAAACAACCTCCCGGCTTTGTCAATCCTAAGAGACTCGATCATGTTTACAAACTTCACAAAGCTCTTTATGGTCTTAAACAAGCTCCTAGAGCGTGGTATAAATGCTTGACCAAGTTCCTTATTGAAAAAGGATTTGAGATTGGAAAAATAGATTCTACTCTTTTTACTAAAAGGGTTAGTGGTGAATTATTTGTGTGCCAAATTTATGTTGATGATAGCATATTTGGTTCTACTAACCCTCATTTTAGTGAAAAGTTTGGGAAGCTAATGTCTAAGAAGTTCGAGATGTCTATGATGAGTGAATTCAAGTTCTTTCTTGGTTTACAAATCAAGCAAACTAAGGAGGGCACCTTTGTTTCTCAAACAAACTACACCAAGGACTTATTCAAGAAGTTCAACATGCAAGAAAGCAAAGGTATGAAAACTCCCATGCCTACTAGTGAACATCTTGACTTGACCAAGGATGGCAAATCGGTTGACCAAAAGGTTTACCGCTCTATGATTGGTTCATTGTTATATCTATGTGCCTCCTATCCCGATATTATGCTAAGTGTGTGCACATGTGCGCGATATCAAGCGGCCCCCAAAAAATGTCATCTAAAGGTTGTGAAAAGGATAGTGAGATACTTAATACATACACCAAATTTTGGCATTTGGTATCCTAAGAGGTCCTCTTTTGATCTTGTTGGCTATTCCGATTCAGACTATGCCGGAGACAAGGTTGATAGAAAGTCCACTTCTGGTACTTGTCAATTTCTTGGTAGATCTCTTGTGTCTTGGTCCTCCAAGAAACAAAACTCGGTATCCTTATCCACTGCCGAAGCGGAATACATTGTCGTCGGTTCATGTTGTGCTCAATTACTTTGGATGACCCAAACTCTTAAAGATTATGGGATCAATGTGAAACATGTTCCATTGCTTTGTGACAATGAGAGTGCTATTAAGATTGCTCACAATCCCGTGCAACATTCTCGAACTAAGCTTATAGAAGTTCGTCATCATTTCATTCGAGATCATGTTGCTAAAGGGGACATTGATCTTAAGCATGTTCGTACCGATAAGCAATTGGCAGATATATTCATCAAACTGCTTGATGAGAAAGTCTTTTGCCGTTTGAGAAGTGAATTGAACATCATTGATGCTTCAAACTTGGAGTAGGAACTCCATTTGGATACATGCAAGGCATGAGCCTATGACTAATCCTTGAATTTTTCTCTTATGATGACGATCATATGTCTTGGATACATTTGTACCCTTGCATGCTATCTAACCCTTGTAGGTACTTGGATGAATCTAAATCCATGGGATTGCAACTCATTCACATCTTGAGCAATCTCTACATCACCAAGTCCCTACACCGTGGTGGTTGAAGATAAGGAAGCATGAAACCCTTCAACATATCCTTTGACAAATTCTATATATCAATTGGTATCAAATTTCATGATTGTCACTTTGGATGCACAAGTGCTCTTCCTTGCAAGACTAACCCGTGTAGGTAGATGAACACAAATCCAAGTGGTTCTCCCAATTCTTGATGAGCTACATCAACCTTGAGCAACTCACACAAGTTCAACTACATGATCAAATTCGACACCACCACCCAAGGTATGATATTCCATCTTAGAGAAGCTTTACCCCAAGATATGGGTCAAAGCAACTCAATAAGATGATAATACATCAAATGCTTAAACGAAAGATGGTAACCCCATTTTGAGCTTAAACGATGAGTATGACTTATGATCAAGTGTCCTCACTTGACTCCTTAGTCAATATACTCTAACATAGGTGACTTTGTCACCGCCTAATTCTAGATGAAGTTCTCTAGTGTTTCTCTAAGTTCGTGCATTTGTTCCTTGCATTTTGTTCCCCTTCTTTTTCAAAAAAAAACTTCATCTAGATTTTCTTTTCTCTGTTTTGTTCTGCATTTCTTGCATCCAATTCATTGCAAATCCTTCAGTTAATTCCTTGCAAATCTTTGTGAGATCTTATTTGCCTAGTGAGCTTAGGTGACTATTGCTCCTTTTCTGTGTTGAACTCGGTCCCACCGGTTTGTCACTTACAGAAGGGGGAGAGAGAGTTCACATCAAAGCTTAATGAGAGAATGCTTCAAATAGGGGGAGAGAGGAATCACATGTCCCAGATGCTTGGTGTTCAAGAGGAGAGAAGTCACATGTCTTTAAGAGGGGAAAGACATGTCTATGTTATGTCTCTGTGACCTGATCTATTTTTTTTGCCCTGCTCTGATTCTGTTTCCCTACTTTCTTCCATTATCTAATATAAGATTCAGGGGGACAAAGACTGCTAGGGAAGGAAGTATTTGGATTCATTGCATATCTTTTACCATTGGGAACATGTTTGTATTCAATAGAGTACCCAGTACTCACTCTCTACATGTTATCCCAATCTTGGTACTCTTGTGTCTCTTTTGTTGCTCTTTCTAGTAGATGTATCTGTGCTATCTAACCTTGTTTACTCAGGTTCACCCCTTCCTTAGCCATATCAAGACCACAAGGTAAGTATATGCATCACACTCATGTGCATGAATATTTCTTGCTAATGTACATATTGTTTGCAAGAAGGAATCATGAACATGAGGTTATACTTCATATATTCATATCAATTGCTCTGATGCATATAGCCAAGATACATGTAACTCATTGCATACTCTGTCAGATCTATGCTTTCACATGCTCTTATATTCCTTATTTACATGATTGCATACATGTAGGGGGAGCCTATGCATGTTACATGTCCTTCCAAAGCTTTACTTGCTATTCTCTTTATCTTTACCTAAAGCTTTGATGTATGTTGTCATCAATTACCAAAAAGGGGGAGATTGAAAGCACAAGTGCTCCCTGGGTGGTTTTGGTAATTAATGTCAACATATCTCTTGCTGGACTAATGTTTTCATCTAGTGTATTTAAGACAAGTTCAACAGATGGAGTGGCGTGGACAAGAGGATGTGGAACCCTTTCAAAATGCTAAGGACAAAGTATTGGCTCAAGCTCAAAAGCTCAAGACTCTACATTTTACTTTTAGTGATCCATGATCACATTGAGTCCATAGGAATGCCACTACTATTAAAAGGGGATGAGGTGTTGCTTAATGGCTTGCTTGCTCAAAGTGCTTAGTGATATGCTCCAAAACCCTCAACCACTTTCTCATATCCACATATGTCCCAAACCTAAAGTCAAACTTGGCCCCACCGAAACTTTCTATCCGGCGCATCGAGTTCATTTGACATAGCCACAGCCACAAACCCTAATCAATTTGGTCTTACCGATGGGATCCCGGTATCACCAAGATGGGCTTGCAAACTCTCTGGTGCCTGTTGCATTTATTTTGGTCCCACCAAGATTTGTAATCGTCTCACCGAGTTTGCTTGACCAACTCTCTGGTTAGCTCTTTACCAAAATTGGTCCGACCGAGTTTGTGTAGTCGGTCAAACCGAGATGAGGTTTTACCCTAACCCTAGCACATTGGTCCCACCGAGTTGATGATATCGGTCCCACCGAAAAGCCTAACGTTCACATTTTGAACTAAATCGCTCTGACCGAGTTCCATTATTCGGTCCCACCGAGTTTGGTGATTTGTGTGTAACGGTTAGATTTTGTGTGGAGGCTATAAATACCCCTCCACCCACTCTTCACCCGTGAGGAGAGCCATCAGAACATGCCTACACTTCCATCATACATTTTCTGAGAGAGAACCACCTACTCATGTGTTGAGGTCAAGATATTCCATTCCAACCATATGAATCTTGATCTCTAGCCTTCTCCAGCTTGCTTCCCACTCAAATCATCTTTCCACCAAATCCAACTCTGTGAGCGAGAGTTGAGTGTTGGGGAGACTATCATTTGAAGCACAAGACCAAGGAGTTCATCATCAACACACCATCTATTACCTTTTGGATAGTGGTGTCTCCTAGATTGGTTAGGTGTCACTTGGGAGCCTCCGTCAAGATTGTGGAGTTGAACCAAGGAGTTTGTACGGGCAAGGAGATCGCCTACTTCATGAAGACCTACCCTAGTGAGGGAAGTCCTTCGTGGGCGATGTCCATGGTGGGATAGACAAGGTTGCTTCTTCGTGGACCCTTCGTGGGTGGAGCCCTCCGTGGACTCGCACTACCGTTACCCATCGTGGGTTGATGTCTCCATCAACGTGGATGTACGATAGCACCACCTATCAGAACCACGCTAAAAAACTTTGTGTCTTCAATTGCGTTTGCACACTCCAATCCCATCCCTTTACATTCTTGCAAAGTGCATGCTTTACTTTCAGCTGCTCATGTACTCTTGTCATGCTTTCTTGATATGTATTGTGAATGTTAAACTTGTGCTAAAACTCTACCTCAAATTGAAGAAATTAAAAACTACAACTTTTCTAGATTAGAGCCTATTCACCCCCCCCCCTCTAGACACCTCTTCTCGATCTTTTCACCACCAGAGACTCATGACGTCATGGTGGACCCAATGGGTGCTGACCCATCCAGCACTAAGCCGCCCAGTCCCATAAGACCTGCTGAAGAACCTCTGTCTCAACAAACTGCTGAGGATGTCGTCATCACTGGCACTGGTTACGCTGAACCAGGGGACCCCACCATTCTGGCCAAGCATTCTGCCACAGAAGAGTTAATTGAAAAGAGCAAAGCCAGCTTTGACGTTGCCAATTACTCACACTTGGGCATCAATGAATTGTACTCTGGTTATCTGAGCCAGCTGCATACTGGTCGTGATC
This sequence comes from Aegilops bicornis, assembly GCA_021605145.1. Lineage (NCBI taxonomy): Eukaryota > Viridiplantae > Streptophyta > Magnoliopsida > Poales > Poaceae > Aegilops > Aegilops bicornis. The sequence continues at coordinate 434,913,820 of CM038670.1, read as the reverse complement.
TGGAGGCGGATTTAGTCAAGAAATTGCGCCAGAAATATGAGTTATGAACATCTGTTTCCTTTGCATATATAGTCATCCAGCCCCCAAGTCTTATTCGTAGGAAAATATATATTTGAGTAGGGTTAAGACTTGTCCATGTGTTACTGCAATCTCTAAAGTCATAGCCCTCATGAGCCGGCTTATCTTGATAAAAGATGAACCAGGTTATTTTCATTACTTCAAAAGAAAACGCCAAATCATAGCCTTCATGGGCCGGCTTATCTTGATAAATATGAGCCGGACCATTTCCATTATTCGAAAAGAACGCCAGACCATAGCCCTCATGGGCTAGTTTATCTTGATAAGGATGAGCCGGATCACAAACAACATAATGTAGAAAAGAACTTCCGCATACATTAGCCCCCAAGTGTCAAGTGCTTTGCTTGCAACATGCTTGAGACTTGTATCTAGATTGTGTCCTGACAAATATGTTTATAACTTGTTTAACTCTTACTTGCAGGATGCTTTAACTCAGGTTGAGTCCCATTAAAGACCAGGCTTGAGCAACAAGAGGTTGAAACACGCAAAGTTGACTCCAAGCTTAAGCTTAGTCTGGAGGAGAGCGAGAAGCTCAAAGCTGGATTCTCCATAGAAAGAACCGCCTGGGATAAGGAGAAGGCCACCTTAGTACAATGAGCAGAGACTGCCAAATCTTCTTTGAAAGAGGCTGCTGCAGAATTGACCGGCTTAAAACGCCATATATCACAGATGACAGCTGCTATCTTTGGTAAGTAATTCGGGATGTTTTGTCCATTTCCAATTTTTAACTTCAATTTGCCTGGAGCCTTATTTGTGCACTTATTCAACAGGCCCCAGGAGTGCCAACCTTGGCCAGGACATGTTGGTGAAGCTGAAGCCGGTTTACACTTTGGTGGAACAGCTGTACATAGGCACGCAACGAACCATAGCGGCCATCTCGCACAGTAAACAACCACCTTCACTCATCAGGGAGGTACTGGACAAGCTATCTGTCATACCCAGAGAATTGAAGAGATTAAGCGATCATGAGCCTGAGCTGGTGTCATCGCTGCTTTGAGCCGGGCCAAAGCATGGCAAGCGGAGTTAGATCCGGAGGAGATGGCCACTAGCTATCCGAGTCTCAAAGAAGACGGGTCTCCCTTCGACGCTAGCGACTATACCAAATGTGTAAAGGAGATGCGCCCTCTGGCAAGAAAATTGGCCGAAGAGACTGATTTGTCTAAGTATCAAGCGTATTATTGCTACCTCTTGAGCTTGCATTGGTTTTTCCCTTGAAGAGGAAAGAGTGATGCAGCAAAGTAGACTAAGTATTTCCCTCAGCTTTTGAGAACCAAGGTATCAATCCAGTAGGAGACAACGCAACAAGCCACCGACTACCTACACAAACAAACACCAACTTGCACCCAACGCGATAAAAGGGGTTGTCAATCACTTCACGGTTATTTGCAAAGTGAGATCTGACATAGATGGATAAACGGTTAAGTAATATTATTGGTATTTTTGGTTTATGGAATGGAAAGTAAAAGATTGCAAATAAAGTAAATAGGAAACTAAACTTGTAGATCGGAAACTTATATGATGGAAAATAGACCCGGGGACCATAGGTTTCACTAGAGGCTTCTCTCAAGATAGAAAATATTACGGTGGTGAACAAAATACTGCCGAGAAATTGATAGAAAAGTGCAAATTTAATTCTAATGATATCTAAGGTAATGATCATGAATATAGGTATCACGTCTGTGTCAAGTAGACTGAAATGATTCTGCATCCACTACTATTATCGCACATCGATCGCTATCCAACAAGCATCTAGAGTATTAAGTTCATAAGAACAGAATAACGCATTAAGCAAGATGACAAGATGTAGAGGAATTAACTCAAGCAATATGATGAAAACCCCATCTTGTTATCCTCGATGGCAACAATACAATACGTGCCTTGCTGCCCCTCATCCTTTGGGAAAGGACACCACAAGATTGAACCCAAAGCTAAGCACTTCTTGCATTGCAAGAAAAACCAATCTAGTTGGCCAAACCAAATCGATAGTTCGAAGATACTTGCAAAGATATCAATTCATGCATATAAGGATTCAGAGGAGATTCAAATAATATTCATAGATAAGCTGATCATAAATCCACAATTCATCAGATCTCGGCAAACACACCGCAAAAAAGGTATTACATTGAATAGATCTCCAAGAACATCGAGGAGAACTTTGTATTGAGAATCAAAGAGAGAGAAGAAGCCATCTACCTACTAGCTACGAACCCGTAGGTCTGTGGTAAACTACTCACGCTTCATCAGAGAGGCAATGGTGTTGATGTAGATGTCCTCCATGATTGAATCCCCCTCCGACAGGATGCCAGAAAAGGCCCCTAGATGGGATCTCACGGGTACAGAAGATTGCGGCGGTAGAAAAGTGGTTTCGTGGCTCCCCTGGTAGGTTTTGGGATATTTGAGAATATATAGGCGGAAGAAATAGGTCGGTGGAGTCACGAGGGGCCCACAAGGGTGGGGGCGCGCCCTACCCCCCTAGGCACGCCTCCCGACCTTGTGGCCGCCTCGTGGCTTTCCTGACGCGCACTCCAAGCCCTTTGGATGTCTTCTGGTCCAAGAAAAATCATCCTGAAAGTTTCATTTCGTTTGGACTCCGTTTGGTATTCCTTTTCTGTGAAACTCTAAAACAAGGAAAAAACATGAACTACACTGGGCTTTAGTTTAATAGGTTAGTCCCAAAAATCATATAAAATAGCATATTAATGCATATAAAACATCCAAAACAGATAATACAATAACATGGAACAATAAAAAATTATAGCTACGTTGGAGACGTATCAGGCATCCCCAAGCTTAATTCCTGCTCGTCCCCGAGTAGGTAAATGATAAAAACAGAATTTTTGATGTGGAATGCTACCTAACATATTTATCCATGTAATTCTCTTTATTGTGGCATCAATGTTCACATCCGTATGATTCAAAAATAAAGTTTAATATTGACATTAAAACAATAATACTTCAAGCATACTAACAAAATAATTATGTCTTCTCAAAATAACATGGCCAAAGAAAGCTTATCCCTAAAAAATCATATAGTCTGGCTATGCTCCATCTTCATCACACAAAATATTTAAATCATGCACAACCCCGATGACAAGCCAAGCAATTGTTTCATACTTTTATCATTCTCAAACTTTTTCAACTTTCACGCAATACATGAGCGTGAGCCATGGACATAGCACTATTGGTGGAATAGAAGGTGGTTGTGGAGAAGACAAAAAGAAGGAGATGGTCTCACATCAACTAGGCATATCAACGGGCTATGGCGATGCCCATAAATAGATATCAATGTGAGTGAGTAGGGATTGCCATGCAATGGATGCACTAGAGCTATAAGTTTATGAAAGCTCAAAACAGAAACTAAGTGGGTGTGCATCCAACTTGCTTGCTCACGAAGACCTAGGGCAATTTGAGGAAGCCCATCATTGGAATATACAAGCCAAGTTCTATAATGAAAATTCCCACTAGTATATGAAAGTGATCTCATAGGAGACTCTCTATCATGAAGATCATGGTGCTACTTTGAAGCACAAGCGTGGTAAAAGGATAGTAACATTTCCCCTTCTCTCTTTTCTCTCATTTATATTTATATTTTTTATTTTTTTATTTGGGCCTTCTCTCTTTTTTTGGCCTATTTTTTTCGTCTGGAGTCTCACCCCAACTTGTGGGGGAATCATAGTCTCCATCATCCTTTCCTCACATGGGACAATGCTCTAATAATGAAGATCATCACACTTTTATTTACTTACAACTCAAGAATTACAACTCGATACTTAGAACAAAATATGACTCTATGTGAATGCCTCCGGCGGTGTACCGGGATGTGCAATGAATCAAGAGGGACATGTATGAAACAATTACGAATGGTGGCGTTGCCAAAAATACGATGTCAACTACATGATCATGCAAAGCAATATGACAATGATGAAGCATGTCATAATAAACGGAACGATGGAAAGTTGTGTGACAATATATCTCGGAATGGCTATGGAAATGCCATAATAGATAGGTATAGTGGCTGTTTTGAGGAAGTTATATGGTAGGTTTATGGTACCGGCAAAAGTTGCACGGTACTAGAGAGGCTATTAGGGGCAGAAAGGTGAGAGTGCGTATAATCCATGGACTCAACATTACTCATAAAGAACTCACATACTAATTGCAAAATTCTATTAGTCATCGAAACAAAGTACTACGCGCATGCTCCTATGGGGATAGATTGGTAGGAAAAGACTATCGCTCGTCCGCGACCGCCACTCATAAGGAAGACAATCAATAAATGAATCATGCTCCGACTTCATCACATAACGGTTCACCATACGTGCATGCTACGGGACTCACAAACTTTGACACAAGTATTTCCCAAATTCACAACTACTCACTACCATGACTTTAATATCACCATCTTCATATCTCAAAACAATCATAAGGAATCAAACTTCTCATAGTATTCAATGCACTTTATATGAAAGTTTTTATAATATCCCTCTTGGATGCCTATCATATTAGGACTAATTTTATAACCAAAGAAAATTACCATGATGTTTTAAAGACTCTCAAAATAATATAAGTGAAGTACGTGAGTTCATCAATTTCTATAAAATAAAATCACCGCCGTGCTCTAAAAAGATATAAGTGAAGCACTAGAGCATTTTTTTCCTAGCTCAAAAGATATAAGTGAAGCACATATAGTATTATAATAAATCACGATTCAAGCATGTCTGTCTCAAAAGGTGTGTATAGCAAGGATGATTGTGGCAAACTAAAAAGCAAAGACTCAAATCATACAAGACGCTCCAAGCAAAACACATATCATGTGGTGAATAAATATATAGCCTCAAGTAAAATTACCGATAGACGAAGACGAAAGAGGGGATGCCTTCCTGGGGCATCCCCAAGCTTAGGCTCTTTGGCATCCTTGAATATTACTAGGGGTTCCTTGGGCATCGCCAAGCTTAGACTCTTGCCACTCCTTATTCTATAGTCCATCAAATCCTTACCCAAAACTTCAAAACTTCACAACACAAAACTCAACTAAATCTCATAAGCTCCGTTAGTATAAGAAAATAAATCACCACTTTTGGTATTGTTGTGAAATCATTCTTTATTTATATTGGTGTAATATCTACTGTATTCCAACTTTTACATGGTTCATACCCCCGATACTAGCCATAGATTCGTCAAAATAAGCAAACAACACGCGAAAACAGAATCTGTCAAAAACAGAATAGTGTGTAGCAATTTGGATATTTGGAATACTTCTGTAACTCTAAAAATCCTGAATTATATGTAAGTCCTAGGCAATTTTTCTATTAATCTTCTGCAAAAAGAATCAACTAAAACTCTTCAGCTAAAAATGAGAATTGTTTTAGGTAATGTAAAAGTTTACATTTTCAGCAAGATCAAATCAACTATTACCGTAAGCTATCCCAAAGGCCTTACTTGGCACAAACACTAATTAAAACACAAAACCACATGTAACCAGAGGCTAGATAAAATATTTAAATGCAAAACAGGACTTAAAAAGCAAAAACAAAAATAAAATTGGGTTGCCCCCAACAAGCGCTATTGTTTAACGCCCTTAGCTAGGCATAAAACACGAATAGATCTAAGTATTATCATCTTTGGCATGCAAGCCATAAGTAGCTCTCATAATAGATTCATAAGGCAATTTAATTTTCTTTCTTGGGAAGTGCTCCATGCCTTTCCTTAATGAAATTGAAATCTAATGTTTCCTTCTTTCATATCAATAATTGCACCAACTGTTCTAAGGAAAGGTCTACCAAGAATAATAGGACATGTAGGATTGCAATCTATATCAAGAACAATGAAATCTATGGGCACATAATTCCTATTTGCAACAATAAGAACATTGTTAATCTACGGGCAAATAAGAACATTCCTATTTGCAAGTACAACCGTGGTTCTATCTGCATCAACTGGTAGCACTATCTTTTCTGAAGACCGTGTTGTTACTCCCTTAGATACTGCCATCACGCTCACCAATTCAAATGGCTGATAAACAAGAAAAGTAATTGAAAGTATAGACATTGTATGATAGACATGTGCAATGGATAGTGGGGAATAAAAGAGTGCATGAAATAATTCATATTTGTGTTGTCTAACCAAACAGGATAGCATGACACAATTTCACATATATGATGGCTAACTAAACAGGATAGCATGACTCAATTTCACATTATGATGGCTAACTAAAAAAGATGGAAAGACATAGTTGAAAATATGAGACTATGTAAACAGGATGACATGACATAACTATATAATGTGTTTATTAAATAGGTTGACATGTCATAATTCACATACATTCACGGATAGAATGCCATAATTCAAAACATGATGACTGTAAACACTAAACAGGATGAGATGATATAACTATATGATGTCTTTATTAAATGGGTTGCCATGCCATAATTCAGATAGATGATGTGTATGTACTATGTAAACATGATGGCATGATATAATTCAAATATATGATTTATATAGTAAGCAAGTAAGCAGATGGCAATCCATGTATGATGTAAAATCTAAGCAATGCAAGACAACATGCATGACATGGGTAATATAACCCTGCCAAGTTTGAGCATAGACCTCAGGGGGGAAATAGGACTGGTCATCAGTCTCTAAATCCTCTTCTGAGGAGCTCTCTGTAACCAGCAAGATGTCTGCTTCAGCAGGTAGCATTGTCTGCTCTGAATACCTTGTTTTCACTCCAGATACTTCCATCACCGCTTCAAATGGCTGATGCACAGGAAGAGTAGTTGAATATACAAACACGTAATACAAAAAAATGATAGCATGATATAATTCACATACATGATGATTGGCTAAACAGCATGGCATTCCACAATTCACATATATAATGCCTTTGCAACAAGATAGCATTGTATAATTCACATATATAATGTCTTGCAACAAGATGGCAATGCATAATTCATATATATGGTAATTAGACACTGAACAAGTGGCATTCACACAAAGCATGTCTAAACTAATCAAATGACATAGCAATGCGAGACACCATACGCACGATACGAGCAACATAACCCTGCCAAGTTAGAGCATACACCTCGGGGAATAGGACTAGTCATCTGTCTCTGAATCCTCCTCTGAGGAGCTATCCGTAACCAGCGAGATATGCGCTTCGTCAGATAGCATAGTCTGCTCTGAAGACCTTGTTTTCACTCCAGAATTTGCCATCACCGTGTCAAATGGATGATGCACAAGAAGAGCAGTTGAATGTACTAACATTGTTGACAAATGTAATATGTATCGAAAAAAAAAGGATGGTCTGATATAATTTACATATAAGATGACTGGCTAAGCAGGATGGCATTGCAAAATTCACATATATGATGCCTGGCTAAACAAGATGGCGTTGCATAATTCACATAAACGATGAATAAACATATGTCATTCACACAAAGGATGTCTAAACTAAGCACATGACATATTTGATGTATAAAGTAAGCAATGCAAGACATCATATGCATGATATAACCAACATCAGCATGCCAAGTTAGAGCGAAGACCTCAGGGGGTAAATAGGAGTTGTCTTCTCCTTCTGAATCCCCCTCAGAACAGATATCTTCCTCTCGATTACAATCCGAAATGCGTGGAGGGTGCTGCCTTGCGCCTACCATGGAGAAAGCGTCTGCATGAAATTTTATTGCCACGCAAGGCTCGTCTCTTTTGCTCTACATGTTCAGTTCCATTGTTTACAATAAGCTGTCATGCATAGGAATAAAACATAGTGAGATTATGTAAGGAGTGCATGCAGAAATCCACGGTGATGGTAGCAACCTGTGGATAGACCCAAAACCAATAACAAGAAAGATAATGGCTTCAGTTAAAAATACAGATAATGGCTTCTTTCTTTGTTTGTTTCCCACCCAACATGAAACTCATAGTAGACACGGAGATTAACCAGATAGTAGATAGATACTATTGATAGCGGCCCGATATGTACCCCACAACCATTTAAAATTTCAAGTTTGACCATTAGTTTGGAGCCGACTCGAGTCTAATCGGTGAACAGGATGATAAAGTAGCATGTAATATTAAGCGATGCATAACGTGGCGGAACCACGAAAGAGTGCGACCTCTCATGCGGACCCATGTAGTCCTCAAGGTCATCTGCTCGGTTGATGATGGTAATGCAGTTTTCATGGCTGCCAGTGGCGGGGAAGAAGATCTGAGGCGGCGAAAGACAGTCTGGAGGCCGGATCCCTGCTGTGCTGGACCCTTCTGTCATTGGAGCAGCTGAGCTGGGGTGGACGACGGTGCAGCAGGAGCGGGACAAACCACGCAAGGTTTTCTTTGACAACTATCTATAAGAGAAGTAATTCTGTAAGGGCTCGTTTGAATTGGAGGATTCCAACAATGCAGGGATAGGAAATAGACAGGAATAGGATAGGAATGCACGTGCAAAACAAAGAATTTAAAAACACAGGATTTCTGCCAATCTGGGTGTTTGATTCACAACAATTGGAAGATCACAGGATGTAAAGAAGCATGGTGAGATTAAGTCAAACCACAAGAAAATGTACGGTTATAATGCTATTATGCTACTATCTCTTAGTCTTGTGCTTCATGAATAGGAATTTGAAAAGGAGGACAAGTGAAAATTAAATTTCCTACGTTTTTTCTTTCAAGGAGACACTAAAGGAACAAACCCGTGTGCTCAGTGGACAATATATATAACATGTAGAGTAAAAAAGAGATGCAACAAGTGTACAACCTCTTTGGCGAAGCCATGTCGATCTCAGCGTGATTGGGTTGGCCGGTGAGGATGCTCCGGCTGACTTTCGTGTCGGAGGAGGGGAAGAAGATCTTAGGCGTCTGGAGATGGAGCCCGAGGTACTGCTCCGTTGTGATGGAGGGTTCCGTCGTTGGAGCAGCTCTGGTGAGTTGTACGTCGCCGAGGCTGAAGCAGCACAAGAGAGACAACGAACAACGTTAACCTGAGTGGAATTCTAATAGCATCTCCAATACATGACGTAAAATACATAACCACAAAGTGCTAGATGTAAAGTACATCAGCCGCTCATCTCTGAACTTAACTGTGGAAACTGAACTTAACTATCGAAACTGAATTTTGCTGTCGAAACTGAATTTTGCTGTCGAAACTGAACGCACTAGCAAGGTGAGGCTACACGTCGGTCGACTGACTTTTTCATCCCTGGTCAGTCGATTTTGCAGCCGTTGGATCTGAAATCAAGGGCCTGCAGTTCATCTTCAACCTCCACCCCGAGCCGCCACCACCACCGGCCAAACAGCAGTCCCCGCCGCCACGTGGCGGTGCCGCCCGCCAGCCCCGAAAACACTCCCCTCCGCCGCTGCCCCGGCCATCCCTCTAGGCCCCCCCATGCCGAGCTTTTTCTCCGGCGATCCCCACGCCACCGCCCTGCCAACGCCCCGCCACCGCCGGCGACCACCGCCCCCATCCTGAACCCTAAGATAGATAGTGGGGTACCTCTCCGGCGAGCCCCCCTCCCTGCTACGGCTGGTTCTTCCTTCACCCTGGCGAGCCGCCCCCCCACCCCCTGAAAATCGACTGACCCAAAAGTCGATTCAGTCGACTGAAGTGTAGCTAAATCGGAGCAGCATCGCAAGCAAGAGCAAGAGCGAGAGCAGAAGCGCGAGCAAGAGCAATAGCAAGAGCAGACCAGGCAGGGGACCGAGAGCAAGAGCAGAGCAGCAGCGCGAGCGCGAGCTAAAGCAGCAGCATGTCCTATTGATGTGGATGTCACCGCCGAGGGAGCGACGGCGTGGAGGAAGTGGCCGGCGACGCCGCCGTGGATGGAGCCGCGTCGTGTCGTCTCGGGACCGATCGCCGGCGGCACCGTGAGATCGAATCAAGAAGAAAATGCAGCGATTAGTGTACAACCTCTTTGGTGGCGCTGATTAGGCCGCAGATTCATCTGAGGAAATGGTGATGATGATGCTCTTCCGGTGGTACAGGTGAAGACGGTGGTGTGGGAATGGAGGTGGCGCGAAAGACGAGGGGAACATCATGGCAGCTCCTTGGAGGTGGAGGACGAGGTGGCTGAACCGGCGGGACGATGAGATCAACGACGGATCCTCATCCGGTACGGTGGATGAGGGACGTCGAGGTGTTCTTGTGGGACGGCGTCGTCGGGAAGGGGCTCTGGCTGGGTGGCGGACGGAGTAGGGTGTGGGGTTTAAATCGCGGGTTTTCGCGGCCTCGGTGTCTGAATGGGTGGGGCGGATGGGATGGCGGTGGGGAACTATGGCTTAGAGACGCGCTTGTCCGAAATGTGGGGTAAGTTATAAAAGTACCCCACCGATTTGAGGCGGTTCTTTCTGTTCAGGTACCACGGGCATTTTTGCGTGTCGGGATTTCACAGGAGGTGGGAGTTTTTCGCACGCGTTGTAATTTCGGAATAGCAAGGCACGGGTTGAGATGGAGGGATTTGTCGGAGCACAACGAGAGAAAGATGTATCTTAAATATTTCGGGATAACAAGGCGCGGGTTGAAATTTCCGGACAAGCCTAACGTGTACTGTACCAAATCAATGCGCACTAAAAATGTCATTCAAAACTTTGAATTCATGTTATGTTTAATTAAAATATTTTGCTACGTGTATAATGCATGCCACCTACTACTCAAATGAACGTTTTAGTGCATTCCAAACGTATATACTACGGCTTCAATATGAACTAAATTTGAATTCGTTTCTCTATTTGAATAAGATCTACAGTAATGATTGTTGTGAAGTCAAAGCATTTGAATTCGTTTCTCAGTTTTAATAAGATATACAATCATCATTATTGTCAAGTTAAACCATCGTTTGTATATTATCTTCAGAGCACACCACATGATTAGCCTCGAGTTACATATGAACTATGTGTACTATATGAACTCGAACTAGATTTTTTGAATCCACTTTATTTTGATTTCAAATCACATTACATTTCTAGATCTAGCTAGATCTTCATAATCTAAACCATGTCTCATATGTATAATGTTTTTATCACATTATGTATGGTGCCCCGCCCCTACACCTACAAGTATTTAGATGTGAGTTGCAAACACCACACTTTACCACAAATTCAAATAAAATGTGAGAATATTTGATATATAGTATTGTTTAGATTGTTCTATATTTAGTTGTAAGCTACAAATGCCACACATTATCACAAATTCAAATAAAATGTGAGATTGTTTGATGTATAGTATGGTTTAGATTGTTCGGCATTTAGTCATGAGTCGCAAGCATGCCATGCATTATCACATTATGGTATAACATGTGCACAACACGTGTATCACCACTATATTCATGCATGCAATGTTTAAAACACTATGATCTCCTATTCAAATATATGAATCCGCTTTTCATATCAAATTATGATCTTTGTTAGTCTCTAACACCCACACAATCCTCTAACCTTTGTAGCTACCACTAACTTTCTCTCGTGCATGCACACGCCCTCCTCGCCCTCCCCGTCCCTCGGCATTCTATCCACCGAGCACATTCATTTTTTTCTTTAGGTCGTTCTCCCGGAGTCTCCACAACTCCTTTCCGACACACACCGATCGATAAACCTCTCCAGCGATGCCTGACTACAACATACACACACACCTTCAATATCCTCCTTTGTGTGTCCTTGCCTCGTGTCTCTCATACGGTCAGATACACGTGGTAAACTCTCGCCCCTCTTTTCATCAATCTCACAACCGCACACTCCTCCCCCTATCTAGCTAGTAGTTGGGCCTCTCGCACCACCTCCTAGGCGTCTCGCTGGGCCTTATTTGCCTCTAACAAATGGACGTACACCGACCAATCTCTCGCTATACATATAGTTAGCTAGGTCCTTATAACTCGTTTTTACCCACACATCAATCGATCTACCTCATTAGTTGTGTCTCTCCCTTCCTCAGACAAACAACAATTGATCTACCGATCTAGTTAGGTTTGCTTACCAAACACATGGTTCCCCTTCATCATCCATGGATGCGTCCCGACAAATCTATCACGCATGTGCACACAGAATCACATCCCCACTCTTATTGATAACATTGCAGTTCCACCCTCAATTTGTCTAGTAGGCCTCTCCCACCATCTTCGAGAAGCAACTCCATCACCCATCCAGCACTCTACCCCTCTCCCTCCCTCTCCCACCCTCTCTCTCTCCTCTCTCTCTGTCCCATCATATTTCCCGTCCTTCAGTTATGTATGGATGTCGAAGGATCTCCCTCAAGACATAGATGGGTCTCTCCTTCTCAACACATATACGAGTCGTTCTACCTCTATAGTTAGGCCTCTGCCTACCCCTCCCCACCCCTCCCCCCCACACACACCGATACATCGAGGCGTACTAGTCATGTCTCCCCGCCACACACAAACTTGACATGTGCCCTCTAACATTGATGGGCAGTCGCCCTATATCTTTGACTTGCACACACACAATTTCGATGGCTCTCTTCATCGATCTCGCACCCACCCACTTGATCCTCTCTTGACCCTATCGATAGCTATGACCCTCCCTCTCTTCTCGTGGATTGCCCGACCATCTATGTATGATATGGATAGGCCTCCATTTCACACACATTGCATGCAAAATTTTGTTTGAGATGTCATCGACACATATTCCCACAAATAATTCAAGAAATCAACCCCCCACCCCACCCCCACCCCAAAACAAAAAACACTCACGAACGCGGCTTGTATCTCTCACACACACCCACGTAGGTGGGGCGTGCCACGAAGAGAAGAGGTGCATGCAAAGGCATACGTACTCCGTCTCTTTCCCAACCACACCCGTCTTGGTACAGTGGAGCTCATTTCTATACGAAAAAGGCAGCCGACGTGGTAATTTGGCACGTGTACTAGTTGTCCACTTGGTGGAGGGAGGATCGTCTACCACGGGTGAACAAAAAAATTGCGACTTGACGTGTTATGTTAAAAAAAGAGGCAAACCATGTGGGGCCTACCTTAGAGGCAAGGCTCTATACACTGGAGTACTTTTGATGTGTCCTGTCAACTCGCAGAACAAGGAGAAGCTTGCTTAGTACGCCGTCTCCCCCGCCCACGGGCGCGGTGGCTCGCAGGATGAGGTGAAGCTTGCTCTGCCTTACGCCCGTTCCCTCGCCCATGCGCGCAGTGGCTCGCAGGACGAGGAGAAAAATTTACTACTCCCTCCGTTTACTCCTCGTCCCTACTACCTTGGTTATAGAGATTATATCATATTGTTTGGAATATATATGTCCTTTAGTAGATTTCAATATGAACTACTAGTACATACCCCAAACACTGATGTATATAGACGTATTTTAGAGTGTAGATTCACTCATTTTGCTCCGTATGAAGCACTCTCCCTCGCCCCTCGACCCTCGCCCACGTGGTGGACATGCAGCAATTCATTCAGTCTCATATAGCCAGAACGATATACACTGCACTACCATTATTGCTCGACTTCCCGAAGAGGCGAAGAGCCAATCGCAAGGTTAATATTTTGGAGATGCCAAGCGCAAGGTTATAGGAGAACGAGTAGTAGGTGTCGCGTCATTTATAAATAAAGTTTTTTTTCTTCAAATGGCACATACGCAATATGATAGGTTCATATGGAGAGAAAAGGAAACCGCTCCACTATATACATAGTCAGGACGGGCCAGCCTACACGGTTGCTTGCTGGGGTTGCTCTCTTCACACTCTCTCGCACAAACGACTGTGGCCACATCTTTAACATCCCGGCGGATCACGTCCGCTTGGGGAAGGGGTGGATGGTTAGTGTAGATGCAGTGGCCGTCGCTGATGGCGAAAACCCACTGTCGGCACGTCCCAATCAGGGGTCCCCGCCGTTCTCTCTCACAAAGCTGGTTTAACATCCCAAAATTCTAAATTTTGGAATGTTATAATAAATAGATAGATTTGATTGTTTGTTGGATTGTTGTGTGATTGATTGACTGAAAGTGAGTGAATTCGAAACTTTTTGAAAGTTAAATGAGAGGGAATAAAAAGACTTTCCCAAACTTTCATTTTTCATTCGTGATCTCCGTGAATTCAAATTCTTTTAACCACAAACCCCGGGAGAGAAGATGACATGACTTCTTCCATTTATTTAAATGACAAGGGGTGTTGAAAATATTTGAATTTCATTTGGAAAATATTTCTAACCCGAAACTTTATGCAACTCAATGATTTTCACGGCGAAGATAAAATGACTTCTTCAAAACATATGAAATATGAGTTGGGAGTTTCAAAGAATTAAATTCAAAGTTCTTTTGAATTTATTTTCAATTTGGGGTTATTTGAGTTTTATTCAAATTATTTTCTCCAAAAATAAAATATATGGAAAATAGGGTAACATGATTCCCTACATCAGAAAAATGGAGAATAACAGATTTGAATTAATTTTGGTATTTTAAAAATGATTTATGTTGGATTTTATTAGAGCAGAAGCACTCTATGCTTTATTTGAATTTGTGTGTATTTTATTTGAAGCTAGAAAAAATGTTCATGTTGTAGAAAATAATTTTCTGAAAATGTTGGTATATTATATGCCTATATAATATTTTTGGTTGTTTTGCTTTTATTCTTTTATTTCTCTGAAAAAATTGTAAAAAAAAAACTTCACTTCGCCGAACTGGGCCAGCCCAGCTCCTGCCAGGCCAAGGCCCAGCCCAGCGTGCCGCCTCGCTCCCGTCCCCGACCGGGACTCATCCCGAGTCCGCCGCCGCGCCGCCATGGACGCCGTGACCGCCCCGGCCTCTCCTCTGCCCCCTCCTCCACGCCACCTCCTCCACTCCCTATAAATCCCGATGCCCCGGGCCCCGCCTCTCTCTCCTTCCTCGCACCTCCCGCGCCGCCGCCGCCCTCGCACACCGCCGGCCGAAGCCAGTGCCCCGCCTCATTGCTACCTCCTGCTGCCACGCCGTCCCGCCGATCCGCCGCTGCCGCCGGAGCCCCTAGCCACCCTCCTCAGTTGCGCCCAAGACGCAGCCGGAGCCGCCGCCGCCGATCCCACCTCGCCGCCGTCGATGAAGAAAAACCCGACGAAAACCGCCGGTAAAACCCCCGAGCCACCCCGGTTTATTTTGATTTTCTTCGGTTTTGCCCAAACATTTTTTTTGTGGACGTTCGCTCGTTTAGGATATGGAGCGGACAGATTCGTTAGTTAGCGTTCGGCAGCGAATGTCTGTTGTTTAGTATTTTTCTTTTTCCTTTTAATTTCGGCCAGGGACCTATCTGTGATGATTTTATTTACAGGTTAGTCCCTGATTTTTAAACGACCACATCTTTTCACCCGTTTATCCAAATCCAACGAAACCAACGCTCACGTCTTTGTTATGATCTCCTCTATCCAGTAATCCAACTCAAAACATGTTTTTGAAAGTTTAAAATTTGAATTAGACCAGATTTGAATTTGAACTTCATTTGATCATAACTTGAGTTTCGTAACTCCGATTTAGTTGATTCTTGTTGCAAATCGAAGCTCTTGACCTAAACTTTCTGATAAGACCAAATTCATATAATTTTGGTACTGTTAGAAATTGTTTTACGTTGCAAGAGTCATTTGCTTGGTTTTGATGTTTTCCGAATTGTACTCTTCGTTCTTTCCGATCTTTTGAGTGATTACTTATGTGTGGTTACAATTGCTTGCTCACGATAGATTGATCGGAGTGTGACAAGTAGAACTATAAAGAGTTTTGAGTGTGAATCATCTTCATCAACATTGCAGGAAAGTTCACACTGTGATCGTATCCCTTTTCATACCCAGTTTTTATGCATTAGTTTCAATCCTCAAACATTGCATGATTAGGATCTAATTAAATTGTTGGTTTCGGGAAGTAGTTTGAGGTAGTACCTATTACCTGATTTATTATTAAACCCTTGGGAGTTGCTTCTACGTTTGCTTATTATGCCATGCTATGCTCATTGACGTGGATTGGGTTTGAGTGAATATCCATGACAGATGTGAGATTGTTAATTAATGGTTTATCTAAGGTGGCAACTTAAACACACATCTGGGTGGATTGAGGTACCTGGCTATTCCAGGATTTGCCTATCTAGGCACCTGGGTAGACCAGGATTTGCCTGTTTTTTTGGACCGCCACCCAGGCTCAAAGGGATCATAAGATTATTCATGCTAGAAACTTCCATGTGCAGCCACATGCTACTATGGGCTCTAGCATAGTTGATTAAGTCGTGCGAACTCTTACAGTGGTAGACTAGCTGATGTAGGGGCTGTCGGTTGATGCAGTGTGCCCATTAAATCAGTGCTAAGCGCTTCTAAAAGACTATGTCTCGGTCATCCGTTTCTCAAGCACCATGTAGTGCGAGAAATCAAACGGAGGAGATCGAGTCTTGTGGGCAAAGTGCACAAACCTCTGCAGAGTGTATAAACTAATCATGATTAGCCGTGTCCCCGGTTATGGACGTTTTGAGTATCTAGTACTTGGATTATCAAGTAATCTCATCATGTTATTTTAATTAAAATTGTTGGGTTAATGATGATATTTTTAATTGGGATTGAGAATGTTGTCAACCATTCTCAATGTTTAACAACCACCATGATAGTTAAATAAAATTTATTCCTTTGCAGTAGGGAAAAATTGGCTTTACGCAAAACTGTAACCATAGAGCTTTTCCACCAGCCAAATATGCATGTAGTGATAGCCATATTTCAGCATTGCCCTACAGTGTGAATCTGCCAGTACATTCAATGTACTGACCCTTTGTGGCTGCAACGTCTCATGTTGCAGGATCTTACGACGAGTAAGTGATGCGTTAGGGTTACGATTTCTACACTCAACTTTGCCGTTGGTGTTGATGGGAATCCACAACCTTGTTACTTCCGCTATTTGGATTGAGGTAATAGTAATTACGTTATTTATACATGTGATTTACCTCTGTTATAAGTCCTCGAAATCTTGTGTGTGTCAAAGATACCGATCCAGGGATGACACTTAAGCACAAAGACTTGATCCATTCGGGTCGGGTCGCTACAAGATGGTATCAGAGCCAGGTCGACTGATGAGACCACTCCAAGAAGTACAAGATATCGGACAACAATGACCACCTTGGAATGAATAGGATTTTACCGAGCATTATAATGATGGAAGCTACGACGGATAAAGACTTCGAAGACTAGGAGAATATGAAGAATTTCCAGTTTTGGTATGACCAAGGAAGGCTACACTTATGGAACTTGACAGACTATGGAAGTTGTCAATACCCGAGATCAAGGTATATTGGAGAAAGACCGGAACATGGAGCATTAGAACTCAAAGTTTTTGTCAAGAAAACCCTAAGACAGGAGATATCAATTATGGAATGATAGCTCATGGTAATGACAAGAGCAGAAACACGGCTATCTATGATGTTATTGCCCGCTTATGTCATTGTCACCGTGCGGAGTTAAGCATGCAGATGCATGGAATGATTTGATGGTAGAGGGCTGATGGAGCATCCGTCAGCAAAGGATGAAGTTTTAACCATAGCCGGTGCATCACCAGGATCTGGAGTATTACATCAAGAAGTTTAGGGTGGATCTGCAGGAAGCCATATTTGACAAGGAATCAGTTCGTGAAGAACTCAGGACCCAGAAGCTGAAACAAGACAAGCTGAAGGAGCAAAACATCGAGGTACCGGAGATTCGTCGAGGCCCGAAGGACGATGGGACCATGGTTCATGCCAAGGATGTTGAAACCCGAAGTTTGGAGCGCAACTCGAAATACTAAAGGGCGTCATGATAGACTTTGCGACAACAGAGTTGATCTTGCAATAGAACTTGAGTAGGACAAGCATGATCGGAAGAAGCCATCGGAGACATGAACAAGAATCGAAGAGTTTGATTACTTTGAAGATTTATTGACCATTAGAAGCCCAAACCCCTATTATATACCTGCGTTAGATGCGACGATTGTGAGCTGTCATTTGTTTGATGTTTTTCTGACAGCCACAAATAAAATCTGTATTTTCAAAACTTTTGTTTGCTTTGTGTGCATCCCTCTCTATCTCTCTTATCCCACCCCAAACCCATGGACCCATTAGAGGATGAATGGACATGAGCTTGTATTTTCTGGACAAATGAGTCAATTGGAGACAGATCGATAGATTCAGAACATGGAGGATCGCATGGAGAATAACCCTATAGTCGAAAAGGATATAGCCCAGCATGCTCTTCCGTTCTTTGAAAGAGGTGCTGATACCTGGTGGAGGATGTACCAAACCATCAATGGATGGCAAGGAGTAACCACCTGGAAGAAATTTAAGTGGACTTTGTTAAGATCTCGTCTTGTGTCCCAGTAGTTGAGGCCTTATGGAAAGGATATGAAGAAACCTTGTGCATACAAGCTTGTGGAGAAATAGGACACAACCATAAAGAAAACAAGGACGAATATCCTCATAAGCGGAGGATTGCCAAAGGAGTTAGCCGAGGATCTCAGGGAACTTCGGTTGGAGATTGTTCCAAAAGGTTTTGTTGCAGCAATGGAAGTTCAGTCTACATTGTTAGGAAAGATCCGTGAAGCTCAGAAGGATGACAAAGAGATTTCTGAGGTAAAAGAGAGGATGAGCAAAGGAAAGGCCAAAGGTTTTCGTAAGGATGAGCACGACACCTTATGGTTTGAGGATAGTGTACATGTACCCAATAATGCACAGATCAGGAAGTTAAAACTTCAGGAGGCTCATGACTCACCATACTCGATTCGCCCTGGAAACACCAAGATGTATTTGGATTTGAAGGAGCGTTTTTGGAGGACTGGTATGAAGAAGGATATTGCGGAGTATGTAGTCGTAGGTGATGTATGCCAGAGAGTAAAGGAAGAGCATCAGAAGCCAGTCGGATTACTACAGCCTATGCCGATACCCGAATGGAAGCAGGATAAGCTTAGCATGGATTTCATTATCGGATTTCCCAAAACCCGGTCGGGATATGATTCTATCTGGGTAGTAGTTGATTTGCTTGACCAAAGTGGCCCAATTTATCCCAGTGAAAACCACCTATACAAGTGCGAAGTTGGCCAAGGTATATTTGACCAGGATCGTATGTCTGCATGGAGTTCCGATGACCATCGTATCAGATAGAGGAACACAGTTTACCCCAAAGTTTTGGAATCAGTTGCACCAGACTTTGGGTACTAGGCTAGAGTTCAAGATGTGACCTTTCATCCATGAGACAGATGGATAAATCGAGAGAGTCAATCAGATTCTGGAGGACATGTTGAGAGCGTGTGCGCTAAATTATGGATCTAGTAGTGATGATAATCTACCTTACGCGGAGTTCTTATACAACAACAGTTACCAAGTAAGTTTGAAGATGGCCCCCTTTTTAAGCTTTGTATGGGAGAAGGAGCCAGACACCGTTGATGTGGGATGAAGTTGGAGACCATCAGTTGTTTGGACCAAATGTGATCAAGGAGTCAGAAGAGAATGTTAAGTTGATTCGAGATAGACTGAAGGTAGCTCAGTCCAGGCAGAAGAGTTATGCAGACTCAAAAACGCAAGGAGGTAGTCTATGAAATTGGAGACAGAGCATGTCTTCGTGCGTCCCCTCTGTGAGGAGTTAAACGATTTGGAATTAAGGAAAGTTAGCCCCGAGATTTGTAGGACCATACCGAGTTTTGGAGCATATGGGAGAAGTGGCCAACAAGTTGGAGTCACCCGAAGGATTGTCAGGAGTTCATGATGTGTTTCACGTTTCCCAGTTGAAGAAGTGTCATGCAGAGATGGCCAATATTTCCTTGTAAGAACACTTGACCCCTGGAAAGGATAATGATGTTCCACAGAATGGACTTCATAAGTACGTGTTTTATCTCGATATGTTGGATACACCAAGAATATGAAGATATGAATTACTATTGGATATAAAGGAGGTATGATGTTGGAAATATGGATCAATGGAAATTCCATGATGAGTCTGAGTAATCATGTCCTAGTTTGGTGCCAATAGAAGGAAGAAAGACATTACAATTGGATGGATTTTAAGTATGCTAGGAAGCTGGAAGTTGAATGTTGGAATAAAGATCAGTTGCCCGTGATGATGATTTCAAGGTTTACAAGTGATGAGATGGGCCATAACCCACAGGCCCCAGGACCTGCCAAGAAGCAAGCACATTCTTGCTGAAGGAAAAACCCTGGAAGAAGTTATGATTTTATCAACCGACGATTCTATAGGAGTTTACGCAAAACCTGAGAGTTGTTATGGAACGATAGATGTTTGTTTGGCTTGCAGAATCAATGGATTTATATGAACTTGGTTCGTCGACAAGAGAAATACTGCAATGCTTGTGAGGATGACCGAGTGTGAGAATGCGAGATTCGCTAAACCATATACAAGATAATGATTTGGGTGCGGGAAGGATGGATCACCATACCGACTTGCTCTTATTATTCGCCTTGCTATATGGGATGGTAAATCTGAGTGACTTACCTATAGTAGAGAGACGACGATCAAAACCCTGTTTAAACCTTAGAATGGTATAAGAATTTTTTTCCCTTGTACAAGGCAGCTTTTGCCAACCGTAGGTTATACGGTGAGGATCAACCAGACCCATTTCCTGCAGGAGAAACCATAAATTGATGACCACCATGAGATATCGATATTTATCTAGTATTGGCGCCAGACCCGTGAACTAAGAAGACCCAATCTCGGAATAACCTTACCAAGAGGAAAAAGGACAAAAGAATTGAGGAAAAGGTTACGCCACTGCGGAAGAGCCAGAGAAGGAATTTTCCCGAGATCTGAGAAGACTGACACTGTCAGGAATAAGGATGGAGTATATGAGTTTTTATGGAACCGTAACAATGCTTCTAAGGGTGGTAGCACCCGAGACCCTGGAGACGATCGATGGATTTTTGAGAAGACCCCAAACCTAACCTATTTCTTTCTAGCCTCTCCGAATATCGAGGACGAGATTCATTTTAAGGGTGGTAGGTTTGTAACATCCCAAAATTCTAAATTTTGGAATGTTATAGTAAATAGATAGATTTGATTGTTTGTTTGATTGTTGTGTGATTGATTGACTGAAAGTGAGTGAATTCGAAACTTTTTGAAAGTTAAATGAGAGGGAGTAAAAGGACTTTCCCAAACTTTCATTTTTCATTCGTGATCTCCGTGAATTCAAATTCTTTTAACCACAAACCCCGGGAGAGAAGATGACATGACTTCTTCCATTTATTTAAATGACAAGGGGTGTTGAAAATATTTGAATTTCATTTGGAAAATATTTCTAACCCAGAAACTTTATGCAACTCAATGATTTTCACGAGCGAAGATAAAATGACTTCTTCAAAACATATGAAATATGAGTTGGGAGTTTCAAAGAATTAAATTCAAAGTTCTTTTGAATTTATTTTCAATTTGGAGTTATTTGAGTTTTATTCAAATTATTTTCTCCAAAAATAAAATATATGGAAAATAGGGTAACATGATTCCCTACATCAGAAAAATGGAGAAAAACATATTTGAATTAATTTTGGTATTTTAAAAATGATTTCGGTTGGATTTTATTAGAGAAGAAGCACTCTATGATTTATTTGAATTTGTGTGTATTTTATTTGAAGCTAGAAAAAATGTTCATGTTGTAGAAAATAATTTTCTGAAAATGTTGGTATATTATATGCCTATATAATATTTTTGGTTGTTTTGCTTTTATTCTTTTATTTCTCTGAAAAAATTGTAAAAAAACTTCCCTCACTTGGGCGGCCCGGCTCTGCCAGGCCAATTCCCAGCCCAGTGCCCGCCTCGCTCCCGATCTGAGACTCGTCCGAAGTCGCCGCCGCTGCCGCCATGGACGCCCGTGACCGCCCCGGCCTGTCCTCTGCCCCCTCCTCCACGCCACCTCCTCCACTCCCTATAAATCCCGATGCCCCAGGCCCCGCCTCTCTCTCCTCCCTCGCACCTTCCACGCCCTTGCCGCCCTACTTGCCTTGGCCGAAGCCACATGTTGCCCCGCGCCTCCATTGCTACCTCCTGCTGCCACGCTGTCCCTTCGATTAAATCGCTGCCGAACCCCTAGCCTCCCTCCTCAGCCGCGCCCAAGACGCAGCCGGAGCCGCCGCCGCTGATCCCTCCTCGTCGTTGACCTCGCCGCCATCGACAAAGAAAAACCCGACGAAAACCGCCGGTAAAACTGTCGAGCCACCCCGGTTTATTTTGGTTTTCTTCGGTTTTGCCCGAACGTTTTTTTTTGTGGACGTTCGCTCGTTTAGGATATGGAGCGGACAGATTCGTTAGTTAGCGTTCGGCAGCGAACGTCTGTTGTTTAGTATATTTCTTTTTCCTTTTAATTTCGGCCAGGGACCTATCTGTGATGATTTTATTTACACATTAGTCCCTGATTTTCAAACGACCACATCTTTTCACCCGTTTATCCAAATCCAACGAAACCAACGCTCATGTCTTTGTTACGATCTACTCTATCCATTAATCCAACTCAAAACATTTTTTTGAAAGTTTAAGTTTGAATTAGAGCAGATTTGAATTTGAACTTCGTTTGATCGTAACTTGAGTTTCGTAACTCCGATTTAGTTGATTCTTTTTGCAAATCGAAGCTCTTGACCTAAACTTTCTGATAAGGCCAAATTCATATAGTTTTGGTACTGTTAGAAAAAAATTTATGTTACAAGAGTCATTTTCTTGGTTTTGATGTTTTCCGTATCGTACTCTTCGTTCTTTCCGTCTTTTGAGTGATTGCTTATGTGTGGTTACAATTGCTTGCTCACGATAGATTGATCAGAGTGTGATGAGTAGAACTATCAAGAGTTTTGAGTGCGAATCATCTTCGTCAACACTGCAGGCAAGTTCACACTTTGATCATATCCCTTTTCATACCCAGTTTTTATGCATTAGTTTCAATGCTCAAACATTGCATGATTAGATTCTAATTAAATTGTGGGTTTTGGGAAGTAGTTTGAGGTAGTACCTATTACCTGATTTATTATTAAACCCTTGGGAGTTACTTCTACGTTTGCTTATTATGCTATGATATGCTCGTAGACGTGGATTGGGTTTGAGTGAATATCCATGACAGATGTGAGATTGTTAATTAATGGTTTATCTAAGGTGGCAACTTAAACACACATCTGGGTGGATTGAGGTACCTGGCTATTCTAGGATTTGCCTATCTAGGCACCTGGGTAGACGAGATTTGCCTGTTTTTTTATGGACCGCCACCCAGGCTCAAAGGGATCATAAGATTATTCATGCTAGAAACTTCCGTGTGCAGCCACATGCTACTATGGGCTCTAGCATAGTTGATTAAGTCGTCTTGAACTCTTACGGTGGTAGACTAGCTGATGTAGGGGTTGTAGGTTGATGCAGTGTGCCCATTAAGTAAGGTGCTAAGCGCTTCCAAAAGACTATGTCTCGGTCATCCGCTTCTCAAACACCATGTAGTGCGAGAAATCAAACGGAGGAGATCGAGTCTTGTGGGCAAAGTGCACAAACCTCTGCAGAGTGTATAAACTAATCATGATTAGTCGTGTCCCCGGTTATGGACGTTTTGAGTATCTAGTACTTGAATTATCAAGTGAATCTCATCATGTTATTTTAATTAATATTGTTGGGTTAATGATGATATTTTTAATTGGGATTGAGAATGCTGTCAACCATTCTCAATGTTTAACAACCACCATGATAGTTAAATAAAATTTATTCCTTTGCAGTAGGGAAAAATTGGCTTTACGCAAAACTGTAACCATAGAGCTTTTCCACCAGCCAAATATGCATGTAGTGATAGCCATATTTCAGCATTGCCCGACAGTGTGAATCTGCCAGTACATTCAATGTACTGACCCTTTGTGGCTGCAACGTCTCATGTTGCAGGATCTTACGACGAGTAAGTGATACGTTAGGGTTACGATTTCTACACTCAACTTTGTCGTTGGTGTTGATGGGAATCCACAACCTTGTTACTTCCGCTATTTGGATTGAGGTAATAGTAATTACGTTATTTATACATGTGATTTACCTCTGTTATAAGTCCTCAAATCTTGTGTGTGTCGACATACCGATCCGAGGATGACACTTAAGCACGAAGACTTGATCCATTCGGGTCGAATCGCTACAATTTGGTGAGGTTGCCTTCGTCCCTTGCTCACTTTGCCGGCGTGGGCGATTGCCGCCTCCCGCCGCCCTCCTCAAGGTTGAGCTCGTCCCTCAAGTACAACTTCCTCTACAGTCGCTTGCACCATCGCTTCCGGCTGCCCACATCAGTCCACAATGGATATTTTTCTAGTACTTCTTTGCCCCTTTTACCTCTCTTGGCTTCTACGTCTTTGTATTTGTGATGAGTTTATGTCTCATCAACTAGTCCTAGTAATCTTATTCTAATCACGCTTCTTCAATTTGTTTGCCACAAGGATGCTCATCTCGATTTTGGTGAAACTGCACAAAATGATCCGATGGTCAAAAGGTTGCAAACTTCATTTCTTAGGAAGCGCCACATTGCCAGCAAATTAAAGCCTGGTTAGGGTTTACGGTTCAAGGGCTAGGAACTGCATGGATCATTTTTTCTTTAGTTGTCTCTGTTCCAAAATAAGTGTCAACTTTAGTAGTAGTACAACTTTGTACTAAAGTTTGCACAAAGTTGAGACACTTATTTTGGAACGGAGGGAGTACATATTTGCTATGATCATCAACCATTGAGATGCAATAGCATGCATGTTAGTCTCCTTTGTATTTGATGAAATGTTGCAGCGGGCAACCTTGGACGCAAGATACATGTAATGTGCTGGAAGCTTCATAGCATTATACAAATTTATCTCGCTGATAAATTACAATACGTACTATACTAGTACTTCCTCCGTTCCTAAATATAAGTCTTTGTAGAGATTTCACCATGAACCACATGCGGATGTATATAGATGCATTTTAAGTGTAGATTCATTCATTTTGTTCCGTATGTAGTGGAATCTCTACAAAGACTTATCTACTAGTAATAGCTAGCCCCCACTACTAGGAATTCTCTATCCTCTCCTTGAGCCACGTCATCAAAATTGATGTAGCCGTTAGATGAAGTAAATCAGTCCAGAATAGCCGTCTGATCTAGACGTTGAGAGGCTCCGCACTAAGCCACATGCAAGCATGCAGAAATACAGTGGCACATGCATGTGAGTGGGTTTTAAATCACATCAACATGTCTGCATGCAAGCACGCACCGGTAGCATGCATGTAAGTGAGCTTTTAAGTCCCATTAACATGTCAAAAAGAAAAATATAATCCCATTATGCAGTAGGAGTTGGCTGATATTTTTTCCTTACGTGGGATGATCTAAATGATGATGGGAGTTTATTTAGTTTGGCTACCACATTTGTCATGCGGTTATAGGGTTTTTAGTTCTATGAAATCGATAATTTTCTTGTGAGAGAGATATACCGCTGTTCCGCGGCAACGCGCAGGGACTCATCTAGTAATATTTAGGAATGGAGGGAGTACTACTATGTAAAGAGTTAGGTGTCGCATGGTGATAGTGTGAGGTGGGCCATGTAATCACTGAGCCTGCGTGTTTTCACTGCTCTTGCACGCCTCCGCTGTAAGAATGGAGAAAATTGTAATCCAGTAGTAGTACCTCCTTTCGCCGAAAGCGTGGGACATCCAGCAGTCCTACCACCTCAGTAATAAAGACCAATGAGCTGTCAAATCACATAGACCCAGCAGTAAGTTGGACGGACGAAGCAACCATCACTCTTGTGCCAGTGAGAGGTCGCGTCCGCTCTGCTCGGGCATGAATGCGGCACCGATTCTTTGGAGCGGCGCTGACCGTTTCTGGCGGGAAGCGCGTGCGGGTGATGGAGGGGCTTTGGGTGGGCCAGGCTGGTCAGGAGCGGGCGTGGCAGCTGTCCGCATGTCCCTACTGGACATGCCCGGAAACGAGAGGATGCACCAACTCTTGCGGCTAAAATCATACACTACACAACATCTCTCTGTAGGAGTAGGTCGGTCTGTCGCTCTCTCTAACACACACACACACACACACACACACACACACAGCAGCCTTGTATGTACTTGTAGCACGCACCTTGGTCCCGTTGCACCTTCTAAAGTGACTTATTACACCTAGACGGAGGGAGTAGTAAGTATACGAGATACGGTGGCACACTGACTTAAGTCGAATACAAGTGGGCCAAAATTTGTGTGCATGTTATAATAAGGATTCACTTAAAATAGTACGTGAGTGAACAGAGGGATCAATTGGGACAGTGTTCTGAGCGATGGCGAGATGTGTGAGGTAAGATACACATTGGCGCTTTTAATTTTTCTTATTAATTTGTTTGTTTCACCCTCTCATTTGGTGGGACCCAACGTACTACGTGGAGAGAGGTAAGGTGACTAAGGCTGCATTATTTACACTGGCTGTGGATAGTCTTACCACCAAAGCCACATGACACGATTACGATTGAAATCCCAATGACTCCCACACACACAAAAAAAACACGGCATGCTTGTCACACGAATGCAGGAATGTATAAAAGGTTATTTCCCTCTCGTTGAACATAACGGGAGGGTTGTGTAGCTGGTTAGCCTGTTCGCTCATCAAACTTGAGGTATCGGGTTCGATAACTACACTTGAGCATAATTTGTGCAAGGAGGATTCTTTGACTGGTCAAAATGTTTTCTAGGGTTTGCACGCTTCACACACTCTCTCCAGTATATATATACACGCTGAGCCTCAGCGCTTGTAGTTGCTCTCTTCACACTCTCTCGCCCTCTCCCGCTGGAGCCTCAGCGCTTGTAGTTGCTCTCTTCACACTCTCTCGCCCTCTCCCGCTGGAGCCTCAGCGCTTGTAGTTGCTCTCTTCACACTCTCTCGCCCTCTCCAGATCTAAACAAGACTTCGTTGGCCTCTCTCTCCACTCACTGCTGCTCAAAGAGCCGGCAGGATCCGTCCGCCGGGAAGGGAAGGAGGCTTAACGTTGTCGCCGTCGGTGAGGGACTACCGGCGCACCTGTTCACTTTCCACCCAGCGGCAGTGCGGGAGGGCCTCCGACCCCTTCTTCTTCGCCGCCGTCCCGTCTCCCACCGAACCACGCCCCAAGAACCTTAATGTATAATTTACTTACTCCACATGCATTGCTCTAGATGCATGTATATCATGAATCTAGGACGTGGTTCAAAGAGGAAAGGAGTGGGGGGAAAGTAGTAGGAAAAGTTGTATATAGCATGAATCTAGGACGTGGTTCAAAGAGGAAATGAAGGGGGAAAGTTGTATAGCATGAATCTAGGACGTGGTTCAAAGAGGAAAGGAATGGGTGAAAGTAGAGGGGAAAGTTGTATCGCCTAAATCTAGGACGTGGTTCAAAGAGGAAAGGAAGGGGCAAAAGTATTAGTTCAAAAAGGAAAGGAAGGGACAATGCTGTGGAGTTTGAGCAGGACTAGATTTGTTGTGCTCACATAGGGAAAGGTGTCTAAAGATAACAAAACTGGGACCAACACAAATATGCTCCTTGGTTGTTTGTTCTTTGTTGCAACAGACTGTGCATGACCACAGTACATCGGTAGATGCACATGGTGCTGGTACGTCCACTGTCCCGTGCAACTCATTAGCTGTTGTTAATCTAAGGCCCTGTTTGGTTAAAACCTCCCTAGTCCCTACCTGCTTGGTTCCAGGGACTAACCATGGACTAGAGGTTATTAAATGACATGCTAAAAGACCATGTTACCCTAGTAATGAACTAATAGAGACAAGGTGCGATGCGTGGCAGGGGCAACTGTTGGAAAAAGTCCCAAAAAGACTCCCTCGGGGTCTTCTTTCTTGAGTCCCAAATGTCCACTTTTAGTCCCTAAAAGTCCCTCCTGTTTGGTTTAGATGGGACTGACACGGAGTTTTTTTAGTCCCTACACCAAAATGTCCCTGTAAACAAACACACTCTGATGATGCCGCTAGAAAATTGATGCAATGCCACAGTTAAAAGCAAATTACATGTTTAACGAATTTTATTGCTGATATAATCTCTATGTTAATATTAATCAATGCCACCGTTTGAGAAATGCTACTGTCTTGCTTTCTTTCCCATTTAGATAAGGTAGATGCTTCTTTTTGTTGGCTTCTGTGTCATCCACTGTTATTGACCACTAATTGTTTCCTTTGCACCTCTGTGTAAACAGGGTTATCTACTTCACCTCGTTGCCATTGTGACCTTTTGTTGCACTACACAAAACACTTTTGTTTTAAGAGTGTTTTGTGTAGTTCAACCAAAATGTCACACCGACAACGTTGCTTGATTGCTTGATCTTAGTGGAACTGCACAAGCGGATATCTTACTTCCTATCCGTTAAGGCGAATTTGGTTCAGATCTTCTTCTTGTGAGTTGTTTGAATTCCGCATCATGAGAGGTCAGTACTAGCCTTCTTTCACATGATTCTGCAGTGTGCTTTCATAAGTTGTGCTACTTGTACCATAATGTTGCTTGATTTTAGTGAACTGCACAAATGGAGACAAGACTTCCAATCTGTATGTGCACCGTAATATCCCATTGAGGTAAGATAAGGATATTTCACAACTGCTGGCCTGTATTTTGCCACTTTCATCAGAAAATTAAGTTTAGTACTATACTTGTGCTCCCTAATTGACATGCCAAATCAAGTGATGAAGGGGAAGAACAAGCGGAAGAAAAACAAAAATCAACTCCCACTGCTGTAATGAAGCACTGGAAATGTGATGACACAAGTAATGATATAGTTTTGCATCTTAATTTATTGCTATGGCTGGAACGAGCAATTGTTTTGCCACTGATTTGATGCCACTCTTAATGTAATATGTAATTATCTCTACTTGTGCAAACAGGGATCTTCTTTGAAGATACCATATATTTTAGTGGAACTGCACAAGAAGATGTTGGAAACATTAAACTAATCGAGGAGTATACAGTAAGCATGGCCACCACCGTAGATAGCAATAGATGGTTCCGGAGAAGTGTTTCATCTGTATGCTCTACAGAATAAGCCTCCTGACAAAGGTTGGTACTCGCCCACTGATTTCATCCATATGATTGAGCTTTGTCATCTCTATTGGTGTTGTGCTACTGTTTAGATACTGTCATGAAAAAATGGTATTGTCCTTGAGAAGTGCTTCATCTATGTTGTTTTAACTGTTTCCTTTCCTTTTTTTCGAGCAAACAGGGATGCTAGCATTTAGTAGTCCTCTTGTCTTTGCACAACAGGATCATCTTCCTCTAAAGAAGAATATGGAGTACGTGAAGTGACTAGTTCCGATTATGCGGGATGAAGAAGCCCTGTCTATCTTCTCATCGGAAGGAGCAGTTGAAGGATGGTTACATTACTCCCCACAAGACCAAACTAACTTCAGCTCGGAAGGATGACAAATCTCCATTTTTTTCTTTGTGATGCTTGTGAGTACAATGTTGTTCTAAGATTCTTTCTGGTGAGTTCCATTTTTCTAAAAGTGTGCTCTACATGGACCATGTATGTGCCTGTTGAAACTGTCAATTCATAGTATAGTTTGCTTTATACTAATCACTTTTTTGTATTTGTGCAAACAGGGGTGCTCAGCTTGATTTCAATGGGAACTGCACAAAATGTTCATGAATAAATCAAATCATTCATTTCCGCCACAAGAAAGGAGGTGCCGATAAGTTCAAGGTGTTGCAACATATAAGGGCGAAATCATACAAGCTACGCGCGAATTTGGTTGATTTTGGTGGAACTGCACAAAAAGAATAGCTGGTTTATTTAGCACGAGGTGCCATGTCAATGTCCGAACTGATGGCAAACCCTGCCCATTCCACAATCCTAGGCATTTGATATTTTGGAATGGGACAACCTTGTCAAATTTTGCTCATTGATTTTAGCAAGACATGCGTTTGATATTTTCGAATGGGAGGCCCTTTCTTTGTCGTGCGTCGATCAACTTTTTCTTTATTCTTTAGTTGTGAAGTAAATATTGCCCCTGACAGGTGAGTCGCTAAGAGGCATAATCATCGATTGTTTTGAATGTTCTCTATGAATTGCCAGGCCCGTGTGTTTGATTGCAATGTACAAAAATGCAAAAAAGCTGCTCAAAGTCTTTGTACTCATACATTTCCTTTTACTTAGCACATTGTGAAAGTGCATACTTTTTGTATAAGATTGGTCAAAGTAGAGATACTTTGACTGCAGACAAAACTTGTATGCAGACTAGAAAGGACCGGAGGGAGTACATGTGAAACTTCTGCAAAGCGAGGTGATCACCACAGGAATAATGCTAGTAGGTATTGTTTTGCATGTGCATCCAATGCCAGTGATACAAGAATTCGAACTAATCGAAATAAATTCATTCATACACGGTCGGATTTCATATAAACATGCCGGATTTCATTACATTTCATACATTCTTCAACTAAAAA
Organism: Aegilops bicornis; assembly: GCA_021605145.1. Classification (NCBI taxonomy): domain Eukaryota; kingdom Viridiplantae; phylum Streptophyta; class Magnoliopsida; order Poales; family Poaceae; genus Aegilops; species Aegilops bicornis. Next base: position 434,883,416 of record CM038670.1, on the reverse strand, counting down.
GGGGTGCGCTGGAGGTATAATTAATTAACCTAAGCTACCCACCTGTGTCCCGCTGAGCCGAATAGAAGCTTTAGTGACTTAACTGCAGGTGCGGTTGTGTAACTGACATGTGGCCTGTTGGGCCCACGTGTCGATCATCCAACTGCACCAGCGATTAAAATAAGCAGCGTTCTTCTCGGCGCAGCTCTCCGACTCACGTCGCCGCCAAGCAGCTAACCGGCCGTCAATGGTCAACCCGCCTAGCTTGGCTTCAACTGGAGGGTAGCAGCGGTGGCCTTACTTGGACTCGAGCGGCGGCGACCTACCGTGTTCTACTCTTCCTCGTTTTCTGTGTGGCGTGGCCTCATTGGCAGCGGGGCGGGGCCTCGGCGGAGCCGGCGATGTCCTCTGTCTCGTTGCCGGCAGGGTGGGGCCTCGGCGGAGCCGGCGATGTCCACTGCCTCGTTGTTGGCGGGGCAGGGCCTCGGTGGAGCCGGCGGTGTCCTCTGCCTCGTTGTTGGTGCCGTGGGGCCTCGCCGGAGCAGGGCCTCGTTGACGCCAGCGGAGCGGGGACTCGTCGGAGCCGGCATTGTCCTCTGCCTCGTCCTCGGTCTCGCCAAACAGCGCCTCGCCCGCTTCATCGCCCTCTTTGCTAGCTTCTTTGTAGGCGGCCGCAGCCTCCGCTACCCGCATGCGGTACCGCCAGCACTCGAGGTGGCCCTTGCGGGCGGAGCGGTACGAGTCGAGCAGCGCCTCCTGCTCCACCCGCTCCGCGGCGATCTGCTCCTCCGCATGCAGGTGCTCCTGGAAGAGATGGTGGTTTTAGGCAGCATTGGCCTACGCCTCCCGGAACTGCTCCTCAAGCTTCTGCCTCACCGTGTCCATATATTGGGCATGGGCCTCGCCGATAGTCATGGTGCAATGCACCGACAAGGATCGCGCGGAGGAGGGGGTAGGCGCCGGATGGTCGACTACCATGTTCTCCGTTGGGACGTCGTCGTCCTCCACTGCCTGCCGGCCAGCCAGTCGGCAGCAATGGCTGCCATCTCCTTGTGGTCCGTCGTCCGCCCGTCCCGAAGAGCGCTGTAGCGCGAGGAAGCCAAGGTGGCGATAGTGGTGTGGAGAGGAGAAAGAGCGGATGCGAATGATCGCGGCTATGGCCGGGCGCAGTTTATATAGCAATGGTGGGCGGGCGGAGGGACGGACGTGTGGCGCTGGAGTAGCCGCCTCGGCAACCGCGTATCATTAATGTGGGCAGCATATGGACGGACGGACGGCACTTGTGTCATTTGAAGGCGGAGCAATCACCTACACCGGGAAGCGGGGCGGGCGGCTATTGTTTGGGCGTAAAGCAGCAGGCGAGGAGATGACTTTACTTGGAGAGGATGACAATGGGGACCCACCAGGTCTATAGCCTCACGTACGCAAGTGCCTCCTTATTATATATATATATATAATTTATTTTGCTTCCTGCTGGTTTCCTGACATCACGGTCCCACACCATTGGCAACCTATGTAGTAGTCAATAAACGAGAGAATAGCACAAGAAGCGGCCGACAACTAGGACCAAGAAGCTCGAGCAGTATTTGTGTTTTTGAGGTGTGAGCACTGCAGAGTTTTTCGATGTTTAGCCCAGAAATTAATTTTTCTCCTCTGAACAACAACGAAAACATTGCTGCATGTATTAATCAAGGCGGGTCTGGCCCGTCTAGCCCAGCCGATATCCAGCCCATATATTAATTTTTTCAAGTTGAAAATGGCTAGCCCAGCTATACTTTTTTAGGAATACCCAAGCAAGGTCAAGTTGTTATTCTCCTCATTGGCTGCAAATCTTTCCTAGGAGGAATGCATTAGGCTTAACAAGAAAATGGGCTTTAAGAAATAATAAATGTGATGTAATTATAAAAACTGGGCAGTAACTATAAAAAATGCACCAAATACGTGATTACTTTATAAAATATTATTTTTGGCTATTGAAAATTTTAATTTCATTAATTGTTGCGAGCGCAATGTTTCGTTGGATTTTTACGTAATATAAATTTATATTGAAATTTTATTTAATCTGACTAGAAATTTCAGGATAAAAATATTTCAGATCCCATCAAAATGTGGGAAATTTTATTGAATTCTGTTTTGAACGGTTGGTTGAAATGGGCTATACTTTTAACAAACTGTAAATGGGTTGTAGTAAATTCCATTAGAATTTAAAAATGGGCTACACATTCTTACAAATCTCAAATGGGCTATAAGTTCTCTGCCACACACTTCTGGCCTTACTAAGTTGACGCGTCCCTAAAAAAACAGAGTTGACGCGTATGCAAGGCTTTGTCAACTTATAGTCAACACACGGTTCTAGCGGCGTGACGTTGGATATCCATCCAACGGATGCCGTGCTTCTTCTTCAATCTTGGATATTCTAGCTTCACCCGCCCAAAATGATTCCTCCCACGACATATGGGCGCACCGTTTCGAAGTCGACACTGTGGGCCTACTAAGTTGGCGTACCAAGGGCTTTGTCAACTTAGTCAATATAAACGATTCTAGCTGCAGTGACCGTACGATGTCCATCCAACGGCCGTAGTGCTTCTTCAACCTTTAGTCTTCTTGCTCCAGCCGCCCAAAGCAGCGCCGGTCCTGCCGCATGCTCCTGCCTCCCGTGGACGGCTGTGCTGCCGCGGAGGCCTCACCGCCCCCTACTATTCCCACCGCTGGCCAGGCCCTGCGGCGACGGCAGCCTCACACTGCAGCCGAACCAGTGAATCCTCGTACTCCTCTCCGGGCGGGCTTCCACTGCCGCGTCTTCCCCGGCTCCGCGAAGTCCCCTTCCTAGGCCTCGCCGTTGTCCACCACCGTGGTGCTCTCCGCGTGGCGTGGTCAACGTGGTCAAGGAACGACTTCCATCGGAAGAGTACTATACGTGGAGAGGCTGACAGCTGGATCCACGGCCACAGCCCAGTTTTTTTGTGATTTGCCAAGTAAGTCGCTTTGTCAGGCCTGTTGGGCTGCAAATCTTTCAAGACGAGGAGAGCTTTCAAATGGCCCATCAGTAATGAGAAATGGGTTGTACATTTTTAAAACACATCAAACCGGCAATTAGTTTAAAATATCTTTTTTCATTTCAAGATTTTAAATTACATTAATTTTTATGCATGGAGAATTTGTTGGATTTTATATTGATATACATTTATTTTTAAAATCAGTTTGAATGTGAGTCGAAATTTCGGGATTAAAAACAGTTAGGACCGCTTTTGAAATATGCAAAATTTCGTATAATTTTTTAACCGTGGCCACAATATGGGCTGTAATGCTAACAAAAAGAATATGGGCTCCAAAAAAACCTTAAGAATTAGCAAATGGGCTGTATGCTGTTTTCCACAGATTTGAGGCTTTCCTTAAAAAAAAGATTGACACGCAAGTACTGACTGTTGGATGTCCATCCAACGGCCGTCGTGCTTCTTCAATCTCTGCTCTTCCTGCTCCAACCGCTCAAACAAGCGACGGCGGGACTGACTGCTCCCTCCTCCTCGTGGCGGTTTGTCTTTGCCTTGTGGCCTCACCGCCCACCGTACTCCCATCGCTGGCCTAGCCATCCCTCTATTCACCCACACTGCTGTTATTCTCCGTGACGGCGAGGGCAGACGATAAACCCTCGTCTGATCGTACTCCCCTCTGCGTGGGAAACAACTGCCGAGTCTTCCCTGCCTCTGTGTCGTCCCTTCCTAGGCCTCGCCGTCGTCCACCGCCGTGGTGCTCTCGGCGCGGCGATGTCAACGATCAACTTCCATCGGAAGAGTATTGTGCATGGAGAAGCTGACAGCTGGGTCCACGGCCGCAGCAAGGAAGTGCCTCCTTATTCGTCGCAAAATAATTATTCCTCCACCTGACAGCGGGGACCCACCGGACGGGCCACCGTATTTCGCAAAAAAAAACGTTTCCCCCCTGACTGCTGGGACCCACCAGCTACACCTTCGCACGCAAGGAAGTGCGTCCGGGCAAAAAAACAATTCGCCCCCTGACTGCTGGGACCCACCAGCTACATCTTCGCACGCAAGGAAGTGCCTGACAGTCGGGACCCACCTGGTCGAAGCGTACGTAGCGTTGTCATTCTGGTCGCGAACGTGTACATACATACTGGTCGATGTACAGGCGCGCACGTGTTGTAGTAGAGGCGCGGACGTGTCGTAGTAGAGGCGCGCACGTAGCATGTACACATACGTACAGCGGCGAGGGTGCAAGAAAGAAAATACGGCCACGTATGTGTACATACGGGCGGGGTCTCGAACGCCTACTCGCGCATACGTACGGCCAGGGCTCGTGTACATGGCTGGGTCGGAACGGAGAAATAGCGTCGTCGTCGTGTTCATGGGGAGGCAACGGAATGCGTCGTGTTCATGGGGAGGCAACGGAATGCGTCGTGTTCATCGGGAGGCAACGGAACGCGTGGGAGCCAACCGGCTGGGTCGGAACGGAATGCGTGGTCGTGTTCATCGGGAGGGCTTGGGCCGGAACAGCGATGGAAGCGAGGTCTGCAGCGTGCCGCTGGCGGAGGAAACAGACCTCCTACGGTCGAAACGGGGGTCCTGTTGATCGGGAGTGGTGTGGCGTACCGCAAAACGGAGGAAACGGACCTCCTACGGTCGAAACGGGGGTCCTGTTATCGGGAGGGGTGTGGCGTACCGCAAAACGGACGAAACAGACCTCCTACGGTCGAAACGGGGGTCCTGTTGATCGGGAGGGGTGTGGCGTGCCGCAAAACGGACGAAATGGACTTGTGTTGGAGCGCTACGGTCGAAACGGGGGTCCTTTTCATCGGGAGAGGTGTGGTGTACCGCAAAACGGGGCTCCACGGGATATTGTTCATCTCCACCGTCGACCTCCTCTAGCCTCCATGGGCTACCGTCGACCTCCTCCAACCTCCACGGGCTCCTGTTCATCCAGCCTCCACCGTGCGCTACTCCACCGGCTACTGTTCAACCAGCCCTCCACCTTCTACTGTTCATCCAGCCCTCCACACCACGAGGTCCTGTTCAACCACCCCTCCACAGGCACCCCTCCACCGTCTACTGTTCATCCAGCCCTCGACACCACAGGGTCCTGTACATCCAGAGGCAACGCCACCGCCATCGCTCATCCAACCCCCACCCTCCCCATAGCGCTCACTGTTCATCCAATCGATTGGCTTGATTAGCGGCGATGGCGAAGAATCGCTCAATCGGGTTCGATTAACAGCCATCAATCAATCGCTCGGGTTCGATAGCGTGTAGCCTGCGGTGCAATCGCTCGGGTTCGATTCGAGCCCAACGCCTCGCTTCGGGTTCGATTAGAGCCAACGCCTCGCGCTGCAGCAGCGTCGTGTATGAGAGAAACGTGCATCGCTCGGCCCCTGACCTCCCACCGTAAACTGGGAACTTGCCGAAATTTTCCTCCCCCTCGCTTCTACCACCGTTTTTTCCGTCATGGATGGCCCAAAGAATGTCATGCAGCTGCGTCTCCGGCCCGCCCAGGACGAAAAGCCCATTTTCTATCATGATTTTTTGTCATAGAAGTAGGAGCCCACCACATCTATGATGATACCGGGTTTTGTCACAATTATCGTCATAGAAGTGTCATATGTATGACAGAAAAAATTTCGTTCAGCCCAAAATGTCACGGATGTGTCTTTTTTTTGTAGTGCACACATCATCGGAGAGGCTATGGTATCGATGTAGAAGCCCTCCGTGATCGATTCCTGATACGTCTCCAACATATCTATAATTTATGAAGTATTCATGCTATTATATTATCCATCTTATATGTTTAATATGCATTTATATGCTATTTTATATGATTTTTGGGACTAACCTATTAACCTAGAGCCCAGTGTCAGTTTTGTTTTTTCCTTGTTTTTGAGTTTTACAGAAAAGGAATACCAAACGGAGTCCAATTGACATGCCAAATTTTGAAGATTTTTTATGGACCAAGATAAGCCCCCGAAGTAAAAGAGTTGGGCCAGAAGAGTCCCGAGCTGTCCACGAGGGTGGGGGCGCGCCCTACCCCCTGGGCGTGGGCCCCTATCTCGTGGACAACTCGGAGACCCCCGTGACGTGAAACCGACGCCAAAAATTCCTATAAATATAGAAACCCCCAGAAAATAACCTAGGTCGGAAGTTCCGCCGCCGCAAGCCTCTGTAGCCACGAGAAATCAATCTAGGCCCTCTCTGGCACCCTGCCGGAGGGGGCCATCATCACCGGAGGCCATGGAGGAGGATCCCGGAGGGGCCATCATCGCCATGAAGGCCAAGGACCAGAGGGAGAACCTCTCCCCATCTAGGAGGGAGGCCATGGAGGAGGAAGCACAAGGGGGAGAACCTCTCATCCTCTCTCTCGGTGGTGCCAGAGTGCCATCGGGAGGGGAATCATTGCCGCGGTGATCATCTTCATCAATATCACCATCCTCATCTCTTTTACGCGGTCCACTCTCCCGGACCTTGCTGTAATCCCTACTTGAACATGGTGCTTTATGCCACATATTATGATCCAATGATGTGTTTCCATCCTATGATGTTTTGAGTAGATATCTTTTGTCCTTGGGTTGATTGATGATCTAGATTGGTACGAGTTGTATGTTTTATTTTGGTGCTGCCCTATTGTGCCCTCCGTGTCGCGCAAGCGTGAGGGATTCCCACTGTAGGGTGTTGCAATACGTTTATGATTCGCTTATAGTGGGTTGCTTGAGTGACGGAAGCATAAATCCGAGTAAGTGGGTTGTTGCGTGTGGGATAAAGGGGACTCGATGCTTTAATGCTATGGTTGGGTTTTACCTTAATGATCTATAGTAGTTGCGGATGCTTGCTAGAGTTCCAATAATAAGTGCATATGATCCAAGAAGAGAAAGTATGTTAGCTTATGCCTCTCCCTCATATGAAATTGCAATGAAGACTACAGGTCTTGTTAACAATTGCGTAGGATAATTCCGCACACCGACCCATCATTATTCCACACTCGCTATTTATAATATTTAGTAATATATTCTAACTTTATGATAACAGCACCTACTTTTATATTTTAGCTCTCCGATATCATGTAAAGTTATCCTCTTAAGACCCACAATATAGTTTTATTTCTTGTTTCTAGTCGGAAGCAAACGTTCGATTATGCGTGAAATTCGTGTCGATTGGCGAGATAGGACTTGAGAGAATATTGATCTTACCTTTAGCTCCTTGTGGGTTCAACACTCCATACTTATCACTTCGACCTTTGGGAATTGCTATGATGATTCCCTGCACTTGGGGATTATCAATTCCCCCTCTGGCGGAGCACCGGAAAAGGCCCCAACATGGGATGTCACGGTTACAGAAGGTTGCGGCGGTGGAAATAGGGTTTCGTGCTGCTCTCAGATGTTTTCAGGGTATATGAGTATATATAGGCGAAAGAAGTAGGTCGGTGGAGCCACGAGGGGCCCACGAGGGTGGGGGCGCGCCTCCCTACCTCGTGGCCGGCTCGTTGCTTCCTTGACGTCCACTCCAAGTCTCCTGGATTGCGTTCATTCAAAAAACGATCCTAGCGAAGGTTTATTCCGTTTGGATTCCTTTTGATATTGTTTTTCTGTGAAACACTAAAATAGGCAAAAAAACAGCAATTTGCAGTGGGCCTTCGTTTAATAGGTTAGTCCCAAAAATAATATAAAAGTGCATGATAAAGCCCACTAAACATCCAAAATAGATAATATAATAGCATGGAACAATCAAAAATTATAGATATGTTGGAGACGTATCAGCAGGAAGCCCTCAAGTGACCCGCGAGAAGGCATGTAAGCCTGATCAAGAGGGTAAGCATAGCTATGCTCATTGAGCAGGATGCCCCCAGTTGACCTTATGGACAAATAATAGTCTCAGACACTTAGAATTGAAACAATCGAGGCCCTGAATTATCAGGGATGCCGGCTTTATTATAGTGATCATAATATGTACACTGAAGAAACTATGTACATCACAAGAGCCAGTGGCTCAGGTGTAATAGGGCCAAAGATGAGCAATGTTCCAAGGTCTGCGGGTCTCCTCCTCCGATGTCCGTGAGTCCGTGTGGTCTCGAATATCAATGATGTAATATGACCCGTTGTTCAGGTTCTTGCTGACCACAAAAGGTCCTTCCCAAGGTGGGATAACTTATGCATATCTGTTTGATCTTGGATGAGCCGGAGCACCAAGTCGCCTTCTTGAAAGGTCCGGGTTTTGACTAGGCTGCTATGATAGCGATGCAAATCTTGTTGGTATATTGCCGAATGAGTCACCGCAAGGTCACGCTCCTCATCCAACATATCAAGAGCATCCTGACGTGCTTTTTCATTGACAACTTCAACTTAAGCCGCCATCCGGGGCGAGTCATGGCGGATATCGCTTGGAAGAACCGCCTCTGCCCCATAGACCATGAAGAAGGGCGTGGAACATGTTGATCTGTTGGGGGTGGTATTGATACTCCAAAGCACTGAGGGTAATTCCTCAACCCAACAACCCGGCGTCCTCTACAAAGGGACCATAAGCCGGGGTTTTATCCCTCTCAAGGTTTCTTGATTGGCCCTTTCAGCTTGACCATTGGACTGGGGGTGAGCCACCGAAGAAACGTCAAGAAGAATATGCTCTCGCTGACGAAACTCTTTCATAGCACCCTTAGACAGATTAGTGCCATTATCAGTTATGATACTATGAGGGTAACCAAAGCAGAAGAACACCTTCTTAATGAATTGAACCGCCGTTGCCGCATCACACATACTGACCGGCTCTGCCTCAACCCACTTGGTAAACTTGTCAACCACCACCAAGAGGTGGGTCTTTTTATCCTTTGACCTCTTGAAAGGTCCAACCATATCCAGTCCCAGACTGCAAATGGCCAAGTAATTGGAATCATCCTCAATTCTTGAGCCGGCACATGAGCCCGTCTTGAAAATTTCTGATAGCCATCACACTTGCTAACCAGATCCTCCGCATCAGCATGAGCCATCAACCAGTAGAATCCATGATGAAAAGCTTTAGCCACCAGAGATTTAGAGTCGGCGTGATGTCCACAATCCCCTTCATGGATTTTCCTTAGAATCTCACAGCCTTCTTCAGGAGAAACACAACGCTAGAACAAGCTTGTGACACTGCATCGGTGTAACCTGCCATTAACAATGGTCATGGACTTAGACCACTGGGCTATTTGGCTGGCCAAAGTCTCGTCCCCAGGCAACTTGCCTCGGGTCATATAAGCCAAGTACGGCACCGTCCAATAAGGAATAGCATGAAGAGCTGCCACCAACTGTTCCTCTGGGTCAGGAATTGCAAGAGCCTCCTCTGCCAGTAGCTTAACTGAAGGGTTATTTAATATATCAAGAAAAACATTTGGTGGTACCGGCTTACGCTGAGACCCCAGCCGGCTTAAAGCATAGCCACCTCATTCTTTCTGTGATCAACATGTTCCACTTGATAACCTTTGAAATCACCAGCAATATTTTCAACCGCCCGGCGATAAGCTGCCATGAGCGGGTCCTTAGAATCCCAAGTTCCCGAGACTTGTTGAGCCACCAGATCCGAGTCGCCAAAGCAACTCACCCAGCTTAAATTCATCTCTTTGGCCATCCGAAGACCATGGAGCAGGGCCTCATACTCAGCTGCATTATTAGTACAAGGAAACATCAGCCTTAAAACATAGCAAAATTTGTCACCTCGCGGGGAAGCCAAAATAACTCCAACCCCCGAGCCTTCCAACTGCCCGGACCCATCAAAATGAATAGTCCAATACATATTATCAGGCTTCTCCTCAGGCATATGCAACTCTGTCCAGTCATTGATGAAATCCACAAGAGCCTGAGGCTTGATAGCTATCCTAGCCATATATTTCAAACCATGGGGTCCAAGCTCAATGGCCCACTTGGCCACTCGGCCTGTGGCTTCTCTGTTTTGAATAATATCCCCTAAGGGAGTAGAAATGACCACAATAATGGGATGACCTAGGAAATAATGCTTCAACTTGCGACTAGCTTCTGCCAATGTGGGTACCTCTGTTTAGACTCAATTAAGACCTCACTGACATAATAAGCCGACCTATGAACCGTTTATTCCTTACCTATTCCTTCCTTTCCACTACAACCGCCACGTTGACAGCTCTGCTGTTAGCAGCCACATATAAAAGCAAGGGCTCCTTCTCAATAGGAGCTGCAAGAACGGGCGGCTCAGCTAACTATTTTTTAAGCGCCTCAAACGCCTCATTAGCAGCATCACTCCAGACAAAGTGATCTTTTTACTTCATCATCTGGTACAGAGGAATAGCCTTTTCTCCCAAGCGGCTTATAAACCAGCTTAAAGCTGCAATATGACCCGCCAAACGCTGGACGTCATTAATGCACGCCGGCTTAGCCAATGAAGTAATAGCCCTGTTTTCCTCTGGTTTAGCTTCAATACCTCTCTCAGAAACCAGAAAACACAAGAGCTTGCATGTAGGCACACCAAAAACACATTTGGCCGGGTTAAGCATCATCTTGTAGACTCGGAGGTTATCAAAGGTCTCCTTCAAATCATCTAGCAAGGCCTCCTTCTTTCTAGACTTCACAACAGTATCATCCACATAAGCATGAACATTTCGTCCTATCTGGTTGTGAAGACAATTCTGAACACAACGCTGATAAGTCGCCTGGGCACTCTTGAGCCCAAAAGGCATAGACACATAGCAGAAAGCCCCAAAGGGCGTGATAAAAGATGTTTTCTCCTGGTCTTTAACTGCCATCTTGATCTGTTGATAACTAGAATAAGCATCTAAGAAGCTCAACCCCGCCATAGCATCAATGATCTGATCAGTATGGGGAAGAGCAAAAGGATCAGCTAGGCAAGCTTTGTTAAGGTATGTGTAATCCACACACATACGCCAAGTGCCATTTTTCTTCAGTACTAGAACTGGGTTAGCCAACCACTCAGGATGAAAAAGTTCAACAATGAACCCGGCTGCTAAGAGCTGGGCCACCTCTTCTCCAATGGCCTTGCACCTCTCCTCATTGAAACAACGAAGGAATTGCTTGACCGGCTTAAATTTAGGATCAATATTGAGAGTGTGCTCAGGGAGTTTGTCGGTGGAAACGACATCTATGGGATCACGGGGAATCCCTTCTACGGTTGGCGGGCGCGGGGCTGTGGGAAGAGCAGGTTTAGAAGATCAACACGGGGAATTTATCCAGGTTCAGGCCACAAGTGGTGCGTAATACCCTACTCCTGCTAGTTTGTGTTTATCTAGTGTTCTTGGACTAGCTACAAAGCGTGCAGGATCCAAAAAGTCTGAATCCTCCTCCAGTATGCCTCGGGCCTCCTTTTATAGCCAAAGGGGGGCCTCACAGTGGCACACAGGAGGTGGAAAGTTTTTACTGCACACAAGTCTATCCCCTGGCACCGTAGGACAAACGCATTTAATGCGCTACCGACGTGCCCTCTCACTTTATCGGGGACGAAAAGGAAACTCGTCCTGTCCGCCGCCGCTTCGCCTTGCTCCGACGCGCGTCCAGGCTGACTAGGCGTGCAACGTCACGCTGGCTGGCTGGCTGCTGAGTTGGTGCGGTGGTAGAGTCTTCATGAAGATCTGCATGCCACCACGCAGGTGCTTGCTGAGTTGGCCTGGAAGCTGCACGTCGCCACGCAGGTTCCTGCCTTGTTGGCAGGTTGACTTCTATGTTGGAACGCCGGTAGAGCCTTGGCAGGTGGCGGCCTGGCTGCGGCCCCGCAGATGTCTCCGGCAAGGGTCTTGCCGGGGCCCCGGCAAGGGCCTTGCCGGGGTCTCGCAGGTGTCCCCGGCGAGGGTCTTGTCGGGGGTCTTGTGAGCGTCCCCGGCAAGGATCTTGCCGGGGTTTCCGTCTTCTGGTTCTCATCTAGTCTTGTAGGTTCTTGGTCTTTACAAACATCTGCATGCCACCATGCAGGCGCCTCCCGAGCCTCGGTTCCAATGTTGCCGATGGTGTCGGAACTCTTAGGCTCAAGGGTGGCGGCTCTGCTGGTGTTGGGTAGGTTGCCCCGGCAAGGCCCTTGCCGGGGCTACGTAAACTGACCCAGCAAGGCTCCTGCCGGGGAGAATCCACCTTGTCCCTTCGCTCCTCGCGCCTTTGTCTTGGCGTTGCTCTAGTAGTCTTGTGTCTTTGCTTCCTCTTCTATCCCGCCAAGCGCGGCCGCAGGCGTGTGGCTGTGACTGCCCGCGCACAAGTAAAGGGGTACAAAAAGGACCTCTACTTTTGTACACCGACAGGAGCCCCCGGGCCACATATAAGCGAGGAGCATTATTGGGCCAAGCCCAGAATGGTGCGCGGGTACGCGTGGTGGAGTTTTACCGCGGTAACTCCCTCGCCAGTAGCGCTTCCCCACGACCCGTGTTGAATGTGTGACGTGGGGGTCATGCGTGGGGCGGTTGATGCACGCTTGCATCACATCATGGTAAATGGTAAATAGGTGGTCCGTGCCTTCCCCATAAAAATAGAAAACTGCAGGCGAGCTACTCATTTACCCCCTGTGCCTTCCCCAATCTTAGAACCGCCGCTCCCTTCTTCTTCCTCAAGCTCTTGCCTTTACTCGCCGCTGCTGTGCCCTCATTGCCCTTAATCCTCCATCCCCTCTCAGTCGCCATGGCGCCCAAGACAGGCAAAGGCAAGGGGGCGGCCAAGGATGTCAGGGAGAAGGAGGTGCCGGAGAGTGAGTTGGCGGCGCTGCAGACGCAGCATGCCTACTTTCCCTCGACGGTCGATGCGGTCCATCTCAGGGACTACTTCAGGCCCCTGTGGGGGAGGGAGACGATAGGGCACCCCACCACGCGCATCGTCCCAGCCGATTTCACCAAGGCCGGCCCATATCGGTACCCCTTCTTTGTTGACTCTTGCGGACTCTGCCCCCTTTCTCTGATTTCTTCAACGATGTCATGCACACCTACAGCTTCCGTCTTCTGGATATTATGCCGAATGTTGTGGCGTGCATGGCCTTCTTCGCCCATCTCTATGAGGGCATCGCCGGAGTGCTCCCCAGCATGGCGCTCTTCCGCCACTACTTCTACCCTTGCATCCGGCCAGGGGGAGCCATCTCCAGCTGCATCACTTGGATCCGAAGGTCTCAGGAAAAGGGCACGTACCCGGAGAGCGCCCGGAATGAGAGGTGGGACGAGTGTCGGAGCCGGTGGTGCTGGATCGAGGAGGAGGATCCACGGGAGTTCTGCCGGGTTCGCCGGAGTCCGCTGGTCCGCCGCAAGGACTAGAGCGACCTCGACGCCAACGACAAGAAGCTCTTGGTCGCCACCACCAGGATCAACCGGCTCACCGTGGTCGGGCTCACCCTCGAAATGACTTGGGCTGATTTCATCCGCCGCCGGATTGCCCCACTGCACAACAAGTGGAGGCCGGCCTGGGACTACAGGAACGTGGCTGATGTCATGAGGCTCCGCCCTGGCTTGAAGCACAACTTTAGGGTGATGGGGCATTCTCACTTCTGCCAGAGGCTCTTCCAGCTCAAGATGAGTGACGACGGCAGGGCTGAGAGGACCGGCAGAGCCGAGAAGGCCTGCAAGGCCGTCTAGGCGTCTCTGTTTGGGTTGCTGGCGGGCGTGGTCCCATTGAGCAACAACTCTCTCCAGACCGCCATCATTGCCATGATGCCGGACTTCAACGCGCACAGCCTCGATCCGCTCTGGGTCGAGCCAGAAACGGAGGAGGTGCAGGCGTTCTTTGACAACTTGTCGGAGAATTATGTCCGCGACGAGCCGCTGCTCATCCGCGACACCACCAAGGAGGAGCTGGACTACATCGCCGCTAGGGCGGCGGATGCGACGCTCGCCAAGGAGGCTGGCAGCGCCGGCACCGTGGAGGACGAGGCCGACGCATCCACGAAGGAGAAAGAGCTCGCTGGATGGGCGGAGTCTGCTGGGGAGGCTAGCAGTGTTGGCGCCGGGGCCCCCCTCATTGAAGACGTGGTCGAGGAGTTAGCCGAATTAGAGGCCGAGACTGTAGACCCCTTGGCCACAGGGAAGAGGCGCGTCCTGCAGCGGGCCAGCTCCGGCGAGCCGGTCCGGCCCGGCAGGACCGTGCTACGGCAATAGGTCTAGGAGCAGCCTGTGTGCCAGACGAGAGCCGCGGCGATGAAGGCCGCGGCAGCGCAGAAGGCGGTGAAAACCGCGGTAGCGAAGAAAAAGGCGGCCGCTTCCTCCTCATCCAAGCGGCGCCGGACCCCATCCCCTTCTCCTCCTCCTTCGGATGGCACCTCGAAGGTTAATTTTTACCTTGAGTCCTTCAGCCCAAAGAGGAAGAGGAGGCTAGTGGAAGAGGAGGCGGAGGACGAGTAAGCACTTCGCCCTCCATCATCTCCTGACCCCACGCCTGTGCTATCCTCCTTTAACTTGATGTTATCCTCACAGGGACACGGAGACGTTGAACTAGAGGGTGGCGAAGAGGGCCAGAGCCTCGATGGGTGACAAGCCCCCGGCGAGCCCTCCATGCATGCCAGAGTTGGTGGTGATCAGCCCGGACGACAGCCCTCGACGCAGCCCCCGCTTCAGCCCCTAGCGCGAGTTCACTACTCACTTCCTGTCGGTGTGTGTTGGGGCACGATCCCTTGGTGCTGATCTTGCCGGGTTCACAGGAGGAGAGCGGCAGTAGGAGGAGCCACTGAGGGCCACCCCCAACACGCCGCCCCCATCAACCACGCCGCCCAGAGGGGCGTCCCCGACAAGGGCACCAAGCACCAAGCCCACACGCACGGAGGAGGAGGTGAACTTGGGTGGAAGTGGGTCCATCCTGGCAACGAACGTTGGCGGGGAGGGAACCACTTCTTCCCAGCTTGGCGGGTACGTGGCCTGCCTCCTGTCCCTGTCTTTCCTTCTTCTTCTTCTTGAACCTTGATTTTGGCCCCATCTCATTCTCCATCTTGGTATCCAGACCCTCCCTCGGTGGACCAGGAGGATATTGATATCATCATCGAGGAGGTCACCAAGCACGCCGAGCCCGAGGCCGACAAGATTACTAAGGCTGCCAAGACCGCCGCTGAGGAGGCCGCCAAGGGGCATGCCATGGAGGCCGACAAGGCTTATGCCGAAGAGGCTGGCAAGAGGACTGCCGGGGAGGGGGTGGCTGATGACCAACCTTCCTCCCCTCCAGCCCCTGGCCCGGGCAAGTACTTGAAGGTGGGTGACGACCTGTTCGTCCATCTTCCAGGGACGGCAAGCACTAGGGCGCCAACCGAGGGGAAGGTCTTCGACGATGAGGCGCTCGCCACCGCCAGGCTTCAGGTTGTTGATTAACTGAGCGCCAGCAGTGGCGGTTCCCAAGAGGAGCAGCTTCTGCGGGCCTTGAGCATCAACTTCCAGAAGCTCCATCGCCGCCACCCTCCGTGGCAAGGATGAAGAGATCGAGAAGCTCGTCGCGCAGCGGACCCAGGAGCTGGGGCAGAGGCACAAGGAGGCACTCGATGCTCAGGCCCTAGTCCATGATGGCAAGGTGAAGGAGCTGGAGCTAGAGCGGGAGGAGCTGAATAAGAGAGTCTCGGTGCTTACAGAGGAGAGGGACGCGGCCAACCGCACTCTAGCGGATGCGTAGGTCGCCATCTCCGACAAGGCCAAGCTGCTCTCCAGGGCCAACGACTCCATCAATGATCTGAAGTTGAAGCTGGACGGCTTCGAGGGGAAGCTTTCAGAGGCTGGGGCTCATGAGGAGACCCTGAACAAGGCCCTGCAGGACGAGAAGCGGCTGCGGAGGGATGGCACTGCCGAGTACAAGGAGTAGCGAAGGGCGTAAACCTCTGGATCAGCTGCCTCGTCGACGTCGCTGGCAAGATCACCACGAAGCTAGCTTCCATGGGGATGCCGAACGTCGGGTACTCCCAGAAGCCGAACGTGAGCCCCAACGCCAGGCTGACCTTTTCTTCGAGGGTGTTCTCGACGCCCTGGAGCAGCTCCGTTCCAACCGAGCGACCTCTCTAGCCAATGAGGCCTGGAAGCTCTACCGGGGCGCCCTGACCAAGGTCCTCACCAAGGTGGCGTACTGGAACACCAACATCAACTTTGCCGACACGCCGGAGAGCTTGCCGGAGGATGTGGACCTCGCAGCGCTCAAAGAGCGTATCGAGCCCATCATCAGCCGCGTCGACGGAGTCAGGAGGGTGGAGGGCTAGCACCGAGACTAGGCATCCCATTTCTCATTGCCGCTGCGAGTTCATGACCAAGACAATTTTATCTTAAGTTAGAACCGCAACAAAAATTGATGCAATATAACTCTGCAGTACTTTAAGATGAAACATGCTATCTTCCTGTATTGATCTTTCTTAGTACGTATGCACCCTACGACCAGTAGGATAGGTTCGCCGGTGCGTAAACCCATGCTATGGCGCCTTGAGGATGGATCCTTAGCAGCCTGCCGGGGGGCGATTGCTGCCGGACGAACCACCTTGCCGTTCTCAGCGCGGCCGCTTAAAATGCTGAGCGGACTCAAACAGAGCAAGGGCGTTGCTAATAGCGGGCAGGCCACCTTGCCGTCCTCAACGCGGCCGCTTGAACTGTTGAGCTGACTCGAAACAGAACTAGGGTGTTGCCAATAGCGGAAGGGTCCCATTGCGTGCAGGTTTTCCATACAAAGAGCAAGATCTTTCAAGGAGAATAACCTTATATTAAGAAGAATTGTTTAAAGTTGTGCGTGACTTAGCTTTTTGCGGCCACGGCGATGGTCGTTGCAGCCGAGGACGGCACCAGAGTGCGGCTGATTGACGTCGCCTTCTCTTCTCGAGCCATCGCGACGAGGGAGTCGGTAAGTTGACTCCAAAACCGGATTTTCACAGCTTGCACGCCCCTACCTTGCGCTGTCGGATTTCGGGTTCCGGCAAAACCCTTAAGGTTTGAACACTAGGGTGCACACGAAGATCTCTCCCTCCCCCTAGCTCGCTCACTCGCCACAATCTCAAAGCTCAGCACATCCAACTTGAAGAACAGGGGACACAAGAGATTATACTGGTTCAGGCCATCGACATGGTGTAATACCCTACTCCAGTGTGGTGTGGTGGATTGCCTTGTAGGCTGAGGATGAACTAGTACAAGGGAAGAACAGCCTCCTGAGGAGAGGTGTTCTTGGGCTCGGTGAGCTTGTGTGGTTGAGGACGATCTCGATCCCCCCCCCCCACTAAGGTGATGGCTAGTCCTATTTATATAGTCCCGGGTCCTCTCCCCAAATGTTAGGCGGGAAGGGATCCCACAATGACCAATTTGAATGGGGACAGCTAGTACAGGCTATCCTGACAAAAGGTGGTCTTCGCCTGCCAAAGGTTCTGGTGGTGACGCCGCCGTGGGCTCCGCGATGACCTCCGTCCTGTCGTCCTACTAGTCTCGGTCTCGTTGCACCGATATGGAAACCTTTGCCTGATGCCTCGGGACTCCTCGCCTGCGCTTGCCCCTTTAGCACCAAAGAGGCAGCAGGTACTCTGCGCCCGCCTGGCCTTGGTCATCACGGCTCACGTCACGGGAACGTCACGAGGTGCCCCTCGCCTTGATCTCTCCGCTCCTCGCGAGCCGGCCTAGTGAGTCCGCCCCTAAGAAGGTCTTGTGTCGTCCGCCTCATGAGGCTTGGCCCCTCGCGAGGGTCTTGAGTGTTTGCTAGTGAAGATGGGTCGTACCAGGTCGTTAGAGGAGCCACGCCGTGGGCTGCAGGCAGGCAAGTCTGGGGACCCCCATTCCCAGAACACCGACAGTAGCCCCCGGGCCCAAGGCGCGCTCGGACTTGGCTTCGAGGCGGAGCCAAAGGGCAAGTGTGGAGCGCCGCGAGCCCCAACCGCCTGCGGCCTTGATTGACGTGTGGCGACTAACGGGACGTGGGCGTCTCTGCTTCCCCACGCTGCCTCGGCAACTGCCCGACTTGACGAGTCCCTGGTGCATGCAGAGAAAACCATCATTACCTGTGATCATGGAGGCCGGCGGTTGGCCTCCTGTTGACAATAAATGAGGAGGGGGGCGAAGCCCCCGTTGCTCATCTCTTCTTTCTTGCTGCGCGTTCCTTCCTCTTCCGCTTTGCTTCATCGTCTAGCTGCGACACCAATGGCGCCGATACGGAGATTCTAGGCCGCTGAGAAGGGAAAAGCTCCCCGCGATGAGCCAGGGCCGCTTCCGCCGAAGAAGAGGCTGGCCCGCCGTGGCGACGTAGTCGTGAGGCCGGAGGTGTCGAGGCCTTGGTATGAACGGCTTCCCCCTGGGTATCCGCTGCCTTTGTACGCCCAGGCCGAGGGCTCTCGAGGAGGAGGTGGTGACCAAGGCTGTCCATGTCGGCCGTGGTTGATACGTCCATTTTGCATCATGCTTTTATATCGATATTTATTGCATTATAGGCTGTTATTACACATTATGTCATAATACTTATGCCTATTCTCTCTTATTTTATAAGGTTTACACGAAGAGGGAGAATGCCGGCAGCTGGAATTCTGGGCTGGAAAAGGAGCAAATATTAGAGACCTATTCTGCACAACTCCAAAAGTCCTGAAACTCCAGAAAGTCAGTTTTGGAATATATAAAAAATATTGGGTGAAGAAAGTACCAGAGGGGGTCCACCAACCATCCACGAGGGTGGGGGGCGCGCCCTACCCCCCTGGGCGCGCTCCCTGCCTCGTGGGCCCCCTGGCAAGCCTCTGGTGCCCATCTTTTGCTATATGAAGTCTTTTGCCCTGGAAAAAATCAGGAGGAAGCTTTCGGGATGAAGCGCCGCCGTCTCGAGGCGGAACCTGGCGAAACCAATCTAGGGCTCCGGCGGAGCTGTTCTGCCGGTGAAGCATCCCTCTGGGAGGGGGAAATCATCACCATCGTCATCACCATCGATGCTCTCATCGGGAGGGGGTCAATCTCCATCAACATCTTCACCAGCACCATCTCATCTCAAACCCTAGTTCATCTCTTGTATCCGATCTTTGTCTCAAAACCTCAGATTGGTACCTGTGGGTTGCTAGTAGTGTTGATTACTCCTTGTAGTTGATGCTAGTGGGTTTATTTGGTGGAAGATCATATGTTCAGATCCTTTATGCATATTAATACCCCTCTGATTATGAACATGAATATGATTTGTGAGTAGTTACGTTTGTTCTTGAGGACATGGGAGAAGTCTTGCTATAAGTAGTCATGTGAATTTGGTATTCGTTCGATATTTTGATGAGATGTATGTTGTCTTTCCTCTAGTGGTGTTATGTGAATGTTAACTACATGACACTTCACCATTATTTGGGCCTAGGGGAAGGCATTGGGAAGTAATAAGTAGATGATGGGTTGCTAGAGTGACAGAAGCTTAAACCCTACTTTATGCGTTGCTTCGTAAGGGGCTGATTTGGATCCATATGTTTCATGCTATGGTTAGCTTTACCTTAATACTTCTTTTGTAGTTGCGAATGCTTGCAATAGGGGTTAATCATAAGTGGGATGCTTGTCCAATGAAGTTCAGTACCCAAGCACCGCTCCACCCACATATCAAATTATCAAAGTAACGAACGCGAATCATATGAGCGTGATGAAAACTAGCTTGACGATAATTCCCATGTGTCCTCGGGAGCGTTTTCCTTTATATAAGAGTTTGTCCAGGCTTGCACTTTGCTACAAAAAGGATTGGGCCACCTTGCTGCACCTTGTTTACTTTTCTTACTTGTTACCCGTTACAAATTACCTTATCACAAACCTATCTGTTACCGATAATTTCAGTTCTTGCAGAGAATACCTTACTGAAAACCACTTGTCATTTCCTTCCGCTCCTCATTGGGTTCGACACTCTTACTTATCGAGAGGACTATGATAGATCCCCTATTCTTGTCGGTCATCAAGACTCTATTCTGGCGTCATTGCCGGGGAGTGAAGCGCCTTTGGTAAGTGGAATTTAGTAAGGAAAAATTTATATAGTGTGCTGAAATTTACTGCCACTTGTTACTATGGAACATAATCCTTTGAGGGGCTTGTTTGGGGTATCTTCACCCCGACCAGTAGAGCAAAGAGTTGCTCCTCAACCTGCTGAACCTACCGAAAATGTTTACTTTGAAATTCCTTCGGGTAGGAGAGAGAAACTGCTAGCTAATCCTTTTACAGGAGATGGAACATTACATCTCGATTTGCACCTAATCTATGTGGATGAAGTTTGTGGATTATTTAAGCTTGCAGGTATGCCCGAGGATGTTATTAAGAAGAAGGTCTTCCCTTTATCTTTGAAGGGAAAGGCATTGACATGGTTTAGGCTATGCGATGATATTGGATCATGGAACTACAACCGATTGAAATTGGAATTTCATCAGAAGTTTTATCCTATGCATCTGGTTCATCGTGATCGTAATTATAAATATAACTTTTGGCCTCGTAAAGGAGAAAGCATCGCTCAAGGTTGGGGGAGGCTTACGTCAATGTTATATTCATGCCCCAATCATGAGCTCTCAAGAGAAATTATTATTCAAATTTTTTATGCTCGGCTTTCTCTCAATAATCGCTCCATGCTTGATACTTCTTGTACCGGTTCTTTTATGATGAAGACTATTGAATTTAAATGGGATTTATTGGAAAGAATTAAACGCAACTCTGAAGATTGGGAACTCGACAAAGGTAAGGAGTCAGGTATAACACCTAAGTTTGATTGTGTTAAATCTTTTATGGATACCGATGTTTTCCGTGAATTTAGCACTAAATATGGACTTGACTCTGAGATAGTAGCTTCTTTCTATGAATCCATTGCTACTCATGTTGATCTCCCTAAGGAGAAGTGGTTTAAATATCATCCTCCCACTGAAGTATAAGTAGTTGAACCTATTAAAGTTGAAGAAAATACTATCACTTATAATGTTGATCCTATTGTCCTACCGCTTATATTGAGAAACCACCTTTCCCTTTCAGAATAAAGGATCATGCTAAAGCTTCAACTGTGGTTCGTAAGAGTAATGCTAGAACACCTACACCCTCTGAACAAATTAAAGTTGAACCTAGTATTGCTATGGTTAAAGATCTCTTGGTCAATAATATTGATGGGCATGTTATTTACTTCTGTGATGAAGCCGCTAGAATTGCTAGACCCGATACTAAAGGTAAAACATAGACTTGTTGTAGGCATGCCTGTTATTTCTATTAAGATGCTTAAATTAGTTATTTTTCCGAGGTTTGGAGTCCCTAGATATTTAATGACTGATGGTGGTTCACATTTTATTCATGGTGTGTTTCGTAAAATGCTTGCTAAGTATGATGTTAATCATAGAATTGCATCTCCATACCACCCACAGTCTAGTGGTCAAGTAGAACTGAGTAATAGAGAGATCAAATTAATTTTGCAAAAGACTATTAATAGATTTAGAAAGAATTGGTCTAAGAAACTTGATGATGCATTATGGGCCTATAGAACTGCATATAAAAATCCTATGGGTATGTCTCCGTATAAAATGGTTTATGGAAAATCATGTCACTTACCTCTTGAACTAGAACACAAAGCATATTGGGCCATTAAAGAGCTCAATTATGATTTCAAACTTGCCGGTGAGAAGAGAATATTTGACATTAGCTCACTTGATGAGTGGAGAACCCAAGCCTATGAGAATGCCAAACTGTTTAAAGAAAAGGTTAAAAGATGGCATGACAAAAGGATACAAAAGCGTGAGTTTAACATAGGTGATTATGTTTTGTTATACAACTCTCGTTTAAGATTTTTTGCAGGGAAACTCCTCTCTAAATGGGAAGGTCCTTACGTTATCGAGGAGGTCTATCATTTCGGTGCCATAAAAATCAACAACTTTGAAGGCACAAATCCGGAGGTGGTGAACGGTCAAACAATCAAACATTCTATCTCAGGTAATCCCATAAATGTTGAAACTAATGTTATTGAAATAGTAACACCGAAGGAATACATAAGGGACACTTTCCAGAATGTTTCAGACTCCAAAAAGGAATAGGTATGTGGTAGGGTAAGTAAACCAACTCCAAAACAGTTCTAATAGCAATTTTTCTCCGTTTTGGAATATTTAAGAAAATAGAAAAATAAGTAGTCCGAAGAGGACACGAGGCATCCACGAGGGTGGAGGGCGCGCCCTACCCCCTGGGCGCGCCCCCTGCCTCGTGGGCACCTCGTGTGCCCTTCAGACTCCATTTTCTTGCACTATACTTCTTTTGGCCAGTAAAAAGTCATTATATAATCTCCCGAAGGTTTTGACACATGTACCACACAAATATCCTCTGTTTTTGTTTCGAGCTGTTTCTATAGCAGATTTAGAGCAAGATGTCATCTCAAGACTCCGACAGAGAGAGCTATGTACCACATCTCATTGCTGACCCAAAGACCTATGGGGACCTATCTCCTTGTGGTCAAACTACGGATGATGAGGAGGATGCTCATTTGAGTAGGATCAATGATTCAAGTTCAGAGGAGGAGGATGTTCCTCTACCTCGACCCGGGATATGCACGTGAAGTTCAAGAAGTCTAGTCTTCCTAAGAGGGCTAAACTGTGTAACAACCAATCTATTCCTTCTCGTTTTCGGCAGAAAAGCAAAGGAGATTTATGTGACAAGATCTTGAAGCTGGAATCGGGGGTCGATGATTTAAAGGAGGAAATTGCTCTTCTCAATTACAATATGGAAAATCTGAAGGCACAATTATCATCATCTTCTTCTTCACCTCCAAAGAAGGAGACATAAATACATGCGTATGGGTACTCCCCTTGGCAACTACCAAGCTTGGGGGAGGTGCCCCGGTATCGTATCACCATCACACTCCTATCTTTACCGTTTTTCTTAGTTCGATCCTTTTGGTAATATCTTGATCTAGTACAATAAAGTTTTAGTATGATCTAGTTTTGAGTTTTGCTTTATGATCCTTCTATGTAATCGAGTCCGTGAGCTATATATAATAAAGATTAGTTTTGAGTCAAGGGCTTGACTATCTTGCTATGATCTTGAGGGAATAAAAGTAAAAGAGCAGAGAAATGGTAAAAAGAAATAAAGATATCATATTAATCTTATGGAGAGTAATGACTTCACATATAAAAGAGTATGATGAATAAAAGTTGTTGAGAGTTGACAAACATAGTTTTGATCATCGTTGCAATTAATAGGAAGTAATAAAGCAAGAGAGGTTTTCACATATAAATATACTATCTTGGACATCTTTTATGATTGTGAGCACTCATTAAAATATGACATGCTAAAAAGTTGATGTTGGACAAGGAAGACAACGTAATGGGTTATGTTTTCTTATATCCGAAATAAAGTATATTGTCATGGATCATCCAACATGTTGAGCTTGCCTTTCCCCTCATGCTACCCAAATTCATTGCACCAAGTCGAGATACTACTTGTGCTTCCAAATATCCTTAAACCTGGTTTTGCCATGAGAGTCCATCATATCTACCTATGGATTGAGTAAGATCCTTCAAGTAAGTTGTCATTGTTGCATGCAATAAAAATTGCTCTCTAAATATACATGATCTATTCGTGTGGAGAAAATAAGCTTTATACGATCTTGTGATATGTAAGCAATAAAAGCGACGGACTGCATAATAATGGTCCTTATCAAAAGTGGCAATATAAGTGACGTTCTTTCGCATTAAGATTTCGTGCATCCAACCATAAAAGCACATGACAACCTCTGCTTCCCTCCGCGAAGGGCCTATCTTTTATTTTTGTCTTATACCTTATGCAAGAGTCGCGGTGATCTTCACCTTTCCTTTTTACACTTTATCCTTTGGCAAGCACATTGTGTTGGAAAGATCCTGATATATATATCCAATTGGATGTAAGTTATCATAGACTATTATTGTTGACATTACCCTTGAGGTAAAAGGTTGGGATGCAACACTATAAGCCCCTATCTTTCTCTATGTCCGATTAAAACTCCATACCCATAAGTATTGCATGAGTGTTAGCAATAGTGAAAGACTAAATGATAGTTGAGTATGTGGACTTGCTGAAAAAGCTCTTATATTGACTCTTCTGGTGTTATGATAAATTCCAATTGCTTCAACGACCGAGATTATAGTTTCTTAGTTTTCAATGAACTTTCAAATTCACACTTGACATTGTGAATATATTGTTACTTTATCATAAGAAATCATATGACAATTTATATGTTGCTGTTATAAGAATGATCATGATGCCCTCATGTCCGTATTTTATTTTATCGACACCCCTATCACTAAACATGTGGACATATTTTTCGTTATCGACTTCCGCTTGAGGACAAGCGAGGTCTAAGCTTGGGGGAGTTGATAAGTCCATTTTGCATCATGCTTTTATGTCGATATTTATTGCATTATGGGCTGTTATTACACATTATGTCATAATACTTATGCCTATTCTCTCTTATTTTATAAGGTTTACACGAAGAGGGAGAATGCCGGCAAATTTGGAATTCAGGCTGGAAAAGGAGCAAATATTAGAGACCTATTCTGCACAACTCCAAAAGTCCTGAAACTCCACGAAAGTCAATTTTGGAATACATAAAAAATATTGGGCGAAGAAAGTACCAGAGGATGGCCACCCACCATCCACGAGGGTGGGGGCACGCCCTACCCCCCCTAGGCGCGCCGCCCTGCCTCGTGGGCCCCCTTGCAGGCCTCTAGTGCCCATCTTTTGCTATATGAAGTCTTTTGCCCTGAAAAATATCAGGAGGAAGCTTTCGGGATGAAGCGCCGCCGTCTCGAGGCAGAACCTGGCGAAACCAATCTAGGGCTCCGACGGAGTTGTTCTGCCGAGGAAACATCCCTCCGGGAGGGGGAAATCATCACCATCGTCATGACCATTGATCCTCTCATCGGGAGGGGGTCAATCTCCATCAACATCTTCACCAGCACCATCTCATCTCAAATCCTAGTTCATCTCTTGTATCCGATCTTTGTCTCAAAACCTCATATTGGTACCTGTGGTTTGCTAGTAGTGTTGATTACTCCTTGTAGTAGATGCTAGTGGGTCTATTTGGTGGAAGATCATATGAAGTGACCCGACCTCAAGCGGTCAAGTCTCTGTGCTTCAGTGTCATCCCTGGATCAGTAATGCTGACACACATAGTACTCGAAGGATTTATCACAGAGTAGCAATCACACACTTATTACATCAAATGTCTCAAAAGAGAACTTATTACAATAATATGGCTTAAGGCCATCTAATGTGATAACAGCGGAAGGCTTGGAAGATAAAGTGATTCCATCAACTCCAACGGCATAGATGAGCTGTGCGGCAACGATCTAACGAACCTTACTCCTCGTCTGAAAAGTCTGCAACATAATACGTTGCAGCCCAAAAAGGTCAATTACATGGAATATCTTTGGCAATATAACCTGATGAGCAAGAACAGGATAATACTATCACTACATGCATAATTTGGCTGATGGAAAGCTCTATGGTTATAGTTTTGTGAAAAGCTAATTTTTCCTACAACAAAGGAATAAATTTTAATTTAACTATCATGGTGGTTGAAACATTGAGAAGGTAACCCCAACTCATCCCAATTAAAGTAATTAACAACCCAACAATATTAATTAAGAGTGATGAGATACATGTGATAACCCAAGCACTAGATACTTAAGATTGTCCATAACCGGGGACACGGCTAACCATGATTAGATTGTACACTCTGCAGAGGTTTGCGCACTTTTCCCCACAAGACTCGATCGCTTCCGTTGGATTTCTCGCACTGCATGATGTTTGAGAAATGGATGACCGAGACACAGTCTTTCAGAAACATTAACTCCCTACTCCGGGTAGACCATACCAAACCTACAAAACCCACTAGCTGCTGATCTACCTCTTCAAGAGCTTCACGTAACTTACTCAACTATGCTAGAGCCCATAATAGCTTATGGCTGCACATGGAAGTTTCTAGCATGAATCATCTCAGTTCCCTTTAAGCCTGGGTGGCGGTCCATAGGAAGAACACACGGCTACCCCGGGAAAAAAAATACAGACAACACTGGGTTCCCCAGGTGCCTCAATCCACCAAGATATTAATTTAAGTTGCCACCTTAAGTTGAACCATTAATTAATAATCTCACATCTGTCATGGATTCACTCAAACCCAAACCACGTCTACGAGCATAGCATAGCAATATAAACAACGCGTAGAAGTAACTCCCAAGGGTTTGATAGTAACAGGGCAATAGGTTTTACCTCAACAACTACTTCCCAACCCAAAAGTTAATGACATCCTAATCATGCAATGTTTGAGGATTGTACTAATGCATAAAAACTGGGTATGAAAAGAGTATGATCAATGTGTTACTTGCCTTGCTGACGATCCGCGAATCCTAGAGACTCGTAGTAACACGCTTCGCACTCCGGGAATTCTATCGCAAACAAACAATAACATACATAAGAAACAAGCACATATGCACAAGCAAAACTTCAAATAAAAGAGGTTGACCAGAAAGTTCAAATTAAGAACTCTGATTCGCAAAAAGAATCAAATCAAACGGAGCAACGAAATTCAAACGGAGAAAGAAACAAGATCCGTTTACTAATATGAACTAAGTTCAATTTTTACATTACCAAAATCTTGTTTAAGTTGATTAAAAAGAAAGAGGGTCTCGAGACAAAACTCTAGGCATTTGAATCGCCTAATTCCGACTAACGAGCGAAAAGATAAATAGAAACTAAGATCGGATCAGAAATCGCGATCGAAAATATCGCGGATAAATCCGATAAAGGAAAACTGACGAACAGACTAACGAACGAGCGTTCGTTATCTGTAACTTACGAAAGAAAACCGTTCGTTAAAACGAACGTACGGACGAACGTCCGCTAAATAGAGGAACCGAGAAAAAAACCGGCGAACCGATCTAAAAAACGAACTAGGGTTTCTAAAAAAACCGAACGGTTTAAAAAAAATTGGCGGCTCGGATCCGGCGCGGTACCTCCGGCGAGGTGGCTCCGTGAGCGACATCGGCGGCGGGCGGCGGGCTCAGCGGCGGCGCTGGCGACAAGCGGCGGCGGCGGCGGCAATGATGGTGGCGGCAGCGCGGCGGAGGCGGCGCGGTCGAAGCGAACTCTGGCGGTGGCGGTTGTGGTGGTGGGGGGCTCGAGAGGAGCGGATTTAAAGGGGGGCGCGGCTTGGAGGAGGGGGCAAGGTGCCTCGGCGAGAGGAGTCCCGGCCGGACTCCTCGTCTGAGTCGGCGGCGGCCCGGCTGGGTTTCGGCCCAGTCGGTGCCCGAAGTTTTTTTTAAATAATTTCTCCGGAAATAAAATAAATCCTATAAAATAAAATAAAAATCTAAAAATGCCAAAACAAATTTTCAACGTCTAAATAAAATATTTAGAACGAGATGAACATTTTCTTGGCCCTAAAATGCAATTTTGAAAACGTGCAATTTTTCTAATGCAAATAAAATCCAAATAAACTCAAATAAAATCCAATAAATGATTTTAACATTTTTCCTCGAATATTTCAATTGTTTTGGAGAAGTCATATTATCTCCTCTCATATATTTTAATATGAAATATATTTTTCAGAGAGGTAAATAATTAAAATGATCCTCGTTTCATTATTTGATAGGAATCAAATATGAAAACCGGGAAATCCCCAACTCTCTCCGAGGGTCCTTGAGTTGCTTAGGATTTCGAGGATTGCGGAACGAAAATGCAATCAAATATGATGTGCAAGAATGACCTATGTATAACATTCCAAAATGAAAATTTGGGATGTTACAAACCTAGCCCCCTTAAGATGAATCTCGCCCTCGAGATTCGGGTTGGCTAGAGAATAGGTGTGGGTGGTGTTTGCGAAGATCATCCTCTCGTTCCCAGGTGGCTTCATCCTCGGTATGGTGGCTCCACTGAACTTTGCAAAACTTAATAACCTTGCTGCAGGTGACTCGGCAGGCAAACTCAAGAATCTTAACTGGCTTCTCATGATAAGTCAAATCACTGTCCAGCTGAATTGCCTCCAAAGGTAATGTATCTCTTAACGGTATATCGGCCATCTCAGCATGACACTTCTTCAACTGTGAAACATGGAACACATCATGAACTCCTGACAATCCCTCTGGTAATTCCAGCTTGTAGGAAACTTCTCCCATCCATTCCAAAACACGATACGGTCCTACAAATCTCGGGGCTAACTTTGCCTTAACTCCAAAACATTTCACTCCTTGCAAGGGTGATACTCGCAGATATGCTATGTCTCCAATTTCATAGGTTACCTCCTTGCGTTTCGAGTCTGCATAACTCTTCTGTCTGGACTAAGCAATCTTCAGTCTATCACGAATCAGCTTAACCTTCTCCTCAGACTCCTTGATCAAGTCTGGTCCAAACGGTTGTCGGTCTCCTACCTCATCCCACATCAACGGCGTTTTGCACCTCCGTCCATACAGCGCTTCGAATGGTGCCATCTTCAAACTGGCTTGGTAGCTATTGTTGTATGAGAACTCTGCGTAAGGAAAATTGTCATCCCAACTAGATCCATAATCTAGCGCACAGGCTCTTAACATATCTTCCAGTATCTGGTTGACTCTCTCGTCTTTCCATCTGTCTGCGGGTGGAATGTTGTACTGAACTCCAATCTCGTACCCAAGGTCTGGTGTAACTGATGCCAAAACTTTGAAGTAAATTGTGTTCCTCTATCTGATACGATGGTCCTCGGAACTCCATGCAGATATACGATCCTGGACATATATATCTTGGCCAACATCGCACTTGTATAGGTGGTTTTCATTGGGATAAAGTGAGCCACTTTGGTCAAGCATAAAAACTGGGTATGAAAAGAGTATGATTAATGTGTTACTTGCCTTGCTGACGATCCGTGAATCCTAGAGACTCGTAGTAACACGCTTCGCACTCCGGGAATTCTATCGCAAACAAACAATAACATACATAAGAAACAAGCAAAGATGCACAAGCAAAACTTCAAATAAAAGAGGTTGACCAGAAAGTTCAAATTAAGAACTCCGGTTCGCAAAAAGAATCAAATCAAAGCGAACAGCGAAATTCAAACGGCGAAAGAAACAAGATCCGTTTACTAATCTGAACTAAGGTCAATTTTTACAGTACCAAAATCTTGTTTAAGTTGTTTAAACAGAAAGAGGGTCTCGAGACAAAACTCTAGGCGTTTGAATCGCCTAAATCCGACTAACGAGCAAAAAGATAAACGGAAACTAAGATCGGATCAGAAATCGCGATCGGAAATATCACGGATAAATCCGATAAAAGAAAACTGACGAACAGACTAACGAACGAGCGTTCGTTATCTGTAACTAACGGAAGAAAACCGTTCGTTAAAACGAACGTACGGACGAGCGTCCGCTAAATAGAGGAACCGAGAAAAAAACCGGTGAACCGATCTAAAAAAACGAACTAGGGTTTCTAAAAAAATCAAACGGTTTTAAAAAAACCGGCGGCTCGGATCTGGCGCGGTACCTCCGACGAGGTGGCTCCGGCGGGGCGGGATCGGCGGCGGGGCGGCGGCTTGCGGGGCGGCGGAGCTCGGCGGCGGCAAAGCAATGGCGGCAGGGCGAGGCGCGACGGCGGGAGGCGGCGCGGCTTGGAGGAGGGGGCAAGGCGCGGCGGCGAGAGGAGTCCCGGCCGGACTCCTCGTCCGAGTCGGCGGCGGCGCGGGCGCGCGAAGGAAGGCGGCGGCGGCGCGGGGGAGTTGGGCCGGCCCGGCTGGGTTTCGGCCCAGTCGGTGCCCGAAGTTTTTTTTAAATAATTTCTCCGAAAAGAAAATAAATCCTATAAAATAAAATAAAAATCTAAAAATGCCAAAACAAATTTTCACCGTCTAAATGAAATATTTAGAACGAGATGAACATTTTCTTGGCCCTAAAATGCAATTTTGAAAACGTGCAATTTTTCTAATGCAAATAAAATCCAAATAAACTCAAATAAAATCGAATAAATGATTTTAACATTTTTCCTCCAATATTTCAATTGTTTTGGAGAATTCATATTATCTCCTCTCATATATTTTAATATGAAATATTTTTTTCAGAGAGAAAAATAATTAAAATAAAAAATCCTCGTTTCATTATTTGATAGGAATCAAATATGAAAACCGGGAAATCCCCAACTCTCTCCGAGGGTCCTTGAGTTGCTTAGGATTTCGAGGATTGCGGAACGAAAATACAATCAAATATGATGTGCAAGAATGACCTATGTATAACATTCCAAAATGAAAATTTGGGATGTTACATCATATGTTTAGATCCTTTATGCATATTAATACCCCTCTAATTATGAACATGAATATGATTTGTGAGTAGTTACGTTTGTTCCTAAGGACATGGGAGAAGTCTTGCTATAAGTAGTCATGTGAATTTGGTATTCGGTCGATATTTTGATGAGATGTATGTTGTCTTTCCTCTAGTGGTGTTATGTGAACCTCAACTACATGACACTTCACCATTATTTGGGCCTAGGGGAAGGCATTGGGAAGTAATAAGTAGATGATGGGTTGCTAGAGTGATAGAAGCTTAAACCCTAGTTTATGCGTTGCTTCGTAAGGGGCTGATTTGGATCCATATGTTTCATGCTATGGTTAGCTTTACCTTAATAGTTCTTTTTTAGTTGCAGATGCTTGCAATAGAGGTTAATCAGAAGTGGGATGCTTGTCCAAGGAATGGCAGTACCCAAGCACCGGTCCACCCACATATCAAATTATCAAAGTAATGAACGCGAATCATATGAGCGTGATGAAAACTTGCTTGACGATAATTCCCATGTGTCCTCGGGAGCGTTTCCCTTTATATAAGAGTTTGTCTAGGCTTGTCGTTTGCTACAAAAAGGATCGGGCCACCTTTCTGCACCTTGTTTACTTTTGTTACTTGTTACCCGTTACAAATTACCTTATCACAAACCTATCTGTTACCGATAATTTCAGTGCTTGCAGAGAATACCTTACTGAAAACCGCTTGTCATTTCCTTCTGCTCTTTGTTGGGTTTGACACTCTTACTTATCGTAAGGACTACGATAGATCCCCTATACTTGTGGGTCATCAGTGGTCGCCGCACCGCAGTGGCGCGCGCCGTCGCCCCAGGAAGCTATGCCGAGGGCTCCTCGCGCGAACTGGTGGTGTGGGCGGTGATGCCTCCGCGTTCTTGGATTCGTTTACCGCAGTTCTTCTCCGTCGAGATGCCGCCGAGGGGTCCCCTCGAGCTATGGGTGTAGCACGCCGAGTGCGACGCCCGGGCGACAGAGGCGGAGGTTGAGGTCGTCTCCCCGAGCAAGATCTTCATGACCCGCGGCTGGGGTGAGGTCGCCCGGGTTTTCCGTGTGGAGGGCGCCCTCGCCATCCACTTCGAATACGACGGCGCCTCCACAATGTTCTTCAAGGTATTCGACGAGGAAGGCCGCCGCCTGGAGTGCTGCCTTGGAGGTGGTCGCCAGGACGGCACGATGGCACGAGCCGGGCCAGCCGCCGGCCTCACCCACGGGTCCTCCAGGAGCAGCGACGACGCTTGGGAGTCCAGTGACTCTCTCGAGCCCTACGAGACTCCGGAGACGAGCGACGACAGCTACATGCGCCCGAGCTCTCGCCGTGCCCAGAGTGCAGCGGCGGCGTCCCCCTGCTACCTCTTGAGCATGCGTTGGTTTTCCCTTGAAGAGGAAAGGGTGATGTAGCAAAGTAGCGTAAGTATTTGCCTCAGTTTTTGACTACCAAGGTATCAATCCAGTAGGAGACTACATGCAAGTCCCTCGTACCTGCACAAACAAATAAGAACCTTGCAACAAATGCGATAAAGGGGTTGTTAATCCCTTCACGGCCACTTGCAAAAGTGAGATCTGATAAAGATAATAAGATAAATATATTTGGTATTTTTGTGTTATAGATAAAGATTGCAAGATAAATAGTGAACTAGAATTGTAGATTGAAAACTTATATGATGTAAAGTAGACCCGGGGGCCATAGGTTTCACTAGTGGCTTCTCTCAAGATAGCATGTATTACGGTGGGTGAACAAGTTACTGCCAAGCAATTGATAGAATAGTGCATAGTTATGATGATATCTAAGGCAATGATCATGAATATAGGCATCATGTTCGTGTCAAGTAGACCGAAACGATTCTGCATCTACTACTATTACTCCACACATCGACCGCTATCCAGCATGCATCTAGAGTATTAAGTTCATAAGAAAGGAGTAACGCATTAGGCAAGATGACATGATGTAGAGGGATAAACTCAAGCAATATGATATAAACACCATCTTTTTATCCTCAATGGCAACAATACAATACATGCCTTGTTGCCCCTGTTGTCACTGGGAAAGGACACCGCAAGATTGAACCCAAAGCTAAGCACTTCTCCCATTGCAAGAAAGATCAATCTAGTAGGCCAAATTAAACCGATAATTCGAAGAGACTTGCAAAGATATAAATCCATGCATATAAGAATTCAGAGAAGAATCAAATAATATTCATAGATCATCAAGTTCATCAACCCACAATTCATCGGATCTCGGCCAACACACCGCAAAAAGAGTTACATCGAATAGATCTCCAAGAGAATCGAGGAGAACTTTGTATTGAGATCCAAAGAGAGAGAAGAAGCCATCTAGCTAATAACTATGGACCCGAAGGTCTGTGGTAAACTACTCACGCATCATCGGAGAGGCCATGGTGTTGATGTAGAAGCCCACCGTGATCGATTCCCCCTCCGGCAGAGCACCGGAAAAGGCCCCAAGATGGGATCTCATGGGTATAGAAGGTTGCGACAGTGGAAATAGTGTTTCGTCGTGCTCCTGGATGTTTTCAGGGTATATGAGTATATATAGGCGAAAGAAGTAGGTCGGTGGAGCCACGAGGGGCCCACGAGGGTGGGGGGCGCGCCTACCCCCTGGGCGCGCCCTCCTACCTCGTGGCCACCTCATTGCTTCCTTGACGTCCACTCCAAGTCTCTTGGATTGCGTTTGTTCAAAAAACGGTCCGCGCGAAGGTTTCATTCCGTTTGGATTCCGTCTGATATTCCTTTTCTGCGAAACACTTAAATAGGCAAAAAAACAGCAATTTGCACTGGGCTTTCGGTTAATAGATTAGTCCCAAAAATAATATAAAAGTGCATAATAAAGCCCATTAAACATCCGAAACAGATAATATAATAGCATGGAACAATCAAAAATTATAGATACGTTGGAGATGTATCAAGCATCCCCAAGCTTAATTCCTGCTCGTCCTCGAGTAGGTAAATGATAAAAACAGAATTTTTGATGTGGAATGCCACCTAACATAATTTTCAATGTAATTCCCTTTATTGTGGCATGAATGTTCAGATCCAAAGATTCAAGATAAATGTTCAATATTGACATAAAAATAGTAATACTTCAAGCATACTAGCCAAGCAATTATGTCTTATCAAAATAACATAGCCAAAGAAAGCTCATCCCTACAAAATCATATAGTGTGGCCATGCTTCATTTTCGTCACACAAAATGCTCCCATTATGCATAACCCCGATGACAAGCCGAGCAATTGGTTCATAGTTTTTAACGCGCTTCAGCCTTTTCAACCCTTACGCAATACAAGAGCGCAAGCCATGGATATAGCACTATAGGTGGAATAGCATACGATGATGGGGGTTATGAGAGAAGACAAAAAAGGGAGAAAGTCTCACATTGACGCGGCTAATCAACGGGCTATGGAGATGCCCATCAATTGATGTCAATGCGAGGAGTAGGGATTGCCATGCAACGGATGCACTAGAGCTATAAGTGTATGAAAGCTCAAACAGAAAACTAAGTGGGTGTGCATCCAACTTGCTTGCTCACGAAGACCTAGGGCATTTGAGGAAGCCCATCGCTGGAATATACAAGCCATGTTATATAATGAAAAATTCCCACTAATATATGAAAGTGACAAAACAAGAGACTCTCTATCATGAAGATCATGGTTATATTCTGAAGCACAAGTGTGGAAAAAGGATAGTAACATTGTCCCTTTTCTCTTTCTCTCTCATTTTTTGGGCTTCTTTGGCCTCTTTTTTTATTTTGGCTTCTTTGGCCTCCTTTTTTAAGTCTTTCCTCACATGGGACAATGCTCTAATAATGATGATCATCACACTTTTATTTACTCATAACTCAATGTTACAACTCGATACTAGAACAAAAATATGACTCTATGTGAATGCCTCCGGCGGTGTACCGGGATATGCGATGAATCAAGAGTGGCATGGATGAAAGGATTATGAAAATGGCTTTGCCACAAATACAATGTCAACTACATGATCATGCAAAGCAATATGACAATGATGGAGCGTGTCATAATAAACGGAACGGTGGAAAGTTGCATGGCAATATATCTCGGAATGGCTATGGAAATGCCATAATAAGTAGGTATGGTGGCTGTTTTGAGGAAGATATAAGGAGGCTTATGTGTGATAGAGCGTATCGTATCAGGGGGTTTGGATGCACCGGCGAAGTTTGCACCAACTCTCAAGGTGAGAAAGGGCAATGCATGGTACCGTAGAGGCTAACAAATTGCGGAAAGGTAAGAGTGCGTATGATCCATGGAGTCACATTAGTCATAAAGAATTCATATACTTATTGCAAAATTTTATTAGCCCTCGAAGCAAAGTACTACTACGCATGCCCCTATAATGATAGATTGGTAGGAAAAGACCATCGCTCGTCCCCGACCGCCACTCATAAGGAAAGGACTCAAAGAACACCCCATGCTTCAAATTTGTCACATAACATTTAGCATATGTGCATGCTACAGGACTTGCCAACTTTAACACAAATATTTATCAATTTCACAATTACCCAACTAGCATGACTCTAACATTACCACCTTTATATCTCAAAACCATTATCAAGTATAAAATTTATCATAGTATTTAATGCACTCTATATGAAAGTTTCTATCATACCCATCTTGAATGCCTATCATACTAGGACTGATTTTATAGCCAAAGCAAATTACCATGCTGTTCTAAAAGACTCTCAAAATAATATAAGTGAAGCATGAGAGATCAATAATTTCTATAAAATGAAACCACCACCGTGCTCTACAAAAAATATAAGTGAAGCACTTAAAGAAAAATTATCTAGCTCAAAAGATATAAGTGAAGCACATAGAGTATTCTAATAAATTCCGAGTCATGTGTGTCTCTCTCAAAAGGTGTGTACAGCAAGGATTATTGTGGTAAACTAAAAAGCAAAGACTCAAATCATACAAGACGCTCCAAGCAAAACACATATCATGTCATGGATAAAAATATAGCCTCAAGTAAAGTTACCGATAGACGAAGACGAAAGAGGGGATGCCTTCCGGGGCATCCCCAAGCTTAGGCTTTTGGTTGTCCTTGAATTTTACCTTGGGGTGCCTTGGGCATCCCCAAGCTTAGGCTCTTGCCACTCCTTATTCCATAATCCATGAAATCTTTACCCAAAAACTGGAAAACTTCACAACACAAAACTCAACAGAAAATCTCATGAGCTCCGTTAGTATAAGAAAACAAACCACCACCTTAAGGTACTGTACTGAACTCATTCTTTATTTATATTGGTGTTAAACCTACTGTATTCTAACTTCTCTATGGTTCATACCCCCCGATACTAGCCATAGATTCATCAAAATAAGCAAACAACACACGAAAAACAGAATCTGTCAAAAATAGAACAGTCTGTAGCAATCATATTTGTTCGAATACTGCTGGAACTCCAAAAATTCTGAGAAACCAGGAAAACCTGGAGAATTTGTATATTGATCTACTACAAAAAGAATTGGCAATTTATCACGTTCTGGTGAACTTTAACAATTATTTTCGTGAGCGCAAAGTTTCTGTCTTTTTCAGCAAGATCATACAACTATCACCCAAGAAGATCCTATTGGTTCTACTTGGCACAAACACTAATTAAAACATAAAAACACATCCAAATAGAGGCTAGATGAATTATTTATTAATAAACAGGAACAAAAAGCAAGGAACAAAAATAAAATTGGGTTGCCTCCCAACAAGCGCTATCGTTTAACGCCCCTAGTTAGGCATAAAAACAAGAATAGATCTAGGTGTTGTCATCTTTGGTAGACAATTCTTCAATGGAACACTTATAACCCTTAGGAGTTTCCTTCTTTTCATTAATGATCAACCTCTTAGGCAAGAAATCAAGAAATTCATTGGCAGCAAAAGGTTCCTTAATGATAGCAAAAAAGTTTGGGTGAACACATATTGATTTGAGATTCGCATTATCCTTACTAGAAGATTCACCCTTATTTTTAGGAACATACATAAACTTGGCAAATTTAGTAGTAGGAGGATTCGAAGTGAGTAACTCCTACCATAGATCCATATTGGGTAATTTGGTTGTGGATCTTTTTATCCAAATTCTCAATCAACTCCACAGTGGCAACTTTATTTTCAATAATTTCAAGCCTTTGCATCACGTGTTCCAAAGTTAAAATAGTTCCATTAACCGAAAGAGGTGGTGGGCCAAACAAATCTAACATAGCATTATAAGAATCAAAAGTATGGCTGCCCAAGAAATTCCCTCCGGTAATGGTATCAAGAATATATCTGTTCCAAGGAGTGATACCTATATAAAATTTGCGAAGAAGAACGGAAGTAGATTGCTTCCTAGTAGATCTATTCTGAGCATTGCAAATTCTATGCCAAGCATCTTTTAGATTTTCTCCCTCCCTTTGTTTAAAATTAAGAACTTCATGATCGGGAGTACTAACAATGATAGAAGGACTAGCCATAACAGCAAAATAAACGATCTAACACACGGATACACAAGAAGCATGCAAAAAGCGACGAGCGGAAAAGGGAGAATAAAATGGCAAAGGTGAAGTGGGGGAGAGGAAAACGAGAGGCAAATGGCAAATAATGTAATGCAAGGGATAAGAGTTTGTGATGGGTACTTGGTATGTCTTGACTTGTGCGTAGATCTCCCCGGCAACGGCGCCAGAAATCCTTCTTGCTACCTCTTGAGCATGCGTTGGTTTTACCTTGAAGAGGATGAAGGAAATATGCCCTAGAGGCAATAATAAAGTTATTATTTATTTCCTTATTTCATGATAAATGTTTATTATTCATGCTAGAATTGTATTAACCGGAAACATAATACATGTGTGAATATATAGACAAATCAGTATGTCACTAGTATGCCTCTACTTGACTAGCTTGTTAATCAAAGATGGTTATGTTTCCTAACCATGAACAAGGAGTTGTTATTTGATTAACAAGGTCACATCATTAGTTGAATGATCTGATTGACATGACCCATTCCGTTAGCCTAGCACTTGATCGTTTAGTATGTTGCTATTGCTTTCTTCATGACTTATACATGTTCCTATAACTATGAGATTATGCAACTCCCGTTTGCACGAGGAACACTTTGGGTGCTACCAAAGCGTCCTACAACGTAACTGGGTGATTATAAAGGTACATTACAGGTGTCTCCGAAGGTACATGTTGGGTTGGCATATTTCGAGATTAGGATTTGTCACTCCGATTGTCGGAGAGGTATCTCTGGGCCCTCTCGGTAATGCACATCACATAAGCCTTGCAAGCATTGCAACTAATGAGTTAGTTGTGAGATGATGTATTACGGAACGAGTAAAGAGACTTGCGGTAACGAGATTGAACTAGGTATTGGATACCGACGATCGAATCTCGGGCAAGTAACATACCGATGACAAAGGGAACAACGTATGTTGTTATGCGGTCCGGACCGATAAAGATCTTCGTAGAATATGTAGGAGCCAATATGGGCATCCAGGTCCCGCTATTGGTTATTGACCGTAGAGGTGTCTCGGTCATGTCTACATAGTTCTCGAACCCGTAGGGTCCGCACGCTTAACGTTTCGGCGATGCAGTTACTATGAGTTGTTATGATGTTTCTGTACCGAAGGTTGTTCGAGTCCCGGATGAGATCACGGACGTGACGAGGAGTCTCGAAATGGTCGAGACATAAAGATTCATATATTGGAAGTCTATGTTTGGACATCGGAAGTGTTCCGGGTGAAATTAGGAATTTTACCAAGTACCGGAGGTTACCGAACCCCGGAATACTAATGGGCCAACATGGGCCTTAGTGGAAAGGAGAGAAGGGGCCCAAGTGCTGGTCACCTTCCCCTTCCCTAGTCCTATTAGGACTAGGGAGAAGGCGCCCCCTCTCTCTCCCTTCCCACTTGGGGAAACCTAGTTGGACTAGGATTGGGGAATCCTACTCCTAGTAGGAGTAGGACACCTGGCGCACCTCCCTTGGCCGGCCAGCCCTCCTCCTTCCCTCCTTTATATCTGAGGCAGAGGGCACCCCATGACACACAAGTTGATCCTTGAGATCTTTCCTTAGCCGTGTGCGGTGCCCCTTCCACCATATTACACCTCAAGAATACCGTGGCGGAGCTTAGGCGAAGCCCTGCACGGTGGAACATCATCATCGTCACCACGCCGTCGTCTTGTGAAACTCTCCCTCAACACTTTCGGCTGGATCGGAGTTCGAGGGGCGTCATCGAGCTGAACGTGTGCAGAACTCGGAGGTGCCGTGCGTTCGGTACTTGGATCGGTTGGATCGTGAAGAAGTACGACTACTTCCTCTACGTTGCGTCAACGCTTCCTGTGGGTCTACGAGGGTACGTAGACGACACTCTCATCTCGTTGCTATGCATCACCATGATCTTGCGTGATCGTAGGAAAATTTTGAAATTACTACGTTCCCCAACAGTGGCATCCGAGCCTGGTTTTATGCGTAGATGTCATATGCACGAGTAGAACACAAGTGAGTTGTGGACGATACAAGTCATCGCCTACCGACATGTCATACTTTGGTTCAGCGGTATTGTTGGACGAGACGATCCGGACCAACCTTACGCAGACGCTTACGCGAGACCGGTTCCCTCGGCGTGCTTTGCACATAGATGGCTTGCGGAAGACTGTCTCTCCAACTTTAGTTGAACCGAAAAGTGGCTCGCCGGTCCTTGAGAAGGTTAAACGGAGTCTATTTGACAAACTATCGTTGTGGTTTGGATGCGTAGGTAAGAACGGTTCTTGCTCAGCCCGTAGCAGCCACGTAAAACTTGCAACAACAAAGTAGAGGACGTCTAACTTGTTTTTGCAGGCATGTTGTGATGTGATATGGTCAAGACATGATGCTATATTTTATTGTATGAGATGATCATGTTTCGTAACCGAAGTTATCGGCAATCGGCGAGAGCCATATGGTTGTCGCTTTATTGTATGAAATGCAAACGCCATGTAATTGCTTTACTTTATCACTAAGCGGTAGCGATAGTCGTGGAAGCAATAGTTGGCGAGACGACAACGATGCTACGATGGAGATCAAGGTGTCGCGCCGGTGGCGATGGGGATCATGACGGTGCTTGGCGATGGAGATCACAAGCACAAGATGATGATGACCATATCATATCACTTATATTGATTGCATGTGATGTTTATCCTTTATGCATCTTATCTTGCTTTGATTGACGGTAGCATTATAAGATGATCTCTCACTAATTATCAAGAAGTGTTCTCCGAGTATGCACCGTTGCGAAAGTTCTTCGTCTTTGAGACACCACGTGATGATCGGGTGTGATAGGCTCTACGTTCAAATACAACGGGTGCAAAACAGTTGCACACGGAATACTCAGGTTATACTTGACGAGCTATGCATATAAGATATGACCTCGGAACACGGAGACCGAAAGGTCGGCGTGAATCATATAGTAGATATGATCAACATAGTGATGTTCACCATTGAAACTACTCCATCTCACGTGATGATCGGACATGGTTTAGTTGATTTGGATCACGTGATCACTTAGAGGATTAGAGAGATGTCTATCTAAGTGGGAGTTCTTAAGTAATATGATTAATTGAACTTTAATTTATCATGAACTTAGTCCTGGTAGTATTTTGCAAATTATGTTGTAGATCAATAGCTCGTGGTTGCTTCCCTATGTTTTTATATGTGTTCCTAGAAAATTGTATTGAAAAATGTTAGTAGCAATATTGCGGATTGGATCCGTGATCTGAGGTTTATCCTCATTGCTGCCTGAAGAATTATGTCCTTGATGCACCGCTAGGTGATGGACCTATTGCAGGAAGCGGTCTGAGGCGTTATGAGCGTTTAGCTAGCTCAATATGATGACTACTTGATAGTTTAGTGCACCATGCTTAAATGGCTTAGAATCGGGACTTCAAAGACGTTTTGAGCGTCATGGACCATATGAGATGTTCCAGGAGTTGAAGTTAATATTTCAAGCAAATACCCGAGTTGAGAGATATGAAGTCTCCAACAAGTTCTATAGCTAAAAGATGGAGGAGAATCGCTCAACTAGTGAGCATGTTCTCAGATTGTGCAGGTACTTCAATCGCTTGAATCAAGTGGGAGTTAATCTTCCGGATAAGATAGTGATTGACAGAATTCTCTAGTCACCATCACCAAGTTAGTAAAACTTCGTGATGAACTATAATATGCAAGGGATGACAAAAGTAATTCCCAAGCTCTTCGTGATGTTGAAATCGACGAAGGTAGAAATCAAGAAAGAGCATCAAGTGTTGATGATTGACAAGACCACCAGTCTCAAGGAAAAGGGCAAAGGGAAGAAGGGGAACTTCAAGAAGAACGGCAAGCAAGTTGCTTCTCGAGTGAAGAAGCCCAAGTCTGGACCTAAGCACGAGACTAAGAACTTTTGCTGCAATGGAACTGGTCACTAGAAGCGGAACTATCCCAAGTATTTAGCGGATAAGAAGGATGGCAAAGTGAACAAAGGTATATTTGATATACTGATTATTGATGTGTATTTTACTAGTGTTCGTAGCAACCCCTCGGTATTTGATAATGGTTCAGTTGCTAAGAGTAGTAACTTGAAGCAGGAGTTGCAGAATGAACGAAACTAATTGAAGGGGAAGTGACGATGAGTGTTGGAAGTAGTTCCAAGATTGATATGATCATCATCGCACACTCCCTATGCTTTCGGGATTAGTGTGGAACCTAAATAAGTGTTATTTGGTGTTGAGCATAAATATGATTTGATCATGTTTATTGCAATACGGTTATTCATTTAAGTAAGAGAATAAATTGTTGTTACATTTACATGAATAAAACCTTATATGGTTACACACCCAATGAAAATGGTTCATTGGATCTCGATCATAGTGATACACATATTCATAATATTGAAACCAAAAGATGCAAAGTTAATAATGATAGTGCAACTTATTTGTGTACTTTGCCGTTTAGGTCATATTGGTGTAAAGCGCATGAAGAAAACTCCATGCCGATGGACTTTTGGAATCACTTGATTATGAATCATTTGATGCTTGCGAACCGTGCCTTTTGGGCAAGATGACTAAAACTCCGTTCTCGGAACAATGGAACAAGCTAATGACTTATTGGAAATAATACATACCGATGTATACAATTCAATGAGTGTTGATGCTCGTGGCAAGTATCATTATTTTCGACCTTCACAGATGATTTGAGCAGATATGCGTATATCTTCTTGATGAAACATAAGTCTGAAATAGTTGAAAAGTTCAAAGAATTTCAGAGTGAAGTAGAAAATCATCGTAACAAGAAAATAAAGTTTCTGCGATCTGATCGTGGAGATGAATATTTGAGTTACGAGTTTGGTCTTCAATTAAAACAAAGTGGAATAGTTTCACAGCTCACGCCACCGGAACACCACAACGTTATGGTGTGTCCGAGCGTCAGAACCGTACTTTATTTTTGATATGGTACGATCAATGATGTCTCTTACCGATTTACCAATATCGTTTTGGGGTTATGCATTAGAGACAATGCATTCACGTTTAATGGGGCACCATCTAAATCCGTTGAGACGACACCATATGAACTATGGTTTAACGGTAAACCTAAAGCTGTCGTTTCTTAAAAGTTTGGAGTTTTGATACTTATGTGAAAAAGTTTTCACCGATAAGCTCGAACCCAAATCGGAGAAGTGCGTCTTCATAGAATACCCAAAGGTAACTATTGGGTACACCTTCTATCCACAGATCCGAAGGCAAGTTTTTCGTTGCTAAGATGGATCCTTTCTAGAGAAGAAGTTTCTCTCGAAAGAAGTGAGTGGGAGGAAAGTAGAACTTGATGAGGTAATTGTACCTTCTCCCTTATTGGAAAGTAGTTCATCACGTAAATCAGTTCCAGTGATTCCTACACCAATAAGTGAGGAAGTTAATGATGATGATCATGAAACTTGAGATCAAGTTGCTACCAAACCTCGTAGGTCTTCCGAGCAAAATCCGCACTGAGTGGTATGGTTATCGTGTTCGGAAGTCATGTTACTAGACCATGATGAACCTACGAACTATGAGGAAGCGATGATGAGCCCAGATTCATGAAATGGCTTGAGGCCATGAAATCTGAGATAGGATCCATGTATGAGAAACAAAGTATGGACTTTGATTGACTTGCTCTATGATCGACCAAGCCATGTTAAATAAATGGATCTTCAAGAGGAAGACGGACAACGATAGTAGTGTTACTATCTACAAAGCTCGACTTGTTGCAAAAGGTTTTCGACAAGTTCAAGGGTTGACTACGATGAGACTTTCTCATCCATTAGCGATGCTTAAGTCTGTCCGAATCATGTTAGCAATTGCCACATTTTATGAAATCGGCAAATGGATGTCAAAAACAACATTCTTTAATGGATTTATTAAAGAAGAGTTGTATATGATGCAACCGTAAGGTTTTGTCAATCCTAAAGGAGCTAACAAGATGTGCAAGCTCCATCGATCCATCTATGGACTGGTGCAAGCATCTCGAGTTGGAATATACGCTTTGATAAGATTGATCAAAGCATATGGTTTTATACAGACTTTTGGAGAAGCCTGTATTTACAAGAAAGTGAGTGGGAGCACTACAAAGATTTACGATAAGTATATTGTTGATCGAAATAATGTAGAATTATTCTGCAAAGCATAAAGGAGTATTTGAAAGGAGTTTTTCAAAGAAGGACCTCGGTGAAGCTGCGTACAAATTGAGCATCAAGATCTATTGAGATAGATCAAAAACGCTTGATGAGTTTTTTTTCAATAAGAACATACCTTGTCAAGATTTTGAAGTAGTTCAAAATGGAACAGTCAAAGAAAAGTTCTTGCATGTGTTGCAAAGGTGTGAAATTGAGTAAGACTCAAATCCCGACCACAGCAGAAAAATAGAAAAGAGAATGAAAGTCATTCCCTATGCCTCGATCCATAGGTTCTATAAAGTATGCTATGTTATGTACCGGACCTATTGTATACCTTGCTCTGAATTTTGCAAGGGAGTACAATAGTGATCTAGGAGTAGGTCACTGGACATTGGTCAAGAACATCCTTAGTGAGGACTAAGGAAATATTTCTCGATTATGGAGGTGATAAAAGAGCCCGTCGTAAAGAGTTACATCGATGCAGGCTTTTTACACTGATCCAGATGACTCTAAGTCTCAATCTGGATACATATTATAAGTGGGAGCAATTAGCTAGAGTAGCCCGTCTGCAAGAGCATTGTAGACATAGAATATTTGCAAAATACATACGGCTCTGAATGTGACAGACCCGTTGACTAAAGCTTCTCTCACGAGCAAAACATGATCATCCCTTAGTACTCTTTGGGTGTTAATCACATAACGATGTGAACTAGATTATTGACTCTAGTAAACCCTTTGGGTGTTGGTCACATGACGATGTGAACTATGGGTGTTAATCACATACAGATGTGAATATTAGTGTTGAATCACATGATGATGTGAACTAGATTATTGACTCTAGTGCAAGTGGGAGACTGAAGGAAATATGCCCTAGAGGCAATAATAAAGTTATTATTTATTTCCTTATTTCATGATAAATGTTTATTATTCATGCTAGAATTGTATTAACCGGAAACATAATACATGTGTGAATATATAGACAAATCAAGATGTCACTAGTATGCCTCTACTTGACTAGCTTGTTAATCAAAGATGGTTATGTTTCCTAACCATGAACAAGGAGTTGTTATTTGATTAACAAGGTCACATCATTAGTTGAATGATCTGATTGACATGACCCATTCCGTTAGCCTAGCACTTGATCGTTTAGTATGTTGCTATTGCTTTCTTCATGACTTATACATGTTCCTATAACTATGAGATTATGCAACTCCCGTTTGCACGAGGAACACTTTGGGTGCTACCAAAGCGTCACAACGTAATCGGGTGATTATAAAGGTACATTACAGGTGTCTCCGAAGGTACATGTTGGGTTGGCATATTTCGAGATTAGGATTTGTCACTCCGATTGTCGGAGAGGTATCTCTGGGCCCTCTCGGTAATGCACATCACATAAGCCTTGCAAGCATTGCAACTAATGAGTTAGTTGTGAGATGATGTATTACGGAGCGAGTAAAGAGACTTGCGGTAACGAGATTGAACTAGGTATTGGATACCGACGATCGAATCTCGGGCAAGTAACATACCGATGACAAAGGGAACAACGTATGTTGTTATGCGGTCTGACCGATAAAGATCTTCGTAGAATATGTAGGAGCCAATATGGGCATCCAGGTCCCGCTATTGGTTATTGACCGAGAGGTGTCTCGGTCATGTCTACATAGTTCTCGAACCCGTAGGGTCCGCACGCTTAACGTTTCGATGGCGGTTACTATGAGTTGTTATGATGTTTCTGTACGAAGGTTGTTCGAGTCCCGGATGAGATCACGGACGTGACGAGGAGTCTCGAAATGGTCGAGACATAAAGATTCATATATTGGAAGTCTATGTTTGGACATCGGAAGTGTTCCGGTGAAATTAGGAATTTTACCAAATGCAGGGAGGTTACCGAACCCCCGAATACTAATGGGCCAACATGGGCCTTAGTGGAAAGGAGAGAAGGGGCCCAAGTGCTGGTCACCTTCCCCCTTCCCTAGTCCTATTAGGACTAGGAGAAGGGGCGCCCCTCTCTCTCCCTTCCCACTTGGGGAAACCTAGTTGGACTAGGATTGGGGGAATCCTACTCCTAGTAGGAGTAGGACACCTGGCGCACCTCCCTTGGCCGGCCAGCCCCTCCTCCTTCCCTCCTTTATATATCACAGGCAGAGGGCACCCCATGACACACAAGTTGATC
Source organism: Aegilops bicornis (assembly GCA_021605145.1). Classification (NCBI taxonomy): domain Eukaryota; kingdom Viridiplantae; phylum Streptophyta; class Magnoliopsida; order Poales; family Poaceae; genus Aegilops; species Aegilops bicornis. Next base: position 434,838,475 of record CM038670.1, on the reverse strand, counting down.
CTTGAGATCTTTCCTTAGCCGTGTGCGGTGCCCCTTCCACCATATTACACCTCAAGAATACCGTGGCGGAGCTTAGGCGAAGCCCTCGCCCGGTGGAACATCATCATCGTCACCACGCCGTCGTCTTGTGAAACTCTCCCTCAACACTCGGCTGGATCGGAGTTCGAGGGGCGTCATCGAGCTGAGCGTGTGCAGAACTCGGAGGTGCCGTGCGTTCGGTACTTGGATCGGTTGGATCGTGAAGAAGTACGACTACTTCCTCTACGTTGCGTCAACGCTTCATTGTGGGTCTACGAGTACGTAGACGACACTCTCATCTCGTTGCTATGCATCACCATGATCTTGCGTGATCGTAGGAAAATTTTGAAATTACTACGTTCCCCAACAGAGGAAAGGGTGATGCAGCAAAGTAGCATAAGCATTTCACTCAGTTTTTGAGAACCAAGGTATCAATCCAGTAGGAGACTACACGCAATTCCCTCGTACCTGCACAAACAAATAAGAACCTTGCAACCAACGCGATAAAGGGGTTGTCAATCCCTTCATGACCACTTGCAAAAGTGAGATCTGATAAAGATAATAAGATAAATATTTTTGGTATTTTTGTGGTATAGATAAATATTGCAAGATAAATAATAAACTAGAATTGTAGATTGAAACCTTATATGATGTAAAGTAGACCCGGGGGCCATAGGTTTCACTAGTGGCTTCTCTCAAGATAGCATGTATTATGGTGGGTGAACAAATTACTGCCGAGCAATTGATAGAATAGTGCATAGTTAAGATGATATCTAAGGCAATGATCATGAATATAGGCATCACGTCCGTGTCAAGTAGACAAAACGATTCTGCATCTACTACTATTACTCCACATATCGACCGCTATCCAGCATGCATCTAGAGTATTAAGTTCATAAGAATGGAGTAACGCATTAGGCAAGATGACATGATGTGGAGGGATAAACTCAAGCAATATGATATAAACCCCATCCTTTTATCCTCGATGGCAACAATACAATACGTGCCTTGCTGCCCCTGCTGTCACTAGGAAAGGACACCGCAAGATTGAACCCAAAGCTAAGCACTTCTCCCATTGCAAGAAAGATCAATCTAGTAGGCCAAACTAAACCGATAATTCGAAGAGACTTGCAAAGATATCAAATCATGCATATAAGAATTCAGAGAAGAATCAAATAATATTCATAGATAATCAAGTTCATAAACCCACAATTCATTGGATCTCGGCAAACACACCGCGAAAAGAGTTGCATCGAGTAAATCCCCAAGAGAATCGAGGAGAACTTTGTATTGAGATCCAAAGAGAGAGAAGAAGACATCTAGCTAATAACTATGGACCCGAAGGTCTGTGGTAAACTGCTCACGCATCATCAGAGAGGCCATGGTATTGATGTAGAAGCCCTCCGTGATCGATTTCCCCTCCCGCAGAGCACCTGAAAAGGCCCCAAGATGGGATCTCACGGGTACAGAAGGTTGCGGTGGTGGAAATAGGGTTTCATCATGCTCCTGGATGTTTTCAGGGTATATGAGTATATATAGGCGAAAGAAGTAGGTCGGTGGAGCCACGAGTGGCCCACGAGGGTGGGCGCACGCCTACCCCCTGGGCCCGCCCTCCTACCTCATGGCCGCCTCGTTGATTCCTTGACGTCCACTCCAAGTCTCGCGGATTGCATTTGTTCCGAAAACGATCCTCGCGAAGGTTTCATTCCGTTTGGATTCCGTTTGATATTCCTTTTCTACGAAACACTGAAATATGCAAAAACAAGCAATTTGCACTGGGCTTTCGGTTAATAGGTTAGTCCTCATAAAAATATAAAAGTGCATAATAAAGCCCATTAAACTTCCAAAACAGATAATATAATAGCATGGAACAATCAAAAATTATAGATACGTTGGAGACATATCACCGCCCACCGTTGCCTGTGATCTGGATGGGGTTGGCGCCGGCCTCCCGTGGCCCACTATTGATGATGGCGTAGGTGGCGTTGGCGCGTGTAGATAGGGCTCCCAGAAACCTTCTTCTTTTGTTCCCTGCGAGGAATTGAGACGAACCCCGTTGGGGCGTGTAAAGGATATGTGTTGCCTTTTGTTGATATTGCCCTTATTATGAAGATTTACGCCTGCATGTCTTGCTTAGGCTCCGTCCCCCCTTTCCAACCTTGTGGTAGCTTGGTGCTCTACGCCGACAGGTCCCAGTCCCCAGGTAGGCTGCAGCCGTCACCGGTATGCCAGGTCGCTATGCCGTGGTCAAGGCCAGGAGGTGAGCGGCCCGAGGTCCAGTAAGAGCTCCTGAGGCGCGATGCTCAAGAGGTCCCATTTAGCATGCAAGCAGCTACCTAAAGGTAGGAAAGGGAGGCGATGTCGCTGTAACAAGGCTGCAAGAGATGGGAATCCTATGCCGTAGCGCTCGGCTGACCCGAGTGCGAAACTTATCTTAGCAGTCCAGAGTTGATTCCTTGTCGTAGCCAGGTTAGCCCGTGCGAGCTTCCCCCTCTTTTCCGCGCTCTTCTGTGTGCTCTACGTCCTTGGGTCCCGACCCTCGAGCGAGCTCAGCCGCCGCTGGTATGCCAGGTCGTGATGCCGTGGTCAAGGCCAGGGGGTGAGGGATGGAGGGCCAGTAAGAGCTCCTGAGGCGTGATGCTCAGGAGCCCCCCTTTTAAAACACAAGCGAATTGCATGGGAAAAGAGGGAGCCCGTGGTACCGCCTGCTGTCACCCTCGGGAGGTTCCTGCAGGTTAGTGCGAGGAGGGATACAGATTGCAACCACGCCTGCCAGCCTGCCACTGGTCGTTACACAAGAAGATGAAGGCACTGAGGGCCTGGGGAGGTGACGTGCACGGGGCGTGCCGCGAGCCAGAGCTCGGCCGCTCAGATTTGTCAGCGTTGCAGGGACGGACCCGAGCACAAGTGTCCTGCCAGCATGAGTAGCCCCCATTGCGGGATGAGCAAGGGGCCGATCGGCGATGCAGGCGGCCACGGTGGGTGATAATCAAGCAGGTGATAACCATAGATAACTCATGCGATGGAACAAGCTAGCTTATATAGATGCAAGAACGATACATGCCACTGGGACTGACCGAGGATGATGCAGCCCGAGGGGCGCCCCCAACAGAGTAAGCTAAATATGTAAAAAGATACATGTCGCGGGGGGCAGGCCCATGCGACCTGGGAATAATGCAGCCCGAGGGGTGCTCCTAGCTGAATAAACTTGGAAAATGTCACCTGGTTCCGTTGTTGAAGGAGTGTTGGGGTAGCCGAAGGCGCGCGATGAAGAAGTCACTCCTCATGAGCCGCCAGGGCCCTGAGCCTCTGGAGGCTCTGGGGGCTCGGGTGGTTCCTTGACGACCGTCTCCATCTCTGCTAGGACTGCATGATGCCTGGCCTCCTGAGCCCCAAGATGCTCCGTAGATGACGCTGGTAGGCGGCCGCCACGTTCGGCAGGCCAAATGGCATGCAGACATAGCTGTGAGGTGGGCCCTCGCACCGCCCAATGCGCGAAGGCCAAAAGCACTCCTAAGTTGCGGCCTTGTTAAGCCCTGGGATGTTGATGCAGACACGCAGCCCGCCGTCCTCGCTAGAATGGGGAGCTGCACCAGGTGGACGGCGGTCGTCGCGCATGGTCCTTGCTTCTTGAAGCTCCTGGGTGGCCTTGACGATGAACTCCTGAGCACCGGGCGCTCCTCGCCTAACGCCCTCTTGAGGGAAACGCGCCGCAAAGCACGCCTCCACGTGGTGCCCGAGCGCCTCCCTCGTGATGTTGGCTAGGTCTGAGGCCCTCCAAAAGAGAGCCCCGGAGCCTCGCCCGAGGAGGGCGCCGGGTGCGCCTTCCTATGTGAGGGAGGGTGGCGCCCCAGGTGCGGGCGCTTATCCTGAGGCGGCGTTGCTGGAGACACCGCTCTCCTGAGGCCCTGTGCGGAGTAGTTGCTTCTTCTTCTTGGGGATGGCCTCAGGCGGGTACAGGGTGCCTCGGTCATCGGGGTCGTCAATCGCTGCGGCTTCGGAGGCGCGTTCAAGGGAGCACACTGCATCTCTTTCTTCACACGGAACCGTGATGATGCCGCCACTCCCTGGCATCTTGAGGACATTGTAGCCGTGGTGGGTCACCACCACGAATTTGGCCAACGCTGGATACCCGAGGATGGCGTTGTACGACAGACGGATGTGGGCGACATCAAAGTCGATGAGCTCGGTGTGGTAGTTGTCATGCTGGCCGAAGGTGACGGGAAGGCGGACCTGCCCTATCAGGGTGGTGGAGCCGTCGGTCACTCCTGAGAAGGACTTGGCAGGTTGTAGCTGATCGTATGGCACTTGGAGGCTGTCGAATGTCTCGACGGACAGGACATTGAGCCCTGCGCCGCCGTCGATGAGGGTCTTGGGGACTTAGAGGTTGCTGATGACGGGCGAGCAGAGCATCGGGAGGGCGCCGACGGTCGCCGCACACTTGAGCTGATCCGATGAACTGATGGTGATGGCGCACTTGGACCACCTAAGCGGGCGCGTGGCCTCGAGCCTGGGAAGGGTTGCGTTCACTTCGCGAGCAAACTGCTTGAAGATGCGCTGGCAAGCTGGGGCCTGAGCACCGCCCAAGATGCAAGAGATGGCATGCGGCTCCTGGAAACCCCCAGCCCCCTCGTCCTGATGGTGGTCGTCGTTCCTTCTTGGCGGCGGCGGCAGCGGAGGTAGGCTAGCATTGTCCCGAGGATGGTACTCATGAGGCTGGTCCCTCCAGGCGCCCTCGCGAGGCTGGTCCTGCCAGCGGTCCTCGCGAGGCTGGTCGCGCCACTCCTGATGGGGGCCGCGGTCGTCCCAGCTTCCTCCACTTCGTCCTCCTCCTCGACCGTAGCCCTGGTCATTGCGTTCGGGGCGTCGACCGAAGCGTCCATCTCGAATGGCCCTGGGCTCTTGGCAGTCATTGGTGTTGTGGTTGTGTACATTATGGAAGGCGCAGAACGGTCGGCTGCCCTTGGATGACTCGGGGAGGTCCCGGCCGCGCTTCGTGTCTGGCTCCGCCGTGAGCACGGCCACCCCCTTGCGCTTCACGTCCTTGGCCATGGCTTTCTTCTCCTCTGGGTCGGTAGCAGGGAGCTCGAGGAGGGAAAGGCGCCCTTCCTTAGCTCTTGCACACTTGGTCGCCATGTTGAACATCTCCAGAGCCGTGCATAGCTCTTCGTGGATGTCGAGCTCCTCCTTGATCTTGATGTCACGGACACCATCGGAAAACACTGAGATGATGGCCTCGTCCGTCATCTTGGGGATCTTGAGGCGAAAGTTATTGAAACACTGGATGTACTTCTGCGGGGTCTCCCCTGGCTGCTGCTTGATGCGGCGTAGGTCACCCGCGGCCGGCGGGTGGTCGCGAGTGCCCTGCAAGTTGGCGACGAAGCGGTCGCGCATCTCACCCCAGGAGGAGATCGAACCTGGGGGCAGGTTCAGGAGCCACGAGTGAGCACCATCTTTGAGAGCCATGGGAAACTAGTTTGCCATGACTTTCTCGTCGCCGTTGGCCGCCTCGATGCTCAGCTCGTAGAGCTGCAGAAACTCCACATGGTCGGGGGTGCTATCATAGCACGGAGGCAGGTCTGGCTTGAACTTGCCCGGCCAAACGATGCTACGGAGCTCCGAGGTGAAGGCACGCTAGCCAGCAGTAGCCACCGGGGCCCGCCACGGAGGGGGAGCTTGGTCTTGGTGCCTACGTACCGCCACTGCTGGCGGCACTCGGTCTTGACGTGGTGGCGCCGGGAGCGCAGGAGCGTCTTCTCTGGGTCTAAGAATCTCCTGGGAGCTTTTTTTCTTCATGCGTGGGCGCCCGGCGCAGCGGGTCGCGCCGGGGGGCCACGCATCATGGTGCCAAGGCACCGTCTTGTTGTGGAGGTGGCGGAGGCGCTCCGTGCGCTACATCGCCCGCAGCTGGCGGAGGGCGAGGCAGCGAGAGAGACGGTGCGGGAAAGCCCCCAGCAGCGCTGACGAGCTTGGCGATGCGGTCCAACCAGTCCTCGTAGAGGTCGTCAACCGGGCGGTAGCGCAGGAGCTCACGTGCCATGAGCAGCGCGGCCTGCGCGGCTGTGGGCGCGCGACGAGCGTGGGATGATGAACCAGCCGGGGTCAATGACGGAGTGGCGGTGTGGTCGTCCCGCCGCACCTAGGGGTGCAGTGAGGATGCTTGCTGCTAGTTTCCCGCCGGGCCGGTGGCGGCGTTGGAGGCGGGTGATGGAGAACGACGGGGAGGCCCACCGACAGGGGCCCTCTGAGCGACACTGGCGGCGAGAGCAGCCCGACGCTCGGCGCGGGCTCGACGTGTGTCTGCCATGGACACGGTGGAGCGGGGGAGCGTGGATCGACGGAAGGAAAGCTTCAGCGCACCCCTACCTGGCGCGCCAAATGTTGGATTTCGGGTTGGCAAAACCCTTAAGGTTCGAACATTGGGGTGCGCACGAAGATCTCTCCCTCCCCCTAGCTTGCTCACTCTCCATGATCTCAAAGCTCAGCACGTCAAACTCGAAGAACAGGGTACACAAGAGTTTATACTGGTTCGGGCCACCGATGTGGTGTAATACCCTACTCCAGTTTGGTGTGGTGGATTGCCTTGTAGGCTGAGGATGAACTAGTACAAGGAAAGAGCAGCCTCCCGAGGAGAGGTGTTCTTGGGCTCGGTGAGCTTGTGTGGTTAAGGACGATCTCAATCCCCCCCACTAAGGTTTTGGCTAGTCCTATTTACAGAGGCCCGGGTCCTCTCCCCAAATGTTAGGCGCGAAGGGATCCGACAACGGCCAATTTGAAGGGGGGCAGCTAGTACAAGCTATCCTGACAAAAGGTGGTCTTCGCTTGCCAAAGGCTCTAGTGGTGACGGCCCCGTGGGCTCTGCGATGACCTCTGTCCTGCTGTCCTGCTGGTCTCGGTCTCGTTGCATCGATATGGAAACCTTTGCATGATGCCTCGGGACTCCTCGCCTGCGCTTGCCCCTTTAGCACCAAAGAGGCAGTGGGTACTCTGCGCCCGCTGGTGCCCGCTTGGTGCCTGCCTAGCCTTGGTCGTCATGGCTAACGTCATGGGAACCTCACGAGGTGCCCCTCGCCTTGATCTCTCCGCTCCTCGCGAGCCAGCCTAGTGAGGCCGCCCCTATGAAGGTCTTGTGTCGTCCGCCTCACGAGGCTTGGCCCCTCGCGAGGGTCTTGAGTGTTTGCTAGTGAAGATGGTCCGTACCAGGCCGTTGGAGGAGCCACACCATGGGCCGCAGACAGGCATGTCTGGGGACCCCCGTTCCCAGAACGCAGACAGGCGCGCCAAAGATGTCGATGGAAACGACACCTATGGGATCACGGGGAATGCCATCTACGGTTGGCGGGTGCGGGGCTGTGGAAAGAGCGGGTTTAGAAGATCAACACAGGAATTTATCCAGGTTAGGGCCGCAAGTGGTGCGTAATACCCTACTCCTGCTGGTTTGTGTTTATCTAGTGTTCTTGGACTATCTACAAAGCGTGCAGGGTCCAAAAATTCCGTATCCTCCTCCAGTATGCCTCGGCCCTACTTTTATAGCCAAAGGGGGTGCCACAGCGGCACATAGGAGGTGGAAAGTTTGTACAGCACACAAGTCTATCCCCTGACACCGTAGGACAAAAGCATTTAATGCACTGCCGATGTGCCCTCTCACTTTATCGGGGACGCTAAGGAAACTCGTCCCGTCCGCCGCCGCTTCGCCTCGCTCCAATGCGCGTTCAGGCTGACTAGGCGTGCAGCGCCACACTGGCTGGCTGGCTGATGAGTTGGTGCGGTGGCAGATTCTTCACGAAGATCTGCATGCCACCATGCAGGTGCTTGCTGAGTTGGCCTGGAAGCTACACGTCGCCACGTAGGTGCCTGCCTTGTTGGTGGGTTGACTTCTGTGTTGGAACGGCGGTGGATCCTTGGCAGGTGGGGGCCTGGCTGCAGCCCCGTAGATGTCTCCGGCAAGGGTCTTGCCGGGGTCTCGCAGGTGTCCCTAGCGAGGGTCTTGCCGGGGGTCTTGTGAGCATCCCCGGCAAGAGTTTCCGTCTTCTGGTTCTCATCTAGTCTTGTACGTTCTTGGTCTTTACAAATATCTGCATGCCACCATGCAGGCGCCTCCCGAGGCTTGGTTCCAATGTTGTCGATGGTGTCGGAACTCTTAGGCTCAAGGGTGGCAGCTCTGCTAGTGTTGGGTAGGTTGCCCTGACAAGGCCCTTGCCGGGGCTACGTAAGCTGCCCCGGCAAGGCTCCTGCCGGGGAGAGCCCACCTTGTCCCTTTGCTCCTCGCGCCTTTGTCTTGGCGTTGCTCTGATAGTCTTGTGTCTTTGCTTCCTCTTCAGTCCTGCCAAGCACGGCCGCAGGCATGTGGCTGTGACTGCCCACGCATAAGTAAAGGGGTACAAAAAGGACCCCTAGTTTTGTACACTGACAGAGTTCTCTCGGTACACCCGGCATGTCTGAAGGCTTCCATGCAAAGATTTTCCGATTCTCACGTATGAACTCGGTGAGCGCGCTTTCGTATTTCGGATCCATATTGGCACTGATAGTGAATTGCTGAGATGAGTCGCCAGGGACAAAGTCAACCTGCTCGGTATCATCCACCGATTTAAACTTCAACAAAGGATCATGCTTTGTGGTTGGCTTCTTCAACAGAGTCATATCAGCCGGTTCAACATTGTCTTTATAAAACTTAAGTTCCTTTGTTGCACAGGCAGACTCAGCGTAAGCAGCATCACCTTCTTCACATTCCAAGGCTATCTTCTTGTTACCATGTACCGTGATGGTACCTTTGCGACCTGGCATCTTAAGCTGCAAATACACATAACAAGGCCGCACCATAAACTTGGCGTAAGCCGACCGTCCGAACAGAGCATGATAGGGGCTCTTGATTTTAACCACTTCAAATTTCAATGTCTCAGCCCTGTAATCATGTTCATTGCCAAAAGCCACTTCCAAGGCTATCTTACCCACTGGATAAGCCGACGTACCAGGCCCCACTCCATGAAAGACTGTAGAGGACGGATTAACATCTTTGTCAGTTAAATTCATCCGGCGGGAAGTATCATAATAAAGGATATTGATACTGCTGCCTCCGTCCATAAGCACCTTAGTGAACTTGTAACCTCCAACCTGAGGAGCTACCACCAAAGCCAGCTGACCCGGATTGTCAATCCGGGGCGGCTGATCCTCACGACTCCATACAATTGGCTGCTCTGACCATCACAAGTATCGAGGGACTACCGGATCAACCGTGCTCACCGCTCGTTTATGAACCTTCTGATCTCGCTTGCACAGGCTTGTGGTGACTACATGATATTGGCCACTATTCAGCTGCTTTGGATTACTCTGATACCCAGACTGTTGTTGCCGGTTACCCTGACCGGGTTGTTGACCATAACCGCCCTGATTACTATGGCCCTGATATCCGGAATTTGAGCCGCCACCACCAAATCCGGGCCCATGAGAGCCGGATCCCGACTCGCCGTGTGGGCCATTATTGTTATTGTGGTCCTGGTGAGAGCCGGAATTCTTGTATTCCTTCATGATAAAACAATCTTTCCACAGGTGAGTCGACGGTCTATCTTGGTAGCTGTGCTTTGGGTAGGGTTGTTTCCACATCGCTTCAAGGTTGAACTTCGGTCCTCCCATTCGCGGAAATTACTTTCCCTTCCGACGTCGATTGTTATTCTATGTATTAGTATTAGCCACAAAATCTGACCCGTCGTTAGGCTGCTTGCGCTTACCATTACTACCCTGGTTATGACCTATCATGTTTGACTATTGCCCTTTTCCATTGCTGTTCTTCTTCCCCTTATTGGACCTCTCCTCATCAGACTCAGGATCCTTAGTATTGTCAGAATTGGCATATTTGATGAGAGCCGCCATGAGCTCTCCCATGTCGTTGTAGTGACGTTTAAGCCGCCCTAACTTTTGCTTGAGAGGGGTGACACAGCAATTTTTCTCCAGAATTAGAATAGCAGAGCCGGCGTTGATGCTATCCGATGAATGGATAATGGCGGAAACCCGTCGGACCCAATGGTGTGCCGACTCATCCTCACACTGGACACAAGCGTCTAGGTCGATGATCGACAGAGGCTGTTTGCACATATCTTTGAAATTCTGAATAAAATGCGCTTTCAACTCCGCAAATGAATTGATAGAATAATAGGGCAATCCCTTCAACCAGGTTTGAGCCGGCCCATCCAACATCATGGTGAAGTATTTGGCGCACACAGCATCATTGACATCCAACATCTCCATAGCCAACTCGTAGCTCTCAATCCAAGCCTCAGGAGGTTGATCAGCTGTATAATTGGCCACCTTTCGAGGACCCTTGAATTCTTTAGGCAACCGCTCATTGCGAAGAGCCGGCGCTAGGCATGGCACCCCCACTGTCCTAGAAGTCCTCCCGGCTTCTACAGACACTGAAGGGTTACGCTGGAGCTATTGGTGAGCCGCTAATTGAGCCGCCAGCTCTGCCTCTTGACGTGCCCTAGCCTGATTCAATAGGGCCTGAACATTGTTATCATCACGCGGCGAGTTATACCCATGGGGCGGGTTACGGCTCCGCTCACTGCTGGAAACTGCCGGTGATTCAATGCGCCAGCTATAACTTCGACTCTGGCGAGGAGTTGAATGAATTTCCTCACGACTGTATGAGTAAGCCGCCTGCTGAGCTACCGCCATCTGAAGAAGCTCCACTGCCTTTTGGGCCTCGATCGCCATGGGAGACTCACCTTCCACAGGAAGAGCCGCCAGCCACGAAGCCGTGGAAATCATGTTATCTAGCGGGTTGGAATAGTGACCCAGTGGTGTTAACACCTACTATGGCGGGGTTAAGTTCAAACGAGGCGGGTATGCTACGCGCAGTTGAGCCGTCGCCCTGGCCATGGGCGCCTCGGCGACCTGGGTCACGCCGGGCGGGTTGCTTGTTCCTGCCCTAGGTGTTTTGAAAAGATTCCTTGCCTCAAACTCCGGGGGTAGACGGCTCTGGTGCCTTCTTCGCATAATGGCGCTTGAGGCGTTCTGGTCGAGGTTTAACCGGAAAGTTTCTGCTTGGATCCGTTGCAACTCGGCTTCTAACGCGGTTCGCTCCATTGCCATCCTGGCATTTTCTGCATTAAGCTCCTCTCGAGCCTGAACTACCTCCTCCCGCAGTTTCGCAACTTCCACCTTATGCTGAGCATGACTCACCGGAGTCACCTCTGCGGCGAAAGGAGTTGCCAGAGCATCCATGTGTTCAGATAAGACCTGAGCTGGTGAACGTGCTGAAATGCTTGCACCAGCCGTCGCAGCAGCTGTTGAACTAGAGGTCATAACTGCTGAAGTTGATGAATTCAGGATATGTTGTGTGCCGGCCATGAAGATGGCAGCCCTGCTCGGTGGCTCCTAGGGGTCCGAAATACTGCCGCCGTCGGAACAGCCTCCCAGCCCACCATCTTGCAATTGATAGATCGATTCGGTTTCGCCAGTTGAGGACTCATCACCTGAGTAGATGGTTACTCTCAACCTGACATTGAACCTTCCTGGAGATCCGCCCCATGAATAAAGCCAACGAAAGCATGCTTCCTGGCGGGTTGGATCGTGGTCGGTCGTGTACGCTGAGCCATCTCGATGGTGTCGGTGCAGATGTCCGGCTCAGGCTCCGACTCTCCAATATTGCTGATGAAGATGTGAATTCCGCCAAAGGGGACCCGGTACCCGTACTCGATTGAGTCGGCCTAAGGACCCCAGCCAACATCCTCGATGTAGAGCTTGCCGTGGAGACTCTTGGTCATCCGGCCCACGGCGTATCCCTTGATCCCTAAGAAGCTGCCCTCCAAGAACTCGAAACCACCGTGCTCTGGCCCCATGGTGGGCGTCAACTGTCATGGATTTGTCATGACAGATGCCCTAATGAACGGACTTAGGTGTGGAGCCATCGCAACTAGGTTTGCTTGAAGGGTTGAATGGGACAAAGGACACAGAGATTTTACCTAGGTTCAGCCCCTCACAACGAGGTAAAGGCCTACGTCCTGCTTCTAGTTGTATTGCTTGAGTTTCGATTACTAGGGAGCGAATACGCTTGACCTAGTTCTCGATTGCTTGTTGCTTGAGTTAACCCATCGTCGGGTCTCACCTTTATATACACAGGTGGAGACCCGGAGGCTTACAGAGTCCCGTCCGGCTCACTCAATGTAACCGGGTCGGTTTCTAACTAATCATGCCTTACAGAACAAGTCTTCATACAACGGTTCATAGGCCCAGGTCTTGGGCCTTTACCAGGCCTGCCTCCATGAGCCGCCACCTTCGTACTTCTCCTTGGGCCTAATTGGACCTTCTTCATGTTAAGCCGCCAACAGTGAAACGCAGCCCCTCCTGGGCGGGTCACACCTAGGAGCTATATCGCCAACAATCTCGCTGAGTGCCTTCAGTCTTTCCTGGACACAAGCCGCTTGCACATCAAAGGGGGCTCCTCAAGCATCACACCTGGGAGCCCTTACCAGCCCGCGGAGCCCTACAACCTCTGGCCTTGTTAGGCATGTGCCCTAACATACCGGCGATGATCGTAGCACACTCAGGGGCTGGGTCTTAGTGACGTAGAGCATGAAAGCATGTAAAGAGGAAAACAGGCCTCACGAGGGAACAAAAATTGCAGGAAACATAAACTTGCAACATCATTACAAAACAATGTCTTCATGCCCCCACGTGGCCACGTTCACTTGATATAGGACATACTGGGAAGGAAGTCCTAAGACGACAAGGAGTTGTCACAGGTACCCTCACCGTTGCCAATGATGTTGACGTCCTCGTCGCTGACCTTGCTGACGTTCGTGAACCGCGGGACGAAGTCCGCCATGTGGTCTCGCACCTCCTTCTCGAGGCCATCGTGAAGCTCCGCCAGGACAGGGTTCATCACCTTGTCGAAGTCGAGGTTGGCGTCAACGTGGAAGAGGTTGCTGAAGAGCTGCATTGTCGCTTGGCTTACAAGGCTGTGGCACTCATCCTCGATGGTTGAGTCCATGCTCGTGGCCCCTCCTCCATCTTCCCCATGAGCTTGGTGAAGAAGTTGAGGTATCTGGCATCATTGTCGTTGAGGGGATCCACAGTTTTCTCGTCGGTGAAGCGCGCGACAGCCCCCCGTGCGCGCTACGAGAGGTTGTGGAATATCTTGTTGCAACCGTCGTGCTGCCGCAGTGCCTACACGTGGTCGTCCCTGGCCCTCTCGATGACAAGGAGACGCCACCCACCTGCATATGGAGGGAGGCCAGCGCCCCCTCCATATCTGCCTTCGCCGCCAGCGCCTGCTCCCGCGCGGCATCCGCGTCCTTCAGCTCTTTCATGAGGCGGGAGTTCTCGGCCTTCAGCTTGCTCTGCTTCTGCGTGAAGCGGTCCTACTGGAACTTCAGCTTCTCGTGGTGGTCCTTGACAAGTACCTCGCGCTTAGTCTTGGACTTAGCGTCGACGTCAGCCTTGTACTTCTTCTTCCGCTCCTCCAGCTAGGCGTTCTCCTTGGCAAAGAGCTCATCGTAGTAAGCCTGGGTGGCCACCACCTCCTAGTCCATCATCGCCAGGTGCTCACGCTCTGCTTCTTGCTCAGACGTAGGGCCGGCCCTAGGCGAACTCGATGACATGGGCCCTATGCGTGTGCATGATAATAACCAAATTTAGAGTAACTTTCATTCACACATCTTTAGTTAAAATTTGACTATAATAATTCAAATGACTCCATCGAGAACAATAATAACCAAATCCGAACTGACTCCATCAACAACAATATTACTAAAAAGAACGCAAAATGAAACTAACATGACATGATTACCTCAAATAAGAACCAAATTAGGCTGACTCCATCGACAACAATAATACTCCAGTGCTTCAAAAAAATTTCTTCGGGCATTTCTAGGTAAGATGGGAGACTAATTTCCTAAATCATGAAGAAAAGAATTAGGAATTTATACACTGGATGATTGGAACCCTAGACATGTACATAGAATGACAAAAAATAGATACATTGGATTAGAAAATTTTATAACTTCGTGCATACTGAAATTGGAGGATGGGTCATGGATGTATAATTGAATATGTACATACTAATTAAAGAATAAAATAAATTGCTGAAATTGTCAAATTGGGGTTTGGGGGATGGACAGGAACTAAGGAACATGGTTCGAATCATGGAAAAGTTCAAACGTACTGACTTAGACTTTCAGGGATTCAATCCCTGGGATTGGGGACAGCCGGACAACGTTGCATTCTTCAGGCTTGCTTGCAGTCGACCAAGTAGCCGGATGTATAGGTATTGCCACGGTGCCGCCTTGCCGGATGCCGGATGGTCGGGTTGCCGGACTGCCGTGCGGCGCGCGCAGCTCCAGGGCCGACCGGGGCCTGGGCGACGCGGCAATGCGCGGAGCGAGGAGGCCGACGGTACAAGGTCGACGAACCTACGATGGAAAATGATTAGTCTTGCTTGGCAACTAGTGTGACTCATGGCACTTCACGTTCGCTAATCCATCGGCGATGGCTAGCTATATGATAGGCCTAGTCCATCTTATTTCTTTTCTTTTGTATTTTTTTACTTATTTTTGCTGGGCCATAGTATATATATATTCCGCTAATATTCGCAGAATAACTATTCTGATAACACTTCCGCATTGCATGCTCAATGCAAGTGCATGTCATTGTTTGAAACAAGTGTGCTGCAGCACTCAGGCGAGTGAACTTCCCGTCGCAAAAAAACTGCACGATGTGTTTTTTCGGTACCTTTTTCACACTAATTTTTTAACCATTTATCGGAACAAGGCATGTATTATACGGTTGAAAAGCTATGGATTAGGCGCAAGTTCGTCATGTTGAACACTTTCCGAAATTCCTCACGGTTTAAGAGCAGTTTTAAAAACGGTGTGGGCGCACGACGAGTGGCAGCGAGCATTTTTTCACGTTTTTTTCTAAACCACTCGCCAGAATGAAGCAAATGATACACTGTTGGAAAGATATCATCGAGGCGCATCTTTTTCATATGTATTATTTTCTCTAACTTGTTATGGTTTAAGAGCAGTTTTAAATTTAGTAAATCGCGGAATCCTGTTTTTTCGAATTTTTTGCAATTTTTGTACTGTTTTCGCTCCAGTTTTTGAACTGTTTGTCAAAACGAGGTGTGTGATACACCGTTGGAAAGATACGAACGAGGCACAACTTTCATGTGCTGAAATGTTTTTGAGATTCTTTATGGTTTTTAGTTAATTTGGAAAATCATGCGGCTGACGACGACAAGCAGCGACCGTTTTTCGTGAATGTTTTACAAACGTTGTTCGAAATGATTCAAATTATACATTGTTGGAAAGATATCGATGAGGCACAACTTTTTCATGTAGAACACTCTCTCCGATTCCTTACGGTTTAAGAGCAATTTTGATTTTGACGAAATGCGGACACTGTTTTTTTGCGACACCAAAATCGTCCTATGTACTGCATCAGACAGAAAACTGCACTGCTTTAGACTGAAAACTGCACTGCATCAGACGGTCAAGTCAACTTCATAATTTCTTTTGTCGAACGTAGTTTTTTCTCATACAAGTTTTTGTTGTCTTTTTTTCAATTTTTTGTGAATGAGAGTGGACCGCAGAGAGGAGGCAAGTGAACCGCGACATATATCAAAGTGAACCGCATTACTTTTTTGTTGTTTCCCCAATATTCCTGCACTTTCACATCGGGCGCAAGTGAGCAACATCGCTCTCAAAAGTGAAATGCATTATTTTTTTCTAGTGAACTTCAATACCATTTATTTCAATCATCCCACAAACGAAACAGTTTGCATTAGAAAAAGAAGCGAACCTCTTGTGGGCATTTCTTTGCTATTTTTTTACGAAGCGAATCTAGCACTTGGCATAACACACAGAGATCACACAACACAACAAAAGAAATAAAAAAATAACATGTATCAGGTGGCTACCGAACTACACACTCCTAGCTGCAAAACCACGAGTATGTTTGTTGATGAGCTGCACGGGGTCGCCATCTGTACTGCTTTGTCGAGGGCGCCTGGGAACTCATCGGGCATAATTTTTTTTGACAAAAAAACACGAGCGAAGTGCACTTCCACGGGCGCCGAACCAAACTGCAATTCGACCATCGCCAAACTGCTTACCCCAAAAAAGAACTACACGTCCACGGGCGCCCAACCACATGCCCCCACACACCGAACTGCATGCCGCCGGCGATGAGCTGATACAACCACAGTCGTGGTGAACACCACCACAGCGGCTCCCACACGGGAGGGGAGTGGGGCCGTGCAGATTGGTAGAGCTCCACCGCGGGGCTGATGCAGGGCGGCAAGGCAAGGCAGGGCTGTGGTAGAAAGAACTATCGGGAAGGGAGCTCATCGAGTCAGGGGCATGGGGGAACCATATCGGTACTGGTTGGGGGGCGGTGGAGACTGGGCATGAAGAATCTCGCCGGATCATTCACGAGGCCGCACCGGAGGAGAACCCTCTACCTCCACTCTGTTTGTGTAGGCGCGTCGATGTTGTGGGCGAACTGCATGCCCCCGTTGGCCAAGCTGCACTTCCCCGTGGTCAGGACTGCACGCCCGTGTGTAGAGTCATGGTCGCCGACTTTGACAACTAGGCGGGCAGCAAGGACGAAGGCGTCCTCGCCGGAGAGGAGTGAGGGTAGGCCGCCTGCTCTTCTCATCGGGGATCTACTCCTGCCGGATCCATGGCAGAGAGGAGTAGCTGGGGTCGGGCTCACTGGATCTGCAGCGGAGACTGAGGCCAGGCTTGGTGGGGAGCTCTCTCCTCCAGGGTCGCCGGGCGGCGATTGTCAGAGCAGTAGGAGGGTGGCTCGCCTGCGGTGCTGCTATGGACGTCCGGCACGGCGGCGTGAGGAGAGGCGGGACGACCGGAACCCATGCAGCGATGGAGATCTTGAGGAGGGGAAGACGAGGGGAGGTGGAGACGGATCTGCCGGATCCGGTGGCTGCTGGGCGGGGCTTGGCCGCCGGATGTACTTGGTTGGGCGGGGGCACGAGCTTGTTCAGCGGCGGCGGACGGAATAGGGAGGCGGGGCAGGAGAGGCTGGTGGGGTGGGGCGCCGCGGTGGTTGGGGTTGTCCTTGCGTTCGCCGGCTGTCGCCAGTGAAAGGTGGAGGTGGGAGGAGGCGGCGGGGGAGGAAGAAGGTGGGAGGGATGAGGGCGGTGGGACGCCAGAGGGGTGGGGTGGGGGTCGCCGCGGGGTGGGAGGTGGTGGGGCGACGGAGGGATGCGATGGTCGAGGCCGCGGGAGTGGGGGCGATGGGGCACCGGGTAGTGGTGGTGGTGGGGAAGAAGGTGGGCAACGAGCGATAGGTGGGGTGCGGGGGGTGGGCTAGTGCAGTTTTCTCCGGTTGCTACGTCGTTCAGGTCAGGTGGACGGAGGAGTGTTAGCAGAATAACACTAGTATTAGCAGAAAAAGACTCTTAAGGGGTGTTAGCAGAATAGACCCACCATACACACACACACACACACACACACACACATAAACACTATTTTTATCACGGGATCAGAATATTATTCTGATCACAACATGAACTTCCTGAGTTACACGCCTGGACTTCCCTTTGTAGGAACCTGACCTTCGGGCTATCTTCGCAACCGTGTCTCCCTGCGTGAATTATTCTGGTTAGTCGTGTTCTATATGATGTGAGTGTAATCTAGAAATGGTTTTTAGCAACTAAATGCCCGTTTTAAATAGAAATCTCGCTCGTTGGCGGATTTTGCTCACAGTTCATGATGAAATTGTGTTTTTTTACAATTTTACTGTCTGAGTTGTTCGACCTGAACTTCCCCGTATGCTAGGTTGAACTTCCGCCAACGTTGCCCAAATGGGACTTGCGATGTACCATTGGAAAGCTATGGACACCAGTATCATGACCCAAGTTAAATTTTTGGCAAAATGTAAGCGGTTTAATAGCAGTTTTGAAAACCGTTTTTTCTTCATACAAAAAACGTGAAACGTATTTTCGACCGCATTTCTAAACCGTTTATTGGAATGAGGCAAATAATATGGTGTTGGAAAGCTGCTGCAAAACCGCTCCTTCCACATGTTGAAAGTTTTCTCTAATTCCCTATGGTTAAAGAGTAATTTGGAAAATCATAAAATTTTGCAAACCGAAAAGCCGAGTTCATATTTTCGATGTCATTTCTAAATGGCTAATCTTGGAACGCTTATGAAAATGCTCTACTTTTTCATGTTGAAAGTTTTTCTAATATTGAAAGGTTTAAGAGTAATTTAGAAAATGGTCCGAGTTCCACCGAGTTCGTATTTTTGAGCTAATTTTAACCTTACGTCCGAATGCAGCAAACGATATGGCGTTGGAAAGCTTGTGGAAATGCAAAAAAAATTGTATATATTTTTTCTCCCAATTCCTTACGGTTTTAAGTCAATTTTGAAAAAGGCTTAAAACGTATTTTCGCCATAATTTCTACAAACTTTATCGGAATGGGGCAAATAATATACCGCCGAAAAGCTATAGAAAATACAAAACTTTTTCATGTTGATGGTTTTCTCTGATTCCTAGACGTTTTCAAGTAATTTCAAAAATCGCCAGATCATTCGTTCTGCCATCATCGCGAAACAGATTCTTCGAAAATGCACCGCGTGAAGAACTAGAACTTCTCGGCATGTCTACTTGAACTTCACTCTGTTTTTTCACATGTTTTTTTGCTCGTAGCTCTTTATCCACTCACCGGAATTGAGCAAGTGATATACCGATGGAAAGGTGCTGCAAACACGCAATTTTCCTATGTTGATCATTTTTCCATACTCGCCATGATTTTAAATGTTTTTATCTGAAATTCATTCAGTGTAGTTGGTGAACTTCCTGCTATTTTCACGTTGAACTTTTGTGACATATTTTTGACATGCTGTTTTTTGCACTGCGTGAAGTAGTTGAACTTCTGGGACATGTCTATTTGAACTTCACTCTGTTTCACTTTATTGTATTTTTCTTATATGAAATACACACCATGTAGTACGTGAACTTCCGGTTGTTATCACTTTGAACTTCTTACTGGTTTGAGAGAACTATTTTAAAACACAAAAAACATATTTTTTTTATGTATTTTGGACATCTAAATACTTGGTGAACCTCTCTCGCAAGAATTTTTTGAACTTTTCCTCGCCGAGCACTTGAACTGCTAGCAACATTTTTTTTCGTTTATGAGCTGTTTTTAAAAGTGGAAAAATGGCATTGTGTTTTTTATTTTTTGAACATGTAAATCCTCGGTTTTAATAAACTCCAAACTTCTTTGTTATTTCAATTTGAACTTCACCTCTTTATATTTTTTAGTAAAGAATTTTATTCGACTTTTATACAGAAAAATTGAACATGGAAATACAAGGTGAACCTCTCTCGCAAGAATTTTTCAACTTCCCCGAACAGAGCACTTGAACTTCTGTCAACAAACATTTTAAGATTTTATTTTTCTATACTTTTATTCCCACCTGAAATGCATTCCTTGCAGTACTTGAACTTCTCGTTGTTTTCACTATGAACTTCTATCACATTTTTGTGTATACATTTAATTACATGCAATTAAAGGTTGGACGTCATTTTTTACAATTTTAAAACATGTAATTGGAGGTCAGACGTCCCGCAATATAAATTCTGAACCGTGCAAGGAGGTGCGCATGAACTTCTTGCAACAAATCTGAGTTTTGTATATACTTCGAACTTCTCTGTTACTTTAATTTCAACTTCTTAGTCATATTCTTAGAAAGGAAATATGTTTTTCAATAAGCATCAAACATTTTTACTGTAAATTGCACATTATAGTTTTTTCTTAGAGACGATAATAATTTGAGTTTTCCGTATACATCGAACTACTCCTCTTTTTTAATTTGAACTTCGTCATTTTTATTCTTTACTAACAAGGAAAATCCGAGTTTCTTTATAAATATCGAGTTTGTTGATTTGCAATTTGGACTTCTTGGTTTATTTTTTTAGCATCGAAATATCCTAGTTTTTTCATAAATATTGGACCCCTCCATGTTTTTTTAACTTTTGATTTATTTGTAAAAACATAGACACAAACAGGAGAGAGAATTATGTGTGAATGAAGTGGGTAGAAATTTCCAACGTTCCCTCGTTGAGCACTTGATCTTCTAGCAAGAAATATTTTTCATTTTTATGAGTTGGTTTTAAAATGCCAAAATGGCATTGGTTTTCGGTTTTATTAAAACCGAAGATTTAATAAACTCCAAACTTGCATGTTATTTTAATTCAAACCTCACGTTGGTTTTATTTTCTATTAAGAGTTAGAATCCGAGTTTTCAATAAACATTGAACTGCTCCATTAATTTAATTTGAACTTCTAGGTTTCTTTTAGAAAAGGGGAAATCCATTTACTAATTAAATTTTCTATTTTTTTGTTACTTTAATTTTGAGCTTCCGTTGTGGAAACTTGTTGAACAAGAGGAATTTTTTGAATTTTCTCGGTCCGTGCACTTGAACTTCTAGCAACAAATTTTTTTGACTTTGCCTTTTTACCCCTATTTTCTCATATGGAACACACACCATGCTGTACGTGAACTTCCGTCTGTTGTCAATTTGAACTTCTCTCTATTTCACTTTAATAACTAAAAACATCCGAGTTTTTTAAATAACCATCAACATTTCTTTTAAATTCAACTTCATACTTTTATTCTTCCTAGAAACATAAACAATTTTGGGTTTTCCGTAAACAGCGAACTACTTCCCTTTTTTAATGGGAACTTCTAGATTTTATTTATTTGGTAACATTGCAAATCTATATTTTCTTGCAAATATAGAAGTGATCTATTTTTTTGGTAACACAAAAATCTTAGTTTTGTAACAAATATTTGAACTAGTCCGTTATTTAAATTTGAACTTCTAGTTTTTTATTTAGAAAGAGTGAAAATGATTTTTTATGAATATTTAACTACAATATTTTTTAAATTTAAACTTCCTGTTTTTTTGTTGTCGAACATCAATTATTCATTCTTTTAATAATGAGGAAAATCTAAATTTTGTATAATCATCGAACTACTCCTTTTTTTAATTTGGAATTCTTTGTTTTATTTCTTTTAGTATTGGCAAAAAGTTCTAGTTTTTTTAATAAACATCGAGTGGCTCCGTTTTTGGATTTGATCTTCTAGGATTTTGTTAATGGAGAAAATCCTTTTTATAAATTTGTGTTCAGGTGCTTTGTTTTTTTAGTTTGGCCATTCTTGGGTTTCTATTGAAAAAGGGAAAATACATGCAAATATTTTTTGTCCAGACATATTTATGTCTCCTTTTTTTTCAATCTGTAATTTATTAATTTTGAACTTCCAAAGTACATTTTTCTGGGTGAGACATATTTTTTTCTTGGTATATAAACATTGAATTGTTTTGCTATTTTAGTTTGAACTTCTTTGTTTTATTCATATAGTAACGGGAAAAATACCTGAGTTTTTTTGTAAAAGTTGAACAGTCTGAACTTCTCGTTATCTTGTTTTTGAACTTCATTTCTTTAAAAACAGGGAGTATATGCGAACAAAATGCTCTTTATCCAGGAACAACAAGGTACTTCGCATAGGAATAAAAATATATTCACACTGGGGATAGAATGTTCTTAGTCCAGGAATAAAAAATTACTTCACATACAAACACAAGTATATTCACCCAAGGAACAAATGGCGTTACACTCTCAGCTTTCCGAAAAACATTTGAACTCCTCGGATGTCCGCCTTCGAACTATCGCACACGATAAAGTGGAACTTCTCAACCGTATTGTTTTTCTCTACTCTATAATGCTTCCGAATGTTTTTTGTAATTAACTGCAGCCATGCTATGACCTCTGCCTACAACATCTTTGTCAGACTAACACCTTTGAATTGGAATATAGACTGAAATTGGTTCCAACGTAGGTAATCCTATCTAGTATTTTTCAGATTTGCACACATTGTACTGATGTACATGGAGCACTCAATAGGGCTGGTTTTATCAGTGATTTTTTAAGCATAATAACAGAAATACATGTAGTTTCTCTATCTTAGCAGGAGCACATTTTTGTCTCAAAAAAGCAGGAGTACATATGAGTGCAGAATTGGAATGTATACACATGTGTATGCATTTCCTCTCACGACTTACCCACGCCTATGGCATGATCTCTGCCACAGTTTTCTTTTCTAATCCCCCACATAATTCATGTCTTTATCTGAACACACAAGCACTAGCTCCACTGAAATCAAATGGGCATCTAAGAGCGCCATTCTGACTCCTAAGAGAGCCTAATTTTGTGTCGTCGCCCATTTAAAGCAGATTGTACATCCGTCCAGGAAACATCTCCGTGCCTCCTATAAACAGAGGCATTAAAACATTTTGTAGATAAACATGGAAGAAAACCCCTTTTCCCATTTTCTAAAGGACCTGTGAAACTGAGACCAACGGAAAACATCAGTTTTTTGCACCTGCACATATAGCTGAACTTCAGACATCAAAACTACTTAGAAACAATACAGAACTGGATAGTGGGAGGAATCAATGCTTGATCTAGATACAGTATAATAACAGCGGAACAACAGAAAAGCATGGGGCATAGATGTGCTAGGCGGCCACATGTCATGGCGACCGGGCGGGAGGCTGGTCTGTGCGCCCCATGCATCTCGTACACATGGGAATGGTCGCGGCAGCTTCCATCCCTAGTTCCCGGAAGTAACGAAGGCATCATCATCTAAAGGTAGTACTAGTTGCACGTCGAGGCTTGTAGGTGGTGGATGCTACCTCTTGAGCACTGCGTTGGTTTTCCCTTGAAGAGGAAAGGGTGATGCAGTAAAGTAGCGTAAGTATTTCCCTCGGTTTTTGAGAACCAAGGTATCAATCCAGTAAGAGGTCACGCTCAAGTCCCTTGCACCTACACAAACAAATAAGAACCTCGCAACCAACGCGATAAAGGGCTTGTCAATCCCTTCACGGTCACTTACGAGAGTGAGATCTGATAGAGATGATAAGATAATATTTTTGGTATTTTTATGATAAAGAGTAAAAGTAAAGAAAGCAAAGCAAACAGTAATGGAAATAACGGGAGATTAATATGATGGAAAATAGACCCGAGGGCCATAGGTTTCACTAGTGGATTCTCTCAAGAGCATAAGTGTTACAGTGGGTGAACGAATTACTGTCGAGCAATTGATAGAATTGAGCATAGTTATGAGAATATCTAGGTATGATCATGTATATATGCATCACGTCCGTGACAAGTAGACCGACTCCTGCCTGCATCTACTACTATTACTCCACACATCGACCGCTATCAAGCATGCATCTAGAGTATTAAGTTCATAAGAACAGAGTAACACTTTAAGCAAGATGACATGATGTAGAGGGATAAACTCATGCAATATGATATAAACCCCATATTTTTATCCTCGATGGCAACAATACAATACGTGTCGTTTCCCCTACTGTCACTGGGATCGAGCACCGCAAGATTGAACCCAAAGCTAAGCACTTCTCCCATTACAAGAAAGATCAATCTAGTAGGCCAAACCAAACTGATAATTCGAAGATACTTGCAAAGATAACCAATCATACATAAAAGAATTCAGAGAAGATTCAAATATTGTTCATAGATAATCTTGATCATAAACCCACAATTCATCGGATCTCGACAAACACACATAAAAGAAGATTACATCGAATAGATCTCCAAGAGAATCGAGGAGAACTTTGTATTGAGATCCAAAGAGAGAGAAGAAGCCATCTAGCTAATAACTATGGACCCGAAGGTCTGAAATAAACTACTCACACATCATCGGAGAGGCTATGGTGTTGATGTAGAAGCCCTCCTTGATTGATGCCCCCTCCGGCAGGACGCCGAAAAATGCCCCAAGATGGGATCTCACGGGTATAGAAGGTTGCGGCGGTGGAATTAGGTTTTCATGGTCGCTTCTGATGATTTAGGGGTACGTAGGTATACATAGGAGGAAGAAGTAGGTCGGTGGAGCCACGAGGGGCCCACGAGGGTGGAGGGCACGCCTAGGGGGGTGCCCCTGCCTCGTGGCCGCGTCGTTGGTTGCTTGACGTCCACTCCAAGTCCTCTGATCACGTTTGTTCCAAAAATCACGCTCCCGAAGGTTTCATTCCGTTTGGACTCCGTTTGATATCCTTTTTCTGCGAAACAAAATAGGCAAAAAACAGCAATTTGGGATGGGCCTCCGGTTAATAGGTTAGTCCCAAAAATAATATAAAAGTGTATAAATACCCCCATTAAACATCCAAAACAGAATATATAATAGCATGGAACAATCAAAAATTATAGATATGTTGGAGACGTATCAAGCATCCCCAAGTGTAATTCATGCTCGTCCTCGAGTAGGTAAATGATAAAAACATAATTTTTGATGTGGAATGCTTCTTAGCATAATTCTCAATGTAAATCTTTTTATTGTGGCATGAATATTTAGATCCGAAAGATTGAAGATAAAAGTTTAATGTTGACATATAAACAATAATACTTCGACATGCTAACCAAGCAATTATGTCTTATCAAAATAACATAGAAAAAGAAAGCTTATCCCTACAAAATCATATAGTTAGGTCATGTTTCAATATTATCACACAAACGTTCTCATCACGCATAACCCCGATGACAAGCCGAGCAATTGGTTCATACTTTTTAACGCGCTTCAGCCTTTTCAACTCTTACGCAATACATGAGCGCAAGCCATGGATATAGCACTATGGGTGGAGTAAAGTATAATGATGTGGGTTATGAGAGAAGACAAAAAAGGTAGAAAGTCTCACATTGACGCGGCTAATCAATAGGCTATGGAGATGCCCATCAATTGATGTCAATGAGAGGATTAGGGATTGCCATGCAACGGATGCACTAGAGCTATAAATATATGAAAGCTCGACAAAAGAAACTAAGTGGATGTGCATCCAACTTGCTTGCTCATGAAGACCTAGGGCATTTTGAGGAAGCCCGTCATTGGAAAATACAAGCCAAGTTCTATAATGAAAAATTCCCACTAGTATATGAAAGTGATAACATATGAGACTCTCTATCGTGAAGATCACGGTGCTACTTTGAAGCACAAGTGTGGAAAAAGGATAGTAACATTGTCCATTCTCTCTTTTTCTCTCATTTTTTTCTTCTTTTTTCTTTGGGCCTTCTTTTTTTCTTTGGGCCTTCTTTTTTTCTTTGGCCTTCCTTCCTTTTTTTTATTTAGTCCGGAATCTCATCCCGACTTGTGGGGGAATCATAGTCTCCATCATCCTTTATTCACATGGTACAATGCTCTAATAATGATGATCATCACATTTCTATTATTTACAACTCAACAATTACAACTCAATACTTATAACTAAATATGACTCTATGTGAATGCCTCCGGCGGTGTACTGGGATATGCGATGAATCAAGAGTGACATGTATGAAAAAATTAAGAATGGTGGCTTTGCCACAAAATATCATGTCAACTACATGATCATGCAAAGCAATATGACAATGATGAAGCGTGCCATAATAAACGGAACGGTGGAAAGTTGCATGGCAATGTATCTCGGAATGGCTATGGAAATGCAACGATAGGTAGGTATGGTGGCCGTTTTGAGGAAGATATAAGGAGGCTTATGTGTGATAGAGCGTATCATATCATGGGTTTTGGATGCACCGGCGAAATTTGCTCCAACTCTCAAGGTGAGAAAGGAAAATGTGCGGTACCGTAGAGGCTAGAAAATTGTGGAAGGTTGAGAGTGCATATAATCCATGGACTCACATTAGTCATAAAGACTCATATACTTATTGCAAAAGTTTATTAGCCCTTGAAGCAAAGTAATACTACGCATGCCCCTAGAGGGATAGATTGGTAGGAAAAGACCATCGCTCGTCCCCGACCGCCACTCATAAGGAAAGCAATAAAAGAACACCTATGTGTCAAAATTGTCACACAACTTTTACCATACATGCATGCTACGGGACTTGCCAACTTTAACACAAGTATTTCTCAATTTCACAATTACTCAACTAGCACACTCTAATATTACCACCTTTATATCACAAAACACTTATCAAGTATCTAACTTCTCATGATATTCAGTGAACTCAATATGGAAGATTAATTTCACAATTAAAGCAAATTACCATGCTGTTTAAGAATCTCAAAATAATATAAGTGAAGCATGAGAGATCAATAATTTCTATAAAATACAACCACCGCCGTGCTCTAAAAGATATAAGTGAAGCACTAGAGCAAAAACTATATAGCTCAAAAGATATAAGTGAAGCACATAGAGTATTCTATCAAATTCCGAATCATGTGTGTCTCTCTCAAAAGGTGTGTACAGCAAGGGTTATTATGGAAAACTAACAAACAAATACTCAAATCATACAAGACGCTCCAAGCAAAACACATATCATGTGGTGAATAAAAATATAGCTCCAAGTAAAGTTACCGATGGATGAGGACAAAAGAGGGGATGCCTTCCGGGGCATCCCCAAGCTCTGGCTTTTTGGTGTCCTTGGATTTACCTTGGGGTGCCTTGGGCATCCCCAAGCTTAGGCTCTTGCCACTCCTTGTTCCATAATCCATCAAATCTTTACCCAAAACTTGAAAACTTCACAACACAAAACTTAACAGAAAATCTCGTGAGCTCCGTTAGCGAAAGAAAACAAAACACCACTTCAAGGTACTGTATTGAACTCATTATTTATTTATATTGGTGTTAAAAATACTGTAGTCCAACTTCTATATGGTTTATAAGCCCTTTTAGTAGCCATATATTCATCAAAATAAGCAAACAACACACGAAAAACAGAATCTGTCAAAAACAGAATAGTCTGTAGTAATCTGTAACTAACGCAAACTTATGGAACTCCAAAACTTCTACCGAAATAGGAAGACCTATATAATTTGTTTATTTATCTACTGCAATTGGAATAAGTATTTTATCACGTTCTGGTGATTTTTAACAATTGTTTTCGTGAACAGAAAGTTTCTGGAATTTTCAGCAAGATCAAATAACTATCATCCAAGAAGATCCTATAGGTTTAACTTGGCACAAACACTAACTAAAACACA
The DNA here is from genome assembly GCA_021605145.1 of Aegilops bicornis. Classification (NCBI taxonomy): domain Eukaryota; kingdom Viridiplantae; phylum Streptophyta; class Magnoliopsida; order Poales; family Poaceae; genus Aegilops; species Aegilops bicornis. Next base: position 434,811,430 of record CM038670.1, on the reverse strand, counting down.
AAACCACATCTAACCAAAATCTAGATAAAATAATTATTACTAAACAGAACCAAAAAGCAAGAAAATAAAATAAAATTGGGTTGCCTCCCAACAAGCGTTTTTCTTTTAAAGCCTTTTTAGCTAGGCATTGAGATTTCCATGATGCTCACAAGAAAGACAAGAATTGAAGCACAAAGAGAGCATCATAAAACACGTGACAAACACATCTAAGTCTAACATACTTCCTATGCATAGGCATCTTATAGGCAAAAAAATTATCAAAGCAAGCAAAAATTACCATATGCAAGGAAGCGGAAAGAAACAATAGCAATCTCATCATAACGAGAGGTAATTTAGTAACATGAAAATTTATACAACTATATTTTCCTCTCTCATAATAATTACATGTGGGATCATAGGAAAATTCAACAAAATAGCTATCACATAACATATTCTTAACACGATCCACATGCATGCGAAGTTGACACTCTTCCAAAATAGTGGGATTATCATTAACTAAAGTCATGACCTCTCCAAACCCACTTTTGTCAAAAATACCATAAGATTGAACATTCTCCAAATATGTGGGATCTAAAGTTGACACTATTCCAAACCCACTTTCAATATTATTGCAAACACTACTATCAATCTCATATTCATCATGGGGCTTAAATAAATTTTCAAGATCAAAAGAAGAATCACCCAAATCATGATCATTGCAACAAATAGTAGTCATAGCAAAACTAGCATCCCCAAGCTTAGGGTTTTGCATATTATTAGCACAATTGACATTCATATAATTTATAGTAACATCATTGCAATCATGCTTTTCATCGAAGGAACTATCAAGTATGGGTGCAATAGCAACGATCTCATGTTTAACATAAGGAACTATAGCAAATTCATATTCATAAATATTGGCATCATGGCCACGAGAATAGCAAGCTTCATGTTCATCAAGGGATATTTCAATCAAATCATCGGAATCATAATTATCTATAGATTCATGCATATCATTATTTTCTTCCTCCATAGACTCCTGCAAAATATCAGCCTCTTCTTGGACAGCGGAGGAGTCCTCAGTATATGGTTTAACATAGGCATTGGAAGCATAATTATCATAACAATATTTAAGTATGGAAAAAATTTCAGATTTGCAAAGAGTAGCATCATACGTTTCAATCAAAGAAGCAATTTCATAGGCACCCTTAAAAGCAACAAATTCTTCAATTTGTTGAACATCATAGTAACTATAAACACCCTTAGCATACGAAGATACGATTCCATTATCACTAAACTCACATTGGTAGGGAAGGTGTTTCTTAATGTTTTCAGAGCAACAAGTAAAATCATAAATTTCACAAAGATTCCAAGCATAACACATCAATCTATTTATTTGATCCCATAAGAGTCTCCCCTTTTCAGACAAACGATGACACACAAAATGAGCATGCTCATCTAAAGATTTCCCATCAACTAAGCTAGTTGGTGTTTCAGCACGAGCGCATAAGGATCGAAGATGATCCAAGTAGAACACTTTAAGAGGATCCATATCAATAGATTTTTAGCAAGCAAAGATGCAAGCAAATAGAAGGCACATGGTAACACAAGCAAACAATAGATCTGGGGAGCAAAAGGCAAACAAAAAAGAAGGCGAATAAAATGGCAAAGGTGAAGTGGGGGAGAGGAAAACGAGAGGCAAATGGCAAATAATGTAATGCGAGGGATAAGAGTTTGTGATGGGTACTTGGTATGTCTTGACTTGTGCAGACTCGGCAACGGCGCCAAAAATTGCTTGTTGTTGGGAGTCAAATCTTGACTTGACTTGGCGCACACCTCCCCAGCAACGGCGCCAGAAATCCTTCTTGCTACCTCTTGAGCACTGCGTTGGTTTTCCCTTGAAGAGGAAAGGGTGATGCAGTAAAGTAGCGTAAGTATTTCCCTCAGTTTTTGAGAACCAAGGTATCAATCCAGTAGGAGGCCACGCTCAAGTCCCTTGCACCTACACAAACAAATAAGAACCTCGCAACCAACGCGATAAAGGGGTTGTCAATCCCTTCACGATCTCTTACGAGAGTGAGATCTGATAGAGATGATAAGATAATATTTTTCGTATTTTTATGATAAAGAGTAAAAGTAAAGAAAGCAAAGCAAATAGTAATGGAAATAACGGGAGATTAATATGATGGAAAATAGACCCGGGGGCCATAGGTTTCACTAGTGGCTTCTCTCAAGAGCATAAGTATTACGGTGGGTGAATGAATTACTGTTGAGCAATTGATAGAATTGAGCATAGTTATGAGAATATCTAGGTATGATCATGTATATAGGCATCACGTCCGTGACAAGTAGACCGACTCCTGCCTCCATCTACTACTATTACTCCACACATCGACCGCTATCCAACATGCATCTAGAGTATTAAGTTCATAAGAAAGGAGTAACGCTTTAAGCAAGATGACATGATGTAGAGGGATAAACTCATGCAATATGATATAAAGCTCATCTTTTTATCCTCGATGGCAACAATACAATATGTGTCGTTTCCCCTACTGTCACTGGGATCAAGTACCGTAAGATTGAACCCAAAGCTAAGCACTTCTCCCATTGCAAGAAAAATCAATCTAGTAGGCCAAACCAAACTGATAATTCCAAGAGACTTGCAAAGATAACCAATCATACATAAAAGAATTCAGGGAAGATTCGAATATTGTTCATAGATAATCTTGATCATAAACCCACAACTCATCGGATCTCGACAAACACACCGCAAAAGAAGATTACATCGAATAGATCTCCAAGATAATCGTGGAGAACTTTGTATTGAGATCCAAAGAGAGAGAAGAAGCCATCTAGCTAATAACTATGGACCCGAAGGTCTGAGGTAAACTATTCACACATCATCAGAGAGGCTATGGTGTTGATGTAGAAGCCCTCCGTGATTGATGCCCCCTCCGGCAGGACGCCGGAAAAGGCATCAAGATGGGATCTCACGGGTACAGAAGGTTGCGGCGGTGGAATTAGGTTTTCGTGGTCGCTTCTGATGGTTTGGGGGTACATAGGTATATATAGGAGGAAGAAGTAGGTCGGTGGAGCCACGAGGGGCCCACGAGGGTGGAGGGCGCGCCTGGGGGGTGGGCACGCTCCCCTGCCTCGTGGCCGCCTCGTTGGTTGGTTGACGTCCACTCCAAGTCCTATGGATCACGTTTGTTCGAAAAATCACGCTCCCGAAGGTTTCATTCCGTTTGGACTCCGTTTGGTATCCTTTTTTTGCGAAACACTGAAATAGGCAAAAACAACAATTTGGGTTGGGCCTCCGGTTAATAGGTTAGTCCCAAAAATAATATAAAAGTGTATAAATAAGCCCATTAATCATCCAAAACAAAATATATAATAGCATGGAACAATAAAAAATTATAGATACGTTGGAGACGTATCAGTGGACCGTCATGGCACGCGCTGCAAGCTGCAGGTCAAGGCGTGCTCCAGCAGCAGGTCAATGCCTCCTGCAGCTTCAAGAAGTGCCCAATCCCTTGCGCACATGAGCTGGTGGTCGCCGACAAGTGGATCGTGGCGGCGACAAGGCTTCTGGTTGCGACCACAATTCGGTGATGGGTGGTGTGTCGAGGCCGTACGTGTAACCTACCTGTTGTACGATGCGTCGCTTGTTGGTGCCGGCAGCAAGGGTCTCGAGGTTGACGGACCATCTTGAACTTGACGTAGGAATGCAGGAGCGCGCGGGAGATCTCGTTGAGGTAGTCTCCGAGCACCTTCTCGTCGATCACTGTGACGTTGCTCATCTGCGTGAGCGCGCGGGAGATGCTCCCGCCCAGCTGCACGAGCACCATCTTGGCTGGGCCCCCGTGGGGTCACACCCCGGCGGCGGGGTGGGGTGGTGTTCCGGCCGCCGGTCAGGGGTGGCGCACGGCGCGATCAGGGGGGCGGGGTGGGGAAGGGGACGGGGACGGGAGGAGAACCAGGCTGGGGGCTATCGGGGGCATGCTCGATCCCGGCAGGCGGCGGGGCCACGGGAGGAGGACGGGTGAGCATAGGAAGGTCGTGGGTGGATTTTTAGGCCATTCGAGAACGTGTTAATGGGCCGGTCTGGCGCTACTCTTAGATCTCAGGAACACATGTTCGGTAGGGCGCTCCATGATCCAAATAACTATTTCGATCCCAGGAGCAGAATAGTGCCACTCCATATATATATATATATATATATATATATATATATATATATATATATATATAAACACTCAATCTGTGGCCCCCCTCTCGCCCTGGGCCCTAGGCCGTCGCCCCAGTGGTCAAACCCCAGGGCCGACCCTGCTCAGACGTCGTCCTCATGAGCTCCCACTCCCTGATCCAGACGTCCACCTCACGCATGGCGATCGTCTCCTCACGCTTGGAGAGCTGGCTTTTGCGGGTCTCCGCGGCCTCCTCCCGCTTCTAGAGTGACGGTGCACGAAAGTAGGGGCTCTCTTTTGTACCCCTTTACCTGTGCACGGGCAGTCAGAGCCGCACCCGCGACCACACTTAGCAGGGCAGAGGAGGGAAGCAGAAGTGCAAGGCTACCAGAGCAGTGCTCCAACTAGGGCACAGAAGACGAAACAATCAGACAGGCTTCCTCCCGGCAAGACCCTTGCCGGGGCGGCCTACACAGCCCCGACAAAAGCCTTGCCGGGGCAGCTCGCCCAGCGCCAACATCACAGCCACCCTTGAGCCTGAGTGTTCCGACACCATCAGCAGCATTGGAACCAAGGCTCGGGAAGTGCCTGCATGGTGGCATGCAGATCTTTGTGAAGAAAGAGAGCCTACAAATCCTAGATGAGGACCAGAAGACAAGACAATCGCAAGGCTCCTTGCCGAGGATACCCACGAGGCCCCGGCAAGGGTCCTTGCCGACGACAGTTGCAAGGCCCCGGCAAGGCTCCTTGCCGACGACACTCGCAAGGCCCCGGCAAGACTCTTGCCGAGGACGCTCACAAGGCCCCGGCAAGACCCTTGCCGGGGATATATGCGAGACCGCGACAAGACCTTGCCGGCCCATCGCCGCCCTAGCTCAGCGGCCAACCCACCAACTGAAGCAAGTACCCATGTGGCAGTACGTGGGTACTAATCCAACTAGCCAAACACCTGCGTGGTGGCATACAGATCTTCGTGAAGACCCTACCACCACACCAACTCAGCAGCCTGCCAGCCTACGTGGCGCTGCATGCCTCGTTGGTCTGGACGCGTGTTGGAGCAAGGCGGAGGGGCGACGGACGGGACGGGCCTCGTTACCGCCCCCGATAAAGCAACTGGACACCTAAGTAGCGCATTTAATGCACTTTGTCCTGTAAGACATTCGATAAGCTTGTACACTGTATACCTTTCCACCTCCTGTGTGCCACTGTGGCAGCCCCTTTTGACTATAAAAGGAGGCCCGAGGCATATTGAAGAAGGATTCGGATTTTTTGGATGACACACGCACCATAACTAGTTCAAGAACTCAAGAACACTCAAATATACATCAAAGCAGGACTAGGGTATTACGCATCCTCGCGGCCCGAACCTGGGTAAACGATCCTCATGCTGGCTTCTAGACCCGCTCTTCGCACAACCTCGCGCTGGCCAACCGTAGCAAAAGGGATCTCAGTGATCCCATAGGTGTCGTTTCCCCCGACATCTCTGGCGCGCCAGGTAGGAGGCGCAGTTGTGAAAATCCGGTCTAGCAGTTATTTTTAGCAATTCTTCATCGCCATGGCTCCCAAGAAGAAGGTGATCACGGCGATCAGTTCATCGGGAGCCGAACGGCCCGTGCCAGGGCGGGCAGGCGACGGGGTGATCGCATACGGAAGCTGAGGCGCTGCCCGCGAACACCCACATCGCTCTGGCAGCCAAAGCTTGGCAAGCGGCATCGTTCGTGCATGAGACAACGAGCCGCATGCCACCAAGTCCAAAGACGGAGTCGTGCCCCCCGCATGCGGTGCGGGGCCCTCCAAGGGTGGCGTCATGCCACCTACAGGCGGCATGGCGACCTCCAAGACGCCTACGCCGGCGCCCGCAGCACGCTCCTCTCAGGTTGAGCGCGACGAGCAACGCTACCGCACCAGTAACCCCGGGCGCCGCAGCGGGAAGAGTCCTATGCATCATTCACGGGACGTAGAAGACCAGCATGCACGCCGAGGTGCTAGCGAAAATGGCGCGCAACCGCAAGGCCGTGATAGGGCTCCTTCTAACGTGGTTAGAAGTCGGAGCGCGTCACGGTCCACGCAGCTTTCGCCACCACCCTCGCCAGCAGAGGCCTTAGCGCGTGCAGTTGCTCCTTGACTTCCCTCCTGCTGCAGAAAAGCTCGACGAGTGGAGAGCCACCATCCGGAGCCTCGTCGGCATCGCCAACAAAGACGAGCCGCGGCCAACGGGGACCTCAGGCCGACGCTCTGTCGAGCCACCGCACGCCAGTGGTGGAAGGACCGGAGGCGCTGCGGCCACGGTGCATTCTCCTCCTCGACGCCAGTTACTGCGGGTGCCGCTCCGTCGGGACGATGCTTGTGATAACATTTCCATAGCGTCGTCCGACCCATAAACCCACCATGATCAACGCCAAGTTCTTTGGGAGCGATCCCATGAAGACGCTCGAACCACTATCGAGCGGCGGCGCGAAGCACACTATCAATCGGATAGGCCAGCAGGGCCCACTATGGACCACCCAGCTCCGGGGGGCTCCGAAGGCCTACCTTACAAGGTGGGTTGCCCAGCCTTTACCCGTGAGCTGCGGCAGTTCCAGCAACCCACTCACCGCATGTTCAAGCCAGACGTCGGCGAGAAGTACAACGACAAGACTCACCTGTCGGAGTTCCTTAGCATCTACACCATCGCGATGCAAGCTGCCGGAGCTCGCGACGAGAAGGTGCTTGCCAATTACTTCCCGTTGGCGCTTAAACCCAACATCATGTCATGGTTGATGCACTTGCCAGTGGATTATATTTCTTCTTGCTTGGATTTGTGCCATGAGTTTGTTGGCGCCTTTACGGGAGGCCACCAAGCTCATGGCCAGGAAAGCTACTTGCATATCATTCCCCAGAAAGAAGGCGAGAACCTGTGCAAGTACATACAGAGGTTCAGCCGGGTGCAGTACAACATCCCAGACGTTCATCCCGCCGCTATCATCAGCGCATTCCATCAGAATGTGCACAACCGCAAGATGCATGAAGAGCTGGCGATGAACAAGGTGAAGGATGTGGCAGAACTCTACGTTCTAGACGATAGGTGTGCTAGGGCTGAAGAGGGAAGGAAGTACCCCGGCGAAGATGCCGGTGTGGAAACCGATTCCTCAGACGAAGACGCTGCCGCCCCGGCAAAGAAGGGCCGACGTCGCAACAGGAAGCGCAAGGGAAAGGCCGTGCTTGCTGTCGAGGGATCTGACGATGCCGGTGCTGCCAAGAAGACCAAGGCAGACGACCATGGCAAGCAGGTTGCCGGATGCGCCGCTTGCCGGGCCTTGGCAGCTGCTGACAAGCCAGGAGGCTCCGACAAGCAGTAATGCAAGATCCATATCACCAAGGGCCACGACCTCCAGAATTGTCGGCAAGTCGAGCAGCTCACAGAGAAGCAGAAAGCCGAATATGAGAGGCGAGATAAGGAGAAAGGCCAGGATGGTGCTAAGGGATCTGACAAGAAGCGTGGCGGCCAAGCTGGCCGCTGCGGAAAAGATAATCAACAAGAAAGGCCCGCCCGAGGCCGCGACAAGAAGCAAGAAGACGATGATCATGACGAGGACGACGAGTCAGGCGAGCATGAGTTCCAGAAAGTTACAGAGGCCATGTGCGTCGACGGTGGTGCCTCACTGCACACCTCTCACTGCCATCTCAAGCAGTGGGCGCGTGAGATTACAGTAGCGGAACCATCGTTCCAAGACCAAAGGCCACTGAAGTGGTCCAGCACGCCTATCATTTTTGACAACGAGGACCACCCTGACCGCACAACTGCGGTCGGGTGTTTGCCGTTGTTGGTTTCACCAACAATACGCAACCTTAAGGTGACAAAAATGCTAGTTGACGGCGGGGCCGGTCTGAACTTGATCTCGCCTGTTCTGATCAAAAGGCTGCAGATTCCTGATGGAGACCTCAAAGAGACAGACACGTTTCAAGGAGTCAGCCCGGGAAGAAGTCACCCAAGGGTAAGGTCACGCTACCCGTGACATTTGAAGGCGAGCTAAACTATAGGACGGAGAGGATTGTTTTTGATGTCGCCGAGATCCCCTTACCCTACAACGGGATCCTCGGCCCCCAGCACTAGCCAAGTTTATGGCGGTCTCACATTACTCCTACAACACGCTGAAGATGCCTGGGCCGATGACCATCATCACCGTCCCCTCTGACAATAAAGACGCGCTGATCTGCGCCGACCAACTCTACCGGGAAGAAGTTGCAGCGACTGCCGCCAAGGCACTTGCTCCTGCCACCGAAGCCCCGGGAGGGAAGAAGACCGGCAAGACCTCTTGCACCCACTCCGGCAAGCGCAACTCTTCGGAGTGCTGTGCTCCCGTCGAGGACGTGCCAGAGAGCTCCACCGGCAAGAGCAAGAAATCCAGGGCTACGTCGCCAGAGACCAAGAAGGTGTCAGTCAAGGAGGATGGCACGGGAGGGGCTTTCACCATAAGCTCCACCCTTGACAGCAAATACGAAAGCGCGCAAATCACCTTCCTGCAGACGAATGTCGATGTGTTTGCAAGGCAAGCATCCGACATCCCCGGTGTTCCCAGGGAGGTGATTGAGCACCATCTTGCTATCTGCCCTCATGCACGACCCGTCAAGCAGAAGGTCAGGAAGCAAGCTGTGACGCCCCGAGACTGATGCTCCAGACACCTCCCATGTTTTGTGTGACCATCGTGTGTTTTATTTGTATGTTGCGTTTCATCATGTCATCATGCGCATTGCATCTGCATGTTTTCATAAAAACTCATAGTCGTTCGTGGTTACCGCTTCTCTCTTTGTCTCCATTGACCTTTTGTCAGGACCCTTTGTCTTTGTCAACCTCTCTCAGACCCCTCGCGCACGTCCGAAACTTCTCCGAACCCGACCCACCCGGTCATCACCCTTGGATTTAGATCATCCCCAAACATCTATAAAATATCTCCAATTTCTTATTTGGATTTCCTAACCTATTTATTCTGAACCGTTCGATCGAATCGGAGGTCCAAATAACCCCTACCCAAATCCCTGCTATATATACACGAGGTCCAACCCTAGCCTAACCCCATTCCCCTCCTTGCGCCGCCACCCACTCCCTTGGGATCCTTCCCCGACCAGCCTCCATCTTCCTCGGGATCCTCCCAGATCCTCATCGTCCAACCCCGCACAGCCAAGACTCCACCTTCTCCTTGATTTCACGCAGCCGCCACTCCTCTGCTCGATCTCCCCTGTCACCCAATCCATCGATCCCCACCAACCAGAGCCTTCCCATGGCTCCCTTCGATTCCTCCCTCCTCCTGGCCGAGGAACCAGCGCCGCTCGCCGATCTCGTGCCCGAGGCCTCGTCCCCACCGACGACCATGACCGACGGCAGCTCCTCGCGTGCCCCTGCTCCTCCCCAAGCATGCTCCAGCAGGCCGTCCTCACCACCCCGCGCCCGAGGCCCGGCCTTCTCCTCGTCCGCGCCGACCGAAGCCAGCAGGTCGCCGTCTCCTCATGCCCCTTCTCCCATTTTCTCTGGTTCTCCTCTAACCTTCGCTCTCTGCAGCTCATGAACCAGCGCCGGCCGCCGCCGTCCCATTCGTCTTCCAGCGAGGCGAGGCACCGAGCTCCGCCGCAAGTCCCTCTGCTGCTTGATACGTCTCCAACGTATCTATAATTTTTGATTGCTCCATGCTATATTATCTACTGTTTTGGACCATATTGGGCTTTATTTCCCACTTTTATATTACTTTTGGGACTAACCTATTAACCGAAGGCCCAGCCCAGAATTGCTGTTGTTTGCCTATTTCAGTGTTTCGATGAAACGAAATATCAAACGGAGTCCAAACGGAATGAAACCTTCGGGAACGTGATTTTCTCAACAGATATGATCCAGGAGAGTTGGACCCTCCGTCAAGAAAGGAGGGAGGCGGTCACGAGGGTGGAGGGCGCCCCCCCTAGGGTGCGCCCCCTGCCTCATGGGCCCCCCGAAGCTCCACCTACATACTCCTTCCTCCTATATATACCTCATTCCCAAACGATCGACACAGAGCCAAAACCTAATTCCACCGCCGCAACCTTCTGTACTCCATGAGATCCCATCTTGGGGCATGTTCCGAGCTCTGCGGAAGGGGAATCCACCATGGAGGGCTTCTACATCATCACCATAGCCCTCCGATGAAGTGTGAGTAGTTTACCTCAGACCTTCGGTCCATAGTTAGTAGCTAGATGGCTTCTTCTCTTTTTGGATCTCAATACAATGTTCTCCCCTCTCTCGTGGAGATCTATTCGATGTAATCTTCTTTTTGCGGTGTGTTTGTTGAGACCGATGAATTGTGGGTTTATCATCAAGATTATCTATGAACAATATTTGAATCTTCTCTGAATTCTTTTATGTATGATTGGTTATCTTTGCAAGTCTCTTCGAATTATCAGTTTGGTTTGGCCTACTAGATTGGTTTTTCTTGCAATGGGAAAAGTGCTTAGCTTTGGGTTCAATCTTGCGGTGTCCTTTCCTAGTGACAGTAGGGGCAGCAAGGCACGTATTGTATTGTTGCCATCAAGGAAAACAAGATGGGGTATTTATCATATTGCATGAATTTATCCCTCTACATCATGTCATCTTGCTTAAGGCGTTACTCTGTTTTCATTAACTTAATACTCTAGATGCATCTTTGGATAGCGGTCGATGAGTGGAGTAATAGTAGTAGATGCAAAAGGTGAGTCGGTCTACTTGTCTCGGACGTGATGCCTATATACATGATCATACCTAGATATTCTCATAACTATGCTAAATTCTGTCAATTGCTCAACAGTAATTTGTTCACCCATCGTAGAATACTTATGCTCTTGAGAGAAGCCACTAGTGAAATCTATGGCCCCCGGGTCTATTCTCATCATAACAATCTCCAATCACTTTATTATTGCTTTGCTTTTTACTTTGCATCTTTATATAAAAATACCAAAAATATTATCTATCATCTCTATCAGATCTCACTCTCGTAGGTGACCGTGAAGGGACTGACAACCCCTAATCGCGTTGGTTGCGTTGAGCTATTTGTTTTTTGTAGGTACGAGGGACTCGCACGTGGCCTCCTACTGGATTGATACCTTGGTTCTCAAAAACTGAGGGAAATACTTACGCTACTTTGCTGCATCATCCTCTCCTCTTCGGGGAAATCCAACGCAATGCTCAAGAGGTAGCAAGAAGAATTTCGGGCACCGTTGCCGGGGAGTCTACGCAAAAGTCAACATACCAAGTACCCATCACAATTCCTTATCTCTCGCATTACATTATTTGCCATTTGCCTCTCGTTTTTCTCTCCCCCACTTCACCCTTGCCGTTTTATTCGCCCTCTCTTTTCCGTTTGCCTTTTTCTCGTTTGCTTTTTGTTTGCTCGTGTGTTGGATAGCTTGTCTGTCTCGATGGCTCAAGATAATACCAAATTGTGTGACTTTACCAGTACCAACAATAATGATTTCCTTAGCACTCCAATTGCTCCTCTTACCAATACTGAATCTTGTGAAATCAATACTGCTTTATTGAATCTTGTTATGAAAGATCAATTACGGCCTTCCTAGTGAAGATGCCGCTACTCATCTAAATAGCTTCGTTGATTTATGTGATATGCAAAAGAAGAAATATGTTGATAATGATATTATTAAATTGAAGCTATTTCCTTTTTCACTTAGAGATCCTGCTACAGCTTGGTTTTCGTCTTTGCCTAAAAATAGTATTGATTCTTGGAACAAGTGCAAAGATGCTTTTATCTCTAAGTATTTTCCTCCCGCTAAGATCATCTCTCTTAGAAACGATATTATGAATTTTAAGCAACTTGTTCATGAACATGTTGCACAAGCTTGGGAGAGAATGAAATTAATGATACATAATTGTACTACTCATGGTTTGAATTTGTGGATGATTATACAAAAAAAAATTATGCCGGCTTGAATTTTGCTTCTAGAAATCTTTTAGATTCGGCCACGGGAGGCACTCTTATGGAAATCACTTTAGGAGATGCTACTATACTCCTAGATAATATTATGGTTAATTATTCTCAATGGCACACTGAAAGATCTACTAATAAAAAAGTGCATGCGATAGAAGAAATTAATGTTTTGAGTGGAAAGATGGATGAACTTATGAAATTATTTGCTACTAAGAGTGTTTCTTTTGATCCTAATGATATGCCTTTGTCTACTTTGATTGAGAATAAATGAGTCTATGTATGTGAAATTTGTTGGTAGGAATAATTTTGGTAACAATGCGTATAGAGGGAATTTTAATCCTAGGCCTTATCCTAGTAATCCTTCTAATAATTATGGAAATTCCTACAACAACTCTTATGGAAATTTTAATAAGATGCCCTATGAATTTGAGACTAGTGTTAAAAAGGTTTATGAATTCGCAAAATAATTTTAATGCTTTGCTTGAAGAGAAATTACTTAAAGTTGATGAATTGGCTAGGAACGTTGATAGAATTTCTCTTGATGTTGATTCTTTAAAGCTTAGATCTATTCCTCCTAAGCATGATATCAATGAGTCTCTCAAAGCCATGAGAATTTCCATTGATGAGTGCAAGGAAAGAACTGCTAGGATGCGTGCTACGAAAGATGCCTTTATTAAAGTGTATTCTTCCAATACCTATGAAAATCTAGATGAAGGTCTAAAAGTTATTGATGTGTCCCCTATTAAATCTTTGTTTGCAATATGAATCTTGATTAAACTGAATATGATCCACCTTTACCTAGAAGGCGTTCCAAAAATTCGGAGTTTTTAGATCTTGATGATGAAATTGATAAAAGTGGGATCGAAAAGAATAAAACCCTAGATGTTGCTAAACCCACTATATTGGATTTAAAGGAATTTAATTATGAAAGTTTCTCTTTAATTGATTGTATTTCCTTGTTGCAATCCGTGCTAAATTCTCCTCATGCTTATAGTCAAAATAAAGCGTTTACCAAACATATCGTTGATGCCTTGATGCAATCTTATGAAGAAAAACTTGAGTTGGAACTTTCTATCCCTAGAAAACTTTATGATGAGTGGGAACCAACTATTAAAATCAAGATTAAGGATCATGAATTTTATGCTTTATGTGATTTGGGTGCTAGTGTCTCCACTATTCCCAAAACTTTGTGTGATTTGCTAGATTTCTGTGATTTTGATGATTGCACTCTAAACTTGCACCTTGTGGATTCCACTATTAAGAAACCTATGGGAAGAATTAATGATGTTCTTATTGTTGCAAATAGGAATTATGTGCCCGCAGATTATGTCATTCTTGATATAGATTACAATCCTTCTTGCCCTATTATTCTTGGTAGACCTTTCCTTAGAACGATTGGTACAATTATTGATATGAAGGAAGGGAATATTAGATTCCAATTACCGTTAAAAAAGGGCATGGAACACTTCCCTAGAAAGAAAATAAAATTACCATATGAATCTATCATGAGAGCCACTTATGGATTGCCTACCAAAGATGGCAATACCTAGATCTATCCTTGCTTTTATGCCTAGCTAGGGGCGTTAAACGATAGCGCTTGTTGGGAGGCAACCCTATTTTATTTTTAGTTTTTTTGCTTTTGTATCTGTTTAGGAATAAATAATCCATCTACCTTCTGTTTAGATGTGGTTTTATCTTTTTATTAGTGTTTGTGCCAAGTTAAACCTATATGATCTTCTTGGATGATAGTTATTTGATCTTGCTGTAATTTCCAGAAACTTTCTGTTCACGAAAACAATTATTAAAAATCACCAGAATGTGATAAAATAATTATTCCAATTTCTTCTGATCAATAAACAAATTGCCTAGGTCTTCCTATTTGGGATGATTTTTTGGAGTTCCAGAAGTTTGCGTTAGTTACAGATTACTACAGACTGATCTGTTTTTCGTGTGTTGTTTGCTTATTTTGATGAATCTATGGATAGTAAAATAGTTTATAATCCATAGAGAAGTTGGAATACAGTAGGTTTAGCACCAATATAAATAAAGAATGAGTTCATTACAGTACCTTGAAGTGATTTTGTTTTCTTTCGCTAACTATCGGGGAGGCTGATCGTACCCACGGACACCTACGGGGCCGGCGGAGCAGGCCCCTTGTGGTTCGGAGGGGGGGCGGAGATCGCACGAAGAGCGGATCGAGGCGAAGCACACGAGCAGTTTACCCAGCTTCGGAGCTCTCCGGAGAGATAAAACTCCTACTGCTGCTTGTTTGATCTATTGTGTTCTTGCCAGGGAGCAATGCAGGCTACAAAACCTAGCGTGAGTGTCTCTGGTCTCGAGTGGGTCGAATGAACCGAGCAGCCGAACCCCCTCTACGTTGCACTCGGGCCTCCTTTTATATGCTCAAGGGGTCTCCGACAGGTGGCAACATAGATGAGGGTACAAATGTAAAAACAGGAGTTGGTACACCTACTTGAACAGTGTACAGTACAAAATACCTAACATGTCGGGGAGGCTGATCGTACCCACGGACACCTATGGGGCCGGCGGAGCAGGCCCCTTGTGGTTCGGAGGGGGGGGGGGCGGAGATCGCACGAAGAGCGGATCGAGGCGAAGCACACGAGCAGTTTACCCAGCTTCGGAGCTCTCCGGAGAGATAAAACTCCTACTGCTGCTTGTTTGATCTATTGTCTTCTTGCTAGGGAGCAATGCAGGCTACAAAACCTAGCGTGAGTGTCTCTGGTCTCGAGTGGGTCGAATGAACTGAGCAGGCGAACCCCCTCACGTTGCACTCGGGCCTCCTTTTATATGCTCAAGGGTCTCCGGCTGTGGCAACATAGATGAGGGTACAAATGTAAAACAGGAGTTGGTACACCTACTTGAGCGATTATGCAGTACAAAATACCTAACTCGACGGCAAGGGACAAAGCAATAAATGCCCGTCGTTGTCGCCCAAACAAAGGCAACAGAGACCGTCAGTGCGCCTCGCCGCCACGATGGCGAGCCTGTCAGCCGCTTATCGCTGCTCTCCGCTGGCTGCCTGACCCCGCCGACACGCGCATGGAACGGTCCCATGGCGACATGTCGCCGGGTGAGCTGGAGCGGAGACGGAGAGAAGTTGCATGCAGCGGCAAGCGCCTTGCAGCGGCGAATCCTTGTCGCGCCGGAGACTTCCGGCAAGCTTCTCTTGCCGGGGCCTTGTCTTCCGTATGCCTAGAGTGGCCTTCCCGACAAGCTCCTCTTGTCGGGGCCTTGTCTTCTTAATCAAATACTTTGTTCTTGAATGGCTCCAAAGGAGCCACGGAGGATATTGGCGGTGACGAGGCAAACCTTGCCGCTGGGTGCTGCAATCGTTAGCAGGCACGATGTACGGGATACTAGGGTACCCCTACTCTAGTACACCGGCAGGAGCCCCGGCCTGGCTGCACACGGTGCCGAAGCGCTTGTCGGGCCAGGCCCGTAATCGTACACGGACACGCGGCCTCGACCACGCCGCAACTCACCCAGACCCACCACGATCCCCACTAACGGCACGCACGGACGTGGGGTCGTTCGAAGATCGTGGGCGCGGTGGGGGGTTCTTTATTAATATAAGCGAACGTCCGCCCCTCCTCCCCTTTATAAGCGGAGGAAACAGAGGCAGGCCGACCACCCCTGCCATTGCTGTCTTGTCAAGGAACCACCACCGCTCCCTTCTTCTTCTCCGGTGCGAAGAGAGCAGCGCCCCGCCCCTCCTTTCGCCGCAAACACACTCACCGCCGTCGACCTCCTCCGCCCCCCTCGCCATGGCTCCGAAGGCCGATAAGGAGAAGGGCGTCAAGTCGGCCGGCCCGGCTTTCGCGGCGCTGCAGGAGCGAGCCATCTTCCCCCGCAGCTCGGCGCCGCACGGAGCTGCGGGACGTCTTCTAACTTTTTCGTCGACGGAGACTCGTGCGCATCCGCTGCACGAGGGTGCTCCCGCCTCCGCCGCTGATTTTGGCCCCAACAGGGTACCCTTTCTTCGCCCTTTTCTTCTATTGCGGTCTTTGCCCGCCATTTTCCGAGTTCTTTTGCGACATAATGAACACCTTTAGCCTCCGCCTCCTTGATTTCACCCCCAACGCCATCTTGACCATGGCAGTTTTCGCGCATTTGTGCGAAAACATTGTCGGAGTCCACCCGAGCGTGGCACTCTTCCGCCATTTCTTTGTTCCCCGCGTCGAGAGAGGAGAGCCACTTGCCGGAGGGATAGCACAGGTCTCTAGGATCGGCATGAAAGAGGCCTACCTAGAGGGGAGTTCGGAACAAGTGGGAGGAGTGGAGGGCCAACTGGTGCCGGGTCGTGAGGAGAACCCACAGCCCTTCACCGCCCGTCATCAAACCCCAATAGTGCGCGGCAGGGATTGGAGTAACTTGGCGCCGGAGGATGCGAAGCTGCCGATAGCTGTGACCCGCCTTCTGCGCCTCAGGCTTGCCGGGGTGACAGTAGGAGCAGTTGGGGCAGACGTCATTCGCCGCCGCCTCGCTCCTTGGCAGGAACGGAGGAGGCCTGCTTGGGAGTTCCAGAATGCGGCGGACATCATGAGGCTGCGCCCGGGCCTGAATTGGAACTTCACTGTCATGGAGCTGGACTCGATACTTCTCGAGCTGTTCAAGAACGACCCCGACCATCCCGAGTGGTTTAGGTTGCCGCGGGGGGTCGTCCCTTTGTGAAATAACTCGGCGCTCGACCGCATCCGCGCCATGATGCCACTGTGCGACTCCCACGGAATCGTCCCAACATGGCAGGAGCCCCCCGACGAGATCGTGCAGCAATTCTTTGATGACTTAGAAGAAGTGCCGATCCGCGCCGACGAGTAGAAGAGGCTCACCCGCGACACCACCGACCAGGAGATGGCGAGATCGCCACCGTGGAGGAGGCGGCAGCAGCCGCTGCCGCTGGAGCCTTCGGGTTCACCGTGGAGGAGGCGGACGCGGCGAAGGCGGAAAGCTCTACCGAGCGAGGGGAGGTCGCCGACGAGGGCGAGCTTGTCGAGCCCGAGGTCGGGACGAGTGGACCCGCCGAGGGCGCTTCTTCCCCACCGCCAAGCGACTTGCCGCCACGAGCCCCCTGGCCCGCCAAGAGGCGCCTCCGCAGAGTTGGAGACGAGCCGGGCGACAGACCGGCCCAGTGAAGAAGCGCCTGGCCGACGCGCTTCCACCGCTGTAAGCGAGGTTGCTGGAGCGCCTCATACCGCAGCGACAACCGGGCGGAATCTTCTCAGCCACCGCTGACGCCCGCTTGCGGGCTAAGAGAGCCCACTCCCCCGCCTCATCGCACCGGAGGCGGGCCGGAGTTTGACTCCTCCGCGCTCAGCTCCGAGGAGGAAGGCGAAGAGTAAGCTTCTCGAGATTGTGCTTGTATTTCTTCAATTTTTATTGCTTCATCTTGACTCTGATTTGCTTCGTTCTGGACTCTTTCCTTTTCAGGACGCTGGCCCAGAAGGCGGCGAAGGGCCAAGATCCCGGCAGTCGTCGTTGAGGACGATTCTCCGTGGCAACGGGACGCGTCGAGACTCCCTTGCCGGACCCGGCAACCCTTCCTTCGAGCAGCCCCAGCCTGGCCCCAGAGTAAGTATGCAGTTTTCTTCTTACTATTAGGTGTGCAGGGGTGCTCCTTCTTTGTTGATATATGACTGCTTGTTTGTGTAGGAGCAGAGCAGCCTCATCAGGAGGGCTCGGAAGCCGCCTCCGAGATCCTGCCCGCTGCCACTACGCCGCCAAGGGAGAACTCCCCGGCAAGGGAGCTCCCTCCGACAAGGGAGGCCACCCCGGCAAGGGAGGCCACTCCGGCAAGGGAGGCTACCCCGGCAAGGGACGGCGCCGGTGACCCTCCAGCGGTCGAGGTCATAGCTGCGGATCCCGTTGCGAGTAACTCCCTTACGAAATTTTCCCTTGGGCTTGCTTTATTTCGTTTCTCTTTTTGAATATCTCGCTTGATCGCTCTTTCTTCGTCTGACGCAGACCCGATGGAGGTCGAGGCCGCCGCGAGGAGGAAACGCAGCAGCAACACCGACGAGGCCGTCCCGAAGAAGAAGAGGTCGTCGTCATGGAGGAAGAGGCCGTGGCCGACGAGCCTGTTGGCGAGGAGGCCACCGAGGCTGCCGACGCAGAGGCCGGCGAGGGATCGGGTGATCGTACTGACGGCCCTGAGGCCGCAGGAGCGGCAAGCGCTACACCGACAGCCGATTTCCCCAGCCGCTGCTGGCCAGTTCGAGGAGCCCCAGCCCGTGCCTACCAAGGCCGCGGCGTCTTCATCAAGCTCCCACAGGAGCCAAGCTCAGGCGCCGGTCAAGGGAGAAACCTTCGACGGCGAACTACTGCGCCTCCATTGGTGGCGCTGGTGGGCCCAAGCGCCAGCAGCAGCGGCGAGTCCGAGGAGGAGCAGCTACTGAAGAAGCTGCTGTCGCTCTACCGCACCCGGCAGGCCAAGTTAGGGACCCAGGAAGCCCTTGTCGCGAGGGCGGGAGCGGATATGGAGAAGCGCGCCGAGGAGCTCCAGAGCGCCAACAAAGAAGCCCTCCGCGACGTGGCGGAAGCGCGGGGGCAGCTCGCAGAAGAGCGCACGGCCTTCATCCTTGAGAAGGCCGCAGCTGATGAGGAGCAGTGGCTGCCGAGAAGCTTCGCCAAGCAGAAAGCGAAATGGGCGCAGCCGGAAGGTCAACCTGGACAGCCACGAAGAAGACCTTGCTGCGAGGAGTCGCTACGGGCGCTTCAGAAGCGAAGCGACGCTGCCGCAGCCGCCGAGGCCGCCAAGGAAGAGCTGAAAGGCGAAGGTGGCACAGCCGAGGCCACCCTCAAGAAGCGGCGAAGAGCTTGTCGTGCTCAAGCGTGAGCGCGAGAAGGACGCCTACACCCTTGGCGAGCTGCAGAGCCGTCTGTTGACAGGCCAAGGATCTCGGCGCCGCCAAGGATTCCAAGGCGGATCTGGAGCTGAAATCGACCACTCGGCCGCAGACGTTGGATGGCGCCAGAGAGCGGGAGGTGGGCTTGTTGGAGGCGATCAAGGCCAAGGAGAAGCTGCTGGCGAATGTTGCCTCCGTCCAGAACACTTTGAGGGAGAGCGTGGAGCACTGGACCGAAGGTCTTGTGGACACCGCCGCCGACATCCACAACGAGCTGATGGAGCTGGGGATGGCGGACCTTGCGTACTCCTCCGACGAGCATCTCCAACCCAGCGCCAAGCTCAGCTTGTTCTTCAAAGGCGTAGTGACAGGTCTCCGTCGACTCCGGGAAGAGGTCCCGAAGCAGCTGGCCGAGGAATCGTGCCAAGTTTGTGCAGGGGGCCTCGAGAAGGTGTTGATGAAGGTGGCCTTCCGCAACCCGGGCCTCAACCTTAACGGCGTTCTCAGATCCTTGCCGTCCGACGCCAACGTGGAGGAGCTCAAAGCCCTTGTCGCACCCATTGTGGACAAGGTGAACAAGATCAAGCGGATCGAGGGCGACCCGCGTGGACTAGGCCGCCAACCTTATCTTTCCTTGTCGCTGCTGATCATGTTTAGAAAACTTTGTTAGATCAGCGACAAGTTATTCTGTAATATATTCTATCTTAGGTGAACGATCAATGCAACGTTATTTCCTCTACTTGATTCCTTCCTTTATGCGTTTACGCCTTACGCATTTAGGGGACTTGTCGGTGCGGGCACTTTTGTCATGAAGCGCCGAGTGCGAACGTCAAGCTTCTTGGCAAGGTGCCGCCTCCGACAAGTAACCTTGTCGCGACTAACGCAGCTCACCTAAGTTGTTGAGCGGACTCGAAACAAAGTAAGGGCGCGACTAGCCGGCGAGTTGGTTCCTCTGCGCATGTGTTTTCCATACAAAGTACTATCGTTTGAGGAAGATAACTTGAAAATTTAAAATTGATTGCTCAAATTTTGGCAACTGAGCTTTTCTCTTTTGCTTCCCGATGAGGTGAAACTTCCTCGAGCGGTGCCTGGTCCATAGTATTATCTCTTCCTCCCCCCCTGGTTAACTTGTGCGCGAGGGAGCCTTCCTTTCTTTGAGAAAAGAAAAATAAGAGGAAATAACGTTATGGAGCCTAGCGGCATGATTGTGCTTACCGGGTGTGGTTGCTGCACAAAGTGTTAGCCAAAGCATGCAATAAATTGATCAAAGCATGAACTTGACCAGTTGTGCGCAACACATGAGCTTTACTGATGCACGGGGTCTGCGCTCGGCTTTGTACAAAGGATTACATGCAACTGCGGCAAGACTTGTACAAAAGGTGGTTGCCGGAACGGGTTCCAACAACCGCGCCCTATGGGTAAAACTTACGAAGATGCTCAATGTTCCGTGAGTTGCTCACGGAACACCATCTTGATCTCAAAGCGAACAGCGCCGAGGCCTAGTGACTCGTTTCACCCGATAAGGGCCTTCCCACTTGGCGTCAACTTGTTTGAATTCTTGGCGGACTGAACGCGCCAAGAACAAGGTCGCCTTCCTCGAGACTTCGGCATTAACCCTGCGGCTATGGTAGCGACGCGAGCTTGCCGGTAGCGGCGGCTCGCACATCGGCTCAAGACGATCCTCCTCGAGGAGCAGCGCGTCATCTTGTCGCAGCTGCTCTTGCTCGAGCTCATCATAAGCGAGCACTCGAGGCGATCCGTATCTGAAGTTCCGTGGGGAGAATTGCCTCTGCTCCATAGACTAGAGCAAAGGGTGTCGGCGGTGGCTCGATTTGGCGTCGTCTGATCGACCAAAGAACCACCGGCAGCTCCTCGATCCGATTTCTTCCGCACTTGTGCAGCACAGCCGAAAGTTACGGTCTTGAGCCCGCGCAGCACTTCAGCGTTGCCCTCTCGCTTGACCGTTGCTTCTCGGGTGAGCAAGCGAAGCAGCAGACCTTGGCGCCAAGGTCTTGGACGTCTTGCATGAAGGTGCGACTCATGAATTGTGTGCCGTTGTCGGTGATGATCCGGTTGGGGATTCAAGCGGCAAACAATTGACCAAGAACTTGACCGGCTGGCTGGTCACCTTCCTCACTGCTTCCACTTCCGGGCACTTTGTGAACTTGTCGATGGCGACGCATAACTACTCAAAGCCCCGACAGCTCGGGGAAGGGGCCGAGGATGTCGAGCCCGGACCGAAAATGGCCAGGATAAAGGGATCGTCTTGAGAGCTTGAGCTGTCTCGTGAATCTGTTTGTAATGGAACTAGCACTCTTCACACTTGGTTACTTGTGCGATTTGCATCCTGGAGGGTTGTCGGCCGGAAGAAACCTTGCGGAAAGCTTTGCTTGGCAAGTGCTCTTCTTGTAATGTGATGACCACATATGCCTCCATGTATCTCTCGCCAACAGCTTTTGTCCGTCTTCCGATGAATACACTTCAATTTCACCCGTTGAGTCTTGTTCTGCATAAAGTGTCTTTGTCGACAAACCGGTATATACTTGACCGCCGGGCTACTCTTTCCGCTTCTTCTTG
The DNA here is from genome assembly GCA_021605145.1 of Aegilops bicornis. NCBI lineage: Eukaryota > Viridiplantae > Streptophyta > Magnoliopsida > Poales > Poaceae > Aegilops > Aegilops bicornis. The sequence goes on along the minus strand of CM038670.1, from coordinate 434,789,905 downwards.
CTCTTCGAAGTTCTCCTGTCTGAAGGAAATGGACAATCTGATGCGCCCATGCTGGAGCTTGTGGCTCGACAACAAGGACTAAAGGCACATCTGTTGCTGCGGGAACATCAGCTTCCACGGCAAGAACTTGCGGCCTGCCGGAGCTTGATGCTCCCCGACAAGCTTGCCGGAGCAAGACTTGTCGGGAGCGTCTGCTTCAACGAAACAAACCCTGGGGTCTGTCGGAGCAGACTGCTCCTCAGCACTGTTGGTGTTGATCTTGGGGACCTTTGCAGCGACGGCTTCGGGAAGCTCTGTCGGAAAGTAGTCACCAGAGGCCAACTTCCTCTTCTTGCTTTGTCCAGTCGATGGTGTTACGGTTATTGAGTCAGCTTGAGCACGAAAATCCCTGGTACCACAGTGCAACTTAAGTGCAGCGCACTTCGACGAGCCAGCCAATATCATTCGAGCTCTTGAACATGTTCCATTTGCGAGCCCGTCAAAGTGCTCTTCCAGCTTCCTCACTTCATCGACGTAGGCTTCCATCAACGTACTCTGGTAATCTTTGTTCACTTGGCGGACGACGAGTTGCGAGTCACCCCTGACAATAAGCTTCTTGATCCCAAGGTCCACTGCTATCCTGAGTCCGGCAAGCAAACCTTCATACTCTGTAGTATTGTTTGTCGCTTGCTCCTTGGGAAAGCGCATCTGGACTACGTACTTGAGGTGCTCTCCGGTGGGTGCGATGAGCAGACGCCAGACCGGGCGCTTTGCGGAGAAGGCACCATCAAAGTACATCAGCCACTCCTTGCTTGCTTCTTTGGCCGGGAATGCTCGTCTCGGAATCTCTTCATCCGTGTTGGCGTCCATTATGCTATGAATTCTGCCAACGCTCTGCTTTGGATAGTTGATGTGCTTTCAAACTTAAGACCAAAGCTTGACAATTCCAGTGCCCACTCGACAATCCTGCCTGTCGCTTCTTGATTCTGCAGTATCCTCTTCAGCCGGAAGCGGTGACAATCTGTGATCTCATGTGCTTGGAAGTAATGGCGCAGCTTTCTCGAGGCCATGAGGAGGCCGAAAAGCAATTTCGCACACCGTAGTACCTTGACCTAGCCCCTGCAGGAGGGAATCGACAAAGTAGACTGGGCGCTGCACCATCCTTTTCTGCATCTGTTCATGTGTCTGCGCGGACTCATCCTTGTCGGGACCAGAGCTTGTCGACGAAGCCCCCTGCTTGTCGCTGGATGTGTTTGCCATGGTCGCTGGCTCGTCATCCGCCTCCCTCTTCGCTACTAACGTAGCACTAACCACTTGATTGGTTGCCGCTATATATAGCAGCAACTTCTCTTGTGGCCTAGGTGTGACAAGTGTTGGAGTGGAGGATGTATCTCTTTAAGTCCTGCGGCGCAGCCTCCGCTTTGGGAGTCCATTTCATTGGACCTGCCTTTTCAAAATCTTGAAAAAGCGGCGAGGCGCTCAGCAGACCTAGAAATAAACCTGCTGAGAGCAGCCATGCAACCGGCAAGTCTTCGTACATCCTTGACGCGCTTTGGTGCTTCAATCTGCTCAATGGCCTTGATCTTGTCGGGATTAGCTTCAATCCCTCGTTGAGACCACGAAAAACCCGAGAAGCTTGCGGAAGGGACTCCAAACACGCACTTCTCGGGGTTGAGCTTGAGGTTGATCTTGCGCAGATTTGCAAAGGTCTCGTCAAATCTTGAACCAGAGTTGTTTTGTCCTTGCTTTTGACCACTATGTCATCCATGTAGGCTTCTACATTTACGTGCATTTGCGGCTCAAAAGCGTCATGGACTACTCCTTGCAAATGTTGAACCAGCATTCTTCAAACCGAAAGGCATCCGTATGAAGCGATATGTGCCACATGGTGTAATGAATGCGGTCTTCTCTTCATCTTCTTCAGCCATGAAGATCTCGATGGTATCTCGAGTATGCATCAAGAAACGAAAGCAAATCGCATCTAGCCGTGGAGTCAACAATCTGGTCAATGCGCGGCAAGGGAAATGGATCTTTGGGACAAGCTTTATTAACATCCGTGAAGTCAATACAAAGTCTCCATTTTCCATTTGCCTTCTTGGCGACTACGAGGATTGGCCAACCACGTAGGATGGAGCACTCCTCGACGAGGCCTGCCGCTTCCAGCTTCTTGATCTCTTCGCTATGAATTCTTGGCGCTCCACCGCTTGCTTCCCGACTTTTTGCTTGACGGGCGCGCGAGGACAAACGGCCAGCGGTGCTCAATCACTTTCACAGGAACACCGGGATATCGACGGTTGCCATGCAAACACGCCGACATTCGCCCGCAGAAAGCAACGAGCGCCGCCTTCCTATTTAGGGGTCGAGAGAGGCACCGATGGTGAAGGTACCACCGGTGCCGTCCTCCTTGGCTGGCACCTTCTTGGTCTTGGCGGAGCCACCATCTTCTTGCACTTGCGGTGGAGCTCGATGGTGCGTCCTCGACCAGTAGCGCAGCACTCCAAGAGGTGCGCTTGCCGGAGTGAGCATCGAGCCCTTGCGGACTTGGACTTGGTCTTCTTCCCCGGGAGCTTGGCAAGTGTTGGGCAGTCAAGCGGCTGCTGCATCCTGGTAGATCTTGTCGGCCTGAGATAAGGGCATCCTTTTTGTCGCCGTGGACAGAGATGACGCTTATCGGGCTGGCATCTTGATGGGTTGTAAGCGTAGTGAGAGGCTGCCATGAACTTGGCGAGTCTTGGGCGGCCAAGTATCCCATTGTAAGGCAATGGGAAATCGGCAACGTCGAATGTAACCCTCTCGATCCTGAAGTTCAGCTCGCTGCCAAATGTGACCGCAACGTAATCTTCCCTTCGCTTGCTCCTTCCCGGATTGATTCCTTGGAAGGTACCGGTCTCTTCGAGCTCGCTGTCGGGGATTTGAAGCTTCTGGAGCACCATGGAGGAGATCAGATTCAAGCCGCCCCGCCGTCAACTAACATTTTGTGACCTTGAGGTTGCGGATGGTTGGAGAGACCAACATCGGCAAGCACCCGACCGCAGATTATGCGATCGTGGTGGTCCTCAATATCAAAATGATAGGCGTCTTGGACCACTTGAGAGGCTTGCGTGACTCTACGGATGGTTCTGCTGCATTGACCTCCCGCATCCATTGCTTGAGTTGGCGGTGGGAGGTATGCGAGGAAGCACCTCCGTCAATGCAGAGAACCTCCGTGGCTTTTCAAACTCCTGCTCATCGGCGTCGTCGTCTTCCATATCTTCGTTGTCGTCATCATCTTCATCCTTGTCGCGGCCGCGGGGAGGTCGATCTCCTTGCCGCTGCTTGGCTTTGCCGCGGCGTCCTCCCCGGCCGGGACGTTTCTTGCTTGCTTCCCCAAAGACCTTCTGGGCCTTCTCCTTGTCGCTACCGCCGTACTCAGCTCTCTGCTGTTCGACGAGCTGCTCGACCTTCTTGCAGCTCCGAGATCGTGGCCCTTGGTGAGGTGGATCTTGCAGTACTGCTTGCCGGAGCTGTCCTGCTTGTCGGCGGCCGCCACCGACTGGTGGTTGGCGTCAGCTGCAACCTCCTTGCCGGAGCCACCAGCCTTGGCGTTCTTGTCGCCACCTCCGTTGCCGGACTGCTCATCTGCTAGCACTTCTCTGCCTTTCTTCTTCCTGTTGCCTAGCCGCCGGCCTTTCTTTGCCGGGGCGGTGTCCTCACCGCCGATCCTGCTTCTGCATTCTCTCCTGGAAGTCTCCTCCCTTCCTCAGTGCGCGCACACTTGTCAGCCAAAGCGTACAGCTCACTGACGTCCTTGACTTTGCACATCGCCATCTCCTCCCTCATCCTGCAGTTCCGCACATTCGATGAAATGCGCCGATCACCTTGGCGGCGGTGGGCGTCTGGGATGTTGTAGTGCACACGGCTGAATCTCTGAATGAACTTGCGCAGGGACTCTCCTTCCTTCTGGGCGAGCAAGTGAAGGTCACTCTCTTGGCCATGAGGTTTGTGGCCACTTGTGAAGGCGCCAACAAACTGATGGCACAGATCTGCCCAAGAGGATATGGAGCTGTCCGGCAAGTGCATGAGGCAAGATCTGACGTTGGGCTTGAGGACAAGCGGGAAGTAGTTGGCGAGGATCTTGTCGTCCCGTCCCCCCGCAGCCTGCACCGCGATGGTGTAGATGCTGAGGAACTCCGACGGATGCGTCCGCCATCATACTTCTCCGCACGTCGGGTTTGAAGTTTTTACGGCTGGGCCACATGGACTTGCCGCAGCTCACGAGTGAACGCAGGGCAACCTACCGCGTCTGGCAAGTCGCCTGGCCCTCCGGTGCGTGCATGTGAACAGAAGGCCCAGCGCTTGTCGGATCGACGTCAAGCGCTTCTCTTCCGCCGATGCGAAGTTCGGCGTCCTCTTGTTGTCGCTCATGAAGAACTTGGCGCTGATCGCGGCGAGCTCGCCCGGATCCGGCGACGCAGCGGGAGTCGCTGTCGAGGTGGATCCGGTGAGTCGGTGATCTTGGCCTTCTTGGCGGAGAGTGCAGTGGTTGCACCTCCGACAGTCTCATCGCCACCGGCTCGTGCCTTGTCGTCTCGCCGTGGCAATGATGGCGTTGGTTGCGGAGCTGCGTCGCCGTTAGCAAAGCCGATGAGGCTCGATAGTGGCCCTCCACTCGTCGACCTTGTCGGCCGCGTTGGAGGTAGTCGAGCAGCTGAGCTCTCGCCAGAAGCTTCTGCTGGAGTAGTAGGCGGCATTGGAGAAGCGGTGCGAGGCGGGACACGCTCGGACTTATAACTACGTTAGAAGGAGCAGCGCCCCGTCCGGGTGACCGTATCTCACTCGTGCCAGCGTGTTGGCGCGCATGCTGGTCTTGAGGGTCTCGATCCAACGAACGTATGGCGTTGTGGACGCCATGACGTTGTTGGTCCCGTCTCTCGAGATGGGCGCGGGGGATGCGCGGACGCCGAGGTTTGCGGGGCCTTGTCCTTGGACTTGGCAACGTCGCGAACACCTTCGTCGGCGCCCGTTCCTCTGCCAGCGTCTGCCCCACCACCCGTTTGCTGCGGTGAGGGTGGGTACGACGCGGACGGCTCTGCTGCCGCCGAAGCCTTCTTCTTCGGTGGCATGTTGAGGAAGATGTTGATGACGCTGCCGTGTGAACGCCGGATCAGATTCACACGGCCTCGACGCTTCTACCGGCGCGCCAAAGATGTCGGGAGGCTGATCGTACTCCACGGACACCTATGGGGCCGGGCGGAGCAGGCCCCTTGTGGTTCGGAGGGGCGGAGATCGCACGAAGAGCGGATCGAGGCGGTTACACGAAAGCAGTTTACCCAGCTTCGGAGCTCTCCGAAGAGATAAAACTCCTACTGCTGCTTGTTTGATCTATTGTCTTCTTGCTAGGGAGCAATGCAGGCTACAAAACCTAGCGTGAGTGTCTCTGGTCTCGAGTGGGTCGAATGAACCGAACGAGCCGAACCCCCTCTACGTTGCACTCGGGCCTCCTTTTATATGCTCAAGGGGTCTCCGACAGGTGGCAACATAGATGAGGGTACAAATGTAAAAACAGGAGTTGGTACACCTACTTGAACAGTGTACAGTACAAAATACCTAACTCTGACGGCAAGGGACAAAAGCAATAAATGCCCGTCGTTGTCGCCCAAACAAAGGCAGAGACCTTCAGTGCGCCTCCGCTTCGCCACGATGGCGAGCCTGTCAGCGCCGCTTATCGCTGCTCTCCGCTGGCTACACAGCCGCTCGACACGCGCGCATGGAACGGTCCCATGGCGACACGTCGCTGGGTGAGCTGGAGCGGAGACGGAGAGAAGTTGCATGCCACGGCAAGCGCCTTGCCACGGCCGAATCCTTGTCGCGCCCGGAGACTTCCCGGCAAGCTTCTCTTGCCGGGGCCTTGTCTTCCGTATGCCTGGAGTGGCCTTCCCGACAATCTCCTCTTGTCGGGGCCTTGTCTTCTTAATCAAATACTTTGTTCTTGAATGGCTCCAAAGGAGCCACGGAGGATATTGGCGGTGACGAGGCAAACCCTGCCGCGGGGTGCTGCAACTGTCCGTGCACGAGTACGGGATACTAGGGTACCCCTACTCTAGTACACCGACACTAACGGAGCTCACGAGATTTCTGTTGAGTTTTGTGTTGTGAAGTTTTCAAGTTTTGGGTGAAATCTTTTGATGGATTATGGAACAAGGAGTGGCAAGAGCCTAAGCTTGGGTATGCCCATGGCACCCCAAGATAATCCAAGGACACCAAAAATTCAAAGCTTGGGGATGCCCCGGAAGGCATCCCCTCTTTCTTCTACTTCCATCGGTAACTTTACTTGGAGCTATATTTTTATTCACCACATGATATGTGTTTTGCTTGGAGCATCTTGTATTTTTTGAGTCTTTGCTTTTTAGTTTACCACAATCATCCTTGCTGTACACACCTTTTGAGAGAGCCATACATGAATTGTAACTTGTTAGAATACTCTATGTGCTTCACTTATATCTTTTGAGCTTTATAGTTTTGCTCTGTGTGCTTCACTTATATCTTTTGAGCTTTATAGTTTTGCTCTAGTGCTTCACTTATATCTTTTAGAGGACAGTGGTGGATTTGTTTTATAGAAACTATTGATCTCTCATGCTTCACTTAGATTATTTTGAGAGTCTTAAATAGCATGGTAATTTGCTTAATAATAATATGCTTGGTATTCAAGATTTGTAAAACTTTCTTTTGAGTGCGTTGAATACTAAGAAAAGTTTGATGCTTGATAATTGTTTTGAGATATGAAGATGGTGATATTAGAGTCATGCTAGTTGAGTAGTTGTGAATTTGAGAAATACTTGTGTTAAAGTTTGTGATTCCCGTAGCATGCACGTATGGGAACCGTTATGTGATGAAGTCGGAGCATGATTTATTTATAGATTGTCTTCCTTCTGAGTGGCGGTCGGGGACGAGCGATGGTCTTTTCCTACCAATATATCCCCCGAGGAGCATGCGCGTAATACTTTGCTTTGATAACTTCTAGATTTTTGCAATAAGTATATGAGTTCTTTATGACTAATGTTGAGTCCATGGATTATATGCATTTTTCCCATCCTTCCACCATTGCTAGCCTCTCTAATACCGCGCACCTTTCGCCGTTATCATACACCCACCATATACCTTCCTCAAAACAGCCACCATACCTACCTATCATGGCATTTCCATAGCCATTCCGGGATATGTTGCCATGCAACTTTCCACCGTTCCGTTTATTATGACACGCTCCATTATTGGCATGTAGCATGATCATGTAGTTGACATCGTATTTGTGGAAAATCCACCGTTCATAATTCTTTCATACATGTCACTCTTGATTTATTGCATATCCCGGTACACCGCCGGAGGCATTCATATAGAGTCATATTTTGTTCTAAGTATCGAGTTGTAATTGTTGAGTTGTAAGAAAAATAAAAGTGTGGTGATCATCATTTTTAGAGCATTGTCCCAAGTGGGGAAAGGATGATTGAGACTATGATTCCCCCACAAGTCGGGATGAGGCTCCGGACGAAAAATAAAAAAATGAAAAAAAGAGGCCATAAAAAAAGAGAAAAGGTGCAAATAAAAAAATGAGAGAAAAAGAGAGAAGGGACAATGTTACTATCCTTTTACCAGACTTGTGCTTCAAAGTAGCACCATGATAGTCATGCGTGAGAGTCTCTGATTTGTTCGCTTTCATATACGCGTGGGAATTTGTCATTTTAGAACTGGGCGTGTATATTCCAATGATGGGCTTCCTCAAAATGCCCTAGGTCTTCGTGAGCAAGCGAGTTGGATGCACACCCACTTAGTTTCTTTTGATGAGCTTTCATATACTTATAGCTCTAGTGCATCCGTTGCATGGCAATCCCTACTCACTCACATTGATATCTATTGATGGGCATCTCCATAGCCCGTTGATACGCCTAGTTGATGTGAGACTATCTTCCCCTCTTTTTGCCTTCTCCACAACCACCATTCTATTCCACATATAGTGCTATATCCATGGCCCACGCTCATGTATTGCATGAAGATTCAAAAGGTTTTGAAAATGTCAAAAGTATGAAACAATTGCTTGGCTTTTCATTGGGGTTGTGCATGATTTAAATACTTTGTGTGGTGAAGATAGAGCATAGCCAAACTATATGATTTTGTAGGGATAACTTTCTTTGGCCATGTTATTTTGAGAAGACACAATTGCTTTATTAGTATGCTTGAAGTATTATTTTTTATGTCAATATGAACTTTTGTCTTGAATCTTTCGGATATGAATATTCATACCACAATTAAGAAGAGTTACATTGAAATTATGCCAAGTAGCACTCCGCATCATAAATTCTCTTTTTATCATTTACCTACTCGAGGACAAGCAGGAATTAAGATTGGGGATGCCTGATACATCTCCAACGTATCTATAATTTTTGATTGCTCCATGCTATATTATCTACTGTTTTGGACCATATTGGGCTTTATTTTTCACTTTTATATTACTTTTGGGACTAACCTATTAACCGGAGGCCCAGCCCAGAATTGCTGTTTTTTCCTATTTCAGTGTTTCGAAGAAACGGAATATCAAACGGAGTCCAAATGGAATGAAACCTTGAGGAACGTGATTTTCTCAACAGATATGATCCAGGAGACTTGGACCCTCCGTCAAGAAAGGAGGAGGCGGTCACGAGGTGGAGGCGCCCCCTAGGGCACGCCCCCGCCTCGTGGGCCCCCAAGCTCCAGCGTACTCCTTCCTCCTATATATACCTCACGCACTTCAAATGATCGACACGGAGCCAAAAACCTAATTCCACCGCCGCAACCTTCTGTACCCACGATATCCGATCTTGGGGCCTGTTCCGGAGCTCCGCCGGAAGGGGAATCCACCATGGAGGGCTTCTACATCACCACCATAGCCCCTCCGATGAAGTGTGAGTAGTTTACTCAGACCTTCGGGTCCATAGTTAGTAGCTAGATGGCTTCTTCTCTCTTTTTGGATCTCAATACAATGTTCTCCCCCTCTCTCGTGGAGATCTATTCGATGTAATCTTCTTTTTGTGGTGTGTTTGTTGAGACCGATGAATTGTGGGTTTATCATCAAGATTATCTATGAACAATATTTGAATCTCTCTGAATTCTTTTATGTATGATTGGTTATCTTTGCAAGTCTCTTCAAATTATCAGTTTGGTTTGGCCTACTAGATTGGTTTTTCTTGCAATGGGAGAAGTGCTTAGCTTTGGGTTCAATCTTGCGGTGTCATTTCCCGGTGTGATGAGGGGCAGCAAGGCACGTATTGTATTTTTTCCATCGAGGATAACAAGATGGGGTATTTATCATATTGCATGAATTTATCCCTCTACATCATGTCATCTTGCTTAAGGCGTTACTCTGTTTTTATTAACTTAATACTCTAGATGCATGCTGGATAGCGTCGATGAGTGGAGTAATAGTAGTAGATGCACGATCGAGTCGCTCACTTGTCTCGGACGTGATGCCTATATACATGATCATACCTAGATATTCTCATAACTATGCTCAATTCTGTCAATTGCTCAACAGTAATTTGTTCACCCACCGTAGAATACTTATGCTCTTGAGAGAAGCCACTAGTGAAATCTATGGCCCCCGGGTCTATTCTCATCATATCAATATCCAATCACTTTATTATTGCTTTGCTTTTTTACTTTTACCTTTTATTTTACTATGCATCTTTATATCAAAAATACCAAAAATATTATCTATCATCTCTATCAGATCTCACTCTTGTAAGTGACCGTGAAGGGATGGACAACCCCTAATCGCGTTGGTTGCGTTGAGCTATTTGTTTTGTGTAGGTACGAGGGACTCGCGCGTGGCCTCCTACTGGATTCATACCTTGCTTCTCAAAAACTGAGGGAAATACTTACGCTACTTTGCTGCATCATCCTCTCCTCTTCGGGGAAATCCAACGCAGTGCTCAAGAGGTAGCACTGCTCTGCGTCGCACCGCTGCTCTGCTTCCCGGAGGACCTCGACGAGAGCCTTGCTCGCGCCCCCTCTGTCCCGTCGCCTGGATCCCGCCGCCGGCACCCCCAAGTCCCGTCGAGCCGCCATGGAGCTTCTTCGTTGTCCCGCCCAAGTCCCAGCAAGCCGTCGTCCCCTGAACCTGGCCGTCTTCCTCTGCATCGAGCCAGTACGTTCGTCCACGTCGACCACGGCCTCGCGTTGACCGCGCCCCGCCTGCTTCCCCTTCGGCCTCCAAGGCCAGCTCAAGCCGGCCCAAGCCAGATCCGACCTGCCCGGCGTCCTCCACCGACCGGCCCATGAGGCCTGGTATGCAGCCCCCGCCCCTATCACTGTTGGGCCAACCTCTGTTTCCGCCCATATCATGTTTTTCCCTGCTGCGAATTTAGACATTATCCAGAGGCTACCAGTTTTACAGAAAAGTCCCTCTAGATCATGCATATAATAACTCCACAACCATGCATCATTTTAAAATGACTTATATATGTAAAGTGCTTAGAATTTACTCTAGTTTCATATTATGCAACTTTCATCCATGTTAAAAAATTCTTAACTTGCTGTTTGCATTAATTTTCTTAAATGCCATGCTAAAATGCTTTATTTCATAACTAAATAACCGTAGCTCCATTTTAAATGTAAATGGGGGTAGAAAAATGCCTTGTATAACTTGGTGACATTACTTTGCATGTTTAACAACAACAAAATATGCTTTAGGACAGAAAAGTACCAAATCTAAAATTATGGACATGAGGATTTTCCGGAATTGTTGTTTGTTGTTCCGGCCTCATTTAAACTTACCTAGATGTGTAGTTTTATTATGCTTCACCCCTTGCCATGTTTAATAACATTTAATATTGTTGGGTACCTAAACGAGAGCGAACTAAATAACGCGAATGTGGTGTTTCTTCAATATGCAACTCGTTGCATATTGAGCTCCACTTAATTTGTAGTATTGTTTGTTGCACTTTGCCATGTCATGCCTCATTAAACTGAACGTGCATCATACTTGATTGTGCGTTATGCCATGTGTATGTGATGGTTGTTTACCATGTTGTTTCTTTCTTTTCGGTGTTCCTTCTTCTTGGTAGTTCCGGTAACGTTGCGATTGTGAGGATTCGTTCGACTACGTTGGTTCGTCCACTTCATGGACTCGGTCTTCTTCCTTGCGGGATCTCAGGCAAGATGACCATACCCTCGAAATCACTTCTATCTTTGCTTGCTAGTTGTTCGCTCTATTGCTATGCCGCGCTACCTACCACTTGCTATATCATGCCTCCCATATTGCCATGTCAAGCCTCTAACCATCCTTTCCTAGCAAACCATTGTTTGGCTAATTTACCGCTTTTGCTCAGCCCTTCTTATAGCATTGCTAGTTGCAGGTGAAGCTGAAGTTTGTTCCATGTTGGAACATGGATATGTTGGGATATCACAATATCTCTTATTTAATTAATGCATCTATATACTTGGTAAAGGGTGGAAGGCTTGGCCTTATGCCTGGTGTTTTGTTCCACTCTTGCCACCTTAATTTCCGTCATATCGGTGTTATGTTCCTTGATTTTGCGTTCCTTACACGGCCGGGTGTTATGGGAACCCCTTGACAGTTCGCTTTGAATAAAACTCCTCCAGCAAGGCCCAACCTTGGTTTTACCATTTGCCTCACCACCACCTACTTTTCCCTTGGGAGTCACGCTCTTGAGGGTCATCTTTATTTTAACCCCCCCGGGCCAATGCTTCTCTAAGTGTTGGTCCGAACTAGAGTCCTTTGCAGTGCCACCTCGGGGAAACTTGAGGGCTGGTTTTAGTTGTAATGCAGTGCTCATCCAAAGGTTGCCACGAGAACGAGATATGTGCAACTCCTATCGAGATGTCGGCGCATCAGGCGGTCTTGCTGGTCTTGTTTTACCATTGTCGAAATGTCTTGTAACCGGGATTCCGAGACTGACCGGGTCTTCCCAGGAGAAGGAATATACTTCATTGACCGTGAGAGCTTGTGATGGGCTAAGTTGGGACACCCCTATAGGGTATAAACTTTCGAGAGTCGTGCTCACGGTTATGTGGCAGATGGGAATTTGTTAATGTCCGGTTGTAGATAACTTGACACTTGACTTAATTAAAATACATCAACCGCGTGTGTAGTCGTGATGGTCTCTTCTCGGCGGAGTCCGGGAAATGAACACGGTTCTTGTGTTATTGTTGTGCGTAAGTAGTTTCAGGATCACTTCTTGATCATTTCTAGCTTCATGATCGTTGCGTTGCTTCTCTTCTCGCTCTTATTTGCATATGTTAGCCACCATATATGCTTAGTGCTTGCTGCAGCTCCACCTCACTACCTTCTCCTACCCATAAGCTTAAATAGTCTTGATCTCGCGGGTGTGAGATTGCTGAGTCCTCGTGACTCACGGATACTTCCAAACAGTTGCAGGTGCCGATGATTCCAGTATAGGTGACGCAACCGAGCTCAAGTGGGAGCTCGATGAAGATCTTGGTCATTGGTTGTGTCTTTTCCGAATGATCAGTAGTGGTGCCTAGTTGGGACGATCGGGGATCTAGCATTTGGGGTTGTGTTGTTTTTATTTTGGTTCCGTAGTCGGACCTTTGATTGTACTCTGGATGATGTACGTTTAACTTGTTATTTGTGTGAAGTGGCGATTGTAAGCCAACTCTTTATCCCTTTCTTATTCAGTACATGGGATTGTGTGAAGATTACCCCACTTGCGACTAAACCACCATGCGGTTATGCCTTTAAGTCGTGCCTCGACACGTGGGAGATATAGCCGCATTGTGGGTGTTACACAAGCTTTGGAGCGGCAAGAGTTCATCACAGAGGAGATCAGGAAGTTGGAAGCGGCGGGCTTGGTCAGAGGAGTGCTCCACCCACGTGGTTGGCCAATCTGGTAGTGGTGCGCAAGGCAAATGGAAAATGGAGGCTGTGTATAGATTACACGGACATCAATAAGGCTTGCCTAAAAGATCCTTTCCTTTTGCCGCGCATTGACCAGATTGTGGACTCCACTGCTGGGTGTGACCTTCTGTCATTCATTGATGCTTACTCAGGATACCACCAAATCTTCATGACAAAAGAAGACGAAGAGAATACCGCGTTCATCACCCCATGTGGTACGTATTGCTTTATGCGAATGCCTTCTGGGTTGAAGAGCGCTGGTTTGACATTTGCAAGAGCAGTCCAAATTGGTTTTGAACCTCAACTACATAAAATATGGAAGCTTATATGGATGACATAGTGGTCAAAACCAAGGACAAGGCAACACTCATACAAGACTTAGAAGAGTCGTTTGCATATTTGCGCAAGATCAACCTCAAGATGAACCCTGAGAAGTGTGTCTTCGGTGTTCCGTCTGGCAAACTTCTCGGGCTCCTTGTGTCATAGCATGGGATCGAGGCAAATCCAGACAAGATTAAGGCCATTGAGCAGATTGAGGTGCCTAGGCGGATCAAGGATGTGCGTCGGCTTGCTGGCTGTGTTGCCGCCATGAGCAGACTCATCTCCAAGTCTGCTGAGCGCGCCCTCCCCCTTTTCAAAATCTTGAAAAAGGCGGGCCCAATGGAATGGACCCCAGGTCAAGCGACCTTTGCAGGATTTGAAGAAATACCTCTCCTCTACGCCAATACTGGTCGCGCCTAAAACACAAGAGTCGTTGCTACTGTATCTAGCGGCAACAAATCAAGTGATCAGTGATGCGCTAGTGGCGCAGAGGGAGGTCAATGCGGGAGTGATAACAACGACATAGCTGACCAGTGGCGAGGCAGGAGAATCTGATGCCACCGGAGGAGAAACGACGCAACCAAATGAAGTAGTGCATAAGAAGAAGATGATGTAGCACCCAGTCCACTTTGTCAGCTCCCTCTTGCAGGGCAAGATCAAGGTACTCCGGTGTCCAGAAATTGCTCTTCAGCCTCCTTATGGCCTCGAGGAAGCTGCGTCATTACTTCCAAGCACACGAGATCACCGTCGTCACCCGCTTCCCGTTGCAACGGATATTGCATAACCCAGACACGACCGGGAGAACTGTGGAATGGGCCTTGGAGTTGTCAAGCTTTGGTTTGAAGTTTGAAAGCACTTCGGCAATCCAGAGTAGAGTCTAGGCGGAGTTCATTGCAGAATGGACCTCAACGCCCGACAAAGAGATCCAGGAGACCACTCTCCCCGGTAAGGAAACAAGTCGTGACTGGGTTATGTACTTTGACGGGGCTTTCTCGCTGCAAGGAGCCGGTGCTGGTGTGATTCTCGTCGCACCCACAGGAGAGCACCTCAAGTATGTAATCCGGATGCACTTTCCTAGGGAGATGTCAACAAACAACACTGCCGAATACGAGGGTTTGCTTGCCGGTCTCAGGATCGCGGCAGACCTCAGAATCAGGAAGCTCATCGTCAGGGGTGATTCACAGCTTGTCGTCAAGCAAGTTAACAAGGATTACCAGAGCCCGTTGATGGAGGCCTACGTAGATGAAGTGAGGAAGCTGGAGGAGCGTTTTGACGGTATACAAGCGGAGCATGTTCCCCGAGTGGAGAACGGCATTGCCGACTACTTGTCGAAACACGCTTCCCTCAAACTGCCCATGGAACCAGGTACCTTCGTGCTTCGATTAACTCAACCATCCGTCCAACCATCGACAAAGCAGAACAAGCGGAGGAAATCAGGCCCCGGCAAGTACTTTCCCGTTGAGCTGCCAGGAGCCGGCGGTAAATATGTTGCCGGGGACAGTGAGCCTGCCATGGGGGGACAAACAGCGGCAGGGTGCCAAGCCCTGGCCATAGAGACAGCCGCCCCCATGGCAGAAGAGATGCCTTTGATCCTTGTCGTCGAACCTCAAGCTCCGGCATGGGCACAACATACCGTTCGATTTCTCCAAACCGGGGAACTCCCTGAGGAGCAGGAAGAAGCGGAGAAAGTAGCCTATCGGTCTGCCATGTATCAGTTCGTCGACGACGTTCTGTACAGGAAAAGACCAAACGGTGTGAAATTGAAGTGCATTCCTCGGGAGGAACGACTGGAGCTGTTGGCAAAGATACACGGAGGCATATGTGGCTCCCACATAGGGTCGAGAGCCCTTGCCGGCAAGGCATTCCGGCAAGGTTTCTTCTGGCCCACTACCCTCCAGGATGCAACGACACTAGTAACCAAGTGTGAAAGTGTGTCAGTTCCATTCAAAGAGGCTTCATCAACCAGCTCAAGCTCTCCAAACAATCCCTCTTTCCCGTCCATTCTCGGTCTGGGGGCTTGACATACTGGGCCCCTTCCCCCGTGCTATCGGGGGCTTTGAGTACTTGTACGTTGCAATCGACAAGTTCACAAAGTGGCCAGAGGTGGAAGCAGTGAGAAAGGTGACAGCACAATCAGCCATCAAGTTCTTCAAAGGGCTAGTCTGCCGTTTTGGTGTACCAAACAGGGTCATCACTGACAACAGCACGCAGTTCACAAGCCGCACCTTCATGTAATACATTCAAGACCTCGACAGCAAGGTCTGTTTTGCTTCTGTTGCACACTCACGAAGCAACAGCCAAGCTGAGAGGGCAAATGCTGAAGTATTGCTAGGCCTCTGGACAAGGACTTTTAACAGGCTACACAAGTGCGGAAGGCGCTGGATTGATGAATTGCCAGCAGTTCTTTGGTCAATCAGAACGACACCAAATCGAGCCACCGGCCAGACACCTTTCTCCCTCGTTTAGGGGCAGAAGCAGTTGTCCCCACGGAACTCACATAGGGGTCACCCCGAGTGCTCGTTTATGATCATCTTGAGCAAGAGCAATTGCGGCAAGATGACGCAATGCTCCTTGAGGAAGATTGTCTTCGGGCGGCTGTGCGAGCAGTGCGCTACCAGCAAGCCTTGCGCCGCTACCATAGCCGCAAGGTTCATGCCCAAAGCTTTGGGGAAGGTAACCTTGTTATTCGGCGCGTTCAGTCGGCCAAGAATTCCAACAAGTTGATGCCGAAGTGGGAAGGCCCTTATCGGGTAATACGAGTCACCAGGCCCGGAGGAGTCCGCCTGGAGACCGAAGATGGTATTCCAGTAAGCAATTTGTGGAACATCGAACATTTTCACAAGTTTTACACGTAGGCGCGGTTGTCGGGCCCCCCGGCAGGCCACCTTTTTGTACAAGCCTTGTCGGCAAGGCATGTAACCCTTTGTACAAAGCCAGGCGCAGACCCTGAGCATAAATAAATGAAGCGCTGGCGCCCTAAGTTTTAGCATGCATGCTAGGTTGAGTCTCTCCCTCGGTTAGGGTTGATAGTGCTTAGCGGCGACTAACCCCTAGCCTAGAGGTCGGGTGGGCGTCTCTCTGTTCCTTCCCATCCTTTTTGGTTCACAGGGTACATGAACATTTCTGCTGAGCTGTTTGGAGGAAAGAGAACAGGCAGGTGCCCCGACCCTGGCAAGACAAGGTTGCAGGGGGCTGCTGACCCAAAGATCCGACCACGGCAAGCCAAGATTGTCGGGGGGGGGGGGGGCTGCAAAGTCAGATAAGTCTTTCATCGCCCACTTCCATATGAAACTTGAACGTACGAGACTTCGCTCACCCTTATAACATCACGTTCCCTCTTTCGCGTGTCCAGAAACCTTACTTTGGCCGGGACTTGGTCGTAGCGCGGTGGGAAAGGAACGGGCGAAGGGCCCAATCCTGCTTTGCCCCTACCTCCGCCAAGAGCGTGATTGTAGTCGATTTATGGGGCAGGAGGACGGCAAGGTCTGTTGCCGGGCCATAATGTTTATCTTAAGATAACGAGGACTCGTTCCTTGGTGCGGGCCTCGCTCATGCGCAAAAGAAACCCGGCGAACACCCTTCTCTTCATTAATACGTTGTTGACAAGTACAATTCATACGGAATGCATACATGAGCAGGGGGTTACAAGGTTTAAATCTTACTAAGGCATGTAGGCTTAAAAGCTAAAAAAAAGATAAGATGCCCATAATCCCTTTCTTGTCCCTCTCCTCAGGAAATGGAACAAGATGGTAGAAGGGCAAAAGGAGCGCCTAGGCGAGGTACGAGCAGCAGAAGACACCAAAAGAACATCCCGACGGCCGTCCAGAAGAGGGTTGGTGATGATGCTGCTGGGTGAAGAGCCGAATGATGAGGCAGCAGGCCGGCAATACGCGATGAAGGCGTCGGTGCCCGCGTACTCCGACTTGACGGCCCACCGCCCGCCTTCTTCATCTTCCCCGGCCTTCCCACGCCAACCGCCCAAGGAGGCGGCCCCAAGAAGTTCAAGGAGCTGGTGATGCAGATGGTGGTACTGCCGGCGTCGCCCAGGGACGGTGTGTCTGACGCCTAGTCGAACTCGTCATCCTCCCACCCGCTACCCTCGTCGTCGATGTCGCTGTCCTCCTCGTCACTCTCGCCCGAAGAGGAGCTTTCGCCATTGGTCGAGCTCTCAGCACAGCACCCTGGCCTGTGTCCCGAGCGCCCGAAGACCTTGACGGAGAGCAGGTCGCTCTCCGCTAGCTTGAAGTAGAGGACGTACCCATCCATCAAGCAATGGGCATGTGCGAAGGTTTTCCAGCCCTGACGAAGAAGCATCACATGAGAGGCAGGGAACCCTGTGTTCACCCGCATGTCGCCATGGCAAACCCCCTCCATGTGAAGCCTTAGCCTCGGTGGCCGGCCGATCTCCAGCACCCTCGGAAACGCTTCGGGAAGACAAAGGCGGTTGTGCGGCGGCCCGCGCAGTTGCAGGATAAATTCCAGCGCCGAATCCCCGACATGACCGCTCGACGAAGCAGGAGGAGATGCTGGGGGAGATGGCGACGGAGATGGTGACGACGCGGGAGTCCCCCGTCCACGCCTGCCTCTACCTCGACCACCTCGCCGACCACGGTCTCGGCCGGTGCCTCTGCCTCTAGTGTGGCCTTCACCTTGGGCGTTCGACTCTTCTTTGACCGGCGCCACCCTCTGGCGGGAGGAAGACCTGGTCGCCTCCCCAGGGGCACGGCCACGAGCATGCCCTCTCGCCATGACAAAGGGAAGGAAAGAGATCAGACTGAGAGAAAATGGGTGCGAGAAGACGTTGTCCCCCTCCCTTTATATAGAGGGATGAGGCCGAACGAGCCCGGGGGCGGCCGCCCCAACCAGCCAATCCAACCGCCGGAGGCGCGAGGAGACAGGAACGACCCACTGGCCCAATCAGTGATGCCCGGCCCCCCGCCCCAGCATTAAAACCCATGCCTTATGTATCCACCGCCTGCCCTCCCGGTGCATGGAGGACACGTGGCGGGCGAGCCAGGGCTCAGATGGCAAGTGGAGAGGCCGTTTCGCACCCCGTGATCGTGGGGCGGGGTGCCATGATGGCCATGATCCGAGTCTACTTAGTAAATGGGTCACGCCCCTGCATCTTCCTCTATTTTTATGAGGAGAACGCGGACCGCCTCTTTACTATTGAAACCGCGGAGTGACGCAAGCATGATGTGGTCACTCCGCACACGACCCCCACACCACGCACGACCCCCACGGCGTGCATTCAATGCGGGTTGTGGGGAAGCGCAACCAACGGAGAAGTTACCGCAGTAAAACTCTGCCCCACGTGCCCACGCACCGTTTTGGGCCAAGCCCAACAACGCGTCGCGCTTATGTGTGGCCCAGGCCCGGGGGCTCCTGACGGTGCATGAAAGTAGGGGCTCTCTTTTGTGCCCCTTTACCTGTGCACGGGCAGTCAGAGCCTCACCCGCTACCACAATTAGCAGGGCAGAGGAGGGAAGCAGAAGTGCAAGGGTACCAGAGTAGCGCTCCAACCAAGGGCACAGAAGACGGAACAATCAAACAGGCTTCCTCCTGGCAAGACCCTTGCCGGGGCGGCCTACACATTCCCAGCAAGAGCCTTGCTGGGGCAGCTCGCCTAGCGCCAACATCCAGCCACCCTTGAGCCTGAGAGTTCCGACACCATCGACAGCATTGAAACCAAGGCTCGGGAAGTGCCTGCATGGTGGCATGCAGATCTTTGTGAAGACAGAGAGCCTACAAATCCTAGATAAGGAAAACAAGACAAGACAATCGCACGGCTCCTTGCCGAGGATGCCCACGAGGCCCCGGCAAGGCTCCTTGCCGAAGACACTCGCAAGGCCCTGGCAAGACCCTTGCCAGGGATATACACGAGACTGCGGCAAGACCTTGCCACCCCATCGCCGCCCCAGCTCAGCGGCCAACCCACCAACTGAAGGAACTACCCACATGGAAGTACGTGGGTACTAATCCAACTAGCCAAACATCTGCGTGGTGGCATACAGATCTTCGTGAAGACCCTACCACCACGCCAACTCAGCAACCTGTCAGCCTACGTGGCGCTGCATGCCTCGTTGGCACAGGCGGCGTCGAAGCAAAAGGCGGAGCGATGGAGACGGGGCAGGGCCTCGTTACCGCCCTCGATATGGCAAGTGGACACCTAAGTAACACATTTAATGCACTTTGTCCTGTAATGACAGGCGATAAGCTTGTACACTGTATACCTTTCCACCTCCTGTGTGCCACTGTGGCAGCCCCTTTTGACTATAAAAGGAGGCCTGAGGCGTACTGAAGAAGGATTCGGATGTTTTGGACGACACACGCACCATAACTAGTTCAAGAACTTAAGAACACTCAAATATACATCAAAGTAAGACTACGGTATTACGCATCCTTGCGGCCGGAACCTGGGTAAACGATCCTTGTGCTGGCTTCTAGACCCGCTCTTCGCACAACCTCGCGCCCGCCAACCGTAGCAAAAGGGATCCGAGTGATCCCATAGGTGTCGTTTCCCTGACATTGAGCCCTTGCTCGCAGAGGGTGGCCTGGTCCAGGAGAATCCTCTCACGAGCCTCCACCTCATTGCGTCGTTGGTCGGCCTCCACGGCTCTCTCTAAGAGCTCGTTGTCATCTCTCATGATCCTATCATGCTGCTCTTGTGGAACATTGTCCCACCAGCGGCCGAGCTTGATCGCCACATTGAGCAGGCTCCACCCCTCTGGTAGGCGCTGGCGCTCCTCCATGATACGCGCCTCCTCCGACCGGAGATCTTCCTCGAGCACGTCAAGGGCCGCCACGGCGCAGTTGATGGCCCCGCACTTCAGCACAGTGTTGTTGCTCACCAGCGCCAAGGCCCAGCCGGGCTGCGCCCCTGCGCCGCTCTATGTCGTCATGGCGCACGAGGGCCCGGGGTCAGGCCCCCTCTCGATCTCTGTGCTTTCATCCCTTGCGGGGGCTATGCCCTCCGCTGAATGTTGGGGGCTCTTCGCGGCCTCCTCTTTGGCTTGCGGCATCGACGCGTGCTCCAGGCTTGCCACAGCAGCCATAGGGGATTGGTGCATGGGCAAGCGCTTGGGGCTGGTCGTGCCCCCCTTGTTAGTGTTGGCCTCCTCGGCGGGGCGCAGAGTGCTGAGGAGGGGTTGGCTCTTCAGCCCCCTCCTTACTCCCTTCGCCACCCGCGTCGGGCGCCTCGAGAGCCACCACCTCGCCTGTCGAGGCCCCCTCGCGAGGCTCGCTCCCCTGTGCTGGGGGAGGCAAGTCCACGTGCGCCTCAGGAGGCGTCACATGCTCGTCCTCCGCTGTCTCGTGCCCCGACTCTGCTTGGGGCGACGTTCAGCCTCCTTGCACCCTCGGCCTACGTCGTCTGCGGGGGTGTCGCGAGTGTCGTGGCCCCCTCGAGGCGGGGGCCTCCTCCTCCTTCTTCTTCTTTTTCTTCTTCTTGGGCTCCCTGTTTGTGGCGCGGACTCAGTCCCGACCCTCAGGAGGCGAGAAATAGAAATCAAGCAACAAGAGCAAGGCACGAACACTTACTCATCGGGAGGAGCCTAGCATCTCTTCTTCAGCTTCTGGCGGCCGCCACCACCACCCTCGCGAGGCTCGCTCGAGCTCCCTCCGAGGGCTCGACGCGAGGCCTGTCGGTGTCTTCAACCGCTGGCGCCGTGCAAGTCTCCCCCTCGCGAGAATTGTTAGCCTTCCCGCCGATGTCTCCTCCACCCCCTCCGCTCATGAGCCTGGTGAGCATGAACAAGAATTGGTCATCATAAATGCGTTGTCATTTGGCATCCATCAGCAGCTTGCAGCGGCGGGGGCGTCCCTTCCTGACTCTCCTCGTCTTGGCCCACCGAGGTCTCAGGCTCGTCACGGCTTCCCAAGTCAGGCACCACATAGAGGGGGTTCTCACCAGACCCCTCATGGCCTGGCGGAACCAGTCCCCACTGGCCGTACTGCAGCATGTCCGCGACAGGTTCGTCTATGTTGGAGTAGCAGTACAATGGGTACGCGTCTTTGGGCAGGCCCTTGCTACTTGTGAGCTGTGTTGGGATTTCCTCGAAGTGGAGAGGATGATGCAATATAGTAGAGATAAGTATTCTCCTCAGCTATGAAACCAAGGTTATCAATCCAGTAGGAAAACCAAGCAACACTATGTAAACAGCACCTGCATAGAAACAACAAATACTTGCAACCCAACGCATACAGGGGTTGTCAATCCCTCAACAGTTATGAGCAAGATTAAAGCTAGAGTTTTTGATAGATAGATATGACAAAAATACAAAATAAAATAAATAAAAGAAAATTGCAGCAAGGTATTTTTGGTTTTTAACATATGATAGAAAAGAGACCCCTGGGGTCATAGTTTTCACTAGAGGCTTCTCTCGAGAAAATAGCATATGGTGGGTAAACAAATTACTGTTGGACAATTGATACAAAAGCAAATAATTATGATGATATCCAAGGCAATGATCATGTATTTAGGTATCATTCCGAGACAAGTAGACCAAAACGATTCTGCATCTACTACTATTACTCCACACATCGACCACTATCCAGCATGCATCTAGTGTATTAAGTTCATGAAAGAACGGAGTAACGCCTTAAGCAAGATGACATGATGTAGACAAGATAAACTCACGTATGAAAGAAATCCCATCTTGTTTCCCTTAATAGAAACAATGCATGCATGTCATGTTTCTTTCTGTCACTGAGATTGAGCACCGCAAGATCAAACCCATCACAAAACACCCCTTCCCATGGCAAGATAAATCAATCTAGTTGGCCAAACCAAACCAATAAATCATAGAATAAATACGAGGCTATAACAATCATGCATAAAAGAGTTTAGAGAAAACCCAAATAATATTCATGGATAGATCTGATCATAAACTCATAATTCATCGGATCCCAACAAACACACCGCAAAAGTCATTACATCAAATAGATATCCAAGAACACCGACGAGAACATTGTATTGAAGATCCAAAAAGAGAGAAGAAGCCATCTAGCTAATAACTATGGACCCATAGGTCTTTGGTAAAATACTCACACATCATCGGAGGGGCAGCAAGGATGATGAAGAACCCCTCCGTGATCATTGCCCCCTCCGGTAGAGTGCTGAAAAAGGCCTCTAGATGGGATCTCGTGGTTCTCGGACTTGCGACGGAGGAAAAAGTATTTCGTGGACTCCGTGGTAGGTTTTCTAATTTTAGGGTATTTATAAAGGTGGAGGTAAGTCAAACGGAGGTTCGTGGGTCCACTACCCACCAGGGCGCGCCCCTGGTGCCTAGTGGGCCACTAATCCATCTTCTCGTGGCCTCCCAAAGCTTCCAGGGTCTCTTATCGCTAGAAAAAGATCTCCAAAAAGCTCATGGCATTTGGACTTTGTTTGGTACTTATATTCCACAAAGTAAAAAACTAGCAACTGGCACCGGGTACTAAGTTAATAGGTTAGTCCCAAAAAATGATATAAAGTTGCTTGTAAATGTATATAGAACATCCAATATTGATAATATAATAGCATGGAATAATAAAAAATATAGATACGTTGGAGACATATCAACCCTCCACCTCCTCGGGAAATAGGATCTTGACAATCTCCTCTAGCACCTCCGCGTGAAGGTTGTCGAAGCTCAGCCGCATCGGGTCCAAGACACCGGTGATCGTCCACACCGGGTGTGAGCCCTTCTAGAGGGGTGCGATGCACCCGTGCAGGAACTCCTTGGCGACCATCGCCGCCGTGAGCTTGGCGGACTGCAGCTCCTTCATCCTCTCCACGAGCAGCGCTAGCCTCTCGTTGTTGAGCTTGGCGTGCTCCCACCCAAAGCTCTTCATGGCTGGGGCGGTCATCACTACAACAAAAAGACACATCCGTGACATTTTGGGCCGTACAAATTTTTTTTCTGTCATACATATGACACTTCTATGATGATAATTGTGACAAAACCCGGCATCATCATAGATGTGGTGGGCTCCTACTTCTATAAAAAAAATCATGACAGAAAATGGGCTTTTTGTCCTGGGCGGGCCGGAGACGCAGCTGCATGACATTCTTTGGGCCGTCCATGACGGAAAAAACCGTGGTAGAAGTGAGGGGGAGGAAAATTTCGGGGAGTTCCGGTTACGGTGGGAGGTCGGGGGCGGCGATGCGCGTTTCTCTTGTACACGTCTGGCGTGTGTGCAAGGCGTTAGCTCTAATCGAACCGAAGCGAGGCGTTGGGCTCTTCATCAACCCAAGCGATTGCACCGCAGGCTACACGTTCTCGAACCCGGCGATCGATCGATGGTCGCTGTTAATCGAACCCGATCGAGCGATTCGCCGTTCTTGCTAACTGGCTGAGGCCGATCGATTGGATGAACAGTGAGCGTTGCGGGGGGGGGGGGGGTGGATGAACAGTGAGCGGTGGCGTTGCCTCTGGATGAACAAGACCCCATGGTGTGGAGGACTGGATGAACAGTAAATGGTGGAGGGGTGCCCATGGAGGGGTGCTTGAACAGGACCCCGTGGTGTGGAGGGCTGGATGAACAGTAGACGATGGATGGGTGGTTGAACAGTAGCCGGTGGAGTAGCGCGCGGTGGAGGCTGGAGGAGGTCGACAGTGGAGATGAACAGTATCCCGTGGAGTCCTGTTTTGCGATACGCCACACCCCTCCCGATGAACAGGACCCCCGTTTCGACCGTAGGAGGTCCGTTTCGTCCGTTTTGCGGTATGCCACACCCCGCCCGATCAACAGGATACCCGTTCCGACCGTAGGAGGTCCGTTTCCTCCGTTTTGCGGTACGCCACACCCCTCCCGATCAACAGGACCCCTGTTTCGACTGTAGGAGGTCTGTTTCCTCCGTTCTGCGGTACGCCAGGCCTCATTTCCATCGCCTGTTCCGTCCAAGCCCTCCCGATGAACACGACCACGCATTCCGCTCCGACCCAGCCGGTTGGCTCCCACGCGTTCCGTTGCCTCCCAATGAACACGACGCATTCCGTTGCCTCCCGATGAACACGACGCATTCCGTTGCCTCCCCATGAACACGACGCATTCCGTTGCCTCCCCATGAACACGACGACGACGTTGTTTCTCCGTTCTGACCCAGCCATGTACACGAGCCCTCGCCATACGTATGCGCGAGTAGGCGTTCGAGACCCCGCCCGTATGTACACATACGTGGCCGTATTTTCTTTCTTGCACCCTGGCCGCTGTATGTACGTGTACATGCTACGTGCGCGCCTCTACTACGACACGTGCGCGCCTCTACATCCATTGGTATATATGTACGTACACGTTCGTGACCAGAATGACAACGCTACGTACGCTTCAACAAGGTGGGTCCCGACTGTCAGGCACTTCCTTGCGTGCGAAGATGTAGCTGGTGGGTCCCGGCGATCGAGGGTGAATCGTTTTTTGCCCGACGCACTTCCTTGCGTGCGAAGATGTAGTAGTGGGTCCCAAGATCGGGGGCGAATTGTTTTTTTTTTTTGCCCGGACGCACTTCCTTGCGTGCGAAGATGTAGCTGGTGGGTCCCAGCAGTCAGGGGGAAGTGTTTTTTCGCGAAATACAGTGGCCCGTCCGGTGGGTCCTAGCTGTCAGGTGGAGGAATCATTATTTTCCGCGTAATAAGGAGGCACTTCCTTCCTGCGGCCGTGGACCCAGCTGTCAGCCTCTCAACATACAGTCCACGCCCGATGGAAGTCTTCCTTGACCACGTTGACCACGCCGCGCCGAGAGCACCAGGGCGGTGGACGACGGCGAGGCCTAGGAAGGGGACGACGCGGAGCCGGGGAAGACGCGACAGTGGAAGCCCGCGCGGAGAGGAGTATGAGGGTTCACTGGTTCGGCTGTGGTGTGAGGCTACCGTCGCCGCAGGGCTTGGCCAGCGGTGGGAATAGTAGGGGGCGGTGAGGCCTCCGCGGCAGCACATCCGGACACGGGAGGCAGGAGCATGCGGCACGACCGGCGCTGCTTTGGGCGGCTGGAGCAAGAAGACCAGAGGTTGAAGAAGCACTACGGCCGTTGGATGGACATCGTACAGTCACTGGAGCTAGAATCGTTTATATTGACTAAGTTGACAAAGCCCTCCGTCCCCGTCAACTTAGTAGGCCCACAAGTCAGCCTCCCACCAAGGTGGGTCCCAGCTAGCAGGGGGTATTCATTTTTTTGTGCGTAATAAGGAGGCACTTTCGGTGGGTCCGAGCTGACAGCAGGGGGAACGTTTTTTCGTGAAATATGGTGGCCCGTCGGGTGGGTCGTAGCAGTCAGGGGCAAACGTTTTTTTGCGAAATACTGGTGGGCGTCCGGTGGGTCCCTGCTGTCAGGTGGAGGAATAATTATTTTCCACGTAATAAGGAGGCACTTCCTTGCGGCTGCCGTGGACCCAACTGTCAGCCTCTTTCGATGGAATTCGGTCGTTGACCACATTGACCACGCTGCGCCGAGAGCACCACGGTGGTGGACGACGGCGAAGCCTAGGAAGGGGACGACACGGAGCCGGGGAAGACGCGGCAGTGGATGCCCACGAGGAGAGGAGTACGAGGGTTCACTGGTTCGGCTGCGCTGCCGTCGCCGCAGAATAACAGGGGGTGTGGGTGAGTGGAGTGGAGGGATGGCCTGGCCAGCGGTGGGAGTAGTATGGGGTCGGTGAGGCCTCTGCGGCAGCACAGCTGGCCACGGGAGGCAGGAGCAGGTGGCACGACCGGCGCTGCTTTGGGAGGCTGTAGCAAGAAGACCAGAGGTTGAAGAAGCACTACGACCGTTGGATGGACATCGTACGGTCAGTCGAGCTAGAATCATGCATATTGACTAAGTTGACAAAGCCCTTTCTCCCGTTCAACTTAGTAGGCCCACTATACTGGGTCCCAGCTAGCAGGGGGAGTATTCATTTTTTTTGTGCGTAATAAGGAGGCACTTCCTTGCGTGCGAAGATATAGCTGGTGGGTCCGAGATGTCGGTAATGATAACGTTTTTCGCGAAATACATAGTCCCTTTCGTGGGTCCCGGATGTCGTGGAGGAATCATTATTTTTGCGGCGTAATAAGGAGGCATTTCCTTGCGTGTGGCCGTGGACCCGGTATCGGCCTCTCCACATACAGTCCACTTCAGATGCATGTCGGTCGTTGACCACGTTGACCACGCCACGCCGAGAGCACCAGGCGGTGGGCGATGGCGAGGCCTAGGAAGGAACGACACAGGCGTGGAAGACTCGGCGATTGTTTTTGTTTCCCACGCAGAGGGGAATACGATCAGCACGAGGGTTTACTAGTTAAATCTGCCGTCAGCCAAGAATAACAACAGGTGTGGGTGAGTAGAGGGATGGCTAGGCTAGCGGTGGGAGTACGGTGGGGCGGTGAGGCCTGCACGGTAGCACAGCCGGCCGCGGGGAGGAGGGAGCAGGAAATCCCGTCGGCGCTTGTTTAATCGGCTAGAGCAGGAAGAGCAGGGATTGAAGAAGCACGATGACCATTGGATGGACATCCAACAGTATACAGGCCATCTGTGGAAAGCCTCAAATCTGTGGAAAACAGCATACAACCCATCTGCCATTATTTCAAATAATTTACAGCCCATTTGCTAATTCTTACGGGTTTTTTGGAGCCCATATTCTTTTTGTTAGCATTACAGCCCATATTGTGGCCACGGTTAAAAAATTATACGAAATTTTGCATATGTCGGTCTTGATGCTGAACTGTTTTAATCCCGAAATTTCGAGTCACATTCAGACTGATTTTAAAAATAAATGTATATCAATATAAAATCCAATAAATTGTCCACGCATAAAAATCAATGCAATTTAAAATCTCGAAATAAAAAAAAGATATTTGAAACTAATTGCTGTTTTGATGTGTTTTAAAAATGTACAGCCCATTTCTCATTACTGATAGGTCATTTTCTCGGCCAACCGAATGAAGCTCTCCTCGTCTTGAAAGATTTGCAGCCCAACAAGCCTGATAAAGCGACTTACTTGACAAATCACAAAAAAACTGGGCTAGCCATTTTCAGAAAAAAAAACTACTGGGCGGGTCTATGGTAAACATAAAGGAAAAGGCTGTCTAGACAGGCCAGAGTGTCCCGCACAGCCCAATTGACACCCTGCTTCCGTCTCAAAAACAAATTAGATAAATGCCACTCCAATTATGGCGATTCATAAAAATGCCACTGCAATTTCCAAACTTTGAAAAATGCCACTGCAACTTTTGCAAACTTTGAAAAACGCCACTGCAGTTTGCAAACTTTGAAAAACGCCACTCCAGACTTCGAAAAATGCCACTAGAAATGGCATGAAATGGCATTTTTCACAGTTTGAAAATTCAAGTGGCATTTCTTGGATACACCAGATTTGGAGTGGCATTTATCTAATTAACCCAAAACAAAAATAACTGGGCGAGCTCTTTGGGTCCTCGTGTCACCGCTCGTTGTGCAATTCTCTCGTTTATTGACTACGTTGACAATGGCATGGGACCCAGATGTCAGAAATCCATTAAGAGGAGCCATTTTTTATTGGCTTGAAATAAGGAGGCACTTGCTTACATACTGCCATGACCTTGGCGGGTCCCTGCTGTCATCCTCTCCACGTACAATCATCTCCTGATTGTGTACGCATCGACTTGCTAGGCCCACAAGTCAGGCTCTAAACCCATGGAGGACAAATACAACCCATTTAAAAAAATAACAGCCCATTCCATA
Organism: Aegilops bicornis; assembly: GCA_021605145.1. NCBI lineage: Eukaryota > Viridiplantae > Streptophyta > Magnoliopsida > Poales > Poaceae > Aegilops > Aegilops bicornis. Next base: position 434,762,045 of record CM038670.1, on the reverse strand, counting down.
CGTTCAAACGGAAAGTTCAACATTTAGACCAAAGTAACAGGTCTGATCCACATATAGAGTACTGAACTTCCACGTTGACAACCATCATAGCCAAGTTGACTATCTACTCCCACTAATACTCTAGTAGCGTACAAGTACTAACTTACTCTTAGCTAACTAGACGATGCCGGCCGCCATCTGTGGTACACGCTAAACGCCGGCACCGGCGTCGTGCGCCTCGCCTCGGACTTGCAAGAGGTGCGATAGGGCGCGTTGCTCGCGCGCGTTGGCCCTTTCCATGCCGGCGTGGTCCACTGAAGCTTCGGCTTCCAAGCGGGAAACCCACTTGACGAGCTGGTAGTAAAAATAAGCGTCGTGAACGTGTGCGTGCCCGACAGCCTCCAGGGCTATTTGCCGGGCGCCGGCCTCCATGTAGTCGGCCCAGTTGCGGGCGCTCTGCTCGCGACTCAGAGCGTCGGTGCGTTGCTGCTCCATGCCCGCTGGTGGTGCAAATCGGCGATACGCTGCTCCTCTGCTAGGCGGTCGCGCTCCAATAACTCCTGCTCCTCCACCATGCGGTCGCGCTCCAACAACTCCTCGATCTCCGCATTTCCATCTAAAGACAGATAGAATGCCTCCTCCCTTCATCTACCTTCCGGTGAAAACCCGAACACTAGTTCCGGCGGTGACCGCCTCCGGCGTCACCTACCGCGGACGGGCGGGGGCATGGCGGATGTGGCGAGCGACATCGGGCCGGTGGGGGCTTATGAGGATATGGCGAGTTGGGTCACGGTGGCACCGGAGAAGGCCGGGAAATAGTACTTATAGGCGGAAGGTAGCGCGACGATCATCGGAATTCAATGCATAATGGCTTAGCGCGCCAGCTTGCCGTGGAAAACTAGAGAAACTGAAATTATGACTGTGTCGTCCCGTCCCGTCTGGGTCACATGCCGGCATGGCGGTCAAATGAGTGCACTTGAATCATCTCCCTCCTTGTCAATAATGATTCCACGGATTTAAAAAGCCCGCAACAATTAAAGTGTATCTTTTTTCGCATTAGTTAGCTGCCTTAATTACGGCCGGCTGCATGCATGCACTCAGAACCGCCGCAGCGATGACGCGAAGCATGCAACGAAGTCGCAGCCAGAACACGCATGCAGCCACTTAAATCGCTGGAATTAATTAGGCTTAAACTTCGCATGCCGTTAATTATTGCCATGCCTTGGTCTTTGCTGCTTTGCTCACGGGACTAATAAACCCGGACGGAGGGAGTACCTTGGTTGGTGAGAGGTTTGAATTAAGCCACGCAAACCGGAAAGGAGGTACTAGTAATGCGTGCGTGATCCGCTATTTATTCGTGTAGGATCAAGTAGGTCGTTTCTTGAATTGAGCCCTGCAAACCGGAAAGGAGGTAGTACATGTGTGATCCGCTATTTATCCGTGTAGGATCGATAGTGTAGCTTGTAAGTTTCTCTAGAGGTAGGCATTTTTATCCGTGTAGGATCGATGGTGTAGCTTGTCAGTTTCTTTAGAGGTAGGCATTTTTATTCAAAAAACTGCCACTTCGCATCTTGCGTCGCAAATAAAACTGCCAGGAGCGCATTTGTAGGCTAGCTAGTGATCGTTTAGTAACTTGTAAATACTGAGCAAACAGAAATAAGTAACTGTTAATGCATCTCAATGATTCACAGATCATATACAAATATGTAGCTCCAAAAGCAAAGATCAGCCACTTCGGATCTTGCATCGCAACTAAAACTAACTAGTACGATTCCCATACATAAGATCAGCATGTTAATGCATCTCAATGATTCACAGATCATATACAAATATGTAGCTCCAAAAGAAAAGATCTAGAAAAAACATATGTTCTTCCTACTAACATGGATGCTTCTCTTGGCCAACATTCAAGATGCATCGAAGACAAATTTGTTTGTGAAGTCTACAATTCCTCTTGCAAAAGTAAGTGGTTTCACCAACATTTGGAACCATGAGAATGAACCACACATGATGGAGGAACATCCACCGCAATATGATTTGGTCTTCTCTCGATCACACCTTGAGACTATTTTCGGAATACAAACTTTAACTTAGGCAAAATGATGCCCATTGTATAATCAGACGAAAGCAATGAAGCACCTAGTGTTGGCCAATAAATAGTACATTACTACTTTTCTGCAGTCCATGAAGTGACTATCCAATCTTTTTGTGTCTATTTTCAAATGGCACTGCATGCAGTGACTATACTATTCTCTTGTGTAGTTCAACCAAAATTGCGGACACTTTGTTTGTTTGCCAAATAGCAACGGGCAGACATCTCTGTCTGCACAAATATCAAGCAGCTAGTAAACATATACCACACCTTGTATTTTCGGTTTAAACATGTCTCTTCCGCTTAGCATCTGTCATGTTCTGCACTGGACAATCTGACAGTTATGTTTTGCCCTGGATAATTTCACACCGAATTGATTTGCTGGTTCGAGCGTAAATATAGCGCCTATTCTTCATCAGACCAAGGATATCCATGTTCGCAGTGATGGAAGATGTGAAATCGATACAACCGAAATTGAGCATCCAATCATTGAATCCTGTCCTGCACCTCCAATGTAGGTCCACCCTGCCAATAAATTCATATGCAAACCACTAGTATTACTATCTAATGACAGTAAAAAAAAGAGTAGCAAGATAGTAGAAAACCATGTACCTTCGTAATGAACAGCTCATAGTGCCACCAATTGGATATAAAAGTTTGGAAAAAAACATGCTCCTAATGTTGAACCAGTTGGACTTTTTGTGCAGTTCCACTAAAATCGAGCATCCCTGTTTGCATAGATATTGAAAGTGTGATTACTCTAAAAGTGGCACTAGTTGAAGCATAGACTCACAAATATAAGCATTCCAATTTCTTAATGGGAAAAGGTAGCAAGACTGTTTCTAACCACCTGTTTGAAGGAATAAATAAAGCAAGAAGCGGTGATGTCGAGGAAGGCATACATAGTTTTTTTTTAAAACTGAGCCATTCCTGACCTTTCCTCTTCTTTTAAGAAAATTTTGTGCAGTTCAACTAAAATAAAATGCCATCACCGCCTTGACAATTCAGTGACACCGCACAAAAATAAATGACTTACCATTACATCATGATGTCAGGTATTTAATCGACAGGAATTAGAGACAAACATGCAGACCTCCTCCGATAACATAATAAACATTAATTTTAACAAAGGTGTGACTAGCTTTACCGGCATAATTTAAGTGAACTCTACACCCTTTTTCCTTAATATAAGACGTTTTGGCGGTTCAATTTAAAGTACCCAAACGTCTAGTATTTAGAAAAACAGGTAGTAGTTTTCTTGAGCACATATCTGGGAAAGCTTGCCACACTTTATTTATGTCCATACGCTAATGCAACACCATTCGAATACAATAAATATACACTAATCCAGTGGCTAGTTCAACAGTAGAGTAGTTAGTTTATTACAGGGTACAGTACAATGGTTTTACTAAACAGATCTCAATAAACTCTAGCACTGGAAGGTTTCTATAAGAATTAACAATACAAAATGTAAATGCAACAAGTTTCAGCATTGGTATACTAGCTGTGCATGAGTATTAAACCAAATACAAAAGTCTGAAGGTAACTAGCATTATTAACTAACGACAGTATAAAAAAATTGCAAACCATGTACCTCCAAGGTAAATATCATTTCGAACTCGGGGACCTTAAAATTGCTATCCCAATCTTGATAATCTATCAAACATAAAAACTTGATCGAACGAATCAAGAGAACAGCCGGAGGAGGAGGTGCCCACTCTTGACCTTTCCTCTTGTCTTCATAATTGTCTGTGCAGTTTAACCAAAATAAAATGACATCAGCGCCTTGGCATTTTGATGACACTATACAAAAAAATTAACTTATCTTATAAAAGTAAGGTATGTAATCTATAAGAATTAACAGTGCAAATCTGAAGGTAGTAACAAGTTTCATCGTTGGTATACTGGCTGTGCAACAACATTATAATGCCTTAGCTGAAAAGTCTTTACTACATCCAAAATCAACAGCTAACCCTGAAATAATCCAGTGACATTAAATGGCATTGCTTAAATTTATCGGTGGCATTAGACTGAGAGCGGCATTAGTTAAATGTGGCATCACTTTAGCAGCAGCATTGCTTGACTTATTTGTTGGCGTTATACTAACAAAAAAAAAGTGGCAATAAGAGCACGGAGGCCCATTCGGACGATTAGGCGCACCGATGCGATGTACCTCCATGGACGCAGAGTGGTGAGGGAGGTATGGTTGCCCAGAGCAACAAATATCCAAGCAGCATATGGGATTACGTCCCATTTTTGTTCTCTTTAGCCACCTTTTTCCTATGCGAGGACAACAAACCGATCGACTTGGTCATTCTCTATTGCGTGGTCATGCCTTTCTACCCTTCTTCAACCAAGAGACACGAGACTCGTTTCTTACACTACAAAAAAATACACTTCCGTGATGATACGTGTTTGTCACAGTAGATCGCGTTTTTTGTCATGCATGTACATCCATGACAAATTTATGATAGAATCAAGATAGTCATACATCTTTGTCGTAGAAGTGTTCCATGACATTACCAAAATTATCATCACGGAAGTGTCCGCTTCCATGACGATAAATCGCGTCGAGAAGTGCTTTTCGTCAAGGGTGACCGACACGTGGCATCCACCGTAACGGAACGCCGTTAAGCTATCGGGTCGGATTTTGGATCCGATAACCCGTTAAATTTCCGACCAATGGCAAATTTCCACGTGTAGAATTCGATTGGTCGTCGATTGGCCGATATGTCGCCCGTCCATTGGAGGAGACATGCCTATGGTACGTCGACCGCGTCGGGCCCAACAGAGGCCCATATATGTTAAAAAGGCGGCCCGGTCAAAGGCCCGTAGAACTTAATCAGTACTAGTGGGCCAGCCCAATAACAAACGCTTAATAAAGACCCATTTACAGCCCGAAACCAGATCTGGCCCGTTAATTGTTCGCCCAATATTTGGGCCCATTTACGGCCCGAAGCCAGATCTGGCCCGTTAATTGTTCGCCGAATATTCGGGCCCAATTACAGCCCAGTGACTTTCGGCCTGTTAGAGGCCTGATGTAGACATGGGCCCATTTCACCGGTGTGACTTTTCGGCACAGGAATGGCCCGTGCTGCCCATGGGCCATATATGATCCGACGAGACATCGGGCCCACTAACGGCCTGTGCTAAAGGTGGCAACAGTTAAGCCCAACGTGACTTTGGGCCTGTTAAAGGCATGTCTCGTAATTCGGCCCGTTGATGCTCAGACTAAGCTTTCGACCTCTTAAAGGCCCATGATATCGATGGGCCAACTAAGGCCGAGATATGTTTCGGCCGGTAACGGCAACGTGAGCTAATCGGGCCCATAACGACCGGTCTACATTTCGCTCTTTGAAGGCCCGTCGACGACTAGTGAAAATTGAGGCCCAACATGCATTTTGGCCTGCTAAAGGCCCGTGGTTTCATCTCGGCCGTAACGAGGCCGAGACAATATTCAACTGTTAATGGCCCAATGCTACCAGGCCAAACTAAGCTGAGGCGACAAAAAAGGCCCAACTAAAATATAGGCGGTGTAAATTTGGGCTGGCGCAATGTGTGGAGGCCCCAATCATTCGGGCCCAAGAAAGACGCAGCCGGCCCAATTGTGGCCCGCTAAAAACCTCGCCCGTTATCGAATGTTTCGCCCGTCGACTACATCTGATTTTTTTCGAGATAGCGAATGATGGCGATAACTAGTAGGAATTAAGAACAAACCTACTCTATACAATAAAGAAATTATGGCATAGTAACTAAGAATAAACCTACACTATACAATAAAGGATTTAAGGTATATTACATCCATCGGGCATCGAAGTTCGCCACCAAAGGATCATAAAGCACAACGAACAAGCGATTAAAAAAGCTGGGCACCATTGCGGCGTAACAAAATAATACTGAACCGAGACCACTTCCAAGACAGTTCAAGAAAGGTTAGCCTTATGGGGAACTGCATAAGTCTTTCTGTGAGACCGGCCTAGCATGTCGGTCATAGCTTCCAGGTGTAGCTGTTTAGCGATGAGGTTCTCATTGGTGTTCTGCGCAATCGTTCTTAGAGATAGGAGTTCAAGTTGAAGTTGAGTTGCAGAATGCCTTTCTGCTAGAACTTGGGGCTGAAGAAGTTGAACTGATTCATACAATGAATTATGTGAGCTTGTCTGACTGTTAGTCTCAAGTAACTTGAACACTGCATCAAGACAAGACTTTGGGGTTGTCTCGCTATCTTGAAGATGTTTTGCCTTCTTTGCTGCAATATATGTTGGGTTTGTCTCACAGCCTTCAATAGACTTGTGCATGCCATCGGGCATATCACCCTGAAACAAAGCGAGAGAGATGACAGGTTTTGCACGTGTATAAAGAAAGATGATAACTGCTCATCAATTCTATCCAATTTCAAATTAGAAAATAAAGAGTAAGTTCAAAATATCAATAGCATAATTTGGCATTGTTCATAATGCGGGAGCTTCACCACACTCTTTGGATTACCATGTCAACATAACAAGCATACGTGAAGGGCAAAGAAAATCATTGTATCTATTTTGGATAATGTGCATGGCATGTTGTTCATATCATCAGCCACATCAGTAAGATAAAACAGGAGATGACAAGGTGCAAATGTGGGCTGCTTCACCACACCTTTGGATTATAGATCCACAAAACCAAGCATACATATAGGGAGTATTAAGTAATGTGCATGGTATGAATATGAAATTTGGTTTTACAATTAAAACTTAGAACTTACGGTTCTTACAAACATGCATTTTGGTAGAAACAGCAAACTAAACAGCAGTAAACGATAGGGAGTATGAGCAAATTAAACAGTAGTTGAGGATAAAGGCTTTAGAAGGACTGACTTACATTCACAGTTAACACCGGCTTTATAATGCCCTTCTCCATGTCAAGGGAAGGATAACTCAAGAATTTCAGCACGTAATCTTCTTCTTAAGCATTGCACATACTCTACATTTTGTAGAGAGTAATTATAGATATGATAATACTGGAAGGGATAGAGGATAATGAAGATAAGATGCAGATTGATGCTACATAATCAACTACCAATCCACAGGAAGTACAAGCGTTCTGAGGACAAAATGTCTTGACAAGAGCAATGGGCAACACTTACGCACTAGCATTGTCTCATGTATTCTACTTGTTGGTAAGATTAAATATAGATCTGATCATTTTTAGTAAATGGTGGGCGAGGGAGATAAGATGCAGAATGCTACAAAATGAACCAATCCCTCTTCCCATAATACAAGAGTGTTTTGAACACTGGTGTACTATACAAAACGTTCTTATATTATGGGACGGAGGGAGTAGATGTTAATGTAAGTATAGTGATAGACCATGTTCAGTCCTTACAAGAGGACTGCAGAGCTAAACCTCTTCAAAAGCATTGGGTTGATTCTAAATTTGTGTAAGAGTCCATACAGATCTTATAATGTCCAAATGGACGATTACAAGGCTAACATGTGCAGTGATGCTACATAATCAAACAACTATGAAAGTAAGTATGGTCATACAGGGCAAGAGGTACTCACAAGAGCAATGCAGTGTGCAGTATAGTTGTGAGATTCTGTGGTCCCTTGAGAACGAATGTTCTTCTGCTAACAGTTTTCATACAAGTGAGACATTAAGGAAAATGCAGAAATGTAGTTCAAATTGTGATGTGATATCATAGACAGTACCTTACGCTGCAGCCGAGACCAATGTGTAACAAGATTATTCCAGTCACCGTCGGATAAATGTAGCACCGGAGACTTTACAGAAATTTCGTTCAAAGGCTTGCCATCGAAGTGCGCTTGCCTCAGGTAGGAACGATACTTCATCAACGAGTGCTTGAAAAGCGCAACCAACTCTTGCTCGTCATCACAATCCATTTTGCTCCTCGCCTATTTAAAAGAATGAAATCTTATGTCCTCTGTCAGCAGAAACATATGCAGTAATGACCATGAATAACATTAGTACATTACTTATGCGTAAGTTGCGGAGGAAGACTGGAAATTGTTATGTGTCTGCGGTATAATCTTTCCATGAAGGAAAGATGCGCACAAAGTTCCTGACAACAACATAAGCTTCGTCTTCTAAACTGGGAAGAAATGGAACAGGGTTCCTATTTGCTGCAATTGGGGCTCTCTCTGGTTCGAAAAGGGATTTGGCAACTGGATTTGGTGTACTCTTTGCTGGAATGGGGGTTTTCCGTCGTATAGCTGGTGCTATGTCAACTGGCATAATCATACTGTTTGCTGCAGTTGGGGTCTGCTAAGTTGGGGCACCAGAAATGACCAGTGTAGTACGGCTAGAGTCTGCTAGAGTTGGGGTATTTTGTGGGTCAGGTGATATTGCAACTACACCTAATGGGCTATTTGATTTATCAGGTGCCACTAACTTTTCCAGATACTTTTCTTGTGCTCCTCCACGATCAGCAATCGCCCTCTTCCTTTTGAATGTCTGATACACAGAACAACATTTGAATGGATAAATATGGTATGATGACAGATGGAATATGTACTGAAAATGGATAGGCAGGGCGTATTCACATACACGATGTGTAAACTAAGCTAATGGCAGTTCAACAAAGTAGAAGCAATGCAAAGCATCAGTTGCAAGATATGTGCGATCAATGTAACCTTGGAAAGTTAGAGCAAGTACCTTGATGGGTGAATAAGATAGGGCATCTTCCTATGACTCCTCCACTAGGGAGCTACATTGACTTAGGTCTCCCTCTAGCTCGTAATCACTGTTAGGATCATATTACGAGCATGAATCTGTAGGTGGAGAGCGTTTGCATTGCATTGCATCCGCACTTGATTTGATACCTTAATGCCAAGTTTGACAGCCATGGCATTGTTACGCTTTATTCTTTTCATGCCGCAAGCTCATAATCATTATGATGCTGTTCGTAATCTGAGATTCATGAAAACATAAAAAGTAGTCAGATTATCTATGGAATGCATTGCGGATTCAACTCGGAGAGTGTCTCCCTATAAACCCCTGCATATGCAAAGTTCACCTCCCCAACCGTCTTGACTGCACCACACACGTAAATACAAACCCCTTATGTCTCTATAACAAAGGCACACATTTCAAAACTGAAGTAGGAACATTAGAATCATATGAAATTCGTATTTGAAAAAATAAACTAAGCAATTATGAGTGGCGTAATGTTTAGCTTCAAGGGTGGAGTGTTGGTAGTGCTTAATACATCTGAACCATTAAGTGTAGGTAGCACTGAGCACAAAACAAACCCTAATGACAGTCCTGCCTAATGAGTAATGAATAAATTAGAAAATGGGTGATGAGGAGTGGCTGCTGAGTGTTGAGGACGTATCTCAGGATAAATCGGGTTGGCTTGGTGGGTGCAGCACGCCTGAGCCCTGAACGGACTGGGCAGGTAGGCATGGCGGCGCGCCCGGGCAGCGGTGGCGCTATTGGTCAAGCGGCTCCTGGACTCCTGTTAGTCCGGCGTATCCTCCTAGAGTCATGCCATCCGGGGACGGCAAGTCGCCGGCGAGGCAGGCGGCTGGGAGCGAGTAGAGATCGGAAGCGCGCAGCAGAACAGAGGGGAATCGGGGCCTGGGACGACCCAAAATCCCTGGGTGGGCCGGCCCACCGTGGGCACCCTGTAGAGATACACACCCGAGCGGCGAACATGCATTTTTGAAACTAATTTAGGAACATTTAGCTGACCAATAAAACAACTCTGTTTTAATAATATCAGATTTGTATTTGAACATCTAATCTTGTTTAGCTTGATGCGTGGAGCAGTGTTATTATGACACAAAGCACGTATTCTGATTGTATAGTGATCATAAAAGGGGGAAACTCTAAGCATTTTTTTTAGCAAAAGAGGGTTTCCCCTCTGATTTCTATTAAAGAAATCACCACGGAACCAACATGATCAATTAAACCCTAAGAATGATCAATTAAACCGTATTATGGCTGTGCCATGGCAGATTTGAAGCTGCAAACCGGAGAAATGATATTTAGCATCCATTGTTTGCTTCGAACTAAGAACTAAATTCTAAGAGCTGAAAAGAAAGTAGAGTAACCAAGTTAAGATATATTTTCTGGTTGAGATCAAATAGTTGAGGAGATATGAAGTACCACCTCTCTTGCGGCGCCGTGTAGGCATCGGGGGTGCGATGGCTGTCGGTGGCGTTGAAGCAGATCTGCGACGGTAGACGGGTGCATCGGGGGATAAGTTCCGTTGCCCCGGCAAAGAGGACGACGGCGCTGATGAAGCGAGAGGACGTGATGCAAGGCTATTGGTCCGTCGCCGTGGATGAGAAACGTCCATCTCTAGCAGTGGACGACGCGGTCTTGGTAGGCGCTCCGGCATGGTGGAGGACGGTGGCGATGGATGTGGTGGAGGACGGCGGCGATGGATGGGGTGGCGGACGGAGGCTGGTGTGGGGATGGGGTGTTCTAGCGCAGACGGTGTATGAATGGGAAAATGGAGGGAGAGGTACAGGGAACCATGTTTTTGGGACGCGCCTGTCTGAAATATGGGAAAGTTATGAACTTAGCCCCCGTTTAAAATTTGGACGTCTCGTCGGTTGGGGATAGGACGGTAATCTCGCATCTCGCCAATATTTGCCCAGAGCGATTTCGGGCGAGGAGAGGGTGTTTGGCGCCCATGGTTGGCGCCCACGGTGTATGAACGGGGCTGACAGGTAGGGCGGTTGTGTCACGTCTGAGTGAAGTTACAAACCTGCCCCTATTGAAAATATTTGCCTACATCGATTTCGGCCGAGTCGAGTTTGTTTTGCCGCCCACTGTCGGTGTCAAAACTCGCGGATCTCGGGTAGGGGGTCCCGAACTGTGCGTCTAGGAGGATGGTAACAGGATACAAGGGACACGGTGTTTTTACCCAGGTTCGGCCCCTCTCGATGGAGGTAAAACCCTACTCCTGCTTGATTAATATTGATGATATGGGTAGTACAAGAGTAGATCTACCACGAGATCAGAGAGTCTAAACCCTAGAAGCTAGCCTATGGTATGATTGTTGTTTGTCCTACGCACTAAAACTCTCCGATTTATATAGACACCAAAGAGGGCTAGGGTTACACAGAGTCGGTTACAATGGGAGGAGATCTACATATCCGCATCGCCAAGCTTGCCTTCCATGCCAAGGAAAGTCCCATCCGGACACGGGGCGAAGTCTTCAGTCTTGTATCTTCATAGTCCAGAGTCCGCCAAAGGTCATAGTCCGCCATCCGGACACCCCTAATCCAGGACTCCCTCAAGAGTCATCGAACCAGGCTTCAATGACGACGAGTCCGGCGCGCAGATTGTCTTCGGCATTGCAAGGCGGGTTCCTCCTCCGAATACTTCATAGAAGATTTTTAACACAAGGATAGTATCCGGCTCTGCAAAATAAGTTCCACATACCACCGTAGAGAGAATAATATTTACACAAATTTAACCTGCTAACGTATTCCGCAGCGTGACATCACACCACGGCCAAGCCTTTATTCGAATCGTTTTCTTGTCCCACCTCGGTAGCGTTTAGCGAGGCGGTTTCCTTGGAACGTCTTGTCGAAGCAGAGATCGTGTCCCCTTATTCCGGGATTCTCATCAATACGGGAGTGGGTAACCCAGCTGCACCATTGATTACGGCGCTTGGGAGATAAGCGAGTTTTACCAGGCTGGTGGGGGCACATAGTTTCGTCCGCCCATATAAGGGGATAAGGATCCACCTTCTCCATCTACGCCTTCTTCCTCCATTGCTTATCCATTTTCGCAAGACTCGGCGCCGCCTAAGTTCTGCACTTCCCGCCTCAACCTTCTCCAGCCATGTCCGGAGCGGGAGGCAAGTGGATGGCCTCCTCCGTCATGGAGGGGCACATCAAAAAGCTGAGGAAGGCCGGATACTTGTCCAATGATATCGCGCACCGGCTCCCCGATAAGGGGCAGCTCATCCCCACCCCAGACCCCATGAGAGGGTGGTGTTCCTCACCCATTTCCTCCATGGACTAGGTTTTCCACTTCACCCATTTGTCCGGGGGCTCATGTTCTACTACGGCCTAGATTTCCATGATTTGGCCCCGAATTTCATCCTCAACATCTCGGCGTTCATCATCGTGTGCGAGGCCTTCCTCTTCATCCAGCCCCACTTCGGCTTATGGCTGAAGACCTTCAATGTCAAGCCGAAGGTAGTGGGTGGCCGCCAAGCAGAGTGGGGAGGTGCCATGGTGGGCAAGATGGCCAACGTCCTATGGCTCGAGGGCTCCTTCGTGGAGACCATAAAGGGGTGGCAATCGGGGTGGTTCTACATCACCGAGCCGCGTGACCCTAAATGGGCAGCGGCCCCCGAATTTTGATCTGGCTTCCCTACACGGCTCACCTCCTGGAAAGAGACGGGCCTGTCGTGGGGTAATTCAGAAGAGCTGACCGGACTCCAAACCTGCGTCCAAAACCTGGTGAACAAGAAGCTCAAGCTCGTCAACGTAGTCCAGGTCATGCTCATCTGCCGGATCCTCCTGTGCCAACAAAGGGCCTTCAGCTTGTGGGAGTTCGATCCGGCACAGCACCAAACCCTGAGCAGGCTCTTCGACACTACGTACGAAGATGCCTGGAAGGTGCTGTTCAAGGGCGCCGAGGCTCACGCATCCGCTACCGAGGATCGCGGATTCAGCGCGCAACTTCAAGCCAACGTGGTAAGCTATTTTACCCTTTACGGGACACTTATTTTTCATAGTTTGACTCTATGCGGGATCTAAATTCCCTTGCCTTTGACAGGATTGGCAGAAGACGTCCGGGCAGATTGACTGTCCGGCTCCCATGCCAGAAGACCCAGCGGACGCCCGCTTGACGGGGCTGCTGGTTCTGGCACCTCATGTGGTGCCGGAGAATAAGGCCAAGAAGAAGGCCACGGGAACTCGAAGGAGTTCCCGGCGCCAGGTGGTGTCGGACTCATCGTCCGATGAATCCGAGGCGGACTCCTCCCGTGAAAACGAGGAGGAGGAAAGAGAGGCCTCTCCCCAAGCGGGGGGAGAGAAGAAAAGGAAGGCCACCCCAACTGGGGAGGCTGGAGGGTCCAAGAAGGGAAGGACCCTTCGCCCGGACTACTCCACCAATGCCGACGACGGCGAAGAAGAGTGGCCACCGTGGGCCAAGCCCCTGGCGAAATCGTAAGTATCCGGATACCAAAACAACTCATGGAGTTCCTTTGTTGCACAGTACCTTCTGACGCTGAATATAATCATGCAGTCCGCCCAAGGCCGGGCTCGACGCTTCGACGAGCGGCTCCCTGGGTTCATCGGATGTGAATAGCACTTCACTTCCGGCCGCCTCCTCTCCTCGCGCTGCGGATGATGCCGAGGTGGAGTCCCAAAAGGGTCCAAGCCAGGAGGAGGTGGTCCTGGAGGCGCCGCAAGGCAACCTCCCGACTCCGGGCGCAAAGGGGATAAAACCCTAAAGGGCTCTAAGTCCGGCCCTGGGCCGGACTCCGCACCGGAACAACCGGTGGTTCCGAGTCCCAAGCAGCGGCCCCCACGTAAGAAGGGCAAGCCTCACGACGCCGGTGACCTCCGGCCCAACCAGAGGCACCAGATAATTTCTTTGGAGGCGCTTAATGGCGCCTCCATCGACGAAAGCACCGCACTATTATGAGTGTGGTGATCAAGAAAGTTCACCACCAAGAGCGGGCTGGTCAAGCTGTGCCAGCCTTCTATCAGGCTTTGAGGTATGTATTTAAGATATGTAAAAATATTACCGCATAGACAGTAGCCGAACTGATGCTCAGTTTGGTGTTCGGAAAGAAAAGCCGAACTGAGGATCGAAAAGATATACGCAGGAGTCTAACATAAGTATGTCAATATGGGAATGCAGGCTGCGCTGCTGACCTCTACCGCACTGACTGCGGAGGTCGATGCATTGAAGCAGCGCCTCGAGCAGTCCAAGAATGAGCTCGGCCTTGCCAAAAAGCAGCTCGAGGACAAGGAAGGTAAGTAATACCTTATGGAAATGTATAAAAATATGTGGTTGTAAAAAATGACAGGACTAACGTGAGTATTGCAGGGGCCACGAACGAGGTGGCGACCCTGAAGGAAGCACTGTCCAAGGCCGAAAACAATGCGTCTGTGGAGCGCACCGAGCGAGAGAAGCAGGAGGCACGAGTGGCGGAGGTGCGGCAAGAGCTCCAGGCTCTCGTGGAGAAACACGAGAGTTTGGAGCTTGACTCAAAGACTCGAGAGTCCGAGCTCGCCTCGGCCCTTGAGAGTGCCAAATCTGCTAAGGCCGAAACCCAAAAAGCCCTCTAGGAAATTGAGGCGATGAAGAAGATAGTGGCGGGTAAGGCATTCTTTATGCAAAGCAAGCACGTGAAAGTGAATTACTTGTTACTTACCCGAATCCGGAGCTCTCCAGGAGAGTTCGCAGATCTGCCCCGCAGAGTGTCCGACGCTGCCGCCTTCTACCGGGCCGAGGAGGGGAGCTCGGCGGAGAAGGTGTTCTGGTCTCAATATGCTGAGGCTGGACACCCGATGCCCTTGAGCGACCAGCTGAAGCAGCTGGTCGAGCTCCATAAGGTGGCTGAAAAGGCCATGAAGGGCCTCATAGTCCGGCTGTGGCCTGGGGTGGCCATGCCTGGGAGCTACTTCGGGCTGGTGAGGCGGCTGGTGGACGCCTGTCCATGGCTTGAAGTCGTCAAGCGCTCCGTATGCATCGAAGGTGCCCGTAGGGCCCTTGCCCGTGCTAAAGTGCACTGGGGTAAGATGGACGCTGAGAAGCTTGTGACGGACGGACCACCGCCAGGCAAGGAGCATCGCAAGCCCGAGATGTATTATGAGGGCGTCCTGAAGGGTGCCCGCCTTAAAGCGGATGAATGCTCCAAAGATGTATTTTTTTTAGTAAACTCGCATTTGTCATCCTGTACGCTGAAAACTTGCTCATATGCGCTAAGCAACGCTTTTGAATTTAAAATATTACCTTCTGTGCGGCCGTTTATTAAATTTGAACGATGGCGAGTGGTCAGCTTCTGCCCCCATGCCACGAGTGCTGGGGTGTTCGACATAAACTTGAGCGCTCTTTTTCCCATTCTTGGGTCCTTCGAGGGAGGCGCTCAACACAACGAACAAGGCAATCAGACTATAATGCTTGAACACTCTCACTTAGCCATTGAATTCTATAATTTTAAATTTCGGCGAAGCCCCTAGTATTCGGACGACCAAGTTCGGGGCGCTATCCACGCCTAGGTCGGACAAAGCCGGCTCCTCGCTCTAAGCGGCATAAGTCTTTAGGGACTCGAGAACCTCTCCAACAGCGATCAGCTCTCGCCCTATCATGACGGTCAGTTTTAACTTTCTCCACTGAGGTGCTTAGCACAGCTTAACCGGGGCACAATCGCAGTGGTTCTCCCAGCGCTACCTTAGCCGATATAAAGAAACGTAAGGTACCAAAACATGGGAGCCGGGCAAACCCAACTATTGACCCAAGACATGATTCAGAGCCGATGCATATAATGCTATAAGTTCGGGGTGTCGCACTCGTGAGAGTGTTCGGACTTCTCACACCATATTCTAGGGTACGTAAGACCCTGGTGTATTGGTCGTACCAAAGTGTATGGTTGCACAATGTCATAACTGAACATATTTTCATAAAAAAGGAATGCAATAATAGACAAAAGCTATGTATTGTTTATTCGAAAAGGCTGCGGTAAAAGTAGAACGATACAAATAGTGCGATAAGCAAGGGACGGGACTATTTGACATGTCCCCTCGTGGGCGAAGCTGCGGGATGATATGTGAAACAAGTATAATGCTTCGTTATAGAGACCACCTGGACACTCGACGTAGCTTTCTGCTTCCCTGGCTGTTGCATCGTCTGTTCGGCGATTCTACTGCCGGACAGGGCTTCCGGAGAGCGGAGTCCTGAAAGTAAGAAAAAAAAGAATGACACAATCGGGAGCCCCTAGTGCGATTGAGCCGCATTTTGGGCATGTCGTGGTCGTACCCCTCCCCCTATGCCCATGGTATTTCCAGAGCGTAATTATGTACACGTAGTACTGGTTTCGCAATTTCGCGAGGGCTGGGGTTGGGGCCGCATTGCTACGCTGCGATGCTCGTAACGTGCGAGCGGTCTTGTTGTAGGTTACTCCGGGCGCGCTTGACGGTGTCCGGACGTTTAATAGCCGGACTCGAGAATTGCCTTGAGAGGCTGCTTTGTACTTCCGCCGCGAGGGCCGCCGTATGCTCCTCCGTTCGGAGAGAGCGTTCGGTGTTTCCATTGACCGTAATGACTCCTCGAGGGCCTGGCATCTTGAGCTTGAGGTATGCATAGTGCGGCACCACATTGAACTTTGCAAATGCGGTTCGTCCGAGCAGTGCGTGATAGCCACTGCGGAACGGGACTATGTCGAAGATTAACTCCTCGCTTCAGAAATTATCCGGGGATCCGAAGACCACTTCAAGTGTAACTGAGCCTGTACAGTTGGCCTCTACACCTGGTATGACGCCTTTAAAGATCGTCTTTGTGGGTTTAATCCTTGAGGGGTCTATGCCCATTTTTCACACTGTATCCTCATAAAGCAGGTTCGGGCTGCTGCCGCCGTCCATCAGGACTCTAGTGAGGTGAAATCCGTCAATGATTGGGTCTAGAACCAATGCGGTGAATCCGCCATGGCGGATGCTAGTGGGGTGGTCCTTTCGATCAAAAGTGATCGGGCAGGAGGACCACGGGTTGAACTTTGGGGCGACTGGCTCCATCGCATATACGTCCCTGAGTGCACGCTTCCGCTCCCTTTTGGGTATGTGGGTTGCGTATATCATGTTCACCGTCCGCACTTGTGGGGGGAAGCCCTTCTGTACCCTATTGTTCGGCGGCCGGGGCTCCTCCTCGTCATCGCTATGCAGCCCCTTGTCATTGTTTTCGGCATTTAACTTGACTGCCTGCTTGAACACCCAACAATCCCTGTTGGTGTGGTTGGCTGGTTTTTCGGGGGTGTCGTGTATCCGCACGAGCGATCGAGTATTCGGTCCAAATTGGACGGGCCCGGAGTATTTCTTTTGAATGGCTTTTTCCGCTGACCGGGTTTAGAGCTTCTGAATCCGGCATTGACTGCCGTATCCTCAGCATTATCGCCGTTAATGCGGCGCTTGTGCTTGTTGCGACGCGACCTGCCATTGCTGTCCTTGGTATCCGAATTACCAGGGCTCTTGGTCATTTTATTACTACAAGCTAGCTAGTTGTCTTCTCCCGCGCAAAAGCGGGTCATGAGTGTTGTGAGGGCTGCCATGGATTTCGGCTTTTCCTGTCCTAGGTGCCGGGCAAGCCACTCAGCGCGGATGTTATGTTTGAAGGCTGCAAGGGCCTCTGCATCCGGACAGTCGACGATTTGATTTTCTTGGTTACGAACCGTGTCCAGAATTGTCTGGCCGATTCCTCTGGCTGCTGAATTATGTGGCTTAGGTCATCGGCGTCTGGTGGTCGCACATAGGTGCCCTAGAAATTGTCAAGGAATGCGGCTTCCAGGTCTTCCCAACAACCAATTGACTCTGCTGGCAAGCTATTAAGCCAATGTCGAGCTGGTCCTTTAATCTTGAGTGGGATGTATTTGATGGCGTGTAGATCATCACCGCGGGCCATGTGGATATGAAGGAGATAATCCTCGATCCAAACCGCAGGATCTGTTGTGCCATCGTATGATTCAATGTTTATGGGTTTGAAACCCTCGGGGATTTGATGATCCATTACTTCATCTGTGAAGCATAGTGGGTGTGCAGCCCCTCTGTACTGGGCTATATCACGACGTAGCTCAAATGAGCTTTGTCTACTGTGTTCAGCCCAGCCGGAATTGCCATATCCGGCGTGACAGTTATCGTCACGTGTCTTGGGGCGCCCACGCAATCCGTAGATCAATCTTGTTTGCCTTGCCTTGTCCTCCAATATATCTCACAGGTCTGGCGCATTTCCCCGCGCCTTGGTATTCTTTGAGCGACGCCGGGGTGCGGCTTGAGTGGAGGGCCGAGAGGCCTCTCTGTCGCGGCCACGAGGTGGCCGGTCGGCCGCATCATGCGCTGGTGATGTAGGTTTAGGTGCTTCCTCCTCTAATCGGGGTAGCAGCCTGCGCTTTGGGTAGCTCTTGGAGGGGCGTCCGAAGTTCAGTACTCTTCGCCGCAAGGACTTCAGTCCATCCCGGCTAGCAAGTCTTGGTCAGCTCTAAGCTGTTGCTGCTTTTTTTGAGGCTGCTTGTCGTGGCCATAAGCCTGCGTTTGAAACGCTCTTGTTCGACGGGATCCTCAGGCACGACAAATTCATCGTCGTCGAGGCTTGCCTCGTCTTCGGAGGGAGGCATGTAATTATCGTCCTCTACCTCTCATGCGCCGCTCTCTCATGAGGGCTGGCTTCTCCCTCCTCCTGCTGAATCCTGCGGAGGGGTTGTCTTCGGCACCTTGTCCGGTGTTATTGTCTCCCGTGCCAGAATCACCGTTTTTGCTTTGGCGGGATTTAGAGCGGCGCCGCTGACGCCGGCGCTTAGGCTGCTTCTTGGAGGGATCATCCTCCGTTGTTCCATCGCCATTCCCTTCTTTTGGGATGTCCACCATGTATATGGCGTATGACGAATTGGCCTTCCAGTGCCCTGTAGGCGCTGGTTCTTGGTCGTCTCCTGCATCATCGTTCATACCGTCGATGTCTTTGGAGTCGAAGTCGAGCATGTCGGTTAAATCATCGACAGTGGCTATGAAGTGGGTGGTGGGTGGGCATTGAATTTCTTCGTCATCCACATCCCAAACTTGCTAGCCATAGTCCGGCCAGGGCTCTCCTGATAAAGAGAGAGACTTTAGTGAATTAAGGATGTCGCTGAAGGGCGAGTGCTGAAAGATGTCCGCGGCGGTGAACTCCATGATCGGCGCCCAATCGGATTCGATTGGCAGGGGCGCGGAAGGTTCGGAGTCCGGAGAGGAGTCCGGCACCTTGGAGTCACGAGCTTCGCAAAGGACAGGGCTGGTATTCAGCTTGATCGCCGTAGATATTGCAGCCCCCGAGGCGGTGTCCAACCACCCGTCCTCGATGGGCGTATTCGGCTCCGAGCTAAGGGTCGGAGCGGACGCTGGTGGGCCTCCAGGACACTGTTCGGCGGCAGAGTTAGATCATGCCCATCGTGACAGTGTGGCGCGCTTGGCTGTGGCTCAAACCTGTCGAAGATCAAGTCTTCGCGGATGTCGGCCGTGTAGTTCAAACTTCCAAATATGACCTGATGGCCAGGGGCGTAGCTTTTGATCTGCTCCAGATGGCTGCTTAATTGGCCCGCGATGCAAAGCCACCGAATACGAAGATCTGTCCGGGGAGAAAAGTCTCACCCTGGACCGCATCGTTGTTGATGATCGGACGAGCCATCGGGCCTAAAGGTGACGACACAGAGGAACTCTCAATGAAAGCACCAATGTCGGTGTCAAAACCCGCAGATCTCGGGTAGGGGGTCCCAAACTGTGCGTCTAGGCGGATGGTAACAGGAGACAAGGGACACGATGTTTTTACCAAGGTTTGGGCCCTCTCGATGGAGGTAAAACCCTACTCCTGCTTGATTAATATTGATGATTTTGGTAGTACAAGAGTAGATCTACCACGAGATCAGAGAGGCTAAACCCTAGAAGCTAGCCTATGGTATGATTGTTGTTCGTCCTACGGACTAAAACCCTCCGGTTTATATAGACACCGAAGAGGGGTAGGGTTACACAGAGTCGGTTACAATGGGAGGAGATCTACATATCCGTATCGCCAAGCTTGCCTTCCACGCCAAGGAAAGTCCCATCCGGACATGGGGCGAAGTCTTCAATCTTGTATCTTCATAGTCCAGGAGTCCGGCCAAAGGTCATAGTCCGGCCATCCAGACACCCCCTAATCCAGGACTCCCTCACCCACCGTGTATGAATGGGGAATGGAGGGAGAAACAGAGGTCTTTCGGACGAGCTTGAATCAAATGTGTTTTATCGCCCATGTTTGACGCCAACCGTGTCGTAATGGGCTCAAAGGCTGTCGTGTCATGTCTAATTGAAGTTACTAACCTACCCCTGTTTAGAGCAGTGGAAATAGGGCCGATGGATTGTTCGTGTAATGGGTAGACAATAATTTCCATCTCCCAAACACTTGGCTTCGGGTAGCCGACATGGGAGTGGACATTTTGTTGCTTCTTTCGAATTTTGGGACAGAAATTCGAATCCATTTTGTATTCCTATATGAATCTTTATAAATCATTCTATGTGTTTTTATATATCTTCAAAAGGACGACAAAGATGTATTCCACTGTCATATATGAATATGGGTTACAAATGCCGATACTCAAATTCAGAAACTAGTATCCAGTTTAAGGTGAATTCAAATATTTGGAACACTTCATGTCCAACTCAAATGTCACACGCAGCATAATGTGTACTCCCATTTAGATATGTGCACAAGCGATGTATCAAGATTCAAATACCGAGTCAATCAACCAAGAATGTACAGAACTAACAGACATATAAACACTTATAGAGTATATGGATCAATAATATCAACTAACATACATAAGCCAGGTCATTTGTACTTTTTTTTGGCTACAACAAAGATCCTTTTTAGCCAGCATCTTGGCCCTTTCCGATGCGTGCCACTTATGGTCCATCTATACTACTACTATTGCTGAATGCACATTCAGCCCGATTAACATATTTGTAGGTGCAGCACAGCAATCCAAATGAAATGTCTCCGAGTCTTATCAATTAATACAGACTTGTGCTCAAATAAAATTACAAACCAAAAAACAAAAAAACAATTATTACATGAGCTCTAAAACAAATGGTTTGATTGATTACATGAATAGACAACACAAAGGTTATTCAACTATGGAAAGAACATTTCACCTATGATTTACCAAGTAGGAATTTAATTTCCTTTTTTCCTTCAGGACCTTAACAATCTGATCAGCCCCAGCTTGCTTCGTTTTGAAATCCACCAAATATTTAATGGTTGTCTTGAGTACTGCTTGTGATTGTGATGTTTGCTTCCTCAACATGTCAACTTCATCTCTAAGTGCAGAAGCAGAATCTCTTTCTACCACTAGTTTAGCCTCTAGAGCATCGGAAGTTGGCAATTCATAATGCACGATTGGGCCGGTGCCACTGTTGTGGGATGATGCAACGTCCATGGGGACCTCGCTCTTTGATCTTGGGCTAACCTGTTTTGCCATTAAAGTTCCGATTGGATTCATAAAAGTTGAAGTTAGCAAAACATCTCAACTAGGAGTTATAACAGCAAACCAGTTAAACAAATAAGAAATTAAAGAGTTTCAATTGGATGCTGAAAAGTACTAGTTATTAACATCATTGTAACCCGCTGTTGCAGCAGCAAAGCAGTTAAACAAACAAGTAGATATTTAAGTTAAGGCAAATAGGTAATTCTTAACAGTAAGTATCAAACACATAGATAAGGCGCTTGATCTACAATATGATTAACAGGCTGTGCCATTATGTAATCGATGAAAACTAAATTAAGCCAAGCAACGTAATTGAATAATTTTGCAATAAGTGGCTAACTAAAATTCTGAGAAGCGTGTAACTAAACTTACGCTTAGTTCTTTGTACAGCACACTGCAACTTCTTTTTCGCTTACAAGGTTGTACAAAGGAGTCCATGGCATCAATTTCTTGGATACGCAGTCCCAATACTTCTTTCTTCCCACACTGCATAGGTAAGTCGAATGGTTAATCTGGTAAGATGGTGCATCCTTGATATGTTATATGAGGACGTGTAGTCAGACTAGTTGTAGCCAAACACATCACAATCGGCTTTTCTTTGTATATTTCATGCGATTACTTTTGGCATATCGAGATCTAAGCAATCTACAATAGGATGAAAAGACTAGCATCCTTCACATTATTGGCGAACTCAGTTCATAGAAACAAGCAATTCAACCATTCTGTGGGTAAATCAAAAGCGCCCCTGGAATATTTTTCACTATCCAATCATACACGCAAAAAGGGGCAACGCCACCATAGGGGCTGGTATGGGCGGCCGCCTCGGTGGCTGGAAAGTGTGCACCTAGTTTGAGTCGTCGTGTTGGCCCATGCTAGTTTTATTCATCCCAATGCACGAGCAGGCAATGTAAAAAATGAAGAAACATGTTTCAATTTGGATGGGCCAATAACATAAGTGCAAGGCAGGCCCTATAGCAGGCTCGCGGCCCAAACAAGCGCCTCCCATATCGATCGACAGCAGGAAAAATCCCAATTCATTCGCTCCAGCCTCCAGTCTGGTTCGCTCCTAACCTAGCCGCCGCTGGACAGACCGACACAGCACTTCCTCGCGCCCTCGTTGGAGGGCGGTCGCCGGGCTTCAAGCGAACGGAAGGACAAGAAGATGAAGATCCAACCTTGGGTGTAGCCTGCGTGGGAGGCAGCGGCAGCAAAGACGGGCATGGCATCGAGCTTGCAAACGGACAACAAGAAGTTGCAAGAGTAGCATGCGCAACGAGCAGGTACATCACATCCCGGTTATATCTAATTCAACTCTTCAATTTCTGGCCAATAGTTAAACCCGACGGTGTTGTAAAACTGCTTGTATGTAGGGAATCTATGAGAAAATGAAACCAATTTCTACTTATTTTATAACTCCCCCAATCAATACCGAATCGATGAATCTGATGTATCTAATCAAGTTTCCAGTGCAAACATACAATCTCATGTTGTTCTTGAGCTGAAGTGTCTAATGAACAATTTGCTAATGAAGGATTTGATGCAAACATTTTACATGCTCCTGCTGATGAACATATAGTGTCTAATGAGGGATCTAATGCAAGCATTTTGCAAGCTCATTGAAGGATTTAGTGTCTAATGATGATCTACTATGTTGAGAGAGACGGAGATTTGCAGGCATTGATGACAAACAAATTATAGTGCATTTTCATAGCTTGAGGAAACGTCGAGGCCATCTACCAGAAAGTCCCCATATCATGACAACATAGCATAAATACTTTTCTAATCTGTTGTTTGAAACTATTGGCATACTTGTGCGGGATAGATATATTGATATGCAGTTTGCGCACTGGTTATACGTGCAATTACACTTCGATATTTTCAGCCAGAGAACGAATAATTCAAGCAGGTACAGACCATGTTTGTAGTCCTTGTACACCATGTTGCATTTTGTGCTTTTTGGTGCTTGCATCATTTAGTGTTTATAATCTGAACTACTTTGGATCATTAGATGGTTTTCAAAGTGCATGTAGCTTCACATTTCTCAAGTTATGTTGATTTCCGGAGTGCAAGTGCCTTCATATTTTTTAAGTTAAATGTTCGCCCATGGTAACTTGAATTCGTGGACCAGCCACTGCACACAAATCATACACGAATGCCAATTTAATTAAATGAAATGCAGGGACTTACGCTAGCTCGTTATGCTGTGCTCACTGCAGCTCTGCTTGCGCTTGGGATGTTCCATGTACAAGTCCATGTTACCACTTGCTTGGATGTGCTTGCCTTGTGCTCCTTGCATCCCCCTCTGCATTTTTGACACGGCAAATGGCTGATCAAATAAGAGGAATCGACCTTGATGTTGTACCGGAGGACAGATACTTACAAGGTTATACAGGTGTGCAGGATGTGTACCAGATCCCGTAGCCCCGTCATGCTTCGCTAAAAAATGGATTTGCTTGTTTCGGATGATATCTCCAGAAGAAATAAGAGTTAAAGTCATAGTTGCATAGGCGTGTAAGCTAAGAGAGCAGTGAAAGGATATCCAAACATCGTCGGAACAGTGCACAAGGGAGTGATGTGTGGATACCTAGTTCGGGCCGGCATTTGGGCATGCTCGCCTAGCTAGAGTGCGGGTCACTTGAGCCATTGAGGGTGATGCACTAGCGTTGGCTGGCCGCGCACGGATGCAGATCTTGAGTGGCAGCGGAGCGCTATGATGCGGTGGACGAGACCGTTGGTGAAGCCCCAACGGCCTCGGGGGGCGGAGGTGCGACGATGTGCTCGGTGAAGTAGCCCTGATGCGGTGGAACTACGCGACACACGCGACCACCCCGACAGGACTATGCTTCGGTGCCTTAAGGCACCTGCCCTTTGTGTCCATGACATGTGGGCCCAACAGTGGTTGGCCCACATGTCGTGTACCTAAGGGCGCTGCCTTTTAAGGCACTGGCAAGCACCCTCACGACATAATCGGGTCTGCACTGGGTGCGCCTACATTTGAGAATGCAAACGAATCTTCTTTCATTTGCAAACGAATCTGTATGTATTACTATGCCCGTGTTTTCCTTGCAATAATTAGTCACTCGAAACGAGATACTCCACCCGTTTACTTTTGTAAGTCGTTTCAGACAACTTAAAATGAACTGTTTTGCACATTGTCTGAAATGTCTTGAAGATCTTATAAAAGTGAACAGAGGGAGTACAATAAATTAATTAATGAGGAGTTATTTGAAAAAAAATCGAAACGGTACTCACGCTAACGTGGATTAGAGTGTGTCACATAATTAGTTATTTGAATTAGAGTGTGTGTCATGTAGTTAGTTATTTGAATTAGAGTGCATGTCATGTAGCAATCTCCAATTCTAACGTGGATTTTGCATTTCACTGTATCCACGCTACTTTTTAATACAGATTCATATGTATATGATGAACACCATGGTAGTGAGAAAACTTTTGGATGGATTCAAACATATGACCTACAAAATAGCACAACAAATTGAGCCAATGTCAACTTTTCGAAACTTAGTATGGCACGAATTCGAAATAATTACCCGTATGCCTGGTCCTCGGTTCAAATCTTACAATGTACACCAAATTGAAACATCGATATTAAGTCTCATACTATGTACTCAAATGTTGTTTTTAGCCCCCCCCCCCCCCGTGCACAAACGCTACATACTTCCTGTATCGGTCAATCTTCCTCTCCTAACCACCTTAGCAAGCTATCGGTTTCCAACACACGTTCATTCTTTCTCTCCATGTTTCGATCTCTAAGTCTCTCAACTACACAACCCCTTTTTCCACTCCCGTTACCAAATGTATTTACCTCACACACCTGCCATTACACCCCATGTCGAGCTCTCCCCCCCCCCTCTTCCTCTCACCCTCTCGCGCTAAATACATGCATTGCCTATCTAGCCCCCCCCCCAACCTCTCGTGTGCACGAACGCACGTTGAATATCTAGGTCACTCCATCGAGACTGTCTCACTCTTTCTTCCGCACGGCGGGCTACACTCACTCAATCTAGCTCTCTTTATTTGAGTCTCGTTTAACCTCGTTTTCTTTCACACACAAATGATATATCTCCCTGTTCGGGCCTCGATAGACACACTCTATACTCTCTCACGCAGATTGTCTATCTAGGTCAGTCCATCCAAGCCACCGCCACTCTTTCGACCTCATGGTTGGCCACGCTCACTCAATCTCTCTCTCTCTCTCTCTCTCTCTCTCTATCTATCTATCTATCTATCTATCTATCTCTATCTCTCTCTCCGTATGTCTCGATTTACCTCGCTCTTTCTCGGAAAAAACGATATATCACCATGTTTGATCCCAATTCGACCTATTCACATTGTATACTCTCTCACGCACATCGTCTATCTAGGTCACTCTCCAACCCGTCTCACTCTTTCGATCAAGCGGCGACCCTATGTGATCGGTTGACCTTGCTTCCTCCCACGCACAAAATATATCTACACGTCTGCGGATCGGATCATCTCTCAAGCTCTAACTTACAGACCTCACCCTTACCAAATGCTCAATCGGACAATATCTCTCCGGAGCATATATATTTGTTCAATGAATGTCGGACCACACTCACTTTGTCTCTCTATCTATATGTCTCTCGATTGACCTCACTTTCTCATACCGTATCTTCCACGCGTTGAAGCTACTACCTCTCCATCCCTCGCATAAAGCCGGGCTATTTACATTCGAGGGCACTCCAACCTTGGATTAATTTGTGTAGGCATTTATTCCGTCGGTTTAGATTATATTTTCATAGCATTCGGCCCACAACTACTCCAAACGCCGTTGCAACCCACGCAACTCCCCTAGTTGATTTCCCTCTGGCTTGGTCATCGCTCTCTCGCACGTCCTTTCTCGCCTTCAACGTCGCACCTTGGTATTATTGAAAAACTATGTTGTTCTCTTTAATTATTATAAATAAGCTACAAAACTACACACCGATAGTCCACTTGGAACGGAACAAATTTTGACCCACAAATTAAAGTGCTACAAACTACACACCGAGGGGCCCACATGTCATGAAACAAATTTGGACCCATATACAAATTAAAAAATAAAGGACAAGGATCGAACATGCGTCCGGGCCTTCAAGCCGCACGTCAATAGGCAACATACATAGAATAGCAATGTTTGTTGTACCCCCTTTGTTCACATAATGTTTTTATATTACCACAGCCTAATTAATGGATAACATGTAATATTATTTTTAGTACTATTCGCCTTCACTTACTGGTGGGTTCCATGTCTCTCTCTCCTCCCCTTCTGCGTTTAGACGCACGGGCAAACAGGAAGAACTCGCGGGCGATGTTGCCGTTGACCATATCTGGACGCGTTCACAAGTCACGACACCAGTTTCACGTACTAACAGCACTAGTCAGTGTGTACGTGCAATGCACGTTAATTTGGAAGTATATTAAGTGCATGCGGATATTAACTACTAGGATATTATTTGCGTGTTGTCATGTGATTAGCACTATTTTTGGCATGAAATTAATCGCACGCTAAACGTGTTGAGCGCCGACATTGAAGCAGTCTAGGTCATTGGATGACAAGGAATACATGTGGCTTGATGACGTTTTATATTTAATTTGATATGGCTCTAGCAGAACATTCAATCGGTCAAACCATACATTTCGTTCAGTCTGACTCCGACTATAAATTATACAACGATCGATATAAAATAAACGGAAATGATAAACGTTCGGATTTTAATCATGGCAATCCGAACGTTTTTCATGGCAAATTTAGATTACGCGGCGGTGGTGGTGGCGTCTCGCGGTGGGAAGCGGCTCCTCTGCCATGCTCTGTGTGTCGTCGGGCCACTGACCGACGGCGATGGCGGCGTCTTGCGCCGTTGTTGGCGTACTCCTGGACGTTGGCCTAGCTTCAAGGAAGGCCAAAATGTTCTAGACTTCGGAGCGAGTCAATCAAGGGAGGAGGCGATCGCGTTAGTGCAAGGAAGCGGTCGACGGCGGCCATCCATGCCGCCGAGGGGGCACCGGCACCCGCTGGGACAAAGGCCGCTAACGGCGCAGCGGAGACATTCGTGTGCACGCATCGCATCGGCAGCGCGTCGACGCCAGCATCGCGCATAAGCGCCGGGCAGTGCATCGCACCGGCAACGGGCGTCGGCTGCAGACGCAGAAGCGCATGCGCTGGCATCAGTGCAGCTGCGTGAGAGTCGGCGGGGACCTCGTGGAACCCCGTGGCATCAAGCTCGGCGACAATGTGCGGCTCCCAGCCCATCAATGCCACGAGGGATGGGCGCCGCGCAGCCAGGCGACGGAGCCGAACGGGAGCGGGACAGCGCGGCGTCTTCTCGCAAGGCCAGTTCAAGCTCGTCCCAAAGCGCCTTATGTTCTTGAGACTCCGGTTGGGTGTCTTCCTCATGAAACTGGAACACTAAGGGCAGACCATCGTGATGTGGCATGGCGTACGTTTAGGTCAGGCTAGTTGGAGGTAGACGATAGGAGAATCGGAGAGGAAGAAAGAGGATTGTAGAGATACTGGGTAGTGCGGGGTTGATTTTAAACTGCGGCACCGGTGACATTAAAAGTGGGAGCAGTTGGGACGACGGTGGGCGGCGGAGCCTGGTAAAAGGGCTCGCCTCCCGGTGAGTCTGCACAGCGGTCTGCTCGCACGCCTCCCTGACAGCCGGTGCAACGGTCTGCTCGCACGCCTCCCGTCGACTCACACGCTTGCTGGGACTGCACCTGCCGATGAGAAGCGGGGACTCGTGGCAGCACGTAAACGCCCACGGTTTCAATAGTGAAAGCGTTCGCCTTAACGTGACAGGTCTTTGTTCCAAAATACCTTGGCTCTTCATTTGTGCAACTTGTCATAAGTAGCTTGTCTCGAATTGAAGAAAAAACTTATGAAGTAATATTTGTGCCATATCACGTGACCATGCTTAGTTTCAAGAATTTATGCTCACTTTTGGATTTTCTGAAATTTAAGATCCAGGATTCGAAACAATATCATAACTTTGCATAATGCAATAAATTTTCAAGCCGTACATTTGTCCTGTTGTATTTCTTAAGAAAGGATTTGGTCAAACATTTTGCTTAGTTAAACCTCCTTTCCGGTTTATAGGGCTCAATTCAAAAATCTCACCAACCAAGGTAGATGGTGAGTGGTGGAACAATTGTTGTAGTTTGCAAAACCACTCAATTAATGCGCTTGTTTTCCTCAAAAATTGTGTTTATTTAATGCATTAATTGCAATGCATGCATGCATAAAGTACATGCATTGGTCAATTTTCTCTTAATACTTGCATGTAATGATTTATTGCACCTTGAAATCTGAACATGTGATGGGGAACAACCAAATTGAGACTTATAAAATGGGAAAACTAAAATTTTGAGATAAGCCCTATAAACCGGAAAGGAGGGAGTAAAGGATAATCCCTCCGTGCAGTGCATTGCACGATATATTAACTCAAGTACTAGGCACGAACAAACGGGCTCAATTTTGTGCTCATCCTGGTGTAGTAGTAGTAGTACTAGGCAATGCAGTTGACGGGTGACCTTGAGGAGCGGCGACCGAGGGAATTGAACCGTGCTCGGCACGGTAGGTAAGGTTGTCTAGTTACTAAAGCATCCCTCCGTTGTTCATCGGTAGTCATTATGGACCGGGGACATGAGGGGAATTTCCTAGGGCTGGAATTCTGGCCGCCAGATATTTCGACTTGAAACGTCGAGGCTCGACTGGTTGGGGTTGCCTAATGTGCGTACCACGCACGCCACCGAAGGACACGAGCCCATTTTTTTAGGATCAACACGAGCCAAGGTCTGGCTGGTACGCCGTTGGGTCCTACCATTTGAGAATACGAAAGGAACCTTTCAAATTGCCGAACGAATCTATGTGTATTACTAATCTCAACGTGGTAATTGATTTATGACGAGTTGTTGAATTAGAGTGAATTTGTGATATAGTGATCTCAACATGGATTTCACATTTCATGGTATCCCTAGTAAGTTTTCCAATGCAAATTCAAATTTAAAAGATGAACAATATGGAGGTGAGAAAACTTTGTATTTATCAAGTATATGACCACACACACACATACACACACACGCACGCACACACACACACACGAACACAACAACAATCCAATAAGTATAGTGCATCTATTTTTCCAAACCATGCATGTATGACACGAGTTCAAAATACTCCTTCTATTCCTAAATATTAGTCTTTTAGAGAGTTCATCAAGTGACTACATACGGAGCAAAATGAGTGAATCTAGACTCTAAAATATGTCTATATACATCCGTATGTGCCAGTCCATTTGAAGCCTCTAAAAGACTAATATTTAGGAAACGAAGGGAGTAAAATGTAAAACATCCATGGTCCTCAGGTTCAATATTTAAAATGAACATGAAACTGAAACATGAACATTAAGTCTAGTACTACATGCATGCAAATGTTGTGTTTAAGCGGAGCTATGATTGTCGGGGGTCAACCCCTCGACCTTAGATAAAATTGTGGAGCTCTGTTTAGGGTTGTTTAGATTATATTTGTCCCCACCCTCCCAACCACCTATTGGTTGTGCACCCCCACCCCTCCTCCCCGGGAGAATATCATGTGCCCCCATACCTTAGATGCTATATGCCGATACGAGTTGCTTGGAGCTTGTAGATCTGAGATATAGCAGCTCACATGATGTGTCTTAATTTTTTTGTAGGAAACCTTGGTGAGTTTGAGAATTGCACACAATTTGTACAAAAACTACTTAGATGCCCTTTGATCCCATATCCAATGACCTCGAAGCTCGTATCACCGTAGCATCTAAGATGAAGGAGGACATCATATTCTCCTGTATGTAAGAATATCATGTGCTACCACACCTTAGATGCTTTGGTGATACAAGCTCTCAGAGGCGTTGGATTTGTGACCCAACACCTCCTCGGTGGTTCGAATGGTTTTTTGCAGAAAAGCCCCAAAAGAGTTCGCAACTGCTTACAAGCACAAAGACTGCTCAGATGCCATTGGATCTCAGATCAAACGACCTCCAAGCTCGTATCACCGTAGCATCCAAGCTGCGATAGCACCTTATGTTTTCTCGCACGGGAGAGTATGAGGTGTTCCCGCACCGTAGATTCTATGGTGATACGAGTTCACTGAGATCTAACGGCCCACAATATGAGGTTTGAATGTTTTTGCAATATACGGCTGATAGAGTTTGGGAAATGCGCAGAAAGTACAAGTACTATGTGTCGGTGTCAAAACCGGCAGATCTCGGGTAGGGGGTCCCGAACTGTGCGTCTAGGCGGATGGTAACAGGAGACAAGGGACACGATGTTTTTACCCAGGTTCGGGCCCTCTCGATGGAGGTAAAACCCTACTCCTGCTTGATTAATATTGATGATATGGGTAGTACAAGAGTAGATCTACCACGAGATCGTAGAGGCTAAACCCTAGAAGCTAGCCTATGGTATGATTGTTCTTCGTCCCACGGACTAAAACCCTCCAGCTTTATATAGGCACCAAGAGAGTTAGGGTTACACAGTCGGTTACAATGGTAGGAGATCTACATATCCGTATCGCCAAGCTTGCCTTCCACGCCAAGGAAAGTCCCATCCGGACACGGGACGAAGTCTTCAATCTTGTACCTTCATAGTCCAGAGTCCGCCAAAGATGATAGTTCGCTATCCGGACACCCCTAGTCCAGGACTCCTCAAGAGCCCTCGAACCAGGCTTCAATGACGACGAGTCCGGCGTGCACATTGTCTTCGGCATTGCAAGGCGGGTTCCTCCTCCGAATACTTCATAGAAGATTTTGAACACAAGGATAGTGTCCGGCTCTGCAAAACAAGTTCCACATACCACCGTAGAGAGAATAATTTTTACACAGATCTGCTGACGTATTCCGCGGCGTGACATCACACCACGGCCAGGCCTTTATTCGAATCGTTTTTTACTGTCCCACCTCCGCGCGTTTAGCGAGGCGGTTTCCTTGGCACGTCTTATCAAAGCGGAGATCATGCCCCCTTATTCCGGGATTCTCATTAATACGGGCGTGGGTAACCCAACCGCGCCATTGATTACGGCGCTTGGGAGATAAGCGTGTTTTACTAGGCTAGTGGGAGACGCATAGCTTCGTCCGTCCATATAAGGGGATAAGGATCCACCTTTTTACCTACGCCTTCTTCCTCCTTTGCTCATCCATTTCCGCGCACTCGAGCTCCAGCGCCCAAGTCCGCTCGTCCTTCCTCAACCTTCTCCAGCCATGTCCGGAGCGGGAGGCAAGTGGATGATCCCCTCCGTCACGGAGGGACAAGTTAAAAAGCTGCGGAAGGCCGGATACTTGTCCGGCGGCATCGCGCATCGGCTCCCCGACGAGGGGCAGCTCAGCCCCACCCCCAGGCCCCATGAGAGGGTCGTGTTTCTCGCCCACTTCCTCCACGGACTGGGTTTTCCACCTCACCCATTTATCCGGGGGCTCATGTTCTACTACGGCCTAGATTTCCATGATCTGGCCCCGAATTTCATCCTCAACATCTCGGCGTTCATCGTCGTGTGTGAGGCCTTCCTCTGCATCCAGCCCCACTTCGGCTTATGGCTGAAGACCTTCAATGTCAAGCCGAAGGTAGTGGGCGTCGCCAAGCGGATTGCGGAGGCGCCATGGTTGGCAAGATGGCCAATGTCCTATGGCTCGAGGGCTCCTTTGTGGAGACCGTGAAGGGGTGGCAATCGGGGTGGTTCTACATCACCGAGCCGCGCGACCCTAAATGGGCAGCGGCCCCGCGATTGATCTGGTTTCCACGCGGCTCACCTCTTGGAAGGAGACGGGCTGGCGTGGGGTAATCCGGAAGAGCCGACCCGACTCCAAACTCAGATGCAAACCACCGTGAACAAGAATCTCGTGCTTGTCAATGTAGTCCAGGTTATGCTCATCCGCCGGATCCTCCCATGCCAACAACGGGCCTTCAAATTGTGGGAGTTCGATCCGGCACAGCACCAAACCCTGAAGAGGCTCTTCGACACTACGTACGAAGATGCCTGGAAGGTGCTGTTCAAGGGCGCCGAGGCTCCCCCATCCGCTACAGAAGATCACGGATTTAGCGCACAGCGCCAAGCTACCGAGGTAAGATATTTTGCCCTTTAAGGGACTCTTGTTTTTCATAGTTTGACTCTATGCGGGATCTAAACTCCCTTACCTTTGACAGGACTGGCTGAGCACGTCCGGGCAGGTTAACTGTCCGGCTCCTTTGACAGAAGACCCAGTAGACGCCCGCTTGACGGGGCTGCTGGTTCCGGCACCGCACGTGGTGCCGGAGAAGAAGGCCAAGAAGAAGGCCACGGGGACTCGAAGGAGTGCCCGGCGCCCGGTGCCGTCGGAATCATCATCCGACGACTCTGAGGCGGAATCCTCTCGTGAAAACGAGGAGGAGGAAAAAGAAGCCTCTCCCCCAGCGGGGGGAGAGAAGAAAAGGAAGGCTCCCCCGACTGGGGAGGCCGGAGGGTCCAAGAAGGGAAGGACCCTTCCTCCGAACTTCTTCACCAACGCCGGCGACGGCGAGGAGAGTGGCCATCAAGGGCCAAGCCCCTGGCGAGATCGTAAGTGTCCGGATTCCAAATAACTCATGGCTTTTTCATTCGTCGCATAGTGTCTTCTAATGTCGAATACAATTATGCAGCCCGCCCAAGGACGAGCTGGCCGCTTCGTCGAGCGGGTCTCTGGATTCGCCGGAAGTGGAGAGCACTTCACTTCCGGCCGCCTCCTCTCCTCGCGCCGCTGATGACGCTGAGGTGGGGCCCCAAGAGGGGCCCGGTCAGGAGGTGGTGGCCCAAGAGGTGCCGCAAGGCAACCACCCGGACTCTAGGCGCGAGGGGGATGAGACCCCCAAGGGCTCTAAGTCCGACCCTGGTCCGGACTCTATACCGGAACCTTCAGTGGTTCCGAAGTCCGGCAGGCGGCCCCTTCGTAAGAAGGGCAAGACTGCGACGCCGGTGTCCTCCGTCCAACCGGAGGCACCGGATAGCTTGCTGGAGGCGCTTAACAGCGCCTCCATCGACGAGGAGCACCGCACTATTATGAGTGGGGTGATCCAGAAAGTGCAGTCCGCCAAGAGCGGACTGACTGAAGCCTGCAACAGCCTTCTCCACGTGCTTAGAGGTAAGTTTTAAGATATGTAAGAAGATTACCGCATAGACAGTAGCCCCTGATGCTTAGTTCGGTGTTCGGAAAGAAAAGCCGAACTGAGGATCTAAAAAGATATACGCAGGAGTCTAACATAAGTATGTCAATATGGGAATGCAGGCTGCGCTGCTGACCTCTGCCGCACTGACTGCGGAGGTCAATGTATTGAAAGAGAGCCTCGAGCGGTCCGAGAACGAGCTCGGCCTTGCCAAGAAGCAGCTCGAGGACAAGGAAGGTAAGTAATACCTTAAGGGATTATATATAAAAAATGTGGTTGCGAAAAATAACAGGAATAACGTGGTTATTGCAGGGGCCACGAACGAGGTGGCGACCCTGAAGGAGGCGGTGTCCGCGGCCGAAAACAAAGCGGCCGCGGAGCGCACCGAGCGAGAGAAGCAGGAGGCGTGGGTGGCAGAGGTGCGGCAAGAGCTCCAGGCTCTCGTGGAAAAACACGAAAGTTTGGAGCGTGACTCGAAGACTCGAGAGTCCGAGCTTGCCTCGGCTCTTGAAAGTGCCAAAACCGCCAAGGCCGAAGCCCAAAAAGCCCTCCAGGAGATTGAGGCGATAAACAAGATAGCGGCGGGTAAGGCATTCTTTATGCAAAGCAAGCACGTGAAAGTCAATTATCATTACTTACCCGAATCGAGAGCTCTCCAGAGCCTTCGCAGATCTGCCTGATGTGTCCGATGTCACGCTGCTCTACCGAGCGAAGAAGGGAGCTCGATGGAGAAGATGTTCTGGTCTCAGTATGCTGAGGCCCGACACCCGGTGCCCTTGAGCGACCAGCTGAAGCAGCTGGTCGAGCTCCACAAGGTCGCCGAACAGGCCATGAAGGGCCTCATAGCTCGGTTGTGGCCTAAGGAAAGCATGCCTAGGAGCTACTTCGGGCTAGTGCGGCGGCTGGTGGACGCCTGTCCATGGATTGAAGTCATCCAGCGCTCTGTCTGCATTGAAGGTGCCCGTAGGTCCCTTGCCCGCACTAAGGTGCACTAGGGCAAGCTGGACGCTGAGAAGCTTGTGACGGACGGACCACCGCCGGGCAAGGATTATCGCAAGCCCGAAATGTATTATGAGGGCGTCCTGAAGGGTGCCTGCCTTATAGCGGGTGAATGCTCCAAAGATGCAATTTTTTAATAGACTCGCATTTGTTATCCTGTACGCTGGAAACTTGTTCATATGCGCTAAGCAACGCTTTTGAATTTAAAATATTGCCTTATGTGCGGCCGTTTATCAAATTTGAGAGATGGCGAGTCATTGGCTTCAAATTTCATGCCACGAAAGTCTTTGGGGTGTTCGGGATAAACTTGAGCGCTCTTGTTCCCATTCTTGGGTCCTTCGAGGGAGGTGCTCAACGCGAACGAACCAGGCAACCGGACTATAATGCTTGAACACTCTCACTTAGCCATAGAATTCTATAATTTTAAATTTGGCGAAGCCCCTAGTATTCGGAAGACCGAGTTCGGGCGCTATCCACGCCTAGGCCGGACAATGCCGGCTCCTCGCCTAAGCGACATAAGTCTTTAGGGACTCGAAAACCTCTCGAACAGCGACCGGCTCTCGCCCTATCATGACGGTCAGTTTTAGCTTTCTCCACTGAGGTGCTTAACCCAGCTCAACCGGGGCACAATCGCAGTGGTTCTCCCAGCTACCTTAGCCGATATAACGGAACGTAAGGTACCAAAACATGGGAGTCGGGCAAACCCAACTATTGACCCAAGACATGATTCGGAGCCGATGCATATAATGCTGTAAGTTCGGGGTGCCGCACTTGTGAAAGTGTTCGGACTTATCACACCATGTTTTGGGGTACATAAGCCCCTGGTGTATTGGCCGTACCAAAGTGTACGGTTGCATAATGTCATAACTGAACATATATAAGAAAAATAAATGCAATAATAGGCAAAAGCTATGTATTGTTTTTTCAAAAGTGACTGCAATGAAAGCAGGACGATACAAATAGTGCGATAAGCATGGTACGGGACTTTTGACATGTCCCCCCTCCAGGGGTAAGCTTGTGGGATGGTATGTAAAACAGGTATACTGCTCGTAATAGAGACCACCTGGACACTCGACATAGCTTTCTGCTTCCCTGGCTGTTGCATCGTGTTTTCGGCGCTTCTAATGCCGGACAGGGCTTCTGGAGAACAGAGTCCTGAAAGTAAAAAAGTAAAAAAGAAAAAGGAATGACACAAGCGGGAGCCCCTAGTGCGGTCAAGCCGTATACTAGGCATGCCATGGTCGTGCCCCTTCCCCTATGCCCATGGTATTTCCAGAGCGTAGTTATGTACGCGTAGTACTGGTTTCGCAAGTTCGCGAGGGCTGGGGTTGGGGCCGCATTGCTATGCGTGCTCGGAACGTGCCGGGCGGTCTTGTTGTAGGTTACTCCGGGCGCGCTTGGCGGTGTCCGGACGTTTAATAGCCGGGCTCGAGAATTGCCTTGAGAGGCTGCTTTGCACCTCTGCCGCGAGGGCCGCCGCATGCTCCTCCGTTCGGAGAGAGCGTTCGGTGTTTCCATTGACCGTAATTACTCCTCGAGGGCCTGGCATCTTGAGCTTGAGGTACGCGTAGTGCGACACCACATTGAACTTTGCGAATGCGGTTCGTCCGGCAAAGGCCGATAGCCGCTGCGGAACGGGACTATGTCGAAGATTAACTCCTCGCTTCGGAAATTATCCGGGGATCCGAAGACCACTTCGAGTGTAACTGAGCCTGTATACTTGGCCTCTACACCTGGTATGACGCCTTTAAAGGTCGTCTTTCTGGGTTTAATCCTTGAGGGGTCTATGCCCATTTTGCACACTGTATCCTGATAAAGCAGGTTCAGGCTGCTGCCGCCGTCCATCAGGACTCTAGTGACGTGAAATCTGTCAATGATTGGGTCAAGAACCAATGCGGCGAATCCTCCGTGGCGGATGCTAGTGGGGTGGTCCCTTCGATCAAAGGTGATCGGGCAGGAGGACCACGGGTTGAACTTTGGGGCGACTGTCTCCATCGCATATATTTCCCTTAGTGCACGCTTCCGCTCCCTTTTGGGTATGTGGGTTGCATATATCATGTTCACCATACGCACTTGTGGGGGGAAGCCCTTCTGTCCTCTATTGTTCGGCGGCCGGGGCTCATCCTCGTCATCGCTATGTAGCCCCTTGTCATTGTTTTCGGCATTTAACTTGCCTGCCTGCTTGAACACCCAACAATCCCTGTTGGTGTGGTTATTGGTTCTTCGGGGTGCCATGTATCCGCACGAGCGTCAGTATTCGGTCCAAATTGGACGGGCCCTGGGTATTTCTTTTGAATGGCTTTTTCTGCTGACCGGGTTTAGAGCCTCTGAATCCGGCATTGACTGCCGTATCCTCAACATTATCGCCGTTAATGCGGCGTTTATGCTTGTTGCAACGCGACCTGCCGTTGATGTCCTTGGTATCCGAACTACCAGGGTTTTTGGTCAAGTTGTTACTACGAGCTAGCCAGCTGTCCTCTCCCGCGCAAAAGCGGGTCATGAGTGTGGTGAGGGCTGCCATGGATTTTGGCTTTTCCTATCCTAGGTGCTGGGCTAGCCACTCGTCGCGGATGTTGTGTTTGAAGGCTGCTAGTGCCTCTGCATCCGGACAGTCGACGATTTGATTTTTCTTTGTTAGGAATCGTGTCCAGAATTGTCTGGCCGATTCTTCTGGCTACTGAATTATATGGCTAAGGTCATCAGCGTCTGGTAGTCGCACATATGTGCCCTGGAAGTTATCAAGGAATGCGGCTTCCAGGTCTTCCCAACAGCCGATTGACTCTGCTGGCAAGCTGTTAAGCCAATGCCGAGCTGGTCCTTTAAGCTTGAGCCGGATGTATTTGATGGCGTGTAGATCATCACCTCGGGCCATGTGGATATGAAGGAGATAGTCCTTGATCCAAACCGCAGGGTCTGTTGTGCCATCATATGATTCGATGTTTACGGGTTTGAAACCCTCAGGGATTTGATGATCCATCACTTGATGCATGAAGCATAGTGGGTGTCTTGGCGCCTACATGTTGGGCTATATCACGTCGTAGCTCAAATGAGCTTTGTCTACTGTGTTCGGCCTGGCCGGAATTGCTGTATCCGGCGTGGCGGTAATCATACCATGTCGTGGGGCGCCCACGCGATCCGTAGATCGATCTTGTTTGCCTTGCCTTGTCCTCCAATATATCTCGCAGGTCAGGCGCATTTTCCCGTGCCTTGTTACTTTTTGAGCGACGCCAGGGTGCGGCTTGAGTGGAGGGCCGAAAGGCCTCTTTGTCGCGGCCACGAGGTGGCCGGTCTGCCATATCATGCGCTGGTGACGTGGGTGCTTCCTCCTCTGATCGGGGTAGCGGCCTGCGTTTGGGGTAGCTCTTGGAGGGGCGCTCGAGTTCATACTCTTCGGCTGCAAGGACTTCAGTCCATCTGTCAGCTAGCAAGTCTTGGTCAGCTCTAAGCTGTTGCTGCTTTTTCTTGAGGCTGCTTGCCGTGGCCATAAGCCTGCGTTTGAAACGCTCTTGCTCGACGGGATCCTCAGGCACGACAAATTCGTCGTGGTCGAGGCTTGCCTCGTCTTCGGAGGGAGGCGCATAACTATCGTCCTCTACCTCTCTGTCTGTCGCACTATCGTGCGGGCTGGCTTCTCCCTCTTCCCGTATTGAATCCTGCTGGAGGGGGTCGTCTTCGGCACTGTCCGGGGTGTTATTATCTCCCGTGCCGGAATCGCCGTTTTTGCTGTGGCGGGATTTAGAGCGGCGCCGCTGACGTTGGCGCTTAGGCTGTTTCTTGGAGGGGTCATCCTCTGCTGTTCCATCCCCATTCCCATCTTTTGGGATGTCCACCATGTATATGTCGTATGACGAGGTGGTCTTCCAGTGCCCTGTAGGCGCTATTTCTTGGTCGTCGCTGGCATCGTCGTCCATACCGTCGATGTCTTCGGAGTCGAAATCGAGCATGTCGGTTAAATCATCGACAGTGGCTACAAAGTGGGTGGTGGGTGGGCGTTGAATTTCTTCGTCGTCTGCATCCCAACCTTCCTGAACATAGTTCGGCCAGGGCTCTCCGGATAAAGAGAGAGACTTTAGTGAGTTCAGGATGTCGCCGAAGGGCGAGTGCTGAAAGATGTCCGCGGCGGTGAACTCCATAACTGGCGCCCAATCGGATTCGATTGGCAGGGACGCGTAAGGTTCGGAGTCCGGAGAGGAGTCCGGCTCCTTGGAGTCACGAGCTTCGCAAAGGACAAGGATGGTGTTCGGCTCAATCGCCGTAGAGATCTCATCCCCCGAGGTGGTGTCCAGAGACCCATCCTCGATCGGCGAAGTCGGCTGCGAACTAAGGGTCGGAGCGGACACTGGAGCGGCCTCCAGGGCACTGTTCGGCGGCAGAGCTAGATCGTGCCCATCGAGACAGTGCGGCGCGCTTGGCTGTGGCTCGAATCCGTCGAAGATCAACTCTCCGCGGATGTCGGCCGTGTAATTCAAACTGCCAAATCTGACCTGATGGCCAGGGGCGTAACTTTCAATCTGCTCCAGATGGCCAAGCGAATTGGCCCGCAGTGCAAAGCCGCCGAATACAAAGATCTGTCCGGGGAGAAAAGTCTCACCCTGGACCGCGTTGTTGTTGATGATTGAAGGAGCCATCAGGCCTAAAAGGTGATGACACAGAGGAACTCTCAATGAAAGCACCAATGTCGGTGTCAAAACTGGCGGATCTCAGGTAGGGGGTCCCGAACTGTGCGTCTAGGCGGATGGTAACAGGAGACAAGGGACACGATGTTTTTACCTGTGTTCAGGCCCTCTTGATGGAGGTAAAACCCTACTCCTGCTTGATTAATATTGATGATATGGGTCGTACAAGAGAAGATCTACCACGAGATCATAGAGGCTAAACCCGAGAAGCTAGCCTATGGTATGATTGTTCTTCGTCCTACGGACTAAAACCCTCGGTTTATATAGGCACCGAAGAGGGTTAGGGTTACACAGAGTCGGTTACAATGGTAGGAGATCTACATATCCGTATCGCCAAGCTTGCCTTCCACGCCAAGGAAAATCCCATCCGGACACGGGACGAAGTCTTCAATCGTGTACCTTCATAGTCCAGTAGTCCGGCCAAAGATGATAGTTCGGCTATCCGGACACCCCCTAGTCCAGGACTCCCTCACTATGCATGTGCCATCTGATCACTGATCATACGACCTAGATACTCATATCACCATAGCGAGTAATTAAGCTACGGGGAGCACCTAATATGAGCACTGGGGAGCCGTTGGATCGAAGATGCAGCGGCACACACGAGGCCTGAATGTTTTATTTGCAAAAAAAACTTTGGAGAGTTTGGAAATTGCGCATAATTACAAAGACTACTCCCAAGCCATTGGATCTCACTTCCAACGGTGTAAAAACTCGTACCACCATAGTATCTAAGCTGCGGGGTGGATGTGATATTCTATGTCATTGTCGTTTTATTAAATAAACTTGCAAAATACGTGTAACTCATGCCGTTACTTGTCTAACCGCGCAAAGTGTTTGTTCAAAAAACCATCCTACACTGAAATATCGGAACAACACACGGGGGTCCCACTTGTCATTAATCAAATTTGGACCTAAAACTAACAAATCTGAAAGACGAGATTCGAACAGGCAACCTGGACTACAAAGCGTAAGTCGATAGCTTTGAAAAAACGAGCAGTTCTTGGCTTTGTCCCATAACTTGATTTTATACAGTACTTGCATTGAGTAGAGTAGAGGGAGTGCCTCGTCAACACGTGCATGACCGTTGTCTCACTTACGGGTGGGTCCTAGGTCTGCGATCTCAATCTCTCTTCTCTCCATCGTCTAACCTTTGCACGGGAACACACGAAGAGCGGCGCTAGCTTGCCTGGTGTTATTACAACTAAGAAAAATCTTGGAAAATAGAAGAATCGCCTAGAACAAGAGACGTTGTGGCTGGTCGAGACGGACCTAACCGTGCCACGTTTGCATGATGAAGCCGTGTGGCTAGTGGGGTGTTTTCGACCGACTGGCTTGGTCCCGAGGTCGAACCATAGGTACTACGTATGATAAAGTATATTTTTACACGCACATTTTTCCTCTGTGCCGATACGTGGCACACCCTACCGCGCGGTTTCGGGGTCCTCCCGGGTGGTGCACGCATATATTCTTCCTGACGTGGGACGCCCTACCGCGCGTTTTCTGGGTCCTCCTCGGTCATAGCGCCGAAGCAAGTAAATGAGTCGTCAAATCACGAAAGACCACCTTTCCCGCCGAGTACATCAGTGAAGCACGGTGGCTAGCTAGTTGGGCTAGTTCGACCGATTAGCTAGGCCGCCGCCACATTTGTTTTTTCACCCCTTTTTTATCTACTTGCCAGCAGGTAAATTTAAATATACACCGCGGTGTTGCTCTGGTGTTTGGGTGCGGCAGGATTTTTAATTTTTGATTGGACGGAGCAGCGGTAGCGAGGGTTTTTAAATTTTTTGATTGACGGGAGCAGGAGCGGTAGTAGTTAGTCACGATGACTCCGCCTGTAAAAACCCACTGCTCCCTGATGTGAGAAGTCGTCGACTGGTGTTTTACCATGGTGAAAACCAAAAGATTCCCCGCTCCTTGGCTGGCTCCCTCCGCCTTCTCGTAGATTGCATTGCCTTTCAGCCGTTTCGCCCCCTTTGCTTCCTCTCCCCATTGCTTCTACCTGGTGCCATGGCGGCGCAACAGATCATGGAGTCCGAGGTGAGGCGCCTGACACAGGAGCTCCATGCCAAGGATGCGGAGCTCAGGGCCAAGGACGTGGAGCTCCGTGAGCTCAAGGAGGAGAGGAGTGCCATGCTCCTCCGTTATGTGCGGGAGTTCACGGAGCTTCAAAAGCGGCAGGCGTCCACTACAAAGATGCTCGAGGCATCGGTGGCATTGCTGCAGAAAGCGGAAGATTTGATAGGCCGTCAGGGGAGCCGGCTGGAGCGCGAGCGGGCCGATCATGGTGAGGTCTAGGATCGCCTCAGCCACTTGGTGAACGAAGTTGCCACGCACGTGTTGCGGCTGCGCGATGCCTACCGTCGTGCCAGCGCGACGATGCCGGCCATTGGGCTAAACCTGTTCGACCCCCCGGTCGACTTCAACGAGCTGTGGCTTCCTGACCTGGTCTCCTTCTTCACCTATATCTTCGAGGAGCTGAGCCGTCTCCGCGCGATGGTAGGGGCCGAGTGTAACGCCCCGGATTCGATGCGCCAGGTGTCCGCCAGTTATTCGCCGTCTTTGCCATGTCATTTGCTTGTGTGTTGCACTATGCCATGTCATCATCTGCATTTCATATCATGTCGTCATGTGCATTTCATTTTGCATATGTGTTCGTCTCATGCATCCGAGCATTTTCCCCGTTGTCCGTTTTGCAATCCGGCACTCCTATGTCTCCCAGCGCCCTCTTTTACCTCTTTTCGTGTGCGGGTGTTAAACGGTCTCGGAATGGACCGAGGTTTGTCAAGCGGCCTTGGTATACCACCGGTAGACCGCCTGTCAAGTTTCGTGCCATTTGGAGGTCGTTTGGTACTCCAACTGTTAACCGGGTAACCGCAAAAGCCTCTTTTGTGTGCAGCCCAACACCCCTTTCAAAGTGGCCCAAAACCCATCTAACTCTCCTCCATGCTATCGGTCGTTCGATCACGATCGCGTGGCCGAAAACCGCACCTCATTTGGAGTCTCCTAGCTCCCTATGCCTATATAAACACCTCCCCCTCCGAAATTCGCGGATGAATCCTTCCCGAAACCCTAGCCCCTTCTTCCTCCGCGCGCCGGACACGTCCGCCAGCGCCGGACGCCCGCCGCCGCCGCTTCCAGCCAATGGGCGAAGCGCCACCTGTCGCCGCCCCCCACCTCCCGTTACCGGGCCGGATTCGCCCGCCCGGGCCGGACGTCATGACGCTGCCGCCATGGCGGACCTCCAGCGCCCGCCCGCCTCCACCGCCGCTGGGCAACCTCGCCGGCGACCTCCCGCCCGCCCTGGCGCCGCCCTCGGCGCCTCCCTCCAGCGTCAAGGCCGCCCGCCCGGTCGCGGCGCCACGCCGCCCGCCGCCCCAGCGCTCCGCATCTCCGCCGCCCGCTGCCCGAGCTTCGCCGAGCTTCGCCGTGCCTCTGCCAGCTTGGCCTCCCAGCAGGGGCCGTCCTCCACCGCCCGCGGTGCCGCCGCCATGTCCCCAGCTCGGCCGCCGCCTCTCTCGCCGCCCCCGCCCGGCCTTCCCTCGTCGTGGGAGCTCGCCGCGCCTCGCCGAGTCGTCTCCGGCCGGATCCGGCGAGATCCGGCCTGAACTGCCGGGTGGATGAGATCCACCACCACAGCCATCCAAACGGCGTCCCGCGTCCCCGGATTCCTCCGTCCCGCTCCGTCCCGTCCCGCGTTGACTTTTCCCGGAGGTTGATTTTTCACCAAGTCCCCGATTCTGCAGTAATATTCATGCATTTTCATCGCATCATAACTCTGCATCCGTAGCTCCGTTTCGTGCGTGTAATATGTCAAATTGTTCGCCCCGAAGAGTAGATCATTTCATCTCATTGCATCATTTTCATTTGAGCTCATCTTGATGCCCGAAATTCTGTTGGAAGAGTGCTATGTGATGTTAGTTTCAGATTCTTATCAGAACATGCACTTTTGTCATTTTTGCCATGATTGATGTGTGCACCCTATGAACTTGTGTCCTACATGTGTTTTGTAATATGCCATGTCATCTTTACAGGGGTGTATGTCATGTATTTTTTTGATCTCTATGGTGACTAGCACAAGCATGCAAACTAGGCTTCATGATGTTGCTGATTTCAGCCCATGTTCTGCTGATATTTTTATGCCATGTTAAATTGATG
Source organism: Aegilops bicornis (assembly GCA_021605145.1). NCBI lineage: Eukaryota > Viridiplantae > Streptophyta > Magnoliopsida > Poales > Poaceae > Aegilops > Aegilops bicornis. The sequence continues at coordinate 434,718,802 of CM038670.1, read as the reverse complement.
CTACCGAGAGATCCATGATTATTTGGAGATACTTCAGTAAGGATGTTCTGAACATATGATTATTCTCTATCCATCCATGCCCTTGTTTGCAATTATGGAGTGCCATAGCTTGAGTCAATCAAGCTCTACTTTTGCTATAAAATGTTTCCTGGCAGATTGTTTACATGTTATTCAATTTTGCCAAGGTTGTTGTAGTTGATCCGTGTATGCTATCATGTTGTTCTTGCCATGTACAGCTTTTATGCCATGTCTTGTTACTGTGAGTTACCTTGCCATGCCATGTATAAATCTGTAATATAACTTGCCATGTTTACATAGGTGCCATCATATCTTCTGATCCTTTTTGGCTCATGGTCAGTAAGGGACTTTTGTTCTATGCATTTAGTAGTATCATGCCATGCCTTTGTTTGCCATGTTAAGTTCCTGTAGCATGTTGTTTGATAGCCCTAAACATTGCAACCTGATGTTATTTCTGCTAAAGTCTGAAACTGTTATTATTTGCAATCTTGCCATGTGTGTTTGAGCATGTTCTAGTGATTTCTGGAGATAGCTCAGTGTTCATGTTTTGTCATGCTTTACCTGTACATCGTGTCCATGCCTTTTGTTATTACGTTGAGATGCTGTATCTTGTTGTTTTGATGCTTGCAATATACCTAGTTGTTGTTTTGGACAGATTGTTGCTATAACTTGTTTCATGTGTATGTGTTGAACCGTTGCTCCGTTTTGAGTGTGCTCTATTTGAAACTTGCTTGATTTTGCATGTAGTTTCATATTACCATGTTGCATCCTTATTTTGAGGTGTTTGCTTGATATTTTTATGCATTTTGCATCAATGCCATGCTTAACTTGTTTTGCTCATATCTTCTAGGCCGTAGCTCCGAATCTAATGAACTTTATAGGTAACTTGACTAGAATTTCGTGTAGATCATCGTGGTGCATCTTAACTTTCTGTTTAACAACTTGAACATAAGTTTTTTTCAGATCTGGACCAATTTCGAAATTTGCATGAGGACTTACCGGAATTGTTATATGTTGTTCCCGGCCTCATTTAAACTTGTCTTGTTGTGTTGCTCTTGTATGCATCATCCCTTGCCATGAGTAGCTTCATCTAGCCTTGTTATGCATCATGCTTGTTGTGTATCATGTCTTGTTCATGTGTGGCGTGTTTACCATGTTGTGTGCTTCTTCTCGATAGTTCCTGCTTGCTATGATCGCGAGGATTCGCTTCGTCTTCACGCTTGGTTCGTCTTCGTGGCTTCATCTTCTTCATGGACTCGTTCTTCTTCCTTGCGGGATTTCAAGCAAGATGACCGCCACTGGATCTCACTACTATCATTGCTATGCTAGTTGCTTCGTTCTATCGCTTTGCTGCGCTACCTATTACCTGCTTATCAAGCCATCCCAAATTGTCATGTCAGCCTCTAACCTTTTTGCACCCTTCCTAGCAAACCGTTGTTTGGCTATGTTACCGCTTTGCTCAGCCCCTCTTATAGCATTGTTAGTTGCAGGTGAAGATGAAGTTTGTTCCTTGTTGGAACATGAAGATGTTGTTCCTTGTTGGAACATGTTTACTTGTTGGGATATCACAATATATCTTATATTATTAATGCATCTATATATTTGGTAAAGGGTGGAAGGCTCGGCCTTATGCCTGGTGTTTTGTTCCACTCTTGCCGCCCTAGTTTCCGCCATATCGGTATTATGTTCCCGGATTTTGCGTCCCTAACGCGGTCGGGTGATTTATGGGACCCCTTGACAGTTCGCTTTGAATAAGACTCCTCCAAAGAAGGCCCAACCTTGGTTTTACCATTTGCCTCACCACCACCTATTTTCCCTTGGGAGTAATTAACCCAAGGGTCATCTTTATTCAGCCCCCCGGGCCAATGCTTGTCTAAGTGTTGGTCCAAACTAGAGCACCGTGCGGGACCATCCCTTGGCAACTTGGGTTACGTCGATACCTGTACGCTTAGCTTATCCGGTGTTGCCCTGAGAACGAGATATGTGCAGCTCCTATCGGGATTTTCGGCGCATCGGGCGGTCTTGCTGGTCTTGTTTTATTACTGTCGAAATGTCTTGTAGCCAGGATTCCGAGACTGATCGGGTCTTCCCGGGGAGAAGGAATATCCTTCGTTGATCGCGAGAGCTTATCATGGGTTGTTGGGACACCCCGCAGGGTTTGAACTTTTGAAAGCCGTGCCCGCGGTTATGTGGCAGATGGGAATTTGTTAATATCCGGTTGTAGTAACTTGAAGCAAACTCTTCTAAAATACACCAACCGTGTGCGTAACCGTGAGTGTCTCTTTTCGGGGTTGATCAAGAGGAGAACACGGTTTCTGGGTTATGTCTGACGTAAGTAGGAGTTCAGGATCACTTCTTGATCATTACTAGTTGACGACGTTTCCTTTGTTTCTCTTCTCGCTCTCATTTGCGTATGTTAGCCACCATATATGCTTAGTCGCTGCTGCAACCTCACCACCTTACCCCTTCCTTTTCCTTTAAGCTTTGCTAGTCTTGATACCCATCGTAATGGGATTGCTGAGTCCTCGTGGCTCACAGATTACTACACCACCCGATTGCGTGTACAGGTTGTGCGATGATCATGACGCGAGAGCGATGTTTGCTTGTTTTGGAGTTCTTCTTCCGCTTCTTCTTCGATCAGGAGATAGGTTCCGTGTCGGCAGCCTGGCTAAAGGTGGTGGATGTTGTTTGAGTTTCGTTTATGTTCCATCCGTAGTCGGATGTTGATCTCTTGTATATGATGTGATGTTGTATTCTTGTGGCATTCGTGCCTTATGTATGTATCCCTATGTATTATGTAATGTTGATGTAATGATATCCACCTTGCAAAAGCGTTTCAATATGCGGGTCTATCCTTGGTGGGACCGTCGAGTTCCTTTTGGATAGGGTCGCATATTGGGCGTGACACCGAGCTGGACAAGGAGGGGTTGCGCGCTGCCGTCGCCGTTGCCGGGCGAATCCTTTCAACGCTCCGTCACCGGAATCCATTCGTGCCATTGGACGCCGTCTTTGACGAGCTGGCTCCCGGTTTACCGGGAGCGGGCTTTGTGGCGGTTTCACCCTGCATCACCAACGTCGTGCGCCTCGAGAAGCAGAGGGACTTTGGTGGTGTTTAGTCGCCCTCTGCATGGGCATGTCCATGTCTCGGCGCAACATGACCGTTGGATCAAACTCAGACGATGCAGATCAGTCACTGTAGCACAAAGCGTGTGGGTGTGTTTGGTTGCATTCTCATCTCAATATAGTTGTTTCCTCTTCGTGTATTTTTGTCAACCTACTAGTGTGGACTCATGCACCCTTCATGCACTCTGCCAAACACCCAAAAGTGGGTCGAGAAGGGAACTTTTGCTCCCATCCCGTGCACCCTTCATACACCCTGTCTAACACTATAGGATGTGCTTCATATGGTTCATGTTTCGTGGAGTACTGTAGCACCATACTCTCCGTGCGCTGTGGACCTAGTTCTGTTAACATTGATCTCACCGTTCATTCTCGACCGGACAGTCGAAAAAGCGGTACTATGTTACCGTCATTTGTTATCGTCATATCTTACTACACTAGCAACAAGATTGTGTAGTACTGACGTATGAACCACTGCACATGCCTAGTAGTAGGAGCACTGTGTATGTTCAAGTGGTCAGTCGTGTTTTCGCACTCCTCCGTCAGAAGAGTGGAAACGCTTGTCAGTAATCATTTTTTCTTCAGAATGAAAAATAGTGGACACGCTCTACCGTGCGGATCCTCCTCCAGCCATGCACTAAATTACTCACTTTCACCGACGTGTGGGACAGCCAGCACCTAGGTCCACCAGCCATGCACTAAATTACTCCGTAGTAGAGTGACGGTAGACAACCCCGATCAAACCGCCGCAGTAATGCCCAATGAGCCGTCAAATCACAAAACCCCCTCCTTTCAAGAATTAAGTTGTACGGACGAAGCAACCATCATGTCACTCTTCTCTCTCAGCTTCCTCTCTTGAAGAAAACCCCACTCGCTTCGCTTCTCCCTCATCTCGTTCCTCCTTTCACTCTTCTCTCTCAGCTTCCTCTCTTGGATGGACGCCGGAGCACCAGCCGATGTGATGTCTATGGCTCTGGCCAAAACCGTTGAGGCTCATGGTACGAAGAAGCGCAAGCACCCCGCCGAGACTACCGCAGACAAGCTCAAAGCCATCGCCCTGTCCAAGCCCCCCTCTCCGGGATCCCTCATTAAGCAAGTCCAGTAATGTCTCTTGTTGACGATCTTTTTCTCGATCTTGATTGTGTTTTTTCATCTAACACGCAGATTAGTAATCGGTAGTACAACTTTCTGGGTGATCTTGCATGTGATTTTTGTGTGCCAAATGACGGTTCTAAATTCCTGTTTTGACCAAAACATGCGAGAGGTTGACACTGATTTCTTATAGATTACTTTCAACTACTCCCTCTGTCCCAAATTTCTTGTCTTAGATTTTTCTAGATACGGATGTATCTAATACTAAAATGTGACTTGATAGATCCGTATCTAGACAAATCTAAGACAAGAATTTTGGGACGGAGGGAGTACTTTATGAACATCAATGCTACCTTTTAAGAGGGTATATTTGCCTCAGTAACTCGTGTTATGGATATTGCATGTAATCCCTCTGCTCTCATGCCTTTGAAGACATGTTCTAGTGTCTTTGTTCACTCATTTCTGTGTGTATATGTAGTCATATATAGAGTATAATATCGAAAATCATCTTATATTTCTGAACGAAGGTAGTAATGAAATATGGTTTCTGTTTGAATTAGAACCAGGTCCGCGGTGGAGATGAAGTTCTCAAAGTCATGCCGTGTGAACTGGAAGACCTGATGATGAGTTCTACTGCTAAACTATCCAAATTGATGTGTCCTTGTTGCCACGTGTCCTGAACTAGTGTTTTCCTCATAGCATTGTTGTCGAGCGTGTTCTCGAGGCTGTACTTGACCACAACAATTCCTGGTTGTGCCTTCGATTACGAAGGGTGTGGTTCTTGTAAAGCTTCCCAACAAATCTGATGCGGCATGTCTTCATCATCATGTTTATGAGTGGAAAAACCACTCTGTTAGGTTCTCCAATGTTGACAAGATGGTGATGGTGCATGTAGACATCTCACACGAAGTCCATGGCCTAGTCAGTTATGCGGGGTTCATCCCGTATGTCGGTGGCAAGAAATTGTCTGCAGAGTTTAGTTAGTGCAACTTTGCTTGTCTGTAGTAAGTACTATTGTTCAGTACTTGATTTGTGTTTGTGAACCCTGTATTGTTTATTAGTACTGCCGCTTTTGGTGTGTGGTCAGTCCTGAGAACGGTCTATGTTAATGTCTCTCCACTCAATTCAGTCTATACATTTTGAAGTATCCAGATCATATTTTTTGTGAGGACGGTTTATCAATTATGGTTACACTCCAATATTTGTATGCATTGCAGGTTTTATCGCACCCACTAGGATTTCCAGTCCCATGGATGTTCTTACGATTTGTCACGACCTTTGGACTGTCCTGCTTGTGGGAGTAGGCAGGGCCCCTGCATGCCACGCGTAATTGGACGATCAATCTTCTGTTTAGTACTTCAACATAGTGATTTCCTGGTAAGGATTCACTCGTGTCACATCAAGTAAATCTTATTGATTTACTGTCCAAATCTTATTGATTTAATGTCATGTTTTCTTTCTTTTCCTGCAATTTTACGATGCAGGTTTTGCCATGTGACATTCATCACAGAATAAACCGTTTGGTCTGCTCTACGATGGCTATTTTTGCAGGTTTCACTTCTTATGTCGTGTCAAGAACGAAGGCACCGCCCATCACTTATATTATCGGAAAAAGTGGATCGACCGTTGTCTCGAGTACAAGCGGAATCCATATGATGAACTGCAGTTTGGTTTAACAAAACGCCACAATTAGTCCTTCTCGCGTTTAAAAGTAATGAATAAAAACTGGATCACGATCATGGATCCTAGTCAAGTTAGAAAGCTGATCATAGCAGACCAGACACGATCGCCGCTGTCTCGCACAGATCGAGCACCGGCAGTTGCTCTAGCACTGACAGCGGTAGCAGCTCAGTCTGATCCAGCTGAGGATTGGGCACCGACCGCGTCAGCGGATCAGTCTGATCTACCGGAGGATCGGGCATCGACACCGGCACCAGCTCTACAAGGAGCACCATCTCCGGCAGCAAAGAATGCTTCGCACCGCACCAACACTTGCACTTGCATTTGGTCCGCCCGTGCAGGTTGCACCGCAACAGACTGGGCTGTAGTTCGCACTTCATTTACCAAAGTCCTTACACAAACCGGCATGTCCACCTTCTTGGTAAGCATTGGCCGCCCAAGTGCTTCGTTCTTTTTTCTTTCCATGTTGTTTCACACGATTCACTGTGTTGATCTAACTGTTTGGGTATGTCTTCTTGTTTGCAAACAGAGAATTCCTAGAGCAACGAGGGAGTCGTTCAACTATCCGGGCATCCGCGGCCAAGTTTCTCTTACCATGCGCAGCCTTGGTGTGAATGAAACTGCTCAATATACCGTAGGTACAAAGGATGGTCGCATGATGATTGATGCTAAAGGATGGTCAAGGTTCAAATCTAAATCATATCTTGCGGTAGGGGATGATGTCAAAGTCGAACTTTCTCGGCAAGGAGAGCTGGTCCAAATCAACTTTGAAATTCTTCAAGAGCAAAGACGCAATCGCCGAACTGATCTATCCTCCGAGAGATTTTGATGTAATAATCTGGCATGGTGAAACAAGTGTCCTGTGTGTATAAGTAGTACGACAGTATTATTTATCACATGGTATATCGTTGATAGAATTGCAACTCTGATTGTTGGTTAGGAACTGTCGTTCGATTTCATTCCAACAAATTACCGTGCTTTATTCAATTTTGTGTATTCGCTTTATGACAAAGATCTAAAACCAGCTAAAGACCGATCGCTTGCAATATGAAAAGCTACCGAGGTAGAACACATGGGCCCCCAAACATGCGGTGGTCGGCCTGCATCCCAAAGTCCGTAACTGTGAGCCTATCTCGAGTATTATATTCTCACTGAACCCCCATAAAAAGTTGAACCCCATAATGCACGTATGCTGCAGAGGAGTATATTTCTCGGCAAGGTGAGCCTGCGATATAAAAGATTTGTATATTTCTTTACGAAGGGAGTATCTCTCTGTCAGAAAATATATTTATGTGTAACTAGTTACTCATGTCTTTCTACTTCCTTTCGCTGATATGTGGGGCAACCGGCAACAGGGTCCACGTGCCATATGCACAAATTAGAGTGCACAACTTCACAAGAGACACACCCGGTCAGAAGCGCCGCATAATGCCCAATTAGCTGTCAAATCACAGCCCCCCCTTTCCAAAGCTTTAGCGAAGCTGGATGGACGGGCGGCAATATTTCACTGGCCTGAATCCCCTTCTCCCTCGTCGCTTGTTCGTGAGAAAACCCCCGCTCGGCGATTGCATAGGGTTTTCTCATGGAGAACCAGGTACGAATTCTTCCTCCATCCCCGATAAATCCAAGTCCCTTGGTCGCAGGTAATCTTAGGATGGCAGCCGCCGCCGTTGATGCATTTTTCTTCAGATCAATCTAGTGTGTTTCAGCTTGCGATTGCCCAAAGTGCGAGTACCCTCTGATTTATGCGCCCTCGAGACGCCACACTTGTTCCTTCTCATCCTACCACAGCATTTTGAAACGCCGCAGAATGTTCCTAGAATCCTCTTCTCTATCCGGGAGGGTGGGGGTTTTTTGAACATGCTGTGTTGTCATATTATTTTTCCTGCAGTGTATTATTTGCTCTGCCAGAACACATGTACTCAAGATGCTCGGCCTTGCCATAACTGAATACACTAGTTTAAGGGTCACAGTGAAGACAAGCCATGGATATTACTTCCGAGTTGGGTTCATGAACCAAGAAGATCGCTGTTTTTTTATGGCCGAACTTGGATAAACTTTCTCAAGTGTTACGGACAGAAAGTTGGCGCACGAATGTTGATGGAAATAGCAGAACCTGCTCTCATCTTCACTGCGATCTTGCTTGTTGCCTCGATTACTTCTTAATCCACCTATTCTGTCTAACTAATAACAATTTAACTTTAGAAGTAGCAATGAATTTCTCACAAAGATGCTACTTCTAACTAATATTTTCTTATAATTGGTGGCACGTGTTGGTTTTTTCAGAGTTAAGCAGTCTGCTCGTTTGTTACTCTGTAATAACTCGGCTATTACTAATGGCAATCAAGTAGATCGATCGACATCCACAAGTTCCTACACTTTATTGATCGCCTTGACGTCCTTGTGGGGAGTTTCAATGGTGGAAGGCCACGTGGGATATGTGTGCCATCTTTGCACTCGTTGAACAGGTCCAACTGTGTCGAGAAACTTATGGTACGAGCTGTTTTCTGTTATATATGTTGTTCATAAACTATTTCTTATACAAGTTTTACAGCTGTGATCTTCTTGAAACAGGAACTGCCGAGTTCTATTGTTCCTATACAGATGCCTGACCATGGTCGGGTCAGACTTGCGCTTGGTCACAACATGATGTTTATGTCGACCTACTCAATTCCACTTGGAGGTGAAAAGATACTTATTCGTGGGTGGTCTCAGATAATGAAGGCACGTCCATCTTGGAGAATAGGACAGAAGATTGTGTTCATGCTTTTCCATTGCTCTAAAGCGAATATCCTGTTTATTGATCACGTTGTGAGATGAAGCCGCTTTCAGAAGGTTGTGGATGCGCGGGGTGGCGCTTGGGCCTTGGCGGCCTCACCCTTGGTTAATCAGAGGCAAAGTAGCACTCTTCGAGGCGTGCTTTGTACGGTTGAACCTGTATAAGTACTCATACTGCTTTCAGCTTTGGTTGTTAAGTGCCCCTGCTGGTTTCAGTTAAGGTTGTTAAGTACTCCTGCTGCTTTTACAGTCTGTCGTGTTTCTTCAGTCATGTCTTCCTCCAGCCACCAAAACCAAACCAGCGCCGGCGGGGTCACGCTTCAGCCTCCCACGGTCGGTTGCGCCTCGGACGACGCCGCCCCACCGTCTCCTAAATCGTTAACGCCGACGTCCTCCGCGCGCTTTGGTGCACTCGCCGCGTCGCCGCCCTCTTGCGTTGTCAACATGGTCAACAAACAACAGGAATCGGCAGAAGTACGTGGAGAGGATAACAGTAGGGGCCACCACGTCAGCGTATGGAAAAATAAATTGCATGCTCCTAGTGTTTTCCTGACATCTGGGACCCACGACATTGTGAGCGTATATAGTCAATAGACAAGAGAACAACACAAGATCGGCTGACACCTGGGACGTAGCTACTCGATGTGTTTTTTTTTTGTTTGGTATTTTTGAGACGGATCTGGGTTTGTAATTGGCTGTGGCCCGTCTTGCCCAGGCTTATATTTTATGTTCACCATGTGACCAGCCCAGCTATTTTTTCTTTGTGAAAATAAGCCCAGTTTATTTTTTCTGAAGAATACCCAATCCAGGACTACTTATTTTTCTATGCCCTGATGGGCTGCAACTCTTTCAAGACGCCTGCAAATCTTGAAAGTAATATTAAATGGGTTGTAAATATAAAAACAGATGACAAATTGGCAATTACTTTATAATTTTTGATTTTTTTTCACATTTTCAGGTTCCTATTTCACTGGGCATTAACCTAATTCAAATATATCTTCAAAGTACTTTAAATCTGGCTCGACATATCGGTATTAAAAATAGTTTGGAACCCACAGAAATATGTGAAATTGGCCCTGGACAACCAAAAAAACGACTGCAATAAATTGCATAAGAAGTTGCCATGAGCTATATATAAATTATTAAAAAAGAGGGAGTGGTCTGACTTGTGGGCCTGTTTAGTTGACGTGTATGCAAGATTTTTTAGTTATTATATACTACATCAACAAAGCGATTCTAGCAGACGTAACTGTTGGATGTCAATCCAACGGCCGTCGTTTCTTCAATCTCTGGTCTTCTTGCTCCGGCCGCCAAAGCGGCCTTGGCGGGACCGCTGCTCCGCCTTGCATGGCTTGTCTTGCCCCCGCAGCCTCGGCGCCCCTACTATTCCCACCGCTGGCCCTCTACTCACCCACACTCCCTGTTATTCTGCGGCGGCGGCAGCCTCACACCGCAGCCGAACCAGTGAACCCTCGTACTCCTCTCCGCGCGGGCTTCCACTGCCGCGTCTTCCCCGGCTCCGCGTCGTCCCCTTCCAAGGCCTCGCCGTCGTCCACCGCCGTGGTGCTCTCGGCGCGGCGTGGTCAATGTGGTCACCAACCGACTTCCATCGGAAGAGTACTGTACGTGGAGAGGCTGACACCTGGGTCCACGGCAGCCGCAAGGAAGTGCCTCCTTATTACGCGGAAAATAATTATTCCTCCACCTGACAGCTGGGACCCACTCGAGGGGCCACCAGTATTTCATGAAAAAACGTTTCCCCCTGACTGCTGGGACCCACAGGTCGGGCCATCGTATTTCGCAAAAAAAAACGTTGCCCCCGCTGTCAGCTCGGACCCACCGGAAGTGCCTCCTTATTACGCACAAAGAATGAATACCCCCCTGCTAGCTGGGACCAACCTTGGTGGGAGGCTGACTTGTGGGCCTACTAAGTTGGATCGACGGAGACCTTTGTCAACTTTAGTCAATATATGAACGATTCTAGCTCCAAAGGACCGTCTGATGTCCATCCAACGGCCGTAGTGCTTCTTCAACCTCTGGTCTTCTTGCTCCACCGCCCAAAGCAGCATCGGTCGTGCCGTTACCGCTTCCTGCCGCCCATGGCCGGCTGTGATGCCGCGGAGGCCTCACCGCCCCCTACTACTCCCACCGCTGGCCAGGCCATCCCTCTACACACACACACCCCCTGTTATTCTGCGGCGACGGCAACCTCACACCGCAGCCGAACGAGTGAACCCTCATACTCCTCTACGCGTGGGCATCCACTGCCGCGTCTTCCCCGGCTCCGTCGCCCCCTTCAGAGGCCTTCGCTGCCCCTCCACCGCCTGGTGCTCTCGGCGCGGCGTGGTCAAGGTGGTCAAGGAATGGCTTCCATCGGACGTGGATCAGACGTGGAGAGGCCGACAATTTGGGTCCACGGCCGCAGCAAGGAAGTGCCTCCTTATTACGCGCAAAATAATTATTCCTCCACCTGACAGCGGGGACCCACCGGACGGGCCACCGTATTTCACGAAAAAAACGTTTCCCCCTGTCTGCTGGGACCCACCAGCTACATCTTCGCACGCAAGGAAGTGCGTCCAAAAAAACGATTCGCCCCCTGACTGCTGGGACCCACCAGCTACATCTTCGCATGCAAGGAAGTGCGTCCGAAAAATGCGATTCGCCCCGACATTGCTGGGACCCACCAGCTACATCTTCGCAGTAAGGAAGTGCACGGCCGATGGGACCCACTTGATCGAAGCGTACGTAGCGTTGTCATTCTGGTCGTGAACGTGTACGTATATACTGGTCGTTGTAGAGGCGCGCACGTGTCGTAGTAGAGGTGCGCACGTAGCATGTACACGTACGTATAACGGCCAGGGTGCAAGAAAGAAACTACGGCCACGTATGTGTACATACGGGCGGGGTCTCGAACGCCTACTCGTGCATACGTACGGCGAGGGCTCGTGTACATGGCTGAGTCGGAACGGAGAAACAGCGTCGTCATCGTGTTTATGGGGAGCCAAACCGGCTGGGTCGGAACGGAATGCATGGTCGTGTTCATCGGGAGGGCTTGGACGGAACAGGCGATGGAAACGAGGCCTGGCGTACCGCACAACGGAGGAAACGGACCTCCTATGTTCGGAACAGGGTCCTGTTGATCGGGAGGGGTGTGGCGTACCGCAAAACGGAGGAAACGGACCTCCTACGGTCGAAACGGGGGTCATGTAGATCGGGAAGGGTGTGGCGTACCCCAAAACGGAGGAAAAGGACCTCCTGCGGTCGAAACAAGGGTCCTGTTGATCGGGAGGGGTGTGGCATACCGCAAAACGGACGAAACGGACCTCCTACGGTCGAAACGGGGGTCCTGTTCATCGGGAGGGGTGTGGCGTATCGTAAAACGGGACTCCATGGGATAATGTTCATCTCCACCGTCGACCTCCTCCAGCCTCCACGGGCTACTGTCGACGTCCTCCAGCCTCCACGGGCTCCTGTTCATCCAGCCTCCACCGCGCGCTACTCCACCAGCTACTGTTGAACCACCCCTCCATCGTCCACTGTTCATCCAGCCCTCCACATCACGGTGTCCTGTTCAACCACTCCTCCACGGCCACCCCTCCACCATCTACTGTTCATCCAGCCCTCCACACCACGGGGTCCCGTTCATCCAGAGGCAACGCCGCCGCCACCTGCTCATCCAACCCCGCATAGCGCTCACTGTTCATCCAATCGATCGGCTTCAGTTAGTAGTAGCGAAGGAATCGCTCCATCGGGCTCAGTTAACAGCCATCGATCGATCGCTCGGGTTCGATAGAACGCGTAACTGCGGTCTGTCGCCGGGTTCGATTAGAGCCCAACGCCTCGCTCGGGTTCAGTTAGAGTGTGACGCCCGGATAATTAAGCTACATTAATCCCACGTTAGTGGTGCCATGTCACCACTCTTACTGTTGCTAATCCTCGGTTGATCCAAATTCAAGTTCAAACTGAAGTCCCAAAATTCAAACTTCTCAAACATGCAAACTAAAATGTTCAAAGGGTGGAAAATAATCCTTGGATATTTGTCATGTTGGAGCCAACCTCTTTTGAATTCCCAAAATGCCCCTGTAATTCTATTTAGTGGTCCAGCAACAATTAAAAATTGGCATTTTCAATTTCTAAAAATAGTTAGACAACTTCTTTTGGCCCCAAACTTTTTGTGCTATCTAATATTACTGCGCTTGATTTATGTGCAAATTTTCACAAGTAACAAAACTTATTTGGTACCTCTAATAAATCTAAAACAGGAATTAAAAGCTTTAACAGAAAAAAGGAACGAAAAGGCCAGAGACAACACTGCTCACGTACAGCCCATAGGTATAGTGCGGCCCAGCCCACTCAACGGGCCTTCTCTTTCTTCACGCATGTGAGGAAGGCAGAGGCAGGGCGCCATGGTGCACACACGCCGTCCACGCCCGGATTGCCTCGTGTCATTCATTCAAGCGCTCCTAGAGGTGTATAAGTGTTCCCCGACTCCGCTGATTTAACCCTATCCCCGAAATTCCCTCTCCCACTCGCGTTTCTCCTCCGAACCTCGTGCCGAGATGTCGCCACCGTGCCTTCGTGGATCCCGCTGCCACCGACTCCCGTCGTTGCATCGCCATGTCCATGAGGTTCTCCGTCTTCGCTTCATCGTCTCCACCACTGGATCAAGCTCGGGAGCAACGCCGATGTCGCCCTCATCGTTTGTCTCCGCCACGGCCGCCGCGTCCTCATTGTCGATCCGCGTCTTCTCGTCCACCCGGCCTTGTACGAGCTCGCCATCGCCCTCCCGCGGTGAGCAACGCCGATCCCCGCCTTTCTCCTTAGTTTACATCGGCGTAGCCGCCGCTCAAGTCCTCCGAGGCGCCGAAACTCTGCCGCGCGGCGCATACCGCTGCGCCGCCTTGTCCGCCGCTCCTTCGACCGCCCGCTGCCGTCGCCCTTGCACGTCCGCGCCCATCCACTGCCGCCACGCGACGCGCCCTCTTGGTGCCGTCGTGCACTCGCTGCTGCTCCCCCGCGCCGTCCATGCGCGCGCCACGCCCGCTCACCCAAGCCCGTGTACTGCTGCCGCTCGCTGTGTTCTGTTGCTCGCTGCTGCTCCCCCGCGCCGTCCATGCGCGCGCCACGCCCGCTCACCCAAGCCCGTGTATTGCTGCCGCTCGCTGTGTTCTGTTAATGCTTGTACTGCCGCTGCTCTACTGGATATTGCTGTTGCTAAATTAGTGTAGCTATGTGGCTAGCTTTAGGGATTTCATACTGACTAACCCCCTAGACAGCTCCTAATCTCATCGTTAAACAATCATTAACAGGACTAAGAAAAATATGGGATGGTAGTACACTTGACAAGGCTTAAATGTGTTCATTGGACCAAATCCATTTGATGCATGGTTTAAATCATATGAAAATCACAAAATGCTATCTTGTGTTGACAAGAAAACAGTTTTAACCTCTAGTTGTGTGCAGACGGCAGCGTGTGTGTCTTGTGTGCGTGAGTGTGTGGGTGTGTGGCCGGTGGACACTTTGTCCCAAGACTGGCCGGCCCTGATTCTAATTAGTAGTACTAATTAGGTTAGCTAGGTTAATTGATTAATTAGTCTAATGTGTATGACATGTGGCCCCCACTTCTAATCAATCTAATTTAATTAAAGTCTAACTAAGTCTAGTCACTGATAGGTGGACCCCCAGTCAACTTTTGACTAGTCAGTTTGACTTGGTCAATTCGGATTAAAATGAATGCACAATTCCAGAAATTTTAGATTATTGACAAAACTTTGGAAATTCGTAGAAAATAAACCATAACTCGGATGAAATGTTTTATACATGAAAGTTGCTCAGAACGACGAGACGAATCCGAATACGCCCTCCGTTCGTCTGCCACACATCCCTAGCATAGCGAACATGCAACCTTTCCCCTCCGGTTCATCTGTCTGACAGACGTCCGGAACCGGAAAACTTTCCGGTTGTTTTCCCCTTCGCCAGACGCTTAGCGCCGGGCGTTAGAACATGTCTAGCTTTGCCTGTTGTCCTGTTATGCTCTTGCTTGCTATGTATTTACTGTTTCTCCCCCCTCTTCTCTCCGGTAGACCCCGAGACTTCCGCTGATGCCCTCTTTGATCGACTACATCAACGACGACCCGTCTTCTTGTCTGAGCAACCAGGCAAGCCCCCCCTTTGATCATCCTGATATCGCTCATTCTATACTCTCATGCTTGCATTAGATTTTGCTACTGTTATTGTTTGCTCCTATTCTAATGCATAGCCTGCTTTTGTACCTGCTGTTGTACCTTACCTGCTTATCCTAAATTGCTTAGTATAGGTTGGTTAGTGATCCATCAGTGACCCCCACCTCGTCCTTGCTGCCCCTGCTTCATCATCGACGATTCGAGCTACATGATCGACGACCAGAGCCCGACATCGCACATCACATCACGCCCTTTTAGTTGTTCGACTCTGCAGAGCTACTATCGAGTGCCGAGGGTGATCCCTCATAACGCACTCCTGATGATAATTCTGTAGTGTAGCTATTCGGTCGTGGTCATCGAGGGTGATTTCCTCCTTCACCATTCCCGTTATGGCTCTGTTGCAACCCCTCAAGTGTGAACCTCGAGGGTTGTTCCTCTTACGTTCACCTTGATGATTACATCGAGTGGAATCCTCCGAGGGTGATTCCTTGGGTTTTCCCCTTGATGTTTGGACACACGGTTACCTTGACATTACTTGAGACCTTTGGGAAAGTCCGGCGGGCCCGGAGAGCACCCGCAAGATGGTTACGAGGCACGGTCGGGAAGTCAGGCAGCCCTCATGTGGGCTGGGCTTGCCCTTGCCGTATTTCCTCGAGACGGGGCGACGGGGTCACATTATCGTGAGTCTCTGCTCGTCTCCGCGAGCTAACAATACACTATGGTTTGGGTATTTGTTCTGAATTGGGCTTCGGCCTTTTCGCACTAACCACCACGCGAGAATAGATATGGGCCTCGACGTCGTGCTATCAGCCGAAGCTTTGTCAGACGTCAAGTTCAGCAGTGCGGCACGGCTGGGACGGCACCATCCTGTAGTGGTGGAGCCTGGTCCGCCCTGCTCGCAACGACCCGGAGTGCAACGGGCGATGGGCCTAGACCCCGGAGTGCTTAGGAGGTAGACCGGCGGGGACCTCTCTACTGAGCCTAGGTCGTGCTGCGACGTGTTGATCTTCCGAGGCCGGACATTGACCCCAGAAAGGTGTGTCTGGCCAGAGTGATCGAGCGTGTTGGAAAACATGGTGCACCCCTGCAGGGGAGATCTTTATTCGAATACCGTGTCCACCGTAATGGACGTTCAGACTTATATCTTGATCTAATACAACTAGAAATGGATACTTAAGATATGTGGCCCCGGGATCGCTTTCTCGCAGGGATTTGAGGAAGGATCTCTGGGTATTAATGTTACAACATGCTTCTTAAATATAAACTGCTATTCTTTACTCTTCTACATGCTGCAAGATGCTTGGAGCTGCGTGAAGATGCTAGTCTTCGATAGGCTAGGCCTTCCCCCTCTATTCTGGCATTCTGCAGTTCAGTCCACATATAAAACCCTTCCATTTGATACCAATGCTTGCGAGTACTTTGGATGAGTACTCACGGTTGCTTTGCTACTGCTTTTCCCCTTCTTCCTTCTTTCCGGTTGTCGCAACCAGATGGTGGATCCTTGGAGCCAGATGCCACCACCGACGGATACTACTACATGGAGGCCACCGAAGACCAGGAGTAGTTAGGAGGTCCTGTGCAGAGGCCTTGCCTCTTCGATCATTGTTGTTTTTGTGCTTGCCTTCTTAAGGCATCCTTGTCTAACTTATGTATGTACTCAGATATTGTTGCTTCCGCTGACTCTCTTGTGTATCGAGCTATGTATTCGAGCCCACGAGGCCCCTGGCTTGTAATATAAAGCTTGTATTATTTTAATTTGTGTCTAGAGTTGTGTTGTGATATCTTCCCGTGAGTCCCTGATCTTGGTCCTACACATTTGCGTGCATGATTAGTGTACGGTCGAGTCGGGGGCGTCACATAGAGCCAACAACTCGCACACACGCGCGTACGTACGAGAGAAATGCGCATCGCTCGGCCCCCGACCTCCCACCGTAACCGGCAACTCCCCGAAATTTTCCACCCCTCGCTTCTACCATGGGTTTTTCCGTCATGGACGGCCCAAAGAATGTCATGCAGCTGCGTCTCCGGCCCGCCCAAGATGAAAAGCCCATTTTCTGTCATGATTTTTTGTCATAGAAGTAGGAGCCCACCACATCTATGATGATACCGGGTTTTGTCACAATTATCGTCATAGAAGTGTCATATGTATGACAAAAAAAAAATTCGTTCGGCCCAAAATGTCACGGATGTCTTTTTTTTGTAGTGTTAGCTACTGATTTTACCCTTTTCAACCTAGATGCGGGTTCAATGCCTACTCTCTTGGATAGTACAGTCTCCCTTCCTTTCCTTATTCAACCCAGACATGGATTAGTCTGCATGAAGTAGGGTTTCCTTTAATAGTGCAAATTATGGTTTTCGTTTGCGTGGCCAGCAGAGCAAAGGATAACAAATTGGGAAGATGGTGGAGTGGAAAAAAATCCACATGCAACGACGTGGCAGATGGGGCAATAGAACAAGGTTATGGTTCGAAAAGAGGTAGCATACCTGAGGGTCGGCGGGAAGTGGCTTCGCTCGTGGTCGCTGCCCTCCGCGCACACCACGGCAGCGAAGCTTGGGGACGGAGGCCATCCCGCACAGGCGCTTAGGTCTCAGAGGACAGCCTTGTCTTCAGCCGTGACCTCGCCGCCGATTTGACGAAAAGGCCAACGTTGCACGTCCTTTTCTTCCTCGACGGATGTGTTACCACCGGCGAGGAGGGAGAGAGGGGCCGTCTTTTTTAGATCTGGAGAGAGGGTGGTAGTGTGAGAAGCAAGTGGGCAGCCCTTAGCAAGAAAGCGTTGAAGCTCTAGCCTATATATCTTTTTTATACTACTAGTACTGGAGGTGGAGTAGTGTTAGAGTAGTTTATATTTTCTCTGTGTACAGTACCAGTTAGTCGTGCTTCAAAACAGATAGGCACGCCAATAAAAAAAAAAGGTCGATAAAAAATGCGGCACCTCAGGCCAACGTGGCCAGATTGCATTTTGCACGAGAAATTACACACCATGTTTCGTTGACATGTGGTCCTGCTCCAACATATCGCTGAGACGGCGACAAGTAGTAGGAGTATTTCGAGCAGACGCCAGAGGCCGGGCGCTTCGTGAACCGTGGCAAACTCATAACCGCCCACCGACTCTTCGCCTTTCCTCTCGATTTGGAATCGCTGTCAGACGCTCTTCCTCTCCCTCCTCCATTTTCCTTCAGCCCTTCACCCTTTCTTCTGCCATTGTTCGATCGTCTTCTCCATGGAGGGAACAGGCCGGAAACGACCCCGTTATTCTTGCCCCGATCTGAAAGATGACGTGGTGGTGGAACTCATTGATCGGTGCGACATCATCACCTCGGCTAGCATGGAAGGTTCGTTCAAGCCCATTCTCGACTCAACTAATAACATCATTACAAGGAACACAAGAGTCAAGGAGCGGTTTGATCTCCCCTATCTTCTTCGGCGTGACCACGATGGTATTTGGCGGCAAGCGCTGACGGAGGCCTGTACTGTGCAAGTTGATGCCGCTTGATAATGATACGTATGATGTTAAGATGCCATCGCTTGAGGGCAAGGCTTGGGCGGCGCAAATGGAGATTGGGTTGTTTACATTGGGTCCAATCATGAAAGTGAGAACTTGTGAATGTGTACACTCGTGACCGGGTTCCACTTCCAAAAATCTCAGCAGACTGCCCAGAGGTTGAGCACACCGGTATTGTACGCACGTTCAAATGTGATCATGGTGACTGTCTTCTACGGAAGATAGCAATTTGTCGAGTTCCCAACTGCTCTTGGAATTACAACAACTATGAAGTTATTGCTATCTTCGACAAGCTTGTTTCCATCCTTGGTGGTTTGACTCGATGGATATTGCTCAAAAATCAGTTTCTGTACACGGATGAGTACTATGATGCAATTCAATACGAGGGCCTTGTGTTTGCTGCCACCACTCGTGGCACTGTTTTTCCATGGGATCCTCGTAGTTTCGGTACATTTGTCTTCCACCATAATTATAATTGTTTCATCCACATGCATGCGGGTTAGCAAGTTTCCCTTTACTAATTAACCTTCTTCTTGTGTTTCCAAGGTCATGTGAACATCCCACCACCTATACTTGAAAATTTTTATAACCAAGGGGGAGATGACGATGGTGATGATCACGAGCATGAGGACGGCAGCAGCCCTATATACTCTGTGGCGCCTGGCAACTAATTCCGATGGATCACCTCTTCTTGTGTGTATACAGCCCACTGATGATGTTACTGCTAAGTAAGCAGGTGTATTCTCCCATGGTCGCACTCTCCGGACCTATTCCAACACCCGTTGCATGGTATTCGGGATGGATACTAGTGTGCTAGCGCCAACTCCTTCTCCCTGGTACATAATTGATAGTCTTGGAGAAAACTCGCTCTTCCTTGGACAAAACTATCCGATGATGGTGAAAGGCGATCCAACCGCTGTTGACACAACGTTACTAATACCATTTATGAGAAGCAATCGTGTCTATACCTCGGACATTTGGGTGGTTCCCTACCCTGCATCGATATAGTAGGCCGCTTTAGCCTGGATGATCAGTCCTGCGTTGGTCTCCAGATCGACAATGGATGGCCCGTCCTAGAGAATCACTTGTGGTTCAAAGCAAGCGTTTCCAACGCCGAGGAATGGTTGAGTTGGAGTTCATTTCATTGCTTGTTATTTGTTGTGTGGTGAAAACTTTAGTATTTATAATGTATCCTCGTTGTCGATGTGGGTTGATGACCTGTTGTATGTAATAAAATGATATGCCTGCGATAAACTTACTAAATTTATGAATGGCTTTCGAGTCGCTTATCTGAGTTAGTTGTGCGAAGAGGCAAAAAAATATTTTCTGAATACATAATTGTACGTGCATTGCAACAGGTTATCGGATGAGGCCAATCAACAATAGTAGTACACTATTTGTACTAGCTTCACATGCTTCGCGCGTCGGGCGGGTGTTTTTACTGTAGCCATATGTTAATGTGTTCGCTGTACGTAACCAGCACCTCGAATCCTCGATACTAGTACTATATAGTAGGAGTAAGTAGTAGGAGTAGTAGGGTGGAATGGGCCAGAACAAGCATTCACGTCCAGGCGTACGACACACGCCACCACCACGACATCCATATGACACCATATTGTTTCTTGGAGTCCGTGCTAGAGCAATCTCTTCAACCTCGTCGTTTCTCTAACTTCAACCATCGCGCGGCGGGCGAGGTGGGGGTTTGCCGATAGTCGGTTTCCTGAACTGCGGTCCCACTTGTAAGGCCAACTCCAACGCATGACCCCAAACGGACCTCCGTTTTGCACGAACTCCAATGATAATTTTGACTAGAAAAGCAAGACCAAAGAAAACAAGAACCACAAGAATACATTTTACTACTCACAGAAGTTGGATTAATGCCTTCTCGATGCATTCATTGTTGATCTGCAGAGGCTCGATCTTGCGTGCTTCTTTCTTCTTCGAGTGTAAAGAAGTAGACGTTGCTTCCTCGCATCTAGTCTCATGTCTAGCCTCTATTCTAGTAGGAGTATCAACAAGTGCACTAATCTCATCTCTAGCTTCATGCTAGCTAAAAGTGATAGAACATCTACTAAATTGCGCTCTATCAATATATGGATGTACTCTTCTTCCCAATACAAAACTTGCATCCATTCTACTCCCTCCGCTGCACAATACATGCCTTCTATTTGTCAAAATATATATGTATCTAGACATGTTTTAGTATATAGGTACGCCCATTTTTGGACAAATGGAAGTCAAGTATTTTGGAACGGAGGGAGTACACAATAATTTTTTTTAAGTTAGCACAACTAGTCTAATCCGAGAGCACAACCGAAGATTTGGTCGGGTTCTTCCTCCTTTTGCCGACCGTGGGACATCCAAAGATCCGTGTCGTGTCATGAAAGAAAATAGAGTGGTAGTTGAAGCCACGAGATGTGCATCTTGGGTTAAACTCAGAATAGAATCTTACTACTCTTGAGTAACTCCAAAAGCGGCCACCGAAGATCTTTATTGGATTTGTTTTTCATCACGAGCACGCCGAGGTGAAAGATGTGCAGGTTCAAGGTCCTCTTGCGTTTTCACTGACATGTGGGGCCGCATGTGAGCAAACAGACGATGGGCTCCGCGCGTCCACTGGCTGGCTGAGAAGAGAGATAGAGGAGGGCTGAGCACGGACTGCAGGAAATTTGTTCTACGTACCTTGATATAGGCTCGATATAGTGGGGTGGCATGTGCCATAACTAGCATTCACGTCTAGCAGTACGTCACACGCCACCCACACGAGTCCCATCCGACACCAATTTTCTTGGAGTCCGTGCTACAGCCATCTCTTCTCCCTCCTGTTTTCTCAACCATCGCGCAGTGGGCGAGGTGGGGGTTTGCCGATAGTTGGTTTGCTCAAATGCAGTCCCACTTGTAAGTGAAAATGCAACACCGCACGCATTCCCGCTTGAGCGGCATGCCGGACCAACCGTGTGGGGGTGCGACGCGAACACGGCAGGCTTTTCCTTTTGAACTCGTAACTTGTAAAATTTGGTTCTGCTTCAGGGCGCGACCGATAGATAGAAAATAACGATTTTGCCTAGAGTAATGAGAAGTTTGGTTCTGGGGCCGTTCATGCATGGAGTACGTACGAAAATTATGAAGTTGATGCGAAAGGTAAGATAATTACTGTAGTATCATATACTACTACATAGATTTGACGGAAAGATAAAAATACATACGGATCCAACAACGACATCCTCACGCCCTAGTGCGTCGGGTCACCAACCGACGTGTGAGGAGCAGCGGCGTTGGCGGCGAGCTCAACGTGCTTCTGAACAGTGCCGTCCAAGGTTGCCCTGCGGTCCAAGAAGGCCAGCGTCTATCGTCCTCCTCTTGCACGTAGTAGTCCTTGTGGACGATTTGCACGTAGACGTGGGTGATTATGTTGATGGTGTCTTGCTGCGCCAGGCGCTGCGCAGCGAGCGCGACCTCGAGGTGGACATTCTCCGGCGTGACGGCGGGCAGTCGCAGGGCCACCAGTGCGTCGAATAGGTTGTCACCATAGTGGCCGTTGAGGGTGGCGGGCATCGCAGAGCCTGGGCGCATCGGCTGGAGGCTTACGTCAAAGTCGTCCGCAAGCTTCTTGACGATGGTGAACTTGTCGAGGAAACCGACGAGGACCTCGTCGAACAAGGAGACGAAGCTGTCGTCCAAGCGGCCCCTCGCCGGGCGGCCTCAAGCAATACTACAGAGACGTTCCTCGGTGCCGGGCCGCAGGCGTCGTGGACCATCGCTGGCACAATGGTCGATGCTCAGCGCTCATCCCCTCCATGGGTCTAGCTTAGCTTCTAGTCAAGCGATCTTGCGATTCGAGTGATCACTCTTGCCCTTGGTTAGCGTGAGTGCGTGGGATTTTGTACTACTCCTCGGCCCTCTGCACCTGCCTTTGGCTGTATGATAGGTGGGCCAGCCACCCCTCGGGCCCACGTGTCATTCACCCAAAGGCAGCTTAATCAAGTCAATGAAGCTGCGTCCCCCTCCGTCTTGGGTCTTGATATAGTCATCTCACCGGACCTCTAGTTGGGGCCAAACGAGAGAAGTTTGATGTTTACTGGTTTATTGTTCCCTTTTGATTTTTGCGCCAAGTTTTGACCTTTGATTTAACTAATAAAATGTTAATGCATGTAAACAAAAATGTTGTGTAAGTCACCTTACGAAAACCTAATAATCCCAAAATACTTAGGCACTGTGAATTAACTCCCTCCTTGTTTCTTATTTCGTGACATATCAACCAATGAGAGATGTGGGCTGTGCATGATTTCAATGACTTGAGACTACCAAACATGACATGCAGGGTTTAGTTCATTGAATGTAATCCTATTAGTATTGTAGTTAGCAAAAAACATTAAGTTCTCTCGCCGATAGGAATAAAACACCATGTATTTATTTACAGAGGGAGTAGTACATTTTTTGTGACATGCATTACTAGATATTGCTAGTCAAATACTAAAATCCAGATGGACGTGGTAGTACTCCTAAATCTAGACGGTGGTGCTACTAGTACTAGTAGTAGTACTACCAATGTAGTAGTAGGAGTACTAGCACTTTGTACTACCCGTTAGTCAAATTATTACGTCTTGCTCCTCACAAAGGTGAAGTGACAAGACCCTCATGGAAATGACACCTGAGTATAGGCGCCGTGTTCGGCATACCATAGTCAGCCTCACCGTCTGCAGTCACTATCATCATGGTTGTAGAGCTAGCCTGCTTACAACTAGCCCTGTTTGACATAATTTCCCGTGCGTAGATGCCCGTGGATTGCACGGGACACCAAGATTGGGGGTGGACGGCTCGGCAATGCCATCGCCAGATTTTTCCACGGCCTTCTAGATGTGGTGGGGAGGAGATAAGGCTGATTGTGAGAGACAAGGAGTTGTTTGTAAATAGGGAACAAGTGCGCGCATCTTTTTTCACAAATGGAGAAGCTTGGTTTGTATTCGTCAGATCTAGATCCGACGGCTATTGGTGAAAGATGGGAGGCACAACATCATCACCAACTCAGGACCTGTTTGATTCGCAGGATTTTGAAAATGCAGGAATAGGACACAACAATATTACAAGTTTCAAACTGATATTACAAATGTTAGGAGTAATGTTGCACCTACGAAGAGGGAATTACTAGGAAGTTTACGTAAGGACTTTCGTTACTTTAGGTGGATGTAGCATTATCGTACAAACTAAAATCCACCGCCCTGACAAGTCACTAATGGGCAAATAAGTTTTTTAGTCTCTGGCCACTTTATGTTTCAAAAACAAATTCAGCTTCTGAAGAGACTTTGTCATTTAGGCTTAGATGCTTGCGGTGATCAGCATGCCATTCATTGTTGCGCCAGAGAACGCCAAACCTCATTACCTTGAGCACACTTGCCTCTAGAACAAAGAACCTGGCCAATTTAATCTCAAATGTGCTGCCTCGGTAGTCGATCAAATCAATTTCTGTAAGATGGAGATCAAGACATTCGATGAGATTGTTATAGTCCAGCACATTTTTCACTTTCGGGTCTTTTTTTATCTGCAAAAGAAGAGAACATATTAGAGCAGCTGATACGTCCCCAACGTATCTATAATTTTTGATTGCTCCATGCTATATTATGTATTGTTTTGGACTATATTGGGCTTTATTTTCCACTTTTATATTACTTTTGGGACTAACCTATTAACCGGAGGCCCAGCCCAGAATTGCTGTTTTTTGCCTATTTCAGTATTTCGAAGAAACGGAATATCAAACAGAGTCCAAACGGAATGAAACCTTCGGGAACGTGATTTTCTCATGAGATAAGATCCAGGAGACTTGGACCCTCGGTCAAGAAAGGAGGGAGGCGGCCACGAGGGTGGAGGGAGCCCCCCTAGGGCGCGCCCCCCTGCCTCGTGGGCCCCCCGAAGCTCCACCGACGTATTCCTTCCTCCTATATATACCTACGCACCCCTGACAGATCAGATACGGAGCCAAATACCTAATTCCACCGCCGCAACTTTCTGTATCCACGAGATCCCATCTTGGGGCCTGTTCCGGAGCTCCGCCGGAAGGGGAATCCACCACGGAGGGCTTCGAGGATAAAAAGATGGGCTTTATATCATATTGCATGAGTTTATCCCTCTACATCATGTCATCTTGCTTAAAGCGTTACTCCGTTCTTATGAACTTAATACTCTAGATGCATGCTGGATAGCGGTTGATGAGTGGAGTAATAGTAGTAGATGCAGGCAGGAATCGGTCTACTTGTCTCGGACGTGATGCCTATATACATGACTCTCATAACTATGCTCAATTCTATCAATTGCTCAACAGTAATTCGTTCACCCACCATAAAATACTTATGCTCTTAAGAGAAGCCACTAGTGAAATCTATGGCCCCCGGGTCTATTCTCATCATATTAATTTTCCTACGCTTCATTATTTCTTTGCTTTTTTACTTTGCCTTTTATTTTACTTTGCATCTTTATACCAAAAAATACCAAAAATATTATCTATCATCTCTATGAGATCTCACTCTCGTAAGTGACCGTGAAGGGATTGACAACCCCTATTCGCGTTGGTTGCGAGGAGTTATTTGCTTTGTGTAGGTACGAGGGACTCGCGCATGGCCTCCTACTGGATTGATACCTTAGTTCTCAAAAACTGAGGGAAATACTTACGCTACTCTGCTGCGTCATCCTCTCCTCTTCGGGGAAAACCAACGCAAGCTCAAGACGTAGGAAG
Source organism: Aegilops bicornis (assembly GCA_021605145.1). Classification (NCBI taxonomy): domain Eukaryota; kingdom Viridiplantae; phylum Streptophyta; class Magnoliopsida; order Poales; family Poaceae; genus Aegilops; species Aegilops bicornis. The sequence continues at coordinate 434,693,699 of CM038670.1, read as the reverse complement.
AAGGATTTCTGGTGCCGTTGCCGGGGAGTCTACGCAAAAGTCAACATACCAAGTACCCATCACAATCCCTTATCACTCGCATTACATTATTTGCCATTTGCCTCTCGTTTTCCTCTCCCCCACTTCACCCTTGCCGTTTTATTTGCCCTCTCTTTTCCGTTTGCCTTTTTGTTGTTCGCTCGCTTGCTCGTGTGATGGATTGCTTGCTTGTCACTGTGGCTCAAGATAATACCAAATTGTGTGACTTTACCAATACCAACAATAATGATTTCCTTACCACTCCGATTGCTCCTCTTGCCAATACTGAATCTTGTGAAATCAATGCTGCTTTATTGAATCTCGTTATGAAAGATAAATTCGCTGGCCTTCCTAGTGAAGATGCCGCTACTCATCTAAATAGCTTCGTAGATTTGTGTGATATGCAAAAGAAGAAAGATGTTGACAATAATGTTAAATTGAAGCTATTTCCTTTTTTCGCTTAGAGATCATGCTAAAGCTTGGTTTTCGTCTTTGCCTAAAAATAGTATTCATTCTTGGAACAAGTGCAAAGATGCTTTTATCTCTAAGTATTTTCCTCCCACTAAGATCATCTCTCTTAGAAACGATATTATGAATTTTAAACAACTTGATCATGAACATGTTGCACAAGCTTGGGAGAGGATGAAATTAATGATACGTAATTGCCCTACTCATGGTTTAAATTTGTGGATGATTATACAGAATTTTTATGCCGGATTGAATTTTGCTTCTAGAAACCTTTTAGATTCGGCCATGGGAGGCACTTTTATGGAAATCACTTTAGGAGATGCTACTAAACTCCTAGATAATATTATGGTTAATTATTCTCAATGGCACACTGAAAGATCTACTAATAAAAAAGTGCATGCGATAGAAGAAATTAATGTTTTGAGTGGAAAGATGGATGGACTTATGAAATTATTTGCTAATAGGAGTGTTTCTTCTGATCCTAATGATATGCCTTTCTCTACTTTGATTGAGAATAATAATGAATCTATGGATGTGAATTTGTTGGTAGGAATATTTTTGGTAACAATGCGTATAGAGGAAATTTTAATCCTAGGCCTTATCCTAGTAATTCCTCTAATAATTATGGAAATTCCAACAACAATTCTTATGGAAATTTTAATAAGATGCCCTCTGAATTTGAGACTAGTGTTAAAGAGTTTATGAATTCTCAAAAGAATTTTAATGCTTTGCTTGAAGAGAAATTGCTTAAGGTTGATGAATTGGCTAGGAACGTTGATAGAATTTCTCTTGATGTTGATTCTTTAAAGCTTAGATCTATTCCTGCTAAGCATGATATTAATGAGTCTCTCAAAGTCATGAGAATTTCCATTGATGAGTGCAAGGAAAGAACCGCTAGGATGCGTGCTATGAAAGATGCCTTTATGAAAGCGTGTTCTTCCGATTCCCATGAAAATCAAGATGAAGATCTGAAAGTTATTGATGTGTCCCCTATCAAATCCTTGTTTTGTAATATGAATCTTGATAATGATGAGATTGAATATGAGTCACCTTTGTCTAGAAGGCGTTCTAAAAATTCGGAGCTTTTAGATTATGATGCTAAAATTGATAAAAGTGGGATTGAAAGTAAAACCTTAGATGTTGCTAAACCCACTATCTTGTATTTAAAGGAATTTAATTATGAAAGTTGCTCTTTAATTGATTGTATTTCCTTGTTACAATCCGTGCTAAATTCTCTGCATGCTTATAGTCAAAATAAAGCTTTTACCAAACATATCGTTGATGCCTTGATGCAATCTTATGAGGAAAAACTTGAGTTGGAAGTCTCCATCCCTAGAAAACTTTATGATGAGTGGGAACCAACTATTTAATTAAGATTAAGTATCATGAATTTTATGCTTTATGTGTGCTAGTGTTTCCACTATTCCCAAAACTTTGTGTGATTTGCTAGATTTCCGTGATTTTGATGATTGCTCTCTAAACCTACACCTTGCGGATTCCACTATAAAGAAACCTATGGGAAGAATTAATGATGTTTTTATTGTTGCAAATAGGAATTATGTGCCCGTAGATTTTATCGTTCTTGATATAGATTGCAATCCTTCATGTCCTATTATTCTTGGTAGACCTTTCCTTAGAACGATTGGTGCAATTATTGATATGAAGGAAGGGAATATTAGATTCCAATTCCCATTAAAGAAAGGCATGGAACACTTCCCTAGGAAGAAGATAAAATTACCATATGAATCTATTATGAGAGCCACTTATGGATTGCCTACCAAATATGGCAATACCTAGATCTATCCTTGCTTTTATGCCTAGCTAGGGGCGTTAAACGATAGCTCTTGTTGGGAGGCAACCCAATTTTATTTATAGTTTTTGTTTTTGTTTCTGTTTAGGAATAAATAATCCATCTACCTTCTGTTTAGATGTGGTTTTATGTCTTAATTAGTGTTTGTGCCAAGTTAAACCTATAGGATCTTCTTGGATGATAGTTATTTGATCTTGCTGTAATTTCCAGAAACTTCCTGTTCAGGAAAACAATTGTTAAAAATCACCAGAACGCGATAAAATAGTGATTCCAATTGGTTCTGATCAATAAACAAATTTCCTAGGTCGTTCTATTTTGGCTGAATGTTTGGAGTTCCAGAAGTTTGCGTTAGTTACAGATTACTACAGACTGTTCTGTTTTTGACAGATTCTATTTCTCGTGTGTTGTTTGCTTATATTGATGAATCTATGGCTAGTAAAATAGTTTATAATCCATAGATAAGTTGGAATACAGTAGGTTTAACACCAAAACAAATAAATAATGAGTTTATTACAGTACCTTGAAGTGGTCTTTTGTTTTCTTTCGCTAACGGAGCTTACGAGATTTCTGTTGAGTTTTGTGTTGTGAAGTTTTCAAGTTTTGGGTGAAATCTTTTGATGGATTATGGAACAAGGAGTAGCAAGAGCCTAAGCTTGGGGATGCCCATGGCACCCCGAAGATAATCCAAGGACACCAAAAAGTCAAAGCTTGGGGATGCCTTCCGGGGATGCCCCGAAAGGCATCCCCTGTTTCGTCCACTTGCATCGGTAAATTTACTTGGAGCTATATTTTTATTCACCACATGATATGTGTTTTGCTTGGAGCGTCTTGTATTATTTGCGTCTTTGCTTGTTAGTTTACCACAATCATCCTTGCTGTACACACCTTTTGAGAGAGCCATAAATGAATTGGAATTTGTTAGAATACTCTATGTGCTTCACCTATATCTTTTGAGCTTTATAGTTTTGCTCTATGTGCTTCACTTATATCTTTTGAGCGTTATAGTTTTGCTCTAGTACTTCACTTATATCTTTTAGAGCACGGTGGTGGATTTGTTTTAAAGAAACTATTGATCTCTCATGCTTCACTTAGATTATTTTGAGAGTCTTAAATAGCATGGTAATTTTCTTAAATTAATAATATGCTTGTTATTCAAGATTTGTAAGACTTTCTTTTGAGTGTGTTGAATACTAAGAAAAGTTTGATGCTTGATAATTGTTTTGAGATATGAAGGTGGTAATATTAGAGTCATGCTAGTTGAGTATTTGTGAATTTGAGAAATACTTGTGTTAAAGTTTGTGATTCCCGTAGCATGCACGTATGGTGAACCGTTATGTGATGAAGTCGGAGCATGATTTATTTATTGATTGTCTTCCTTATGAGTGACGGTCGGGGATGAGCGATGGTCTTTTCCTACAAATCTATCCCCCTAGGAGCATGCGCGTAATACTTTGCTTTGATAACTTGTAGATTTTTGCAATAAGTATATGAGTTCTTTATGACTAATGTTGAGTCCATGGATTATACGCATTTTTCTCACCCTTCCACCATTGCTAGCCTCTCTAATACCGCGCACTTTTCGCCGATATCATACACCCACCATAAACCTTCCTCAAAACAGCCACCATACCTACCTATCATGGCATTTCCATAGCCATTCCGAGATATGTTGCCATGCAACTTTCCACCGTTCCATTTATTATGACACGCTCCATCATTGTCATATTCCTTAGCATGATCATTTAGTTGACATCCTATTTGTGGCAAAGCCACCATTCATAATTCTTTCATACATGTCACTTATGAATCATTGCATATCCCGCACATCACCGAGGCATTCACATAGAGTCATATTTTGTTCTATGTTTCGAGTTGTAATTCTTGAGTTGTAAGAAAAATAAAAGTGTGATTATCATCATTTTTAGAGCATTGTCCCAAGTGAGGAAAGGATGATGGAGACTATGATTCCCCCATAAGTCGGGATGAGACTCCGGACGAAAAATAAAAAGAAAGAAAAATAAAAAAAAGAGGCCATAAAAAAGGCCCAAATAAAAAAATGAGAGAAAAAGAGAGAAGGGACAACGTTACTATCCTTTTACCACACTTGTGCTTCAAAGTAGCACCATGATCTTTATAATAGAGAGTCTGTCGTTTTGTCACTTTCATATACTAGTGGGAATTTTTCATTATAGAACTTGGCTTGTATATTCCAATGAAGGGCTTCCTCAAATTGCCCTAGGTCTTCGTGAGCAAGCGAGTTGGATGCACACCCACTTAGTTTCATTTGTTGAGCTTTCATATACTTATAGCTCTAGTGCATCCGTTGCATGGCAATCCCTACTCACTCACATTGATATCTATTGATGGGCATCTCCATAGCCCGTTGATACGCCTAGTTGATGTGAGACTATCTTCCCTATATTTGTATTCTCCACAACCACCATTCTATTCCACATATAATGCTATATCCATGGCTCACGCTCATGTATTGCGTGAAGATTGAAAAAGTTTTGAGAATGTCAAAAGTATGAAACAATTTCTTGGCTTGTCATCGGGGTTGTGCATGATTTAAATATTTTGTGTGGTGAATATAGAGCATAGCTAGACTATATGATTTTGTAGGGATAACTTTCTTTGGCCATGTTATTTTGAGAAGACATAATTGCTTTGTTAGTATGCTTGAAGTATTATTATTTTTATGTCAATATGAACTTTTGTCTTGAATCTTTCGGATCTGAATATTCATACCACAATTAAGAAGAATTACATTGAAATTACGCCAAGTAGCACTCGCATCAAAATTCTCTTTTTATCATTTACCTACTCGAGGACGAGCAGGAATTAAGCTTGGGATGCCTGATACGTCTCCAACGTATCTATAATTTTTGATTGCTCCATGCTATATTATCTATTGTTTTGGACTATATTGGGCTTTACTTTCCACTTTTATATTACTTTTGGGACTAACCTACTAACCGGAGGCCCAGCCTGCAATTTGTTTTTGCCTATTTCAGTATTTCGAAGAAACGGAATATCAAACGGAGTCCAAACGGAATGAAACCTTCGGGAACGTGATTTTCTCATGAGATAAGATCCAGGAGACTTGGACCCTCGGTCAAGAAAGGAGGGAGGCGGCCACGAGGGTGGAGGGAGCCCCCCTAGGGCGCGCCCCCCTGCCTCATGGGCCCCTCGAAGCTCCAACGACGTACTCCTTCCTCCTATATATACCTACGTACCCCCGACAGATCAGATACGGAGCCAGAAACCTAATTCCACCACCGCAAGTTTCTGTATCCACGAGATCCCATCTTGGGGCCTGTTAGGAGCTCATGGGAAGGAATCCACCACGGAGGGCTTCTACATCATCATCATAGCCTCTCCGATGAAGTGTGAGTAGTTTACTTCAGACCTTCGGGTCCATAGTTAGTAGCTAGATGGCTTCTTCTCTCTTTTTGGATCTCAATACAATGTTCTCCCCCTCTCTCGTGGAGATGATCTATTCGACGTAATCTTCTTTTTGCGGTGTGTTTGTTGAGATCGATGAATTGTGGGTTTATGATCAAGATTATCTATGAGCAATATTTGAATCTTCTCTGAATTCTTTTATGTATGATTGGTTATCTTTGCAAGTCTCTTGAATTATCCATTTGGTTTGGCCAACTAGATTGGTAGTTCTTGCAATGGGAGAAGTGCTTAGCTTTGGGTTCAATCTTACGGTGTCCTTTCCCGATGTGATGGGGGCAGCAAGGCACGTATTATATTGTTGCCATCGAGGATAACAAGATGGGGTATTTATCATATTGCATGAAATTATTCCTCTACATCATGTCATCTTGCTTAAGGCGTTACTCTGCTTTCATTAACTTAATACTCTAGATGCATGCTGGATAGCAGTCGATGAGTGGAGTAATAGTAGTAGATGCAGGCAGGTGTCTGTCTACTTGTCTCCGATGTGATGCCTATATACATGATCATACCTAGATACTCTCATAACTATGCTCAATTCTGTCAATTGCTCAACAGTAATTCGTTCACCCACCGTAAAATACTTATGCTCTTGAGAGAAGCCACTAGTGAAATTTGTGGCCCCCGGGTCTATTCTCATCATATTAATTTTCCTACGCTTTATTATTGCTTTGCTTTTTTACTTTGCCTTTTATTTTACTTTGCATCTTTATACCCAAAAATACCAAAAATATTATCTATCATCTCTATCAGATCTCACTCTCGTAAGTGACCGTGAAGGGATTGACAACCCCTATTCGCGTTGGTTGCGAGGAGTTATTTGCTTTGTGTAGGTACGAGGGACTCGCGCGTGGCCTCCTACTGGATTGATACCTTGGTTCTGAAAAACTGAGGGAAATATTTACGCTACTCTGCTGCATCATCCTCTCCTCTTCGGGGAAAACCAACGCAAGCTCAAGACGTAGCAGCAGCTGGCTGCATAAGATTGTCGTGTCATCAAGAGGTACCAATATCATTCGCTCATACGATAGGGTTGGCTGGCTTGTGATATTTTCTCTCTCTCTCTCTCTCTCTCTCTCTCTCTCTCTTTGTTTCCTCTCATTTAACTAGGAGCATTTGAAGAGCTTGGGCATTTGTTGCCTTCCACTATGTTGCCGATGCCATATTTCGCAAAAGTATGCCACATAATACGCATCGATGTCAAATCAAAAGATTTTGGCACCGCTCTCGCGATGTGAGAGAGTTGGCACCTGTGCACACAGACCCACATGTATAAACAAATCAATCAAACCAACTACACCACCAGCCTCTCACTCTCCCAAACAAGTGTTTTTATTGCCTCAGTCCTCTGTCTCTCCCACATGATGTTTTTCATTCGTGAGTTAATTTGGCACCGGAGCAAAGTAGGTTATTCAGATTGGGGCACCAGGTGAGCAATGGAGGGGCATCGATGCCAAATGCATCACAAGTGAATTTGGCACATGTTTTGGCCTACATAGCCCACTTTTGTACTCCCTCCGTCCCAAAATTCTTGTCTTAAATTTGTCTAAATACGGATGTATCTAGTTACATTTTAGTGTTAGATACATCCATATCTAAACAAATGTAAGACAAGAATTTTGGGACAGAGGAATACTACCAGATTTAGTATAAAATTTTGACCATAGATTTACCTAAGAAAATGCCAATGCATGTCACTAAAAATTACACCATTTGAAATTATGTTCAAATACAAATCCAACGATATAGTTCTTAGTCACATGCATTAACATTTTGTCAGTTAAATCCATGGTCAAATTTTGATACTACAAAATTGGAAGAGTAAACCAAGACGGAGGTAGTACTTTCTCTTAGGGTAACCATAGAGTTACTGGAGTAGTCTAAGTTACTTTCCACTATGACTAGCCTAGGCTACTATAGTAGTACAGCATAAAAACGATGCAGGTGATCACGTGAGAAAAATACTAAAAACATTTCTTTCGGTGCAGTGCGTAGATGCAGTTTTTAACACTACACTTTTCATCGTAATTTGGGAAAATTACGAAATAATTGAGCTACATTGTGATTACCGTTTACTTATAGGAAAGAAGTTTCACCTCGATGAGTAGCTTTTCCGTGCACGGAAAGCATGTAAGGAATCCAACAACTTGATCCAGATTGGGGCCGATAGATTTTAGTGCTAAGATCTTCACTGTGCGCATGGACTGGGTCAAGCTTGTGGGAATCATTTTCTGGAAGACGGTCGTAAATACATCAAGAAGAAATTTAAAAATGTGAATTTCAAGAAGACGGAGAAGAAGATGAGTGCTGTGCACGAGCGATTACAGATCCAATAAAGAATTAAGTAGAATTTGGTAGACCAGTACACCAACGCTGTCAATTTCGGGCGTCAATGACCCTGATTTTGTTGGACCTTCTAGATCCGATACAAGCAATCTCTCAAGGAAAGGCGCATTCTCAATGACCATAACGTGGAACAGCTGGAGTGATCTCTTCCCAATTGATGTCTTGTTGCGGGGCCAACAAGACACATAAATCCACCAGAGATTCGTCGAGGCGATGTGGAGGCTAATGAACCCGTGGATCTGCTCAAGACGAAGGTACTCGAAAGCACAAGATACAGCTGGAGCAGGTGCTCCATAGCCTTCTTCTTGAGATGACAACGTCGAAGAGGTCGAGCTGCTTGAGTTGAGGGAGAAGAAGGGCGGCGCGACATGTAACTGGGAAGATAGCAGGAGCTGAAGTGGCGCAGCGCAGCGTTGGCGTGAGGCGGAGCGCGGACGGCGGCAGAGCGACATCGCCCGGCTTCAAAGTTGAGCTCCTCGAGCTGATCTAGGCGGGGATAAGAACCACTCATCGAACTTGGGTTGGACCTTGCAGTTGGTACTGAACATGCGGATGTCAAGGCGTCTGGCTGGCCCAAGGTGCGATGAAAGGATCTTGGAGACTGCGGCCATGTGTTTGCAATCCCCGTCGCAGAGGCAGCTGTCGACAGTGAGGTTGAGGGGGACGCAGCGCCAGAGTGGGCGCCACCGCCGGGAGAGCAGGGCGGTCCGCACGGCAGATTTGGTGGGGAGGAGGCCGATGATGACGAGCAGCATGTCGTCGGTTAGGCTGCTGATGAAGCCCAGGCTCGCCGGATGCGGTTTTGGCTCAAGCCGCCTCCGCTTGTTGGCTGCCTCGCCGTCCATCTCAACCGTGGCGGCGGCCGTGTACACGTGTCTTTGGTGTGTGTTGTGTGCGGGTGTGCACGAAAAGGCCCTTCATGCATGCCGCCGCCGCAGGTGAATTGTGCGCGAAAAGGCCCTTCAAGGCAAGAAGTTTGTCCTCACGCGTCCTCAATTTACTAGCGTGCGAGGTGCTACCCAGTGGTTTCAACTTTGTTTACTTCACCGCGTGTCGGATGATCCTCTAGTTTACTTATTTTCACCCACCGCCACATGGGCCAGCACGAAGATACGTAACACGGTGACAAGGCAACATGTGGATTGGTTGACCAAATCAACTAAACAATATCTTGAGCTATACGCTGCCATAGTGAGCGTATAATCCGTCGGTATAGAGAGTTCGAGTGAGAGGGAGGCCCGTGAGAGATAGCGAGAGAGAGAAAGAGCTACTCCTCCGCTCGATAATGTAGTTCCAACATTTTTTTAAGTCAAACTTTTGAAACTTTGACCAAGTTTATAAAGAAATTACTTATATCTACAATACCAAAGATAAATGATAGTATGAAGTAAGTATATGTTGTGATGAATCTAATGATCGTTCGGATGTAAATGTTTTTCTCCACATATACCTGGTCAAACTTTTACGAGGTTTGACTTTTCAAAACATCCATATGCTTATGGACGTGATGAGTCCCTAACTAGAGAGAGAGAGAGAGTGAGTGAAAAAGTGTGTGTGCGTGTGTGAAAGAGACATGGACAACACACGATAAAAAATGAAGAGAAAAGCGTGTGTGTCTTATGCAAACATATCACACATGCATCTTCGACAACGGAGGCAAGGTGAGGAGATAGTGTATGGTTGTTTGGAACCGAGAGAGCAAGACCCCTAGCACGTGGCCAAGAGGGGTCTGACAAACAAGGGAGAGAGGTCGAGAGAAACGTATGGAGAAAATGCAGACATGGGGAGGATAGAGTGTATGTTTGTCATAGAGAGATCCCCTAGAGATCGTGATGGGACTACATGGGTGGGAGATCGAGTGACAAGGTGTGTGCGCGATAGAAGATGCCCCGAGAGATATCGAGATAGGCGTATGGATGGAAGGAGACAATACGTGTGTTCACGATGGCTAGTAAGAGATAATCATACTTAGGAGGAGTGCTTGCGCCTATGATGGAGTGAGGATTATGGTACTTAGGGGTGCGTGTCACATGGAGAGAGAACAAGGGCGGAGAGTGTTGGATGGGTCTATATGTATAGCGCAAAGCGACACATGTGTATGTGTGAACCAGGAGATATAAGGCCGGTTTGGCTTGCGTCCCGAGCATCTTTTGCCTGGCACAGGGTTGTGGCTGGATTTCATGCACGCTTGTTTGGTTGCTACCACAGAAAAAGAAAGCCCGCCTGGCTGGGTTCCTTGCACTTTAATTAGCCTGGCTGAACTCCGGACATCGCAGTAGCTCGCCCAGCGACCGATTTCAACGCTGGCCGTGCTCGGTCGTGTGGCCACGAGGCTAATAAAGAACATGGATGGATATTAGCATTAAATAATTGATGCATGGATTGATTGATGGGACGTTGATGCTTTGCTCGCCTGCATGAACCAAACGTTTCGGCACCACATAAGCCCGCCAGCAGAAATATTTTGCATCTCACGTCCACACCGGGTAGTACCGCCATCAAGGCATGAGGGTCAGGTCACGAACCAAACTGACCAATAAAGTTTGAGAGAGATTGAGGAGCCCCGATAAGGCTGAGTGGTGCGTCAGATAGCTGAGAGGGGGAAAGAGATATTCCATCCGCTTGATAATGCAATGCATGTAAATTTTTTAGAAGTCAACCTTTTGAAACTTTGATCAGGTTTACGCAAATGTTATTTATATCTACAATACCAAAGATACATCATACAAAACTACATCTCATGGTGAATCTAATGGTATATGTTTTCCGTACTAGATGTAATTCTTTTTCTCCATGTACATGGTCAAACTTTGTGATGTTTGACTTTTCAATAAATCTATATGCTATGGACCGAGGAGAGTGCCTCAGTCGAGACAGATCAAGTGTGTGTGAAGTAGAATGAGTAAGTGTGCAAAAAGAGTATGTGTGTGAAAGAGAAAGTGACAACAAACGAGATGGAAAAGTGTGTGTTTTTTCGTTTCTTATGCGAACATATCACGCATGCATCTCCGATATGGAAAAGTGAGGCGAGGAGATACATGAAGATAGCTAGTGTGTGATTGTTTGCAACGGAGAGAGACACCCCTGTAGCACATGTCCAATAGAGGTCCGCCAACAAGGAACAAAGGTTGAGAGGGACACATGGATGGCATGGACGCATGGGGAGGAGAGAGGGTGTGTTTGTGATAGAGAGATCCCATCGAGATCATGAGGGGACTATATGGGTGGGAGATCGAGGAGTGCGTCTTGCGATAGAAAGATGCCCCGAGAGAAATCGATATAGACCATGCACATGTTTGTGATGGAGACTAAGATTAGCTAGTCATATACATATAGGGGACTGCGTGTGCCTACAATTGAGTGAGAGACCATCATACTTGGCTAGCTGAGCATGATATTGTGTGTGTCTTGGCGTGTGAGATGGAGAGAGAACGAGGGGAGAGATAGAGTTTTAGATGGGCCCTATCGGCCTTGAGTGAGATATGCATGTGTATGTGTGACCCAGTGGATGTAGAGTTTGAGAGAGGGGGCAGAGCTCCGAGACGACATAGTGGTGCGTGAGAGAGTTACGGGCAAAGAGCCAAGTAATTTCTGTGTGTACGATGAGTGCACCCAAGATATCTAGCTTGGACTAGCTAGAGTATCATACATAGTGTGCGAGAGAGACCTATAGATGGTGTATATATGCATGCGAACTAGAAAGACCCCCCCACACAGAGAGAGAGAGAGAGAGAGAGAGAGAGAGATGGAGAAAGGGAGAGGGACCAACAAGGTTTTTGTGTCGGATGCGTATGGCAGAATTGAAGATTGTCGGTGAGAGAGACAGAGAGAGAGAGAGAGAGAGAGAGAGAGAGAGAGAGAGAGATGGAGAGAAAGGAGAGGGACCAGCAAGGTTTTGTGTCGGATGCGTCATGGCAGAATTGAAGATTGTCGGCAGAGAGAGAGAGAGAGAGAGAGAGAGAGAGAGAGAGAGAGAGAGAGAGAGAGCATGAGTCCGGGAGAGGGGGAGGTCGCGTTTTATGCATCAAAGACTGATATAAACCATGTTTCAATATAAACTTGCATTCAAATATTTAAATTGGAGAACATGTTGTCTGCAATCCACACATGAACGGATATATGCGTATATCAAACAAGTTCATTAATTTGACTTTCAACATGTTCATGGAGTACTATAATACTATACAACATGCTACTCGATTGAGGTGTTCAATTTTGGATTTAGTTCACTATTTTGACCTACTGAACGGGCTATTTCATTGAATCGAGATATTTCATTTTGGGTTTGATTCGCGTTTTTGAGTGGGTCAACTATTTGTCATATAGTAAATCGCTAGCAACAAGCATGTAAAAACACATTGCTCCCGAGCATCATCTCTCCATCTAAAAAAGAAGTGGCAAGCTAATATTTCAAAATTTGATCCGAATCGACTTGGTAAGGTAGACGGGATGCTCGTTTTCCCAAAATTTGAACGAACCATTAAACATCCTCTCTGCTCGGTGGAATTCGCCCGAGCAAATAAATGGGAGACGCGAAATTACCGTCCTATGTGGGACACACATCAATTGGCCCGTTGTACATCGAGGGTAGGTTCGTAACTTCATCCAAGCGCGCCTTCTCCTCGGCCGAAATGACATGTTTCAAATAATTCATAAACCATGGTCGGCAAAATACGCTCTCCTCGCCCAAAATAGCTCGCGCCCACTATTTCAAAACACGCTCTCCTCGCCTGAAATCGCTCGCGCCCACTATAGTTCGAGACACGCCCTCCTACTTTGAAATCACTCCCGCCCACTATTTGGGGAGAAGCAAAGTTACTCTACTATCCCCGACCCTCAAGACATGCACCCAAGCTGAGAAGCCTATAGGAAAGGGTACAACTGTAACCCCTCTCACATTTCGCACAAATCGTCCGTAAGACATGGTTCCACTCCTCCCAATCCCCCGCCCGCCCCATTCATACCTCGTGGGCGCCAAATCACCTTCTCCCTGTGAAGCTCCCTTCACCCGAGCCATGAAACCTCAGCCCCACCTCCATGGCGCCCCCCAGCACCAATTTCACAGCCCACCTCCTCCCTAATGCCGGAGACGTTGTCCATTTGCCGTCGTGCACTTTGGGTCGGTGTGCTTCTTACTTCAGTCGCTGGTGCTGCCTCGACGACGGCGTGAACCATACCAGAGCAGTTCACCCCGCCCGTTGTTCACGGCGCGGAGCGGCTCCAACTTCGGATCCGCCCAGTCTGGCGCTGCTTCCATAGCCGTCGACCGTCGCGACATTGCTCTTTCCTCGCCACTACCGCCACCGCATCAAGGCCGGCCTCATTGACTCGGCAGCTGGACCTGCCTACTTCACCATGCCGCCAGAAGGTTGCACCCTCATCTCAAATCACTTTATTTAGGCGTCAGTTGTCTGAATTTTTATTCTGGGCCAATCGATTCCTAATGGGAAGCAGCACCCCTCGAGGTGGCGGAGCTCCTAGGCTGCCGGTTGGCTGGTGTCTAACGTAAGGGTGCGGGGCCGCAAGTTCACCGCGGAAGCAGCGCTTAGATGGCTATCTTTTAGAGTTGCGTGGGTTGAAGGTACTATCGCCGCCGGATCTGGATGACGGGGAGTCTTTGTGGATTGGCCCGGGGGCGGCGCAACCACGGCAGCTGAACAACGTTACCTAAAGAACAAGTATCTTAGCTGAACTATGGAACATCGTGAACTCCTGAACAAGACCCACAAGAGATCAACATGACCATACAGTGAAATGTGATGATCTATTTTCCGTGCTTAAATGAATAACAAAGCCATAAATGTTGCACACAAGTAAGATGAGGGTACAACCTATCTGCTCACGATCCATAGGAGTGAGCATCATGTCTTTGACTTGTCGATGGCCCTGCAGCTTGTTGTGGCTGTCCATGTCGAACGCAGCGCATTCGATGCAGGAAGCTGTTGAGTGGGGCTGTAGCTCCCTTCCGTGTATGCTTCCCTTGTTGGAGCAGCTGCGGTGAGTCGGAAGACGGTGTGTCTGAAGATGCAGATAACGCATAATGTTAAGAATGACATATCTATTTGATCCGAAGAAATACACCGTCTTCCGTCTCACCACAGCTGCTCCAACATGGGAAGCATACACCATAAGGGAGCTATAGTCCCCACTCAACAGTTCCTCGTGATCGAATGCGCTGCGTTCGACATGGACAGCCACAACAACCGCAGGACCATCGACAAGTCAGCACATGATGCTCACTCCTATGGATGGCAGCAAGATAGGTTGTACCTCATCTTACTTGTGTGCAACATTTATGGCTTTGTTATTCATCTACATGGAAAATAGATCATCACATTTCACCAGATATTCATGCTGATCTCTTTACGGTCTTGTTCAGAGTTAACGCTGTTCCATAGTTTAGCTAAGATACTTGTTCTTTAGGTAACGTTGTTCCATAGTTATCATCCATCGCCCAATGTTATCCCACAGTGCTGGTGATTATAGTATTATACCACTTCTAGTATTACCTATGTTGTTCTTTAATACTTTTGTGTGCCATCTAGTTAATCTTGAGTACAAATGATACATATTCTGTAGCTTTCATACATGTTCTCCCTTTAGTTTATGAGACACATTGCTGCTAGTTAACCCCAGTCCTACTATTTATGTCGTCTCCTACAGAACTCATTACATAAATCTAACTACTGGTTGTCTTCCATGCATGTCAGATATAATTGCACACACTAATATATCCACAAGAACCTCACGGAGCAATGTAAAGCCCAATAAACTTGATGTCAATGATACCCAATATGATGGAACATGTAAAGGCGGTTCTTCAGAATTCCTTGTAGAAAGATGATGAATCCTCTTCACCGGGTTCACCCCACAAGGTCCTTGCTCTAACTTGGCCTGTGATATGGGTACAACATGCATATAATGTCTGGATTGTATCTACTCTGTTGCAATGCCATGTGCTTAGCATGTCGATCATGCATGTAAATATGTCATGCCTTCCTGTTTTTCAAGACCTATTCCATTCATGATAACATGTTTTCAAATTCAAGTATCATCATTCTACTCTATCGCAATGCCATCTCGCTTAATTTGGACATCATGCTTCCAATATCTTATGCATTGTTATTCATCAAGATGTACTTCATATGTCTACCATACCATGTTTTTTACATTGAAGTGTCTGTTCTAGTGCTCTGTTGCAATGCCATCTTATTTTCCCAATCATACACGTGTATGTTGCCTTAGTTATTTCTGTATGTATTCCGCTAGCATACAGTTTTACATTCAACTAGTGTTTTTTTGCTGTGTTGTCATGTCGTATCCCTAGCTCTTACACCATAATCCCTCCGTCCGGATTACATGTTGCCGAAATGGATAAAAAAGGATGTATCTAGAACTGAAATACGCCTAGACCCATCCATTTATTTCCGGATGGAGGGAATACATGTCAATATGTCATGCCTTTCTATTCTCCAGTACCTATTCCATCTCTGTTATAGCATGTTTTATAATTGAATCACCATTCTCTATATAAGGGATGCAAGGGGAAGACGGCTATGTTAGAATCTGAAGGGTTACAAACCAGGTCTTTGCAAAAGATCCAAACGCCAGGAGATAATAAACCAACTTCATTTTTCATAGATACCGCCTCCAAAGACAGAGAAACCCAACTCCCACCGATAATAAGCGATTCCAGTGGCCAAAGAACTAGTCCGCTCCAAATTCCGGCAAAAGAATGTCAACTCCATTCTAAGAAGCGTGTGCGTATCCTCGCATCATGAAATTTTATAGCATTCTGATCATATTTTCTACATGTTTCTTACCCATCTCTTTTTTAGAAAATAAGGTTAAACGATACAAGACTTCCTCCATTGGGATCGTATTTGAGGAAAATATCTTGCGGGAATTCTCTGTGCTCCAATGCTGATGTAAGTACCTGTTATTTATCACTATATTTTTACATCAACATGTATTTTGTTAATCGGCATGAATCTAACCTTTATCTGATCTAAAATTAGTTGTAGCAAAATGTTAAAGGCGCCAATGTTGATTTTTGTAAGGAAAACTGCCTGGTAGTTTTGCATACTGAGCTGCATGAATGTACTATCTCATATCACGCACATTATTGAATTGTAGTGCTTCTCTGGTTGCCCATTCATTCATTGTGTCAATGTTGCTTTCATATTGCCTTACCTGGCTGATGATAGCTGTGCCATATTGTGTTAATTTGGTGTAGGCTAGTTGCCCAAACGTTCGTTATGTCAATGTTGCTTTCCTATTATCTGACTTGGCCAATGATAGCAATGCTAGTGTGTTAATTTTGTGCAGGCTCAAGATAAGAAGACAAACTCGAAAACAGCAAAGCAACCCCATTGTTTCTTTCCAAAGTAAATCTAGGCCAGGTAATATGGCAATAACTCATGATTAATCTGTTTGGTTCTCGTCCTAATTTATGTTATGATGCAGTGGTCGAGACACTCTCCACTATCAATAATACAAGCCTGCCAAAATCGCCATCTGAATCTGTTCACTATCCTCTATCTCGAATGCAAAGGAATAAATGTATGTTTGTGAACCAATTAATGGCTGAAGCAATGATGGAAATGGTGGATGAATCAGAGGTGCAGTAGTCGCGACACAACAACCGATCAATGTTCTCGGAGATAGTGTAGCAAAGCAAGAAGAACTTGCCCACATGCTTATGGGCGTCATTTGTGCCGAGGTTGCATTGTGACGTTGTAGATGGTTAGGTTCTCATCATTTATTTGCACCGCATCAATCTTTGATTGCCAAGTGGATGTAATTTCTGTAATATATCTTTGGATGTGCAAAGTTATTCCCTTTATGTCGTACCTTTGCTTGATCGGTTTTGGTCCTGTGCATAATTGCTCGTCGTAATGGGCTCAAATTATCTAATTTGGCCTAAAGACATGAACGAACTTTAGTGGGCCCATTACGTTAATGGGCCTTTACTAGGCCGAAAGTTAATGGTCGGCCCTCTTACCTCCCGGGTCATTAACAGGCTGACATCGAAGCGGGCAACAGGTGGCCCCAATTTATTTCACGGGTCGTTAACAGGCCGTTACTAAGTTTGGGCTACATATGGCCCAACTATACTGTAGGCCTTTAGTAGGCCGAAAGAGACAGCGGGCTTATACTGGACCATGAAGAGCATGGGCCGCTAAGAGGCCGAAAGTCAGGTCGTATTGTAAATGGCCCAACTTTGTTGTGAGCCTTTAGCAGGCCGAAAGAGAAACCGGGCTGGTATTGGACCATGAAGGGTATGGGCCGTTAAAAGGCCAAAACTAAGGTCCGACTACAAATGGCCCAACTCATTTATGGTCCGTTAACAAGCCGAAAGGCACACAGGGCCGGGAATTGGCCCAACACTTAAATGGTTCGCTAAAAGGCCAAAACTCAGGTCCGACTACAAATGGCCCAACTGATTTATGGGCCGTCAACAGTCAAAGTGACACCGGCCGTAAATTGGCCCAACACTTAAATGGGCCGCTAAAAGGCCAAAACTCAGGTCCGACTACAAATGGCCCATCAGATTTATGGGCCGTCAACAGTCGAAGACACACCGGTCGGAAATTAGCCCAACATTTAAATGGGTCGCTAAAAGGCGAAAGATGTACATCCTAAAATTGGCCCATCCATTAAATGGGCCGTTAACGCCGAAATCTCATCGGGCGATATTGAGCCCAAATATATATCGGTCGTTAACGGGCTCGAATCGACGATGGGCTGCAATAGTGTCAAATCTTTAACGGGCCGTTGACGCCGAATTGGCACATCTCGTATGGGCCGTGGGCTTAAATGGACTGACACAAGTAGGCCTTATATGGGCCGCCTGCTAATTTTTACCGCCGCCTTTTTCACCGGAATGGGCCTTTGTTGGGCGTGCCGGTGTCGACCTATCATAGGCGCCTCCTGTCCAATGAGTGGATGACATCTGTCCCAACGGTGAGGCAACACGTGTTTCTTGCGGCCAATGATGATTTTACACGTGGAAAATCCCCATTGGTCTGGGCTGTTAACGGGTTATCGGATCCAAAACCGGGCCCGATAGCTTAACGGCGTTCCGTTACGGTGGATGCCAACGTGTCGGTCACCCTTGACGAAAGCACTTCTGTGACGCGCGATTTATTGTCATGGAAGTGGACACTTCTGTGATGATAATTTTGGTAATGTCATGGAACACTTCTACGACAGCACAGGTATGACTATCTTGATTCTGTCATAAAATCGTCATGGATGTACATGCATGACAAAAAATGCGACCTACTGTGACAAACATGTATCATCACGGAAGTGTATTTTTTTGTAGTGCCTGATCATGAGGAGGGGTTGAACTGCCCCGCATCCACGTGGACCCAGCGTGACCCGAAGCCCTCTACCTTCTTCGGTATCTTCATGTTGATGATGCTATTGGCCATTCTGTCGATGATATGGAATGAGGCGCGTCCCTTGCGATGGTTCGCCATGGATATCCACAGGTAGTATAAGGCCCTGAAGAGCACCACCGAAGGTATCACCCCCAGGAAGGCCTCACAGATATAGGCAAAGATTGAGAGGAGGTGGATGGAGTTGGGTTGAAGATGGAGCAAATGGATCTGGTAATGGTCAAGGATGGTGTAAAGGAAGTCGGAGAAGGGCGGCACCAGGCCGACGAAGATGGAGTGGAAGAGACGGGGACCGTCGTGGCCTCCAAGTCGCGGGGCGCGTGCTAGCTTGGACAGATCCGAGTTGTCTTCCACTCATTGTGGTCGCAGGCCACCATGGGGCGCACCTTGTCCAACCCCTCTTCATCGACTATGGTAGACCTCAGCAAGGCTGGCTCCAGCTGTTGTCGGCGGCGGGCTTCTTGTCTGCCTTGGGGGCCATGGCGGCGGGAGAAAGATTGGGGTTGGAGGAAGAGGAGGCAGAGAGCAGCGCAGAAGGGGGCGAGTCGTGCAAAGCGAGAGCAATGATGTTGCCTGCACCACGTGTCGGTCAGTTTTATGGCAGGGCCGGCACATACGAAGGCGTTATGGGGGAAGGGGGCGTCCCCATCCCATCGTGCTGGTGCGCGTCCCTGCCTGGGCCCGATAGTTCACTTAGGTCCCGTGACATTTCGTTCCTAATGGGTAGGTACGTGTGTGTCGCGGGCCAGGGGCTACTATCGGCCTAATGGGAACAAAGGTACCATGGGCCCGGTGCCTATGAACCAGGAAGTGACACCTGGAGAAGGCTATAAGAGGCAGCCCAGCCGTGGGCACCGTGAAGCAAGACACCTCATGAGAACCCCCACCACGAGGAGGGACTCTACAGAAGAAAGCATCAAGCGGCAAAGCGGCCTCATGAGACCCCCCTCGCGAGGCGACCCCTCAAGGCATGACACGTCTCCGTCGTATCTACTTTTCCTAATGCTTTTTCTCTTGTTTTGGACTCTAATTTGCATGATTTGAATGAAACTAACCTGAACTGACGCTGTTTTCAGCAGAACTACCATGGTGTTATTTTTGTGCAGAAATAAAAGTTCTCATAATTGGACAAAACTTGTTGGAGAATTATTTTGGAATATATAATAATTTCTGGAACCGAGACCTAATGGAGGGGGGGGCAGGCTACCCATAAGACACCCGGGTGTGCCACCCCCCTCTGGCGCGCCCTGGTGGGTAGTGGGGCCCTCGGGGCTCTGCTGACCCTAACCCCAACTCTAAATTCCTATTTTCAGTGAAAAAATAAGAGAGGAAGTTTCATCATGTTTTACAATACAAAGCCGTCGCCACCTCCCGTTCTTCATCGGGAGGCCAGATCTGGAGCCCGTTCGGGGCTGTGGAGAGGGGGATCTTCGATCTTCGTCATCACTAACCATCCTCCATCACCAATTCCACGATGCTCCCTACCAGGAGTGAGTAATTCCTTCGTAGGCTCGCTAGTCGGTGAGGAGTTGGATGAGTTTCATCATGTAATCGAGTTAGTTTTGTTAGGGCTTGATCCCTAGTATCCACTATGTTCTGAGATTGATGTTGCTATGACTTTGCTCTGCTTAATGCTTGTCACTAGGGCCCGAGTGCCACGATTTAATTATGACCTGAACCATTTATGTTTTCACCATTATATCTATGTTCTAGATCCGATCTCGCAAGTCATATGCACCTATTATGTGTTATGATCCATAAACCCCAAAGTGACAATAATTGGGATACTTTCTGGTGATGACCGTAGTTTGAGGAGTTTATGTATTCACTGTGTATTAATGCTCTGTTCCGGTTCTCTATTAAGAGGAGACCTTAATATCCCTTAGTTTCCTTATGGACCCCTGCTACCTCTTGAGCTTGAGTTGGTTTTTCCCTTGAAGAGGGAAGGGTGATGCAGCAAAGTAGCGTAAGTGTTTCCCTCAGTTTTGAGAACCAAGGTATCAATCCAGTAGGAGACAACGCAACAAGCCACCGAATACCTGCACAAACAAACACCAACTTGCAACCAACGCGACAAAAGGGTTGTCAATCCCTTCACGGTTATTCGCAAAGTGAGATCTGATAGTGATAGATAAATGGTAAAGTAATATTTTTGGTATTTTTGGTTTATGGGACAGAAAGGAAAATATTGCAAAGAAAGTAAATAGGAAACTTGAATTGTAGACCGGAAACTTATATGATGGAAAATAGACCCGGGGGCCATAGGTTTTGATACGTCCATTTTGCATCATGCTTTTATTACAATATTTATTGCATTATGGGATGTTATTACACATTATATCACATTACTTACGTCTATTCTCTCTTATTTTACAAGGTTTACATGAAGAGGGAGAATGCCGGCAGCTGGAATTCTAGACTGGAAAAGGAGCAAATATTAGAGACCTTTTCTGTACAACTCGAAAATTCCTAAAACTTCATGGAGATCATTTTTGGAATATATAAAAATATTGGGCGAAGAAAGAACCAGAGGGGGGCACCAGCTAGCCACAAGGGTGGAGGGCACGCCTTACCCCCCTGGGCGCGCCCCCGACCTTGTGGGCCCCCTGGCAGGCCTCCGGTGCCCATTTTCTGCTATATGGTGTCTTTTACCCTGGAAAAAAATCATAGATAAGCTTTCGGGACGAAGCGCCGCCGTCTTGAGGCGCAATGTAACGCCCTCGATGCGGCTATATCTCCCACGTGTCGAAGCACGACTTAGAGGCATAACCGCATTGAAAGCAATGTCGCAAGTGAGATAATCTTCACACAACCCATGTAATACATAAGGGAAAGAGATACATAATTGGCTTACAGTCGCCACTTCACACAGTACATAAGTAAACATCCATCATCTAGATTACACTCAAGGTCCGACTACGGAACCAAAATAAAAGAAGACTACCTCAAATGCTACATAGATCCCCGATCGTCCCAACTGGGCTCCACTACTGATCATCCGGAAAAGACACATAGAAACGACCACGTTCCTCGTCGAACTCCCACTTGAGCTCGGTTGTGTCATCTGCACTGGCATCGTCGGCACCTGCAACTGTTTTGGTAGAATCTGTGAGTCACGGGGACTCAGCAATCTCACACCCGCGAGATCAAGACTATTTAAGCTTATAGGAAGGACAGAGTTGTGAGGTGGATCTGCGACAGCGACTAGCATATATGGTGGCTACATTCGCAAAAGAGAGGCGAGAAGAGAAGCAAGGCACGGTCGTGAAGCTAGTAGCGATCAAGAAGTGATCCTGAAACTACTTACGTCAAACATAACTCCAACACCGTGTTCACTTCCGGACTCCGCCGAGAAGAGACCATCACGGTTACACACGCGTTGATGTATTTTAATTAAGGTCAACTTCGGTTTTCTACAACCGACATTAACAAATTCCCATCTGCCTCATAACCATGCACGGCTTTGAAGATAAATACCCTGCAGGGGTGTCCCAACTTAGCCCATTATAAGCTCTCATGGTCAACGAAGGATATTCCTTCTACCGGGAAGACCCGATCAGTCTCGTAATCCCGGACTACAAGACATTTCGGCAGCAATAAAACAAGACCAGCAAAACCGCCCGATGCGCCGACAAATCCCGATAGGAGCTGCACATATCTCGTTCTCAGGGCACACCGGATAGGTCAGCCTATGAGTAAAACCAGCCCTCGAGTTGCCCCGTGGTGGCCCCGCAGTCTGCCCGGTTCGGGCCAGCACTCGAAGGAGCACTGGTCCGGGGGGGGGTAAATAAAGATGACCCTCGGGCTCGCGAAAACCCGGGGGAAAAAGGCTTAGGTGGCAAATGGTAAAGCCAATGTTGCGCCTTGCTGGAGGAGTCTTATTCAAAGCGAACTGTCAAGGGGGTCCCATAAATCACCCAACCGTGTAAGGAACGCGAAATCAAGGAACATAACACCGGTATGATGGAAACTAGGGTGGCAAGAGTGGAACAAAACACCGTGCATAAGGCCGAGTCTTCCACCCTTTACCAAGTATATAGATGCATTAATTAAACAATAGATATTGTGATATCCCAAAAGTAAACATGTTCCGCAAGGAACAACATCTCCATGTTCCAACAAGGAACAAACTTCAACTTCACTCGCAACTAGCAACGCTTATAAGAGGGGCTGAGCAAAGCGGTAACATAGCCAATCAACGGTTTGCTAGGAAAGGATGGTTAGGGGCTTGACATGGCAATATGGGAGGCATGATAAGCAAGTGATAGTCATCATAGCATAGGCATAGCAAAAGAGCGAGCATCTAGCAAGCAAAGATAGAAGTGATTTCGAGGGTATGGTCATCTTGCTCGCAAAGTTCTCGAGTTGTCGAAAGCTTGATCCTCGTAAGCGTTCTCAACAGGTTCCTCGTTCACGTACTCGTCTCCGGCTCTACCCAAAGCAAGAACACAAACAATGGAACCACAATAAATCACGGTGCAATGCACAAGCAACATGATGGAATACATGGCATGATATGCGAGATGTGATATGCAATGTGTATGCGTGCTCCGGAAGGAAAATGATGAACCAGACATCAACTTGGCAAATCAAGTATGCCGCTGGAAAGGTGAGATGATTTCGGTTGAAATCGATATAAAGATCACCGGAATCGGATGCACGGTTTGCAAATGACAAGCAAAACAAGAATGGCACAAATCTGCCATTAACAGCATGATACCACTTAGCAAGCAACAAGAAGTTAAGCTACTGCATCCAAACGTACCAACAAAGCATATGGCAGTGATCTAATCAAGATACTTGACAAAAGTTGAACACTGATCTACGGCTAAATCACACCATAACAGGTCCAAACAAGCATGGAAAAAGTGCAAAATATATCAGCTTCACAGACTTGGAGAAAATACTGAACATGGCAGAATCAGCATCAGGAAGCAATGTTCAGAGCAAGCAAACAGAATGCTACAGAAACTTATAATAGCAAAACAAGGCATGGAATGAATCTACTCAAAGCATAGAACAAAAGTCCCTTAATGCAATGAGCCAAAAGGGATCATAAAATATGATGGCACCCACGTAAACATAGCAAGTTTCGTTAACAGATTCAGCAAACAGGGCATGACATTGACAGAATTATGAAGGCATCTTCGCGAGCTCGATGCACTCACTACAGAGCATTTCATGATAAACTAAGCATACATCCATCAAGAAGACATGGCATAGAAGCTACACATGGCAAGAACAACATCATAGCATACACGGATCAACTACAACAACCTTGGCAAAATTGAATAACATGTAAACAATCTGCCAGGAAACATTTTATAGCAAAAGAAGAGCTCGATTGACTCAAGCTATGGCACTCCATAATTGCAAACAAGGGCATGAATGGATAGAGCATAACTATATGTTCAAAACATCCTTACTGAAGTATCTCAAAATAAGTATGGATCTCTCTATAGCATCAAGTTAACATGGCATAAAAATATCAGCAAAACAGGGGCTGAAATCAGCAACATCATGAAGCCTAGTTTGCATGCTTGTGCTAGTCACCACAGAGATCACAAAAATACATGACATACACCCCTGTAAAGATGGAATGGCATATTACAAAACACATGTAGGACTCAAGTTCATAGGATGCTCACATCAATCATGGCAAAAATGACAAAAGTGCAAGTTCTGATAAGAATCTGAAACTAACATCACGTAACCCTCTTCTAACAGCATTTCGGGCATCAAGATGAGCTCAAATGAAAATGATGCAATGAGATGAAATGATGTACTCATCGGGGAGAACAATTCGGTATGCTATACGCCCAAAATGGAGCCACGGGTGCATAGTTATGGCATGATGGAAATGCAACGAAATTAACACAGAAAAATGACAAAATCGGGGGGAGAAGGAAAGTCAACCGAGATCGGATCCGGGCGCGGACTTCATCACACAAAATATTCAAATCATGGACAAAGAATGTTCCATCTTCATCACACAAAATATTCAAATCATGCACAACCCCAATGACAAGCCAATCAATTGTTTCATACTTTTGACGTTCTCAAACATTTTCAACTTTCACGCAATACATGAGCGTGAGCCATGGACATAGCACTATAGGTGGAATAGATGGTGGTTGTGAAGAAGACACAAAAGAAGGAGATAGTCTCACATCAACTAGGCATATCAACGGGCTATGGAGATGCCCATTAATAGAAATCAATGTGAGTGAGTAGGGATTGCCATGCAACAGATGTACTAGAGCTATAAGTTTATGAAAGCTCAAAAAGAAAACTAAGTGGGTGTGCATCCAACTTGCTTGCTCATGAAGACCTAGAGCATTTGAGGAAGCCCATCGTTGGAATATACAAGCCAAGTTCTATAATGAAAGATTCCCACTAGTATATAAAAGTGATAACATAGGAGACTCTCTATCATGAAGATCATGGTGCTAATTTGAAGCACAAGTGTGGCAAAAAATGATAGTAACATTGTCCCCTCTCTCTTTTTCTCTCATTTTTTATTTTTTATTTTTTTATTTTTTTCTTTTCTCCTTTTTTGGGCATTCTCTTTTTTTATCTGGCCTTTCTCTTTTTTTTCTCACATGGGACAATGCTCTAATAATGAAAATCATCACACTTCTATTTACTTACAACTCAAGAATTACAATTCGATACTTGAAAAAAATATGACTCTATGTGAATGCCTTTGGTGGTGTACCGGGATGTGCAATGAATCAAGAGCGACATGTATAAAAAATGATGAGTGGTGGCTTTGCCACAAATACGATGTCAACTACATGATCATGCAAAGCAATATGACAATGATGATGTATGTCATAATCAATGGAACAGTGGAAAGTTGCATGACAATATATCTCGGAATGGCTATGGAAATGCCATAATAGGTAGGTATGGTGGCTGTTTTGAGGAAGGATATGTGGTGGGTTTATGGTACCGACGAAAGTTGCACGGTACTAGAGAGGCTAGCAATGGCGGAAAGGTGAGAGTGCGTATAATCCATGGACTCAACATTAGTCATAAAGAACTCACATACTTAGTGCAAAAATCTATTAGTCATCGAAACAAAGTACTACGCGCATGCTCCTAGGGGGATAGATTGGTAGAAAAAGACGATCGCTCGTCCCCAACCGCCACTCATAAGGAAGACAATCAAAAAAACATCTCATGCTCCAACTTCGTTACATAAACGGTTCATCATATGTGCATGCTACAGGACTCACAAACCTTAACACAAGTATTTCTCAAATTCAGAACTACTTACTAGCATGACTATAATATCACCATCTTCATATCTCAAAACAATCATAAGGAATCAAACTTCTCATAGTATTCAATGTACTTTATATGAAAGTTTTTATTACATCCCTCTTGGATGCCTATCATATTAGGACTAATTTTATAACCAAAGCAAATTACCATGTTGTTCTTACTCTAAAAAAAATATAAGTGAAGTACGAGAGTTCATCAATTTCTATAGAATAAAACCACCGCCTTGCTCTAAAGAGATATAAGTGAAGCACTAGAGCAAAACTGCCTATCTCAAAAGATATAAGTGAAGCACATAGAGTATTCTAATAAATCACGATTCATGCGTGTCTCTCCCATAAGGTGTGTATAGCAAGGATGATTGTGGCAAACTAAAAAGCAAAGACTCAAATCATACAAGACGCTCCAAGCAAAACACATATCATGTGGTGAATAAAAATATAGCCTCAAGTAAAGTTACCGATAGACGAAGACGAAAGAGGGGATGCCTTCCCGAAGCATCCCCAAGCTTAGGCTTTTTGACATCCTTGAATATTACCTTCGGGTGACATGGGCATCCCCAAGCTTAGAGCATCTCCAGACGTTGCCCCCCCCCCCAGGGGGCTCAAAAAATCGCTGCCTGGGGGCGACCCGATAATAAAATCGGCCTGGGGCTGAATGGCTTCCCAGCCGCCGGCCCCAGGGTCGCCCCAGAAGGCTTTTTTAAAAGACATTCGGCTTTTTTAAACGGGCATAAACTTCGGCGACTTAAAAAGGTTTTACATAGGAAATTTAAAGTTTACTAAAAACAAAGCCCTAGACTACAGGAAGAACGCGCTCAGCGCGGCGAAGTCGCCGCCATCGCTGTTGTCCTCGTCGTCCTTCTCCTCCGTGATGCGGCCACCCCTGCTGGACCCCTGCCTGGGGTCGCCTTGGTGGACCGGTGGCGGTGCGTCGTCATTGCTATCTTCGTCTAGAACGACGATGCCTCCCTCGTCGCAGCCATGGCGCCGAGCGGCCAACTGCTCTAGGGCGCGACCCTGATGCTCTAGCTCCGACCGCTACCAGTCTTCACGCGCCCATTTCAGTGCCGCCTCGTCGGAGAGCCCCGGCTCCATCTTCACGGCGGCAAGCCCCGGCTCCGTCTTCGGCTTGACGAAGCGGGGAGGAGCCGAGGAGGAGGCGCGCCTGCGGGTGTGCCGGCTGAGCGGCATCTCCGCGGGCTCGGCCTTGGCGCTAAACAGCGCCGGTGACACGGAGGAGGAGGAGCGGGAGGAGGAGGAAGAAGATGTGACGCCCCCGATTCAATCGTACACTAATCATGCACGCAAATGTGTACGATCAAGATCAGGGACTCACGGGAAGATATCACAACACAACTCTACAAATAAAATAAGTCATACAAGCATCATAATACAAGCCGGGCCTCGAGGGCTCGAATACAAGTGCTCGATCATAGACGAGTCAGCGGAAGCAACAATATCCAGTCTTGACATAAGTTAAACAAGTTTGCCTTAAGAAGGCTAGCACAAACCGGGATACAGATCGAAGAGGAGCAGGCCTCCTGCTCGATCCTCCTAAACTACTCCCCGGTCGCCGTCGGGCCGGGCTGCACGTAGTAGTAGGCACCTCCAGTGTAGTAGTCGTCATCGACGGTGGCGTCTGGCTCCTGGGCTCCCTCGTCTGGTTGCAGCAATCGTGTAGAGATAGGGGGAAAAGGGGGAACAAGGCAACCGTGAGTACTCATCCAAAGTACTCGCAAGCAAGGAGCTACACTACATATGCATGGATATATGTGTAAAGGGCCATATCGGTGGACTGTACTGCAGAAAGCCAGAATAAGAGGGGGATAGCTAGTCTTAACGAAGACTATGCTTCTGGTCTCCGATCTTGCAACAGGTAGAAGAGGACGATCTGAAGTCCTCCAAGTAACATCACATAGCAATAATCCTACCCGGCGATCCCTCCTCATATCCCCGAGAGAGCGACCACCGGTTGTATCCGCACTTGGAAGGGTGTGTTTTATCAAGTATCCGGTTCTAGTTGTCATAAGCTCAAGGTACAACTCCAAGTCGCCCCCATCAAGATCACGGCTATTCGAATAGATTAACTTCCCCGTAGGGGTGCACCAACTTACCCAAAGACGCTTGATCCCATTTGGCGGACACACTTTCTGGGTCATGCCCGGCGGAAGATCAACACGCCGCAGCCCCACCTAGGCACAACAGAGGCCAAGACGCCGGTCTAAACCTAAGCCGCCAGGGTCCGGGCCCATCGCCTCGAAAGCACACCAAGACGCTATGCGTGGCGGCCGGAAGCGCATCAGCCTAGCAGGTGCTCCAGTCCAATCCGGCGCGCCTGTCACGACGTCTCAAGTGCTTCGGCCGATACCACGACGCCGGGATACCCATAACTACTCCCGCGTAGATGGTTAGTGCGTATAAGCTCGTAGCCAACTCAGATCAAATACCAAGATCTCGTTAAGCGTGTTAAGTATCCGCGAACGCCGAACAGGTCCAGGCCCACCTCTCTCCTAGGCGGTCTCAACCTGCCGTGTTGCTCCGCCACAAAGATCCATCCAGAGGGCCGTCGGGACAAGGTCCTTTCAGCCCCCAATCCGTGAATCACTCGCGGGTGCTCCACAAGCCGACCCGACTTTAGTCACCACATGTATCATGTATAAGTATAAGTATATACCCGTGACCACCTCCCGAGTGATCACGGCCCGATAGTATAGCAATAGACGGACAAGAATGTAGGGCCATAGATGAAAGTACTAGCATCCTATACTAAGCATATAGGATTGCAGAAGGTAACAAAGAGTAACAAGGACAAAGCTATGCATCGGGATAGGTATAATCGAAAGCAGTAACATGCTACACTACTCTAATGCAAGCAATATAGTGAAGAGTAGGCGATATCTGGTGATCAATTGGGGGGCTTGCCTGGTTTCTCTGGCAAGAGAGAGGGGTCTTCGACACCGTAGTCGACCACAGGGGGGGTACCGGCAGCGGCCTCGGGTTCTACCTAAAAAGTAACGGAGGGAAACATAATAAATAACAGAGCAATCAAAGCATAACATGACAATGCGGTGCTAGAGGTGATCTAACGCAGGGATAGGTGATACCGGTGAAGGGGGGAAACATCCGGGAAAATATCCCCGGTGTTTCGCGTTTTCGGGCAAAGGGGCCGGAGGGGGAAAGTTGCGAGTTCGATATGTTAGGGGTGTGTGGCGGACGAACGGACTGCGTATCCGGATTCGTCTCGTCGCTCTGAGCAACTTTCATCTTGAAAATATTTTAATCCGAGTTACGGATTAAAAGATATGATTTTCTAAAGATTTTATTAATTTCTGGAATTTAATTAATTAATTAATTCGAAAAATGGAATTATGACGTCAGCATGATGTCATGCTGACGTCAGCAGTCAACAGGGTTGACTAGGTCAACCCTGACATGTGGGTCCCGTTCGTCATACTCTGTTAGTTAATTAACAGTAGTTAATTAAGTTAATTAGTCGTTAGATTAATTAATCAGGATTAATTAAATTAATTATTTAATTAATTAATTTTATTCATTTTTATTTTTATTAATTATATTTATTTAATTTCCTTTCTCTTTTATCCAAAAACGTTCTGGGGGGTGGGGCCCCCATGTCATAGGCACCGGTGCCCGATCGTGATCGGGTCAACTGCTACCGGCCCTTTGGGGCCACTGTGCAAAGGACCCAAAGGGTGGGGCTAGGTCGGCCACGTCGGCACCACACCGGGCACTGGCCGGAGACGCGTCGGAGCTGCCTCCGGCGAGCCAAACGCGGCGGCGCGGCTCGGGAGGGGTGCGGGATTTGCGCCCTAGGGGGTCTGCGGGGCCGTGGTCGGGCGCGTTCGACGCGGCTCAAGGCCCAACCATGGAAGCGGCAGCTGTGACGGGCCGGAAACGGGCGTCGGCGTCGAGGTCCGCGTTCACGGAGTTGGGCGAGGACGGGTCGGCGACAGGGGAGGAATCGAGTCGAAGGGGTCGTTTATCGCTCGACGCCGCGGCCGAGTGGCGGGAGTAGGCGACGCTTAGGGAGGCCGGAGTTGGCCGGAGCAAGCGACGGGAGTGGCGGTGGCGCCGCGCCTGCTCGAAGTCAGCGAGGAAGAGAGGGTGGGGCCGGGCGGAACGGCCCGGCTGTCGGGAGGGGCCTCGCCGGGCGGAGGCACGAGGGGAGGGAGGGTCATGGGCGCGGCCGAGCCGGGCGATGAAGCGCGGCCGAGCCGGGCGATGGGGCGCGGTGGTGGCGCGCGGGAGCGGGGACGAGGGGAGCACGTGGGGATCGATGGGGGGAAGGAGGGAGCTCACGGTGGGGGACGCAGGGTCTCGGGAAAGCTGCTCGGGGGCGGTCGGGGTCGACCGGCGAGGAGTAGGGCGGAGGCGGCTGGCCGTCCGCGACGGATCCGGCGAGGTGGGGTGGAGGTCGTCAGGCGGCTCCGAGGCGGCGAAGGGAGCTCTGGCGCCTCTTGCCGGTTGGGGAGGAGGAAGGAGGAGGTGAGGTCGGGCGGGTCGCCCGCCGGGGGTGGGGGACGGGATCGGTGAGCCGATCCAGATCGGAGGAGGAGGAGGAGGGATCGGGGCGAATGGGTGCGGCTAGGGTTTCCACTGACGGGGAGGGGGATAAGGGAGTGAGGGCTGGGCCGGGCCAGGGGGGCTGGCCGGCTGGGCCAGGTGGGCTTGGCCCAGTTGGCCAGGGGGGTTTTCTCTTTCTCTCCCCCCTTTTGTTTTCTTTACCTTTTTTTTTCTTTACTGTTTTAACTTATTTAAAATATTTAGACCCTTTATAAAAATGTGTGCACCCCACCATAATTAACTTTGTAATTTTTGACAACCCCCGAACATTTTAGTTTTAATTTTTGAAAACTTTTATTGTTTGCCTTTGTTTTAAATTTGAATTTGAACCGGGTTCGAATCAACGTGAGTTTAATCACGATGAATCGAGGTGACGTGGCTTCATTAGCGAGGATTATCAGTAGCTTAATTACCCAAGGCGTCACAATTCTCCTCCACTACAAGAAATCTCGTCCCTACATTTAAGAGGGGGAATAAGGGGAAAATTCAGGTTACGATATTCTAACGAATCTTCTCAAGAAGTTAATCCCTTTCGTTGATGTCTTCAATCCTTTATTCCGATGCATCATGATAAACTTGTCATCATTTCTTGGGAACTCCATCGTACTTCACGAAAAGATAAGGGCAGCTCACTACGACATAATGCTTTTGAGGGAAACAATGGGGTTAACCCATGAATTAGTATAAGATTATCTCTCGAGTTGAACACATGAAATACCTCAAGAGTAAGGTACGAAGGTACCATAGTAGGCTCCAAGCGGATAGATAGTTGCTCAAGCTCCAACCAGAGTGAGAAAGGGGTTCAGAGTAGCGAGAGTAAGTATTGCGTCGATACCAGAATAGACCACTAGGGACAAAGGGCCCGTGGATTACATACGAGTCCACGCAGCGAGGAATAACTTTGGGAATAGGGGTGTACAGATGACAGTCGGGTTTCGATCCTGTGGAACTATGGGTTATGGGCCCACCATGTGGGTTTTTTATAGGAGCAAGGACATCTTTCACGGTCATGATAGCATGGCATGTCGAGAGTACCATGTCGGTTATGTCGGCATCAACGTTGGTACCAAGGGCGAGGGACGAAGAGAACCACTTTCCCGCTTTCGTTGAACGAGGCGGACCAATAGGCAAGGTTCTCGCCCATCGGTGGCTACCGGAATGTCATCAACAATAGTAACAGGTCTTACCTTGTAATTGCACACCGAGGAGTTAACATAAGCAGTAGAATATTGCTGCTTAGATCATATAGATCACATGAAAGGTTCAAACAACCAATGGAAATAAAAATATGTTATCATATTAAACAGAACAATGGAAAGGAAAATGTGTTTAAACACATATTTCAGGGATATATCCTTCCCAAGGACAAGCAGAGCATGATATCCGTGGCAGGATATAATGTAGAAAACTCTTTAGGTAAGGGGGGAGGAATCTCATGATATTACCCACACAACGGTGTTAGGATAAATGATAAATAAAATTTAGCATCGTGCTTCGAATGTTCCTGTTAAAAATCGGAGTACCATTGACATGCTTCGAGATAGCATTGACATGGTCTTCAGGTGAAGATCAGACTTTGGAAACACAAAGGATCCATCAGGAGTAACTTATAAAATAAGTCCTACAATTTCCTCCGTGAGGAATGGTTATCCTTGCAAAAGAAATAATAATGATAGGTCCTCCGGTAGGAAGTGCTAGGCATGACATCATGTTACCGGGTCATATAAAGACCAATGCTATGACTCTAGAAAATGTCCCAACCATCATATCCGGCGAAGATTCAGATCCGATTGGTGTCATGATACCTCGTGACTCGTGGATGTCCGAGAAGGAAAGCTGCGGCACATATCGCATTTAAATGACATTGTAAGATTCTCGGAAATGAACTATGGGAGCGGGTTCTGAAACAATAGTTCATCATTAAACCAAGGAGAGGATGAGGAGGTGACTGATGGACTCAGCGATAACTCATCGAGGTATGCAAAGATGGATCTCCACAATTATGTGGATAAGGAGATACCATTTGTCGATCAAATGATATAATGGGATATGCTCGAGGAAAACATACATAATTAAACATTGGTTGAACGGTGCACCCGAAATATGGGTTGGGTTGCACGGCCAATGTTAGAATTGGTGATTCAATTAGCGAAGGACTTAGAATGAACTATCGCCCATTCACTTCAAAGAAATAGGGTTGCTAGAAGGAAAGAATCCAAACAACACCGTTCACTTGTTGGAATTAACACGGGACCAAGAAAGAATGGTGATGGTGAGAAGTATTTCTATGTCAAGAATTCTCAAGAGGTGGAACAAATCTCGTAACATTCTTGACATAAAGGAGGTTAATACTCCAAGGTAACGAAGAACAATTGCTGGATAGCAAGGAACTCAAGGTATAACACCAAACATGAACAAGCTTGTGTTGGTGGGAAGGCAATAGAGTGGTCGATGATAATACAATTCATCGAGGGCAAGGATGGTATTTCTCATCATGAATTCAATTGATATCCCGGATGAGCTCGTAATGTTGATGATCACGACACCTTTGTCGCGAGAGTTCATGATGATGTAATCGATCGGCGACGACATCAAGTCAAAGTAATGATGAATTGAAAGGTTATTGGAACCAAGGGTACGACACAAACTCGAAACCAAGCTTGTTGTTCAAGGCGAAATGATATGACGATGAGGATCGACGTAAGGTTAGTTCATCGTCGAAAATTGTGCTCGAGAAGAAGGACCAGGTAGCACAGCTTAAAATCATCACGACAATGATATAGCCAAACAGGCTAGGAATGATGTGATCGGGTACAAACACGCATTTATAGAAGCTTACCGAAGAGTTGTTGAACCGTAGTGCGGACTCGGTTCAGTTATTGGTGTCTTTGAGTGTTTAATAACTCGTAGCCCGTGAAAATTTGGAATCGGTGGGAAGGTAGCACTTGATGAAGAACTCATAAGAAGTTATGCAGTTCCATGATAATCTCGAGATACCAGGGGGTAACACTCAACGACAGATCAAAGTAGAGGTTGGACTGGGGTAATGCTCTGCAGAAGACAAGTACTCTAACTTGTCTGAGAAATAGAATCAAGGGAGAACAACATGGTCGGAACCACGGTTGCGTAGGATCAATTCACAGATACCAGATGATATTTACCAAGAAATTAGTTATTATTACAAGAAGTTTCCATGATAGGATCTACATCGTGTCCATGGGAATGAACACAAAGTTCAAGGTCGACTCCCACTTCTTCAATGTATAACCTTCCATTCACTTCTCGCTTTGATAAAGGCATTAGTGTTGAAAGTTTTACCGGTGAAATACCGAGATGAGTATGACTCGTGAAATCTTCCAAGTTCACACATATAAAGGAAGGCATAGGTTCAACCCGTCAGGTATCATGGAAACATATACCACAAGCTTCAAGAGGAATGCCACCAGCTCGAAAGCGAGCATGGTTGACAAAAGGAAAGGATACAATTTACCAAAGGCATTATGTATCGGAGAAGGAACTCACAAAGTGATTAATTATGAGGGACATCGTCGGATAATAACCCAACAAAGTGGATATGGCGATCCACGATGGGGCTGATATGAGTATCGATACCCAATCAGAGGAAGAAAGATTGCAAATGCATCGGTTTATAGAACAGCTGAATAGTTCAACGCTTAATTAGTAAGTAATTATGATTTTCAAATCAAGGGATCAGGAGAAAATGCTCTGATCAAGAATGGATAAGCTGAATAGAATTAGGGGTACAATCAATGACAATTGGACTGGTCGAGAACCAATTCCAGTTAAAAGAATGGCAGCTCAGCCGGAAAGGTAATTTATAAGGATCAATGATGATTGCGCGTATTCGCAAACATATTGAGTCAATAGACCCAAAATGATAACGACAAGGAATGTCAATAAGACTACGAGACTTATGGGATTAACCATAATGCGAGCAAGCAAGAATTCCAAGAGCCAAAGGCTCCAGAGGATTTTCGGAAGATCGAATAGTATTTTGAAGACTTTTGTGAAACTCATGAACAACTGGGGATGAGCGGATACTCGACAAGTGCGAGGATTTATTTGAAGGGGTATTCATGTGGCAAAGAACTGCTAGGCAGTAGGCACAAGGTATTCTCGGAACAATAAAGAAAACTTCGGTATCTTGTAATAACAAGATCAATGGGGATGATCGTATGAATGGCAAGTGTAAGTAGTTTTCCATACGGATTTATCGGTGGTCGAATAGCAAAAGTGATGGGCACAAAGTCTCGAGAGAACATCGAGAGTATCTTCTAATCTTCCGATTAGTAGACGATCATCCGAAGTGAGGGCTCTCCGGAGAAAGTACTCGCGAGAACCTAAAGTTAGTTTTGTTTTTAGCAAAATCGTTTAACCCGAATAGAAGAGAGTTCGAATCCTGCAGTAAAGATCGAGGAGTAAAAGATCCTAGTACCACCCGATGGCGGCGTGGGCCCGTAAGGCACACAGCCAAGTTAGTAAAAGTTTTTGCAATGTCTATACTCGACTTCGCCAAGGAGTGTGGAAGGGGATTCCTACAGCAATGGGCTCGATACCAACTTGTGACGCCTCGATTCAATCGTACACTAATCATGCACGCAAATGTACGATCAAGATCGAGGACTCACGGAAGATATCACAACACAACTCTACAAATAAAATAAGTCATACAAGCATCATAATACAATCCAGGGCCTCGAGGGCTCGAATACAAGTGCTCGATCATAGACGAAGTCACGGAAGCAACAATATCTGAGTACGTACATAAGTTAAACAAGTTTGCCTTAAGAAGGCTAGCACAAACCGGGATACAGATCGAAGAGGAGCAGGCCTCCCGCCTCGATCCTCCTAAACTACTCCTGGTAGTCGCCGGGCTGCACGTAGTAGTAGGCACCTCCGATTAGTAGTAGTCGCCATCGACGGTGGCGTCTGGCTCCTGGGCTCCCTCGTCTGGTTGCAGCAATCGTGTAGAGATAGGGGGTAAAGGGGGAACAAGGCAACCATGAGTACTCATCCAAAGTTCTCGCAAGCTAGGATCTACACTACATATGCATGGATTTATGTGTAAAGGGCCATATCGGTGGACTGCATCGCAGAAAGCCGTAATAAGAGGGGATATCTAGTCTTAACGAAGACTACGCTCGGGTCTCCGGTCTTGCAACAGTAGAAGAGGACGATCTGAAGTCCTCCAAGTAACATCACATAGCAATAATCCTACCCGCGATCCCTCCTCATATCCACGAGAGAGCGACCACCGGTTGTATCTCGCACTTGGAAGGGTGTGTTTTATCAAGTATACGGTTCTAGTTGTCATAAGCTCAAGGTACAACTCCAAGTCGTCCTGCTATCAAGATCACGGCTATTCGAATAGATTAACTTCACTGCAGGGTGCACCAACTTACCCAACACGCTTGATCCCATTTGGCGGACACACTTTCCTCGGGTCATGCCCGGCCGCTGAAGATCAACACGTCGCAGCCCCGCCTAGGCACAACAGAGAGGCCAAGACGCCGGGTCTAAACCTAAGCGCCGCAGGGTCCGGGCCCATCGCCCGAAAGCACACCTCATCGTTATGCGGGCGGCCGAAGCAGACCTAGCCTAGCAGGCGTTCCAATCCAATCCGGCCAGCGCCGCCTCCGCCGACGTCTCAAGTGCTTCGGCCGATACCACGACGCCGGATACCCATAACTACTCCCGCCGTAGATGGTTAGTGCGTATAAGCTCAGAGCCAACTCAGATCAAATACCAAGATCTCGTTAAGCGTGTTAAGTATCCGCTGAACGCCGAACAGGGCCAGGCCCACCTCTCTCCTAGGCGGTCTCAACCTGCCTGCCGCCCGCCACAAAGATCCATCCAGAGGCCGTCGGGACAAGGTCCTTTCAGCCCCCAATCCGTGAATCACTCGCTGGTGCTCCACAAGCCGACCCGACTTTAGTCACCACATGTATCATGTATAAGTATAAGATATACCCGTGATCACCTCCCGAGTGATCACGGCCCGATAGTATAGCACACCGCACGGACAAGAATGTAGGGCCACAGATGAAAGTACTAGCATCCTATACTAAGCATATAGGATTGCAGAAGGTAACAACAAGAGTAACAAGGACATGCTATGCATCGTGATAGGTATAACTGAAAGCAAGAACATGCTACACTACTCTAATGCAAGCAATATAGAGAAGAGTAGGCGATATCCGGTGATCAAAGGGAGGGCTTGCCTGGTTGCTCGGGCAAGAGAGAGGGTCACGACACCGTAGTCGACCACAGGGGGGTACCTGCAGCCTCGGGTCTACCTAAAAAGTAACGAGGGGGAACATAATAAATAACAGAGCAATCAAAGCATAACATGACAATGCGGGGCTAGAGGTGATCTAACGCAGGATAGGTGATACCGGTGAAGGGGAAACATCCGGAAAATATCCCGGTGTTTCGCGTTTTGAGCAGAGGGGCCGGAGGGGAAAGTTGCGAAGTTCGATAGGTTAGGTGTGTGGCGGATGAACGGACTGCGTATCCGGATTCGTCTCGTCAGCTCGAGCAACTTTCATGTTGAAAATATTTTAACCGAAGTTACGGATTAAAAGATATGATTTTCTAAAGATTTTATTAATTTCGGAATTTAATTAATTAATTAATTCAAAAATGGAATTATGACGTCAAGATGATGTCATGTCGACGTCAAGATCAACAGGTTGACTAGGTCAACCCCGACATGTGGGTCCCATTCGTCATTCACTGTTAGTTAATTAACAGTAGTTAATTAAGTTAATTAGTCATTAGATTAATTAATCAGGATTAATTAAATTAATTATTTACTTAATTAATTAATTAATTAATTTTATTCATTTTTATTTTTATTTATTATATTTTTTTAATTTCCTTTCTCTTTTATCCAAAAACGTTTCGGGGGGGCCCCCATGTCATAGGCACTGGTGCCCACGCCAGCTGGACTGGTCAATCGGGTTACCGCCTTTGGGCCACCAGCGGGACCCAAAGGGTGGGGCTAGGTCGGCCACGTCGGGCGCCACGCCGCATCGCCGGAGACGCCGGAGTTGCCTCCCATGAGCCAAACGCGGGCGCTGCTCGGGAGGGTGCGGATTTGCGCCTAGGGGTTCTGGGGTATGGTCGCGCTGCTCGACGCGGCTCAAGGCCGCTGGCCCAACCATGGAAGCGGCAGTGGCTGTGGCCGGAACGGCGTCGGCCGAGGTCCGCGTTCGCGGGTGTTGGGCGAGGACGGGGTCGGCGACAGGGGGAGGAATCGGAGTCGAGGGGGGGGGGTCGTTTATCGCTCGGTCGACGCCGCGTCGAGTGGCGGGAGTAGGCGACGCGAGGGAGGCCGGAGTTGGCCGGAGCAGCGACGGGGAGCGGCGGGGGCGCGCGGGCCCGTTCGAAGTCATGGCGAGGAAGAGAGGGGGGCCGGGCGGAACGGCCCGGCCTGGTCGGGAGGGGCCTCGCCAGCGGGCGGAGGCACGAGGGGAGGGAGGGTCATGGGCGTGGCCGAGAGCCGGGCGACGGGGCGCGGTGGTGGCGCCGGGAGGGGGGACGAGGGAGCACGTGGGGATCGATGGGGGAAAGGAGGGAGCTCACGGTGGGGACGCAGGTCTCGGGAAAGTCGCTGGGCGGTCGGGTCGACCGGCGAGGAGGAGGGCGGGAGGCGGCCGTCCGGCGACGGATCCGGCGAGGTGGGGTGGAGGTCGCCGGGGCGGCTCGAGGCGAAGGGAGCTCAGGCGCCCAAGGCTGCCGGCCGGGAGGAGGGAAGGAGGTGAGGTCGGGCGGCGGGTCGCCGGCGTCGGGGGGGGGGGGGGGACGGGATCGGGCGGAGCCGATCCAGATCGGCGCGGGGAGGGAGGAGGAGGGGATCGGGGGGGCGAATGGGTGCGGCTAGGGTTTCCACCGACGGGGAGGGGGATAAGGGAGTGAGGGGTGGGCCGGGCCAGGGGGGCTGGCCGGCTGGGCCAGGTGGGCTTGGCCCAGTTGGCCAGGGGTTTTTTTTCTCTTTCTCTCCCCCTTTTGTTTTCTTTACCTTTTTAATTTTTTACTATACTGTATTAACTTATTTAAAACATTTAGACCCTTTATAAAAATGTGTGCACCCCACCATAATTAACTTTGTAATTTTTGACAACCCCTAACATTTTAGTTTTAATTTTTGAAAACTTTTATTGTTTGCCTTTGTTTTAAATTTGAATTTGAACCGGGTTCGAATCAACGTGAGTTTAATCACAGTAACCGAGGTGACGTGGCTTCATTAGCAGGGATTACTGTAGCTTAATTACCCGGGCGTCACAGAAGAAGACGTCGTCCTCCTCGGCATCCATTGGTCGCCGCTCCGGGGCGGGGCAGCAGGGTCCCTCAAGGGCGGCTCGTTGCTGCCCTCGAGGTACCCGAGAACGGCGTGAAGCAAGCGGCTGGGGGTGCCCCACCACAGGCGGCGCCCCTCGCTGTTCTTGGTGCCCCGCACCACCGGCACCCCGTTGGTGGAGGCCAGCCGCTGCGCCTACCGGTGCTGGAAGTACGCCGCCCACGCCTCGTGGTTGTCGGCAGCGTACTACGCGAGGGTTGATAACCCACAAGTGTAGGGGATCGCAACAGCTTTCGAGGGTAGAGTATTCAACCCAAATTTATTGATTCGACACAAGGGGAGCCAAAGAATATTTTCAAGCATTAGCAACTGAGTTGTCAATTCAGCCACACCTGGATAACTTAATATCTACAGCAAGGTATTTAGTAGCAAAGTAATATGATAGTAGTGGTAACGGTAACAAAAGAGTAACAAAAGCAAAAGTAATATTTTTGGTATTTTGTAGTGATTGTAACTATAGCGACGGGAAAGTAAATAAGCGAAAACCAGTATATGGAAAGCTCGTAGGCATTGGATCGGTGATGGATTTATGCCGGATGCGGCTCATCATGTAACAGTCATAACATAGGGCGACACAGAACTAGCTCCAATTCATCAATGTAATGTAGGCATGTATTCAGAATATAGTCATACGTGCTTATGGAAAAGAACTTGCATGACATCTTTTGTCCTACCCTCCCATGGCAGCGGGGTCCTAATGGAAACTAAGGGATATTAAGGCCTCCTTTTAATAGAGAACCGAACAAAGCATTAGCACATAGTGAATACATGAACTCCTCAAACTATGGTCATCACCAGGAGTGGTCCCGATTATTGACACTTCGGGGTTGCCGGATCATAACACATAGTAGGTGACTATAGACTTGCAAGATAGGATCAAGAACACAAATATATTCATGAAAACATAATAGGTTCAGATTTGAAATCATGTAACTCGGGCCCTAGTGACAAGCATTAAGCATAGCAAAGTCATAGCAACATCAATCTTAGAACATAGTGGATACTAGGGATCAAACCCTAACAAAACTAACTCGATTACATGATAGATCTCATCCAACCCATCACCGTCCAGCAAGCCTACGATGGAATTACTCACGCACGGCGGTGAGCATCATGAAATTGGTGATGGAGGATGGTTGATGATGACGACGGCGACGAATTCCCCACTCCGGAGCCCTGAAGGGACTCCAGATCAGCCCTCCCGAGAGGTTTTAGGGCTTGGCGGTGGCTCCGTATCGTAAAACGCGATGATTTCTTCTCCTTGATTTTTTTCTCCCCGAAAGCAAATATATAGAGTTGGAGTTGGCGTCAGAGGAGCCTCAGGGGGCCCCCGAGGGAGGGGGCGCGCCCTAGGGGGTGGGCCCCCTGGCCTTCATCTTTTGCAATGATTTTTTATTATTTCCGGAGAAATGTTCCGTGAAGTTTCAGGTCATTCCGAGAAGTTTTGTTTCTGCTTATAAATAACACTATGGCAATTCTGCTGAAAACAGCGTCAGTCCGCGGTTAGTTCCATTCAAATCATGCAAATTAGAGTCCAAAACAAGGGCAAAAGTGTTTGGAAAAGTAGATACGACTGTGACGTATCAACTCCCCCAAGCTTAAACCTTTGCTTGTCCTCAAGCAATTCAGTTGATAAACTGAAAGTGATAAATAAAAACTTTTACACACTCTGTTTGCTCTTGTTGTTGTAAATATGTAAAGCCAGCATTCAAGTTTTCAGCAAATATCATGACTAACCACATTTGCAATAACTCTCAGGTTTCATGTTTACTCATATCAATAGCATAATTAACTAGCGAGTCATAATAATAAATCTCGGATGACAACACTTTCTCAAAACAATCATAATATGATATAAAAAGATGGTATCTCGCTAGCCCTTTCTGAGACCGCAAAACATAAATGCAGAGCACCTTTAAAGATCAAGGACTGACTAGACATTGTAATTCATGGTAAAAGAGATCCAATCATAGTCATACCCAATATAAATTAACAAAGAATGAATGCAAATGACAGCTGTGCTCTCCAAATTAGTGCTTTTTAATAAGAGAGTGATGACTCAACATAAAAGTAAATAGATAGGCCCTTCGCAGAGGGAAGCATGGATTTGTAGAGGTGCCGAGCTCGGTTTTGAAATAGAGATAAATAATATTTTGAGCGGCATACTTTCATTGTCAACATAACAACTAAGAGATGGCGATATCTTCCATGCTACACACATTATAGGCGGTTCCCAAATGAATGGTAAAGTTTATACTCTCCCTCCACCAACAAGCATCAATCCATGACTTGCTCGAAACAACGAGTGTCTCCAACTAGCAACAGTCCCGGGGGGAGTTTTATTTGCAATTAATTTTGATTTAGTTTGCATAAAGCATGGGACTGGGCATCCCGGAGACCAGCCATTTTCTCGTGAATGAGGAGCGGAGTCCACTCCTCGTGAGAATAACCCGCCTAACATTGAAGATAAGGGCAGCCCTAGTTGATACATGAGATATTCGAGTATACAAAACAGAATTTTATTTGAAGGTTTAGAGTTTGGCACATACAAATTTACTTGGAACGGCAGGTAGATACCGTAAATAGGAAGGTATAGTGGACTCATATGGAATAACTTTTGGGGTTTAAGGGATTGGATGCACAAGCAGTATTCCCGCTTAGTACAAGTGAAGGCTAGCAAAAGACTATGAAGCAACCAACTAGAGAGCGACAACAGCCATGAACATGCATTAAAATTAATAAACATTGGATGCAAGCATGAGTAGGATATAATCCACCATGAACATAAATATCATGAAGGCTATGTTGATTGGTTTCAACTACATGCGTGAACATGTGCCAATTCAAGTCACTTAAATCATTCAAAGGAGGATACCACCTCACTATACCACATCACAACCATTTTAATAGCATGTTGGCATGCAAGGTAAACCATTATAACTCATAGCTAATCAAGCATGGCACAAGCAACTATGATCTCTAAATGTCATTGCAAACATGTTTATTCATAACAAGCTGAATCAAGAACGATGAACTCATCATATTTACAAAAACAAGAGAGGTCGAGTTCATACCAGCTTTTCCCATCTCAGTCAGTCCATCATATATCATCATAATTGCCTTTCACTTGCACGACCGAACGACGTGAATAATAATAAGAGTGTACGTGCATTGGACTAAGCTGGAATCTACGAGCATTCAATAAACAGGAGAAGACAAGGCAATATGGGCTCTTGGTTAAATCAACAACAATGCATATAAGAGCCACTCCAACAATTTAATCATGGTCTTCTCCTATCGACCCCCGAAGAAAAGAAAAGAAATAAAAACTATTTAGACGGGAAAGCTCCCAGCAAGCAAAAGAAGACCGGGAAATATTTCTGGGTTTTCTTTTAATTATTGCTACTACAGCAAGAAAAGTAAACTAACTAAAAACTACTACTAATTTTTTTGGTTTTTCTTAAAGTTTATCAAACACACAAGAAGAAAGCGGGAAAAAGAAAATAAACTAGCATAGATATTACAGTGAAAGAGTATGAGCACCAACATCTAGCAATGAGTGTGTGCAAACATAAATGTAATGTCGGTGAGAAATACGTACTCCCCCAAGCTTAGGCTTTTGGCCTAAGTTGGTTCATTGCCAGGGATGGCCTGGCGGATACCCGTAGGTGTAGCTAGGGTCGCATCGTGATGCAGCGTTTATCGCCTCCCGAGCTGCGGCATGGCGGCGAGC
This sequence comes from Aegilops bicornis, assembly GCA_021605145.1. Classification (NCBI taxonomy): domain Eukaryota; kingdom Viridiplantae; phylum Streptophyta; class Magnoliopsida; order Poales; family Poaceae; genus Aegilops; species Aegilops bicornis. Next base: position 434,651,200 of record CM038670.1, on the reverse strand, counting down.
TGCCTCCGCCTCCTCTCGTACTGCCCCGCCTCCTCTCTGGTAATAGTATATCTTCCTTTTGCACGGTGATCAAAGAAGGCAGGAGCAGGAGAGTAATACGGACAACACGCCGTTTGTCAAAGATTAGTCGACACAGGAGAGGTGATTCATTCCTCTCGACAAACCGTGAGAGACCATAGAATTAAAATCTAAATAAGTAGGAGGCAACTCCATATCATCCTCACAAACGTCCACCTCAAGAAAATTAGCTAAGCGGATTGCATAAATTCCTCCAAAGAAATCTCCATTATATCTATTATGATGCAACCTACGTGCTACAATGGCTCCCATATGATAAGATTGGTCTCCTAACAAAGCACTCCTAAGAATACTGAGGTCAGGGACACACATATGACATGCTTCATCCTTACCAGTTATGGATCTACCTATGAAGAGAGCAAAATAATGTATAGCAGGAAAGTGAATGCTCCCTATGGTAGCTTGTGCTATATCTCTAGATTCCCCTACAGTTATACCAGCAAGAAAGTCTCTAAATTCAGATTTACGGGGATCACTAGCACTACCCCATTGTGGAAGTTTGCAAGCAAAAGTAAAATCCTCTAAGTCCATGGTATAAGATTTTTCATAAAGATCAAACATGACAGTTGGAGAATTACGTGAAGATGAAAATTCAAACCTCCTCACAAATGAACTAGTGAGTTCATGGTACTGTGGGCATTTGTCTGCCTCAAAGCTAACAAGATCGGCGTTACACAAATATGTGTTAAATTCCTCTTTGATTCCCGCTCGATCCATAAAATTTTCCGATGGCCATTCACAGGGTCGCACTGGAGCGTCCCTTGGGGGAACCTCATCACCATCACGCATTGCAAGCCTGGGTCCTTGCTTCCTAGAAGAACCACCTTGGAACATTTTCCTAAGCATATTGCTTCGTCTGAAAAATTTCTGAAATTTTTAGGAACTTCAAACAAAAGTGAGCCAAGATCAACAAAATTGATAGCAACTACTCCTACAAGTGCCTAGAGACTATATCAAGCATTAGAACTACTTGGAACCATATAAATTTGACATGCAAGCTCAAGAACATGGTCACCTATGCAGCACAAATTTGCAATGAATAAAGCACTAGAGAAAAAACTAATTGGACCAATGGAGGAGTCACATACCAATGAACAATCTCCCCAAGAAATTTTGTGAGAGGTGCTTTGAGCAAGGAGATCTAAAATCCCAGCAAAGTGTGCTAGAACTCGTGCTTCAGCTAGATATTCGTGTTTGTGGGAGGAAGAAGAAGAGGATGGGTGCAGGAATAAGTGGAGGAGGGCCACCGTGGGCCCACGAGGCAAGGGGCGCGCCCTCCACCCTCGTGGCCGTGTGGCAGCTCCCCCGCAGTTGTTTTCAAGACCATAAATCCTCAAATATTCCGTAAAAAATCATATTAAATTGGCATGGCATTTGGAGGACTTTTATTTTTGGGGTATTTTTATATTGCATGTATAAATCATAAAATGCATGTAAAAATACTATTTTTTACTTTATTTCAACTAAATAACAGAAAGTATAAAGAGGGTACATAAGGTTGTGCCTTCTAGTTTCATCCATCTCATGCTCATCAAAAGGAATCCACTAACAAGGTTGATCAAGTCTTGTTAACAAACTCATTCCGATTAACATGGAACCGGAGAAATTTCGAATAACACAATGTTACCTCAACGGGGATATGCATATCCCCAATAATAAGTATATCATATTTCTTTTTGACAGTAGGAAGAGGAAATTCAAAACCTCCAAATATAATCGATGGAATTTTTCCAATAGAATTGATACTATGAACTTGAGGTAGTTTCCTCGGAAAGTGTACCATATGCTCATTACCATTAACATGAAAAGTGACATTGCCTTTGTTGCAATCAATAACAGCACCTGAAGTATTCAAAAAGGGTCTTCCAAGAATAATAGACATACTATCATCCTCAGGAATATCAAGTATAACAAAGTCCGTTAAAATAGTAACGTTTGCAACCGCAACAGGCACATACTCACAAATACCGACAGGTATAGCAGTTGATTTATCAGCCATTTGCAAAGATATTTCAGTAGGTGTCAACTTATTCAAGTCAAGTCTACGATATAAAGAGAGAGGCATAACACTAGCACCGGCTCCAAGATCACATAAAGCAGTTTTAACATAGTTTCTTTTAATGGAGCATGGTATAGTAGGTACTCCTGGATCTCCAAGTTTCTTTGGTATTCCACCCTTAAAAGTATAATTAGCAAGCATGGTGGAAATTTCAGCTTCCTATCTTTCTTTTATTAGTAACAATATCTTTCATATATTTAGCATAAGGATTTATTTTGAGCATATTAGTCAATCGCATACATAAAAGATAGGTCTAATCATTTCAAAGAAGCGCTCAAAATCCTCATCATCCTTTTTCTTGGATGGTTTGGGAGGAAAAGGCATGGGTTTCTGAACCCATGGTTCTCTTTCTTTGCCATGTTTTCTAGCAACAAAGTCTCTCTTATCAAAATGTTGATTCTTTGATTGTGGGTTATCAAGATCAACAGCAGGTTCAACTTCTACATCATTATCATTACTAGGTTGAGCATCATCATGAACATCATCATTAACATTTTCACTAGGTTCATGTTCATTACCAAATTGTGTTTCAAAGATCGTACATAGAGATATCATTTGGATTCTCATGTGGTTCAGCAATAGGTTCACAAGAAGTTTGCAAAGTCCTATCATTTTTCTTTTTCTTCCTTTTAGAAGAACTAGGTACATCAATATTATTTCTCTGAGAATCTTGCTCAATTCTCTTAGGGTGGCCTTCAGGATACAAAGGCTCCTGAGTCATTCTACCAGTTCTAGTAGCCACTCTAACAAAGATAATCATTTTTCTTACTATTCATTTCATTGAGCAAATCATTTTGAGCTTTAAGTACTTGTTCTACTTGAGTGGCAACCATAGAAGCATGCTTGTTAACAAGTTTAAGTTCACCTCTAATATTAGCCATATAGTCACACAAGTGTTTAATCATATCAGAATTGTATTTCAATTGTCTACCAAAATAAGCATTGAAGTTTTCTTGTTTAACAATAAAATTATCAAACTCATCAAAGCATTGTCTAGCAGACTTATAGTGAGGAATATCACCTTGATCAAATCTATAGAGAGAATTTACCTTTACTACCTGTGTCGGGTTATCAAGACCATGAGGTTCTTCAATAGGTAGTGAATTAAGATCATAAGTTTCTTCAACAGGCGGTAAATTAAGACCATCTATTTCTTCAATAGGAGGTAAATTCTTAACATCTTCAACTTTAATACCTTTTTCTTTCATAGATTTCTTTGCCTCTTGCATATCTTCAGGAGTGAGAAATAGACCACCTCTCTTCTTCGGAGTTGGTTTAGGAATAGGCTCAGTAGTTGGAGCTGGAGCTGGCTCTGGAGGTGCCCAATTATTTTCATTTGTCAACATATTATTCAATAGAATTTCAGCTTCATCCGGTGTTCTTTCCCTGAAAACAGAACAAGCACAACTATCCAGGTAATCTCTGGAAGCATCGGTTAGTCCATTATAAAAGATATCAAGTATTTCATTTTTCTTAAGAGGATGATCAGGCAAAGCATTAAGTAACTTGAGAAGCCTCCCCCAAGCTTGTGGGAGACTCTCTTCTTCAATTTGCACAAAATTGTATATTTCCCTTAAAGCAGCTTGTTTCTTATGAGCAGGGAAAAATTTAGCAGAGAAGTAATAAATCATATCCTGGGGACTACGCACACAACCAGGATCAAGAGAATTAAACCATATCTTGGAATCACCCTTTAATGAGAACGAAAATATTTTAAGGATATAAAAGTAGCGAGATCTCTCATCATTAGTGAACAGGGTGGCTATATCATTTAATTTAGTAAGATGTGCCACAACAGTTTCAGATTCATAGCCATGAAAAGGATCAGATTCAACCAAAGTAATTATATCAGGATCAACAGAGAATTCATAATCCTTATCGGCAACACAAATAGGTGAAGTAGCAAAAGCAGGGTCAGGCCTCATTCTATCCCTAAGAGATTGCTTATTTCCTTCAGCTAATAACCTCTTGAGTTCATATCTAACATGTACTATGATTTGAATTCAACATAAAATGGATACATATATTTGAATTTGAGATCATATGTACATGTAGTTTGTATTTATATAGGAATTTACTTCTCCTATATTCATGGCATGTGTTGTGAAGATAATATTTAGATGGTTGTATAAATAACCCGAGTACAATCCCATTCAAACAGGGAAAATGTACTCAAATTTAGTCCATATGCTAGACAACACACATTGTTTTTTTATTGTTGAGGGAAGTGCAAATTGTTTTGGTATTGTACACCTTATGCTTGTTGTCCCGATTCTTTTAGTTTTTTTTTGTTGTATTTGAATGCATTTTTTGTAATATAGTAAAACAAGACATGTCTCTCTCTAGTGATGAGGTGTGAATTGTCTTTTTTTTTGGTACACGTTAAGCTTGTTCTCCCAAAATTTCAAGCCGCGGCTTGTTATGCCGAAATTCCAAGCTAGCATCTCTGTCTATCGTGCTGCGAAACTCCCACTCTTCAACCCGCACCTTGTTACCCCGAAATATTTAAGATATATCTTTGTCTCGTTGTGCTCTGAAAACTCCCTCCATCTCAACCCGCGCCTTGCTATCCCAAAATTACAATGCACACGAAAACTCCCACCTCCTGCGAAATCCCAACACGCGAGATGCCTGTGATACCCCTGAACCGAAAGAACCGCCTAGCTCAAACAGTGGGGGTACTTTCGTAACTTACCCCACATTTCAGACAAGCGCGTCCCTAAGTCATGGTTCCCCACTCCCTTCCCGTCCGCCCACCCATTCGTACACCGAGGCCGCGAAATCCTGCGAAGCCCCACACCCTCCTCCGTCCGCCACCCAGCTGGAGCCTCTTCCCCGACGACATCGTCCACAGCAACACCTCGACGTCCCTCATCCACCGTACTGATGAGGATTCGTCGTTGATCTCGTCGTCCCGCCGGTTCAGCCACCCCGTCTTTCACCTCCAAGGAGCTGCCCCGACGTTCCCCTCGTCTTTCGCGCCACCTCCATTCCCACACCGCCGTCTTCACCTGCACCACCGGAAGAGCATCATCATCACCGTTTCCTCGGATGAAGCTGAGGCCTAATCGGCGCCACCAAAGAGGTTGTACACTAATCGCCGCATTTTCTTCTTCATTCGATCTCACGGTGCTGCATGCGCTCGGTCCCGAGCCGACATGGCGCGACTCCATCCAGGCGGCGTCGCTGGTCACTTCCTCCACGACGTCTCTCCCTCGGCGGCGACGTCCACATCAGTAGGAGATGCTGCTGCTTTAGCTCTCGCTCGCGCTGCTGCTCTGCTCTTGCCCTCGGTCGCCTGCCTGGTCTGCTCTTGCTATTGCTCTTGCTCTTGCTCGTGTTGCTGCTCTCGCTCTTGCTCTTGCTTGCGATGCTGTTCCGATTTGGCTACACTTCAGTCGCCTGAATCGACTTTTGGGTCAGTCGATTTTCAGGGGGTGGGGGGCTCGCCGGAGTTAAGGAAGAACCAGCCGCAACAGGGAGGGGGCTCGCCGGAGAGGTACCCCACTATCTATCTTAGGGTTCAAGGTGGGGGCGGTGGTCACCGACGATGGTGGGGCGGTGGCGTGGGGATCGCCAGAGAAAAAGCTCGGCATGAGGGGGGGGGCTAGAGGGATGGCCAGGGCGGTGGGGAGTGGTTTCGGGGCGGGCGGGGGCGACGGTTTGGCCGATGGTGGCTGGCGGCTCAGGGGGGGTGGATGTTGAAGATGAACTTTTACACGACCAGCTGCCCCGGCTCTCGCACGCGCTGATGCTACTGCTTTTCTGCTACTAGTGCGTTCAGTTTCGACAGCAAAATTCAGTTTCGATAGCAAAATTCAGTTTCGACAGTTAAGTTCAGTTTTGACAGTTAAATTCAGTTTCGACGGCTAAGTTCAGAGATGAGCGGCTGATGTAATTTCATCTAGCACTTTGTGGTTATGTATTTTACGTCATCTATTGGAGATTCTATTAGAATTCCACTCAGGTTAATGTTGTCTCTCTTGTCCTGCTTCAGCCTCGGCATCGTACAACTCACCGGAGCTGCCCCAACGATTTAAACCCTCCATCACAAATGAGCAAAGACTCGGCTCCATCTCTAGACACCTAAGATCTTCTTCCCCTCCTCCGACAGCCAAGTCAGCGAAGCATCCTCACCGACCAACCCAATCATGCTGAGATCGACATGGCTTCGCCAAAGAGGTTGTACACTTGTTGCATCTCTTTTTACTCTACATGTTATATATATTGTCCACTGAGCACACATAGTAACGTGAAATACGATTATTTTATCTTACTATATGACAAGTAGTGAGGTACTAGGCAACTTAGCTATCCGTGATGGACTCTCTTGAACACCATCATTATTTATCTCAGCGTGTTTGAGCTGTGCATTTTTCGATGGGCCTGGGAGTTGAGCTAGTAGGGCAGTGGCATGGGTCCAAAATAGTAGAAGTAGCACACATTTTTTTGAGTGTAGGCTTTTCCTTGCTCAAGCCTGCCTGCTAGAATCGCCAGTGCTTGAAAGGAAAAGTGAAGGAAAAACATAGGAATTGGAAAGTTTCCTATGGTACTACTATTCATGCATTTGGTTCAAAGTAATGGAGCAAAGGAAAACTGTAGGATTTGTTCCTTTAGTGTCTCCTTGGAAGAAAAACTGTAGGAATTTTAATTTCCACTTGTCCTCCTTTTCAAATTCATATTCATGAAGCACAAGACTAAGAGATAGTAGCATAATAGCATTATAACCGTACATTTTCTTGTGGTTTGACTTAATCTCACCATGCTTCTTTGCATCATGTGATCTTCCAATTCTTGTGAACCAAACACCCAGATTGGCAGAAATCCTGTGTTTTTACATTCTCTATTTTTCACGTGCAGTCCTATCCTATTCCTGTCTATTTCCTATCCCTGCATTGTTAGAATCCTTAAATTTAAACAAGCACTTACACAATTACTTCTGTTACAGATATGTGTCAAAGTAAACCTTGTGTGGTTTGTCCTGCTCCTGCTGCGTTGTGTTCTACCCCAGCTCAGTTGCTCCAACAACGGAAGGGTTCACCACAGCAATGATCCGCTCTCCAGACTGTCTTTTGCCGCCTCAGATCTTCTTCCCCGCCGCCGGTAGCCACGACAACTGCATTACCATCATCAACTGAGCAAATGAACTTGAGGACTACACGGGTCCGCAAGAGAGGTCGCACTATTCCGTGTCTGCTTACGTTATGCATCGCTTAATATGATGACATGCTACTTTATCGTCGTGTTCACCTATTAGACTCCGAGCCAGGTCCAAACTAATGCTGAAACTTGGTTTTTTAAATTGTTGTGGGGTACATATTGGGGCAACAATCAGTACTATATGTCTACTATCTGGTTAATCTCGGGTGTCTACTATGTGTTTCATGTTGGGTGCAAACAAACATTAAAGGATCCATTATCTGTATTTTTTAACTAAAGCTATTATCTGCCTGCTATCATTGGTTTTGGTTCTATCCATAGTTTGCTACCATCAATCTGGATATGTGCATGCACTCCTTACATAATCTCACTATGTTTTATTCATATGCTTGTCAGTTATTGTACACAATAGAACTGAATATGTAGAGCAAAAGAGACGAGCCTTGCATGGCAATAAAATTTCATGCAAACGTCGCTCCATGGTGGGCGCAAAGGCAGACCCCCTCCACCCATTTTGGATTGTAATCAAAAGGAAGATAACTGTTCTGAGGGGGATTCAGAAGGAGAAGGCCACTCCTATTTACCCCCTGAGGTCTTCGCTCTAACTTAGCATGCTGATGTTGGTAATATCATGCATATGGTGCTTTTCATTGCTTACTTTATACATCAAATATGTCATCTGCTTAGTTTAGACATGCTTTGTGTGAATGCCATCTGTTTAGTTTCTTTATCGTATATGTGAATCATGCAATGCCATCTTGTTTAGCCAGGCATCATATATGTGAATTTTGCAATGCCACCCTAGTTAGCCACCATCTTATATGTGAATTATATCATGCCATCATTTTTTATTATGTGTTAAATTTGTCAATAATTTTAGTACATTTAATTACTCTTCCTGTGCATCAGCCATTCGACACGGTCATGGAAAAATCTGGAGTGGAAACAAGGTCTTAAGAGCAGACAATGCTGTCTGACGAAGCGCATGTCTTGCTCGTTATGGATAGCTCCTCAGAGGAGGATTCAGAGACAGATGACCAGTCCTATTCCCCGAGGTGCATGCTCTATCTTGGCAGGGTTATGTTGCTCATATTGTGCGTATGGTATCTTGCATTGCTTTGTCATTTGCTTAGTTTAGACATGCTTTGTGTGAATACCACCTGTTTAGTGTCTAATTACCATATATGTGAATTATGCAATGCCATCTTGTTGCAAGACATCATATATGTGAATTATGCAATGCTATCTTGTTGCAAGGTATTATATATGTGAATTATGCAATGCCATGCTGTTTAGCCAAGCGTCATATATGTGAATTATATCATGACGTCATTTATTTGTATTTCTCGTTGCATTTGTCGACAATGTTTGTATATTCAACTGCTCTTCCTGTGCATCAGCCATTTGAATTGGTGATGGAGAAATTTGGAGTGAAAACAAGGTCTTTAGAGCAGACAATGCTACCTGCTGAAGCAGATATCTTGCTGGTTACTGAGTAGCTCTTCAGAGGAGGATTCAGAGGCGTATGACCAGTCCTATTATCCCCCGAGGTGTATGCTCAAACTTGGCAGGTTATATTACTCATATCATGCATATGTTGTATTGCAATGCTTAGTTTTTACATCATATACACAATATTGAATGCCATCTCCTTAGTTGACACATCATATATGCGATTTCCTCCGCTCACTTGCTTAGTATATAAATCATATATTTGAATTATATCATGCCATGATGTTTACATAGAAAGCATGTATCTGAATTATGGCATGCCAACCCATTTTCTAAAGACATAATATAGTTATATCATCTCATCCTGTTTACATAGTCATCATATTTTGAATTATGTCATTCTATCCGTGAATTATATCATGCCATCATGTTTCCATCAACGACATGTTTGTGACTTATGGAATGCCAACCACTTTAATAGACACATTGTATAGTTATATCATGTCATCCTATTTACATAGTCATCATATTTTGAAGTATGTCAGTCATGTTTAGTTAGCCATCATGCATGTGAAATTGTGTCATGCTATCCTGTTTAATTAGCCATCATATATGTGAAATTATGTCCTGCTATTCTGATTGGTTAGACAACATAAATGTGAATTATTTCATGCCCTGTTTTCTTCCCTACTATCCATTGCACCTGTCTATCTTACAATGTCTGTATATTCAATTACTTTTCTTGTTTATCAGCCTTTTCAATTGGAGGGGGTGATGGCATTATCTATGGGAGTAAAAACACGGTCTTCAAAAAATATCGTGCTACCTATCGATGCAGATAGAACCACGGCTGTACTTGCCTAAGAACCAGCCCCACCACACATAACCCGGACTCACGCAGATTGTACCCCTACCCAGTTGGACAGAGAACCAGCTACACCCCTTCTAACCCCAACCCCAGCAGATAGTAACCCAGTTCCAGTTGACACAACACCGTCTCCACCACAGAGAACCCAAACACGAGCAGTTAGTAAGGCAACTGCAGTGCCCAAAGCACGAGAACCACCACTCCGAACCCCAAGTCAACGCTTAAAGCAGAAGAAGAATTGCTCTTAGGTCAGGTTCCGTAGCCATGGTTCATACTACTTTGCCCTTGTATCACTGTATTTACTCGTACCAACTAATTTCAAATTTGAAGGATGCAATTGAAACTCCAATGGCGCAACAGGTATGTTTTAAACATGTTTCTTTAACGTGTTTGCTGTTGTAACTTGCTCTATGTTGATTTCAGTTTCAATTGAATAAACAGTTATGTTCTCATGCCATGCACATTACAAGTGTTGTTATTGCTGTGTAGTTTCCCACACTTATTCTCTGTCTATGCTGCTTTGTCTTAAATAGATATGATTCTAACTGTCTCTATCTTTAGTTGGCAACATAAACTAGAATGATATAGACCATACAGTGACCATACTACATAGATATATATTTGTTTCATGCTGTTATCATGTATCCTAGATCCGAGTACACATAGAGATCACATGGTTCAAATCCAACAAGAGACGATACATAGGGTAACCGGTTCTTCTCCGTGAGGAGGTGAGGGAGTTCCGGACTATGGGGTGTCCGGATAGCCGAACTATCATCATCGGCCGGACTCCAAGACTATGAAGATACAAGATTGAAGACTTCGTCCCGTGTCCGGATGGGACTTTCCTTGGCGTGGAAGGCAAGCTTGGCGATACGGATATGTAGATCTCCTACCATTGTAACCGACTGTGTAACCCTAACCCTATCCGTGTCTATATAAACCGGAGGGTTTTAGTCCAGAGGACTAACAACAATCATACCATAGGCTAGCTTCTAGGGTTTAGCCTCTTTGATCTCGTGGTAGATCCACTCTTGTAACACACATCATCAATATTAATCAAGGTGACGTAGGGTTTTACCTCCATCAAGAGGGCCCGAACTCCGGGTAAAACATCGTGTCCCTTGTCTCCTGTTACCATCCGCCTAGACGCATAGTTCGGGACCCCTACCCGAGATCCGCCGGTTTTGACAACCGACATTGCTGCTTTCATTGAGAGTTCTTCCGTGTCGCCGCCATCGTAGGATGCCTCATCTCGCCTTTTAAGGACGATACTATCGCCAAAGGAGCCTTGGCCGCTGGCCGACTCTTCGCCAGGTGGTTTTCTTATGACCGCCATCCGCCATCGCCGACGATGACCTCTCGAGTCATCGAAACCAATCTCCGTGTTAGTTCGAACTTGTCAGCAGTTAGATCCGATCGAGCTCTCCTCCATAAACGAGCTCTTGGATCGCATCGCCGCATACGAGTCGCCACAGACTACGACCGGATCGGGCCTAAACCGATCTCGAGAGAGATCAACTCTCCCTACTACCCATCATGTTGCTGTGATAGAGCAGCAATGCGGCGATTCTTCTTGTATCTTAAGGACTAGTTACGTCCGGATTCCCGATCCCTCCATTCCGGATTCCCGCAGAGGGACGGATGTCGATCAAGCCCTGAACTTAAAGTCAGGCGGCGGGTTGGACTCATTGGATAACACTCAAAAATCCAAACTTCCAAGTTCGGAAACTTCTCGGCCTTGAGTCCTAAATTGGACGGGGTTCCGGATCTAGTTCCACCCGCCCACCCAAACATTAGCGATCTCTCTCGAATTCGGCAAGAGCCCGCTGAAAACAAGACATCATTATCGGGCCGATTCCTTCCGTTATGAACAGGATAAAGGACTGCCGAGAGGAGGACGCAATCCCAATTTTCTGCAATAATTGCACGGACAAGGGAATCCTAAACGCCATAAGTCGTCGCGAAATAACACGCTTTACTGACTTGGTGTGCGATGGAGAGCGCCTGGAAAACCGAAAGTAAATTTTGGGATAATCCGGCCCCGAATACATCCCTAGTCCGAAACAAAAGGGTGCATCATTATCAAGCACCCGGGTTGAATACCAAAACCAAAACCCCTAAAGGGTACGGAACCGTCTTTGGAGGGTTGGCTCAACGGACCCGCAAAATCCACAAGATGGAGGGCGCCACTCCAACACACAGCCTTCGAGCGTGTTGGATACTACGGCAGTGGCCAAAAGTGGCGAGGCTTTTAGCCCCGGCAACCAACTCAAAGAAGATCAAGACGGTATTAATAGCCTTCGAGACTTTCGCATCAAATAACATGCGGAAACGAACAATCCGCAGCCTCGCCAAGTCTACCAAGTAGCAACAACAAATCCATGGAGCGACACGGCTATCACCTTCAACGCCAATGACGAACCTAAATTCCGAACAGCTAGAGCACCAACCGCATTGGTCCTCGGCCCGATAGTGGACGGTTTCGTCTTACTAAGGTACTCATGGATGGCGGCAGCGGATTAAACCTCATCTATGAGGAAACCCTTCAAAAATGGAAATTGACAGAGCCGCATTGAGCGCAGCTGACAACCTTCTAGGGATAATCCCTAGTCGAGAAGTACGCTGCCGAAAAATCACACTAGATGTAGTGTTCGCTCACCGGACAATTACAGTCCGAGGAGGTCACGCTCCAAGTGGCCCCATTCGGCAGCGGATATCACGCTTTGTTAGGGCGAGAGGCATTCACAATCTTCCAAGCTATACCCCACTACGGGTATATGAAGCTCAAAATGCCCGGACCCAACGGGATAATCACTCTCATGAAAGTGATCGAGATACAAAGACTAGCTGAAAATAAGACAAGACCGGCCCTAGAGGCATTGTCCAAGCCCTAGCGGCAGAGGAACTAACTACGCTGCGCTCCACGGTGGATAGGGACGATGTGATCCTCGATAAGAGGTCCAAGTCCACCTCTTCTAAACCAGCAGATTTAAATAGTCAAATTTCAGGTCCATCCAACGGACCCCACAAAGACGGCCTCCATTGGGGCACAATTAAGTCCTGATGTCGGTCAAGACTACGAGAATTCCTTCGAAAATTGGGACATTTTGCTGGCACCCTTCGTGACATGCCAGAATCCCACGCAGTCGGGCAGAGCACACTAAATATCCTAAAAGGATTCAAGCCACCAAACAAACTCTTCGGCGATTTTCCGAACCCAAAAGACAGGCAATGGGAGAGGAGCTAGCCAAACTCTTAGAAGCCGGATTCATCGTAGATATAAAACATCCGGACCGGCTAGCCAATCTAGTAATGGTACCAAAAAGGACAAATCTCGCGCCTCAAGGCCGATTTTAAAGACCTTAACAAGGCCTGTCCAAAGGACCCTTTCCCCCTCCCTCGCATCGACCAAATCATCGATGCTACCGCAGGGCACGATTCATTGTGCTTCCTCGACGCATACTCCGGATACCATCAAATCAAGATGGCAGAGAAAGATCAGGCCGCAACAGCATTCATTACTCCATATGGGCCATTCTGCTTCAACACAATGCCCTTCGGACTCAAAAACGCCGGCGCAACATATCAGCGCATGATTCAAACATGTCTGGCTACCCAGATAGGCAAAACAGTAGAGGCATACGAGACGATGTGGTCGCCAAGACCAAACACGTCGGAACTCTAGTAGAAGACTTGAGGGTGACATTCGACAACCTCCGAGCATATGACATTAAGCTCAATCCGGAAAAATGCGTCTTCGGCGTACCAACCGGAAAGCTCTTGGGCTTCATCGTATCCCGTAGAGGAATTGAAGCAAATCTGGCCAAAATCCGAGCTCTGTCACAATTGGATATTCCAAAAGACCTCAAGCAGATACAAAAACAAATCCGGTTCTGGCCGCGCCCAACCTAGGCGAACCTATGTTATTATATATCACGGCAACACATCAAAGTCAGCGCGGTACTCGTCGTTGAACGAGAAACAGAAGGGCACAGATTCCCTCTTCAAAAACCAGTTTACTACGTATCCACTGTTCTAACTCCATGCAAATCCTGGTACCCACATTATCAAAAGATAGCGTATGCGGTGTTCATGGCATCCCGGAAGCCGCGACACTACTTTCAAGAGTGTTCAATAACGGTGGCCTCCGAAGTACCTCTCAACGATATTATAAACAATCGCGACGCAACGGGCAGGATTGCAAAATGGGCTATCGAGCTCTTACCATTTGATATAACCTACAAACCATGGAGAGCTATAAAGTCGCAGGTTCTGGCTGACTTCGTCGCCGAATGGACCGAAGCCGAACTCCCTAAAGAGTACGACGTGCATCTAACCGGATCATGCATTTCGACGGATCCAAAATGTTGGTGGCTTTGGGGTCAAGGCGTCCCGACGCCCCCAACGGGAGACACAATCCAATACGTACTTCAAATAATGTACATGGACTCCAACAACGCAGTCGAATACGAGGCCCTCCTACATGGCCTCCGGATGGCAATCTCCATGGGCATTCAACGCCTAGAGGTGCGCGGGGATTCAAACCTCGCAATATCCCAAGTATATGGATACTTTGACGCCAAAGATCCAAAAATGGCAGCTTACATACGCCGCCCTAAAATGTCAGCTCGATTCAAGGACTCGAATTCCACCATGTAGCCCGGATAATAACCAGCAGCAGACGTGTTAGCACGCATCGGCGCTAAACGAGACGCCGCCCCTCCAAACATCTTCCTGAACGGCTCTTTAAGCCATCCAGATATGGGAAGAGGAGTCCGAAATAACAATCCGAGCCACCGCATCACCTAACTCAGACCATTCTGACACAACGGCAGCTCAGCCAATGAAATAACACCTTCAGCTCACGAAATAATGGCAGTAATTGCCCCGTGGATAGAACCATTCCTAGCCTACTTAATGCGGAAGGAACTTCCCGAAGACCAAAATGAGGCCCGCTGCATAGTTCGGCGATCTAAAGCCTACAAGGTCCTTCAAAGGTGTATCTCCGAAGAGGAAGAGCGAAATCTCCTGGCTGAAATTCACGCCGGACTCGGCGGGCACCACGCTGCAGCCCGGGCCCTTGTAGGCAAGGCCTTCCGTACAGGATTTTTATTGGCCGACAGCCCGGGCAGATGCTCAGGACTTAGTCCAACGATGCGTCGGTTGCCAGCTCTTTGCTAATCAGAGCCACATGCCACCCACCACCCTCAAAACTATACCCTTTACCTGGCCGTTCGCGGTCTGGAGGCTTGACATGGTTGGACCCCTTAAAGGGGGAACCCACAAGCACAAATACTTATTGGTCATGGTGGACAAATTCACCAAATGGATTGAGGCCAAGCCGGTTAAAACGGCAGAATCCGGACCGGTGATAGACTTCATATCCGGGTAGTACACCATTTTGGCGCCCCCACAAAGATCATCACCGATAACGGCACGAACTTCACGGCCGACGAGGTTAAACTCGTGCAAAAACATGGGCATCAAGCTCGATTACGCTTCAGTCTATCACCCCCAAACTAACGGTCAAGTCGAGCGAGCAAATGGTCTAATCATGAGCGGCATCAAACCCGCATTAGTGCGGTCCCTCAAGGAATCTAACACGACCGGTAGAGGAGCTTGACTCTGTACTCTGGGGGCTGCGGACCACGCCAAACCGAACTACCGGATTCACACCATTTTTCATGGTATACGGCGCAGAGGCAGTTCTGCCCTGCGATATAATTCATGAATCACCTCGTGTGCGCATGTACAAAGAAAGAGAAGCCGAGTTGGATCGGCAGGACAGTTTGGACGCCTTAGAGGAGGAGCGGGACGTGGCAAAGGCTCGTTCCGCATTTTATCAGCAGCAGCTCGAAGATATCAAAGCGTAGAAGTACGGGCCAAAACTTACAATGTTGGCGAACTTTTTCTACGCACGGACAAGAAAAAGGACAAACTCAAGCCCAAGTGGGAAGGTCCCTTCATAATCGACCAAGTCCCGACCGGAGCATACCGCCCACGTAACGCATCCGACAACCGACTCGAGCCGAACCCATGGAACGCAGCCCGCCTCCTCAAGATTCTACGCTTAACGCCGGACTCGGGTTCGTCTCACTCCCCGCCCACATTTTTATATTTTTACTATCTCTTGTCCCCTCCTTCTTCCCACCTTTTTCAATACCTTTTATAGGCTGATTTGCGCTTTGTTCGCACACACTTGATGTGCTCGCACTCATTATACCCGGGGCTTCTTTAATGAAGCTTATTAACGGGCTTCATGCCCAATACATGTGTCATACTTCCGCATGTACCTTTTATTCACCATTGTATGCATCGATATGACTTAAGTTTTGGCCAAGCTGGGTTGCTCGCTCATGTGCTTACCCCTCGCTCCCGATTGTTCGCTAGGAGGTAAGGGAGCACCTCTGCGATTGCTACTTCGGTCACCGGATGTGTACCTCAGACCGGTGAAGCCGAAAGCTAGCATTCTTAAGAGAATATTCGGTCGGTGACTTGAAAGATGATTTATTACTTACTTATTTATCTTCCCCGGATGCTTTTTTCTCGCTATTTTCGCAGTCCCAAGATCGCACTTTAGGGCATGCCACCCAGGAAAGGAACCCTTAACGGAACTATTCTCCCCGAAGATGTTTCTTACTAACCATGTAATATAACATAACTAGTTGGGCACTTGTCCGATAAAGCAATTATGACCCCGACGCCTTGTCTCCATGCATGCCCCGGTTCTTTTATAACTGTAAGGGTATTCGGACACCTTGACTGTTGGGTCCCGAGGTTGAAGCGAAACGGTCCGCAAAGACAAACGATCTACAATTCGCTAGAAGGCATTTTACATGTCATTTCAAATTACATCGTCAAACCGACTGATTGTACTCCTCCTCAATCCCATCTAACAGCTGTCTAATTTACAGTCCTGTTGGGAATATTTCATGCGCCAGTCCTACTTGGCCGTACATCAAGCTCACAGGATCTCCTTCCCATCAGCCCCGCAGTCCGACCTCGGCCATGTGGTTTGGGTCACCTTCGTAACGCTGTCTTCACCATGGCCCAGCCTCCTCGGCGCCCTCACGGCAGCCGATATCTTCCACACACGGAGGCGTCGCGTGCTCCTGAAGCTTCTCGGCAAGCTCGCCAAGGCCCTCGGGCGGGGAGACGGATGGCCATAAAGCATGAACGACGCCACTCATCGCTGCCGAACACGTTCGAGCAATTGCACCAGCTCGGGAAGTTGGTCACCCGTTGACCAGCATTTCCTCCGCAGGCGACTGTGAGCACACCTAAAGACATATTTCATTAAATCGACTTCCTCGCCGAATTCTTCTTTTCAAAGGAATTTGCTCAAGCACTTACTATAAATGCCATGACGGTTACCGATTCTCCTTCACGGAGCCAGACAGCTGGGCCCGAACAGCTTTCAGCTCTTCTCCTCGCTGGGTGTGGGCATCTTGGAGCTTGTTTCTCTCCTGCTGCACCTTCTTAAGAACCCTCTCGCCGGCCTTTAGCTGACGCAGTAGCTGTTGCTTGTCCGGATCGAGTCCGGCGCCCTCTGCAATATTATTGTCAGATTCATGCCGCACTTTGTTAAATAATTATCTTTTCAAAGTATGTCTTACCAGTGGGGGTCTCTGTGGCTCCCCCTATGGCGGCCAGTGCGGTCTCAAGTTGGGCCTTGCACTCTTGGAGCTCCTGGGACAGATGGGTATTCTTCTCCGTAAGATCCTCATAATAATTGATCCTTAAATCAGTTATTTCAACTATTTTAAGTCTCGGGGCTACTTGGCATATATAAATATTAAAATTACTTACCCGTATGTCTTTCACATACCGCTCCGTGGCTCGTTAACCCATCTTGAGCGGCACGGAGGTGCGCTGCTTCCGCATCAAAGGCATTTAACGCCTCCGGGGAGAAACACGCGTCACGAAGAACTGTCCGGCGACGCCTGTGATTCATGGCGCTCTCCACCTCAGACCGGGTGGCGGACAGCCTGTTGGCGTCCTCCGTCGGAGGAGCGTCCGGCTCATGCCTTGTATTCGCCTCCCCTCCCGGACCATGCGTTGGAGCATGGCTGGCGGAGGCTCGATTGGCAACCTCTCCGGACACTGTCTGGCGAGCGCTCTTTCTGGAAAAGTTATGAGCATTAATATACCTCCTGGGGATCCTTCCCTTAAAAATAGCGGCGCTCCGTACCGTTGCGGCGACGTTTCGGTTCGCGTCGCACTCCTCTTCCTCCCGCTGAGCCGGACTGCCCCTTGTTGGTCGGCCGCCGCGGGTTCGGCTTCCCGCCTTAAAGGCACCTCCTGCGATGCACCGTCAGTATGGGATGGTCAGAATTGAGCGCGGATCAAATGATGGTGTCAAGATCTCGGTCGTAGTCACCTGGGAGGCCGGAAACAAACCGCGGTAGTCAGCCGTAATGGCGACTAGGGCATTGTCCATGCTACGTTGGTGGAACACCCCGTCAATTAGCTCCACCTTTATGTTCGGATCCTCTTCGGAGGTCGGATCAAGGGATCGTTACGGATCCTCGGGCTGTGGATTTAGGCTTCGTATGCCCTCCACGTCCCGACGCAGCTCCTGCGCCGGGACCACAGAGTAAGATACTTGACTTTAAAAGTATGGATCGGGTAGATGAACATCCACTTACCCAGCTCCGATGGTTATTCATAGAGAATCCATTCAACGGATTCGTGCGGAGGAAGTCCTCCTCCACTCCCTTGTACAAGCCGGACAGGATCTTTGCGGATCGGTCACGCCGAGCTCGCCTTTGTGACCATGACGGTGGCGCCATCTTCCCCGTGGAAATCCCACATAGGGTGGCCCCTATATTGGAGTGGCTGCACCCTCGCATAATGCACGTGGCCATGACTCGATCATGGTCAATCTGAGTGGGCCAAGAACCTAATCCGCCCATCGATAATGGACGCCCTATTATCTTCCCGTTGAGGGCTCATGGGCGCCAACTCAGGCGTTTCTTCAAGGGAGCATTGCTGAACTCCGGAGGCCGATCCGAACTAGATCCGCAGAGGGCGTCCTCCATATAGAACCATTCAAGGCCGGTCTTGGACGCCTTCTTGGGGTGCCGGATAGATATCCGGTCCCGCGATGCGCCATATTTCGCTCCGCCCACTTGATATATCGACCCCTCATGAGAACGGGTGCGAGACAAAACAATCTCTTCCACAATGAAAAATGGGGCTCGATGCCCAAGAACAGCTCAAGAAGAGCTGAAGCCCTTGATGTGCAAAACGGAGGCGGGCGTGAGGTGGTGAAGCTGGAGTCCGTAGAACTCTAGGAGCCCCGGAGAAAAGGATGTATGGGAAATCCGAGTCCCCTTATTAGATAGGGGACAAAGCATACCCGCCCCTTTGGAAGGGTTGGGGACGCCTCCGCCTGCTTTCCACCCTTGTAGGTGGCTAGTCCGCTCGAACCGGAACCATGAAAGCTGGGGAAGATATCCCTCGGTTTGGAGTGCCACTAGCTCATTGTGTGGAATCGAGCATCTCCGCCAATCTCCTGGCTTAGGGCTGGGAGCGCGAGAGGAGGAGCCGCGTCGGCTATCCATGATGGAATGGATATTTGTCAGAGGCGCTTCGATGAGAACTTGCGGATGGAGGATGGTGTGAGCCGGATCTAGATCCTCGCCTCTCTTATAGGCGGCTCGTTCGCACGGCTAGGGGGTAAAATCTAAAAATACCCCAGCCTTTCGCATTAAATGCGACACGTGGAAGAAGGCCATTATTGGGCGTAGAAGCCAAGGAGCGCAACATTTATAAGGAAGCCGGACACTATTCGACGGAACATGAAGTTTGAAGGAGAACCCGCCTTTGCAACGCCGAAGACAATATCTGCGCCGGACTCGTCGTCAGCTGAAGCCCGGTTCGGGGGCTACTGAGGGAGTTCTGGACTAGGGGGTGTCCGGATAGCCGAACTATCATCATCGGCCGGACTCCAAGACTATGAAGACACAAGATTGAAGACTTCGTCCCGTGTCCGGATGGGACTTTCCTTGACGTGGAAGGCAAGCTTGGCGATATGGATATGTAGATCTCCTACCATTGTAACCGACTCTATGTAACCCTAACCCTATCCGGTGTCTATATAAACCGGAGGGTTTTAGTCCATAGGACGAACAACAATCATACCATAGGCTAGCTTCTAGGGTTTAGCCTCTTTGATCTCGTGGTAGATCCACTCTTGTAACACACATCATCAATATTAATCAAGCAGAACGTAGGGTTTTACCTCCATCAAGAGGGCCCGAACCTGGATAAAACATCGTGTCCCTTGTCTCCTGTTACCATCCGCCTAGACGCACAGTTCGGGACCCCCTACCCGAGATCCGCCGGTTTTGACACCGACAGGAGGTCTTGAGGTCTTCCCATTGGGGGTCTTGAATCCAAGTGGATCTTCTGCGAAGAGGTGTCGGCCCCTCGCGGTGGAGTAGATCCGGATGGATGGGCGAGGCTCTATCTCACATATGAGCTATCACAACGCTAACCCTAGAAAGAGGGAGGAGGAGGAGTATATATAGTCTAGGTGGGCAAAGGGGTACATGGGCCTCGGGCCCTTACATTGTGCGCAGACAGGGGAGGCCGGATGTCCGGGCATCGGGCCGGATGTCCGGGCGTCGGGCCGGATATCCGGGCCTTCACGAGGTGCCGGATGTCCGGGCTGGCGCCGGATGTCCGGGCGGTCCGGGCTGGCCTTGACGCTCTCTGGATAGGCGGGGTCCGGATGTCCGGGTTGTGGGCCGGTTGTCCGGCGGCTCGGTAAGAGCCGGATGTCCAGGCCTCTGGCCGGATGTCCGGACTAATGTGGTTCAGCTTCGGGTGCGTTCGGTGATGGGCGCCGGATTTCCTGGCGAGGGCCGGATGTCCGGGCCGAGGCCGGATGTCCGGGTCCTGTAGACTTGGCCGCTGGTCCGTTGCTGCAGGTGACACCTCCAGGGGCCGGATGTCCGGGGTCATGGCCGGATGTCCGAGGCCTGGGAGCTGTTCTTGACTCCTTCCGTTGGTTCTCTTCTTCCGTGAACTTGGGGACTTGTCCGTCTTCATGTGCATCTTCGGGAGGGTCATGTTGGTACCTAATCATGCACAACACCTCGGACTTAGGTAGTAGCCGTGTCTCGAGTGGATCGTATGTGATATCACTAAGGAAGGAAGTCACCTTGGTCTCGAGAGCTCTAGCTCAGGCTCGTGTCATAGGTCCTCTTGGCACTTGGTGAGACGATGGTAGGTCCATGGGGATGACCATAGGATGCTCCGCATCATAGGAGGGCTAGTTCTAATAGGTGTTTCAAGATTTTTAGTTTCCTTCTCTTCATTAGTTTTAGCACTCTCAAAAGATTTAATTCTAGCAATTTGTTCATCAAGAAATTCACCTAGTGGCATATTATCATCAAGCAAGTTACTAGCATCATCATAAGTATCATCTGTAGCAGAAGTAGCATCATCAATAACTTGCGACATATCAGGATTAATAGAATGTGGTGGTGTTGCAAGTCTACTTATAACAAAAGGTGAATCAAGTGCAGAGCTAGATGGCAGTTCCTTACCTCCCCTCGTCTTAGAGGGAAAAATCTTAGTCTTAGCGTCCTTCAGATTCTTCATAGTGATAATTTGATTATAATCCCAAGTGACTCAACAATTATAGATATGCTCAAGAACGGCGCGCCAGAAAAAGGTCTTGATAACCCACAAGTATAGGGGATCACAACAGTTTTCGAGGGTAGAGTATTCAACCCAAATTTATAGATTCGACACAAAGGGAGACAAAGAATATTTGCAAGTATTAGCAGATGAGTTGTCAATTCAACCACACCTGGAGATTAATTATCTGCAACAAAGTGATTAGTAGCACAGTAATATGGTAGCTTTGATAGTAGTGGTAGCAGCAACAGTAATGGTAACAGTGATAGCAATAGTTTTGTAGCAGTGACAATAGTAACAGCAGCAGTAGTAACTTAGCAAGATCAATACGTAGGAAAATCGTAGGCATTGGATCTGCGATTTGTTGGATGATATTCATCATGTGACAGTTATAACCTAGGGCGCTAGGGCACTAGCTCCAGTTCATAAATATAATGTAGGCTTGTATTCCGTAAATAGTCATACGTGCTCATGGAAAGAACTTGCATGACATCTTTTGTCCTACCCTCCCGTGGCAGCGGGGTCCTATTGGAAACTAAAGGATATTAAAGCCTCCTTTTAAAAGAGAACCGAACAAAGCATTAACACACGGTGAATACAAGAACTCCTCAAACTACGGTCATCACCTGGAAGTGTCCCGACTATTGTCACTCCGGGGTTGTCGGATCATAACACGTAGTAGGTGACTATAACTTGCAAGATCGGATCTAGAACATAGATATAATGGTGATAACATAAACGGTTCAGATCTGAAATCATGGCACATGGGCCAAAAGTGACAAGCATTAAGCATGGCAAAGTCATAGCAACATCAATCTCAGAACATAATGGATACTAGGGATCAAGCCCTAACAAAACTAACTCGATTACATGATGAATCTCATCCAACTCCTCACCGACCAGCGAGCCTACGAAGTAATTACTCACTCCCGGTGGGGAGCATCAAGGAATTAGCAATGGAGAAGGGTTGGTGATGACAAAGATCGAAGATCCCCCTCTGTGAAGCCCCAAATGGACTCCAGATCTGGCCTCCCGATGAAGAATAGGAGGCGGCGGCGGCTCCCTCTCATGAAACGCGATAATTCTTTTGCCCTGATTTTTTTTGGAAAAATGTGATTTTATAGCGTCGGTTTCAGGGTCGTTGGGGCCGCCAGGTGGGAACAACTCACTTGGGCGTGCCTGGAGGGGGTGGCGCGCCCTGGTGGTTTGTGCCCCCTCCGGTGGTTCTTGGCTCCAGAAATTCTCTTTTGTTGAATAAAAAAATCCTTGCAAAGTTTCGTTCCAATCCGAGAGCTTTTATTTCTACACAAAAACAACACCATGGTAGTTCTGCTGAAAATAGCGTCAGTCCGGGTTAGTTTCATTCAATAATGCAAATTAGAGTCCAAAAAAGAGGAAAAGCGTTAGGAAAAGTAGATATGACGGAGACGTATCAGTTACCACTACTATCAAAACTATCATACTATTGTGCCAATGATCACTTTGCTACAGATATTTAATCTCCAGGTGTGGTTGAATTGACAACTCAACTACTAGTACTTACAAATATTCTTTGGCTCCCCTTGTTCCGAATCTATAAATTTGGGTTGAATGCTCTACCCTCGAGAACTGTTGCGATCCCCTATACTTGTGGGTTATCAAGGCCCTTCGTGCGGGAAGCCACGCGGTGCCAATCGCGTGGCCATGTGACCATCACATGGGTGACACGCCTGCGCCAGGTGATGCCAGTGAAGACTGAGCCAGTAGGCGCGACCAAGGTAGGTTTCCTCTTTGGTGATAAGGGAGCAGCGGTGCCGACCTCCCCACAAATCAAGATCCAAAACTTACCATTTAGGTGCAAGAAGATCAGGATGGCACGGTGCGTTAGGGCATGGATCATCGTCGATCCCACCCGCGCATCAGGATAGCTTCTTTAGTAAGTGACGACCACCTTTTGTCAGGATAAGACTAGGCGCTTGTCCCCCTTTGAAATGCCGTTGTGTGGCGACCCTTCCCGCCAATATTTTCAGGGGAAGAGGACCAAGGCAGCTATAAAAAAGGGTGGTGCTACCACCGTAGAAGGGGATCATGCAATTGACCCCTGAGACTCACCTTATAGCTCATGAGCACTCTCTACACAAGAAATCCCACCAAGCAGGAGTAGGGTTTTTACACCACATGGTGGCCCAAACCTAGGTAGCTCGCTGTGTCCCCGTCATGTCTTGCATCCCTCCGTTGTGCCCTACTCTTCGTAGCCACGCCAAGCTCGCCATCTAGCTACTAGGTCGCGAACCGGGGCCCCAGAGTTTGAACAAAGGTTTTGGAGGATTTCCCATAGCACAAGTTAATCCCCGTCACATAATCTTTTCTCATCAAGTGGCTTGGTGAAGATACCGGCGAGATTTTCTTCCGTCTTGACGTGACTGATCAAAATATCTTCTCGAGCAACATGATCGCGAAGGAAATGATGTTTGATCTCAATATGCTTGGTGTGAGAGTGCCGCACAGGATTGTGTGCAATTTTGATCACACTCTCATTGTCGCACAATAGAGGGATCTTCTTGACCTTGATGCCATAATCCTTCAGAGTCTGCTTCATCCATGGGAAATGAGTACAACATGTGCCAGTAACAATATATTCGGCCTTAGTCATAGATAAGGAGACACAATTATGCTTCCTTGACAACCAGCATACCAAAGATCTACTAAGGAAATGACACGTCCCCGAAGTAGAATTCCTGTCAACCCGGTCACCTGCATAAGCTGAGTCTGAATATCCAATGAGGTCAAACTGTGATCCCTTAGGATAACATAAACCTAAGGTGGGGGTGTGAGCCAAATATCTCAGAATATGCTTGGTCGCTTGGTGATGCGATTCTTTCGGTGCAGTTTGGAAATGAGCACACATACAAACACTCAACATAATGTCAGATCTAGATGCACATACGTAGGGCAAAGAACCAATCATTGAATGATAAGCTTTCTGATCATAATCTTTACCGTACACATCAGCATGCATCTAGCTGACCATTCATAGGCATAAGATTTTTTTCAACCTTTATGATTGCAATCTTGCATCTTGAACTTCTTCAGACAGTCTTTTAGATATAACTCCTGAGAGATGATCACGTCATCTACTCCGACCATCGTTGGCGACATCGGCAACACGCCAACGCCAAGAATCGCCTTGAGTCCTTCTTTGCTAGGGATGGCAATGGGTCGGGTTTGGACCGGGTGGAGCTGGTCCAAATCCAACCCATGACCCATCTTCCAGTCCTCTACCCATCTACCAAAGTATCCATGGGCATAGCTTGTGCCCATACCCAAACCCGTTGGATACTCGGGTACCCATGGAGCTCCATGGTCATTGAAAAATCACCATGCAAAGCCTTACAAACATAAAGTTAATTCACCACCCTCATTCACACATTCAGTACAACGTACATTCAGTTAGCTCCTAGTCAACTAGTTCTATTCTTAAGTCTAGTCGTTCCTAGATTATTTACAGGATCTTAGTGAGCTGCACACCCTATTTGGTTAACTCCTAGTCAATTTGATCTCTAAACTGATCTCACCTTCCCACAACTTGCAGCTAGTTCATATAAAATCTCATACCTGTTCTGAGAGAGAGCATAGGATATGACCTTCGGTATTGTTGGTGTTGCCGTCGTCGGTGCACGAAACTCCTCCACTGGTCATCGAGCACATGTGCTCCTCAACAGTATGACAAGAGCCCCAGCCCTGCTCTTCCGCTAGTTGCCTCCGTCATCGTCCACTTTAATTGATGTTGATCGCCTCCTCCTTCATGCTCTGATGAATGGTGGGACCGTTCTTGGTGCAGCTGTTGGCTCGCTACCTTGTTCACTAGAGACTGATTTTTGATTGGGGAAGGAGAGAGGGGGTGGAATGAGGTCACAGGGCTATGGGTAGTCGCTACCTTTCCTGTCACTAATGGTGGCCGAGACGTGGGGCGGGCGGCCAGGCAGAGAGGAGAGGCGGCGGGGCATGGCTCGGTGGTGATTGTGGCGTAGAGCACTGCCACATATGAGAGGGCTTGGGGCAGGGGATAGGAGTGGAGAGAGGCAGCCAGACTAGGTTTAGGTTTATACGGTAGAGGGTTAGGAAACATGGGTTGGGCTTTTGCATTTTTGTGAATGCGATCTGTGATTAGTCTAGTTTCAATAACATATGAGCCGACATATCATATGGGTATCTATTGGATATCCCTGGAGTAGAAAATATAACCATGCCCAACCTAATTGTTCGTGGGTATCCAGATCTATGGACCCGTGGGTATAAAGGCCCACCATACCCTTGCCCAACCGGGTCGGGTATCGATGGGTACTCGGATCCATGGATAAAATTATCATCCCTATTCTCTGCTGGCCCCTTCGACTTCTCTAACATGGCGTACAACTCATGCAGGTCCCCATCTACGCATGCCCGGTGTTGACAACACCGACGCGTGCCTTTGTCTCCGATGTGTTCCCAGGCCTAGCAAGCCTGGAGTGGCGCATCGTCAACATCGCCTTCGTCCGTCTACGCATGCCTGGTGCTGGCAACACCGATGCATGCTTTCATCCACGATGTGTCCCTAGGCTTGGCAAACCCGTCGGGACGCCTCGTCGATAACATCTTCTTCCCGGTGCACCATTATTTCGACACTACTGCGCCCATGACTAACTCGGTGCCTCCTTGCGCACGCGACTCCACGGCGACATCCTCGACACTGGCTACCTCGACTTGACATCGACCGCGGCTACCTTGCACGGCTACCTCGACCACGGCTACACCACCTATGCTCTCGGCTACATCGACAACAGCACAAAGAGCTACTGCGTTGCTTGAGCAACTTCGTCTGTTTCCACTCCAGCCACGACTTCCGCGATGGGAGGGATGTCTGTCGGCTTGTCTTCAGATTCTTCTCCAGTCTCATCATCTGCGTCGCTACCGTTGTGACCGCGGGGGGATGTTGAGTATCGTGATTAGATTGGAAACATAGGATAGACTAGGAAGTATTCTAGCTTGTCTTGTACTTCAAGAAGATCATGTACTCCTATATATCAGCCCACGAGGCTCAATCAATAAACAATCGATTCCATCAATTCATCTCTATTCCCTCTAACAGTTTCCCTTTCTGTTTCCTAGGTCATCTACACGCTCGCTCTAATCCTCTTCAATCCACGTGTGCCAGCCCACATAGGTGCACTAGTGGGTTTCAAAAATTGCACCGCTGGGCTTACTAAAATAGCTGCACTACTAGATTTTTTCCTGGACCATAAGCCACATGACTGGGCGACAAGCGGCGAACCGTATACGACGCGTAGGTCGCTACCTAGCGCGGTAGCGCGTAGCCCCTCGAGCGCTGGAGTTTCTCTGGGCTGATCTATTAACGGGATTCACCCCCAACGAGTTTTGGGAAGGTTCTAGAACCTTCCCTGAACCGGTTTTTCTTTTCTTTTTCTTTTCAGTTTTTCTTTTTTCCTTTTCTTTTTCTGTTTTTCTTTTTTAGTTTTATTCTTATTTTTTCAATTTGCAAAAATCTTTTAAATTCATGATTTTTGATCGTTTTCAATTTGCGAACATCTTTTTTTTAACTTCATGAACATTTTTTATAATAGTGAACAGTATTTTGAAAATCATGATCAGTTTTTTAAAATACATGAACAATTTTTTTGAAATCATGTACTTTTTTACTCGTCACTTTTTGTGAATTTTCTTTTTTAAATTCATGAACAGTTTTGCGTTCATCGAATTCAAGAAATGTTCATCACTGTAAAAAAATGAATTCATTTTTTGTTCATCGGGTTTAAACAATGTTCATCAAAAGTAAAGTTTTGTTCTTCAAATTTCAAAATGTTCATCAAATTACAAATTTGTTAATAGATTTTCCAAAAAAATTCATTGAAATTAAAATTTGTTCATCCATTTTAAAAAAAATAATTGATTACAAAACTTGTTAATAAATTTTCAAAAAAAATCACGATTAGTAAAAATGGGAATAAAATGTTTTTCGTTAAAATTCAAAATAAGTTCATTCTTTTGAATCGCAAATATTTTTTGAATTCAATATTTTTTTCAATTCACAATTCTAAATGTTTTAAAATTTTAGAACTAAACCCAAATTATTTTAAAATAGAATAAAACAATAACAGAAAGTAAATAAAAAAAGGGCGCCCCGGAGCGTGTGCGGGGAGGCGCAAGGGTGCAAGCTGTCGCAGCTGTGGGGCGGGGGGGGGGGGGCACGCGTGGTGTAGGAGTGAAAACCCTAATTGACGCGTTCTGCGTCAAATTGTCGGGGTACTGCACGTACCGATCGAAGCGATTGACCAAGACGGGCCGGCATGCTTAGAAGCCAGGCATGCTTTCCATGGATGTTGGTTTTGGGAACCTTCTGGAAGGTTCCAGCCAGCTTTTGTCCGGTTTTGGGAACCTTCTAGAAGGTACCTGAACCGTTTTTTTCTATTTCTATTTTATTTTACTTTTTTATTTTCATTCATTTTTCTTTTTTCTTTTTTCAGTTATCTGTTTTTCCTTTTTCTGCTTCTCTTTTTATTTTCTTTTATTTTTCAACTTTCTTTTATTTTTTCAAAAAAATTAGCAATTTAAAAATATATCTTTTTCCCTCTTTATTTTGCTCATAAAATTTCAAGAAAATTCATGTTTTAAATTTTGTTTGCAATTTAAAAAGCTGTTCGTGTTTGAAAATATCTTCAGGAAATTCGGAAATAATTCTTCTTTTCAAAACTTTTCTCGCAATTTCAAAACATGTTCTCTTTTTTTTTCAGAATTTCAAAAATGTTCTTGTTCGAAAAAACTTCAAGAATTTCATAAATGGATTTTTTTTACAAATCTGTTCGCAATTTCAGAAAAATGTTCATGTTTCAAAAAATGTTCTCGTCTTCAATATTTGTCCACCATTTCAGAAAAATGTTCGTGGTTTCAACATTTTGTTCGCTATTTGAACCAATGTTCCCATGATTCCAATATTGTTCACTTTCTAAGAAAGCTTACAATACAAATATTATTCACATTTAAAAGATGTTCTATTTAACTTTTTTTATCTTAATATTAAAAAATCATGTTTTCCATTTTTTTAAATAAAAAATTGTTCATGATCTTGAAAATGTTAAGAAAATTTATAAAATGGTCGCTTTTTTATAATTTGTTCATTTTTGGAAAATGTTAATTTTTTAAAATTTGTTCCTGATTTTGCAAATTTGTTCGTGTTTCTTTTTAGGATGCGTCTGGCGAGCGCCCGGCCACCTTGGATGGTTAGCGGTTTAGGAAATTTCTTGTCTTTCTTTCTAATTAGGATAGTTTTCTCATATAATCCCTTTTTCTACGACATATTAAATGTCAGCACATGCATCTTCTCTAGTGTATGTTTTTGTTTTATTGTGCATTTAATTTGTGGTTTTAAAATTTTAAAAAGATATAACTTTCAATCTGCATGTCGGAATTATGTTATGTTTTCACCGTTGGAATCTTAGCGATGTGCTCTTTGATATTATATCTCGTATGGGTATGTTTTGCTGAACTTTTGCGTGTGTAATTCAGTCTCTGATTGATGCAACTGTCTAGTAGTCGATGTGCAACTACCTGACGGTCGTTGTGCAACTTTCCCCTACTTGTGGACGTGCATTTTCACTTATGTAAATAGGTGTGAACACATTTAGTTTGGTTCACTTAAAAAAACCATAACGTTTGAACCGAATATCAAAATTAAGATTTGCTTTCACCATAGGAATTCTCACGATGTTTTCTTCAAAACTAGATCCCGCATGAGTATATTTTGATAAAAAAATTGTGTGCAATTTACTCTCCATTAGGTACAAGTGCCTAGCAGTTGTTGTGCAACTAGCAGACAATCGAAATGCAATGTTCCGTCTACCTCGTGGACGTGCAGTTTTCACTAGTGCCACCTCCACCCCAAACTACGCTCTACTCTTGAGATGTGCAACTATGTCTACTACCACGTCCAACTGACTACTAGCTGATGTGCGACTTTTTCCCTAACTGTGGATGTGCAGTTTTCACTAGTTACCTCGGCCAACGGCCTAGCAGTGGATGTGCAACTCCGGATGCTACCCCCACCAACTGTCCAATAGTCAACGTGCAACTTTCTCCCGTACCTCATGGATGTGTAATTTTCACTGCTCGACCCTGTCCCAACCACCCCTTGTTAGTGAGATGTCCAACTTTAGGGCCCCGCCTATAGGCCACTCTTCTCTTCCCTCAAGGATGTGTAGTTTTTTACCATCCAACAATCTCCGCTAGTGAGATGTGCAACTTAGCCTATTGTCCCGGGCAACTGTCTTGCAGACTATGTGCAACTTTGTCTGTTCCCCTACCAATTGAAACAACAAATCCACAAGTAGGAAGAAGGAAAAGTTGCACATTGACTACTAGACAGTTGACTAAAACAATAGACTAAATTGCACATATCCGCTGGTAGGGTAGGTGGGGTAGGGTGTGCCGATAGTGAACAATACACATCCACGAGAGGAAGAAGGATTGTACGTCGACTACTAGATAGTTGGTTGGGATAGTAGACTAGTTGCACATCTCAAAAAGTTGGTTGTCATTGTTGCTAAGTTGCAACCACATAGGAAATTGGATCATCAACTCTAAAATTGGCTTCATAAAAAATTGCACCATGTACTAATAGAGTTGCACCATATAACACTAAAGTTGGCATCAAAAAATTTCACTGAAACATATTCATACAGGATCTAGTTTCAAAGATCTCGTCATAGAGATTCCAACAATGAAAACAGATCTAAAATTTGATGCACTGACTTTTAAAAAATTCAAAAAGCTGAAATAAATGCAAATGGATCTATTTCCCCCAACCCGAAGTGACTAGTATGGATGCATTAAATACCAACAGCCACATGCGTTAGAAGATAAAAAGAATTAACGCATGCATGTGAGTATCCGGCCGCTCAAGTTGTCTAACCAGCGCGCGCACGATTGTGTGTTCCCGTTCTTTTTAAAATTGGAATTACAAAAAATCTCCACTTCTCTAGAAGAACGGAATATGGAAAAAAAATTGAGATTTCTCAGCTGCTGCATGTTCATTTTCAAGAAATGTTTTCAAAGTATTTTACAAATCTCAACGCTATCGTATGTTCTTATATTGTTTTTCACCTTGATGTTCAGTTGTCGCTCTGTGTTGTGGTTGTTAAAGGCCCTGCGGTCAGTTGTCTGTGGTGTCTGAGGTCGTGGGATTGAATCCTGGTACGCGTCGTTGTTATTCATCACTTTTTGTGTTTGGTCGGCCCAGTTGTGCGACTCTCCCTGTGCTTCTACCTCCTGTATGATGCAAAATGCGTCATATAGGAAGTCCCGTGTAGGAGCTCCCACGACAAGCCACCTAAGAAAAAGAAGTACCACTGAAGGCAAACAACTGAGAGCCCACATCGTTCATTCAAAGCGATTTCTGGTGCACCTAGATCTTTTTCAAAAAAATATGGTGGAGTTAATTAACGAAAATAAATTTCATAGGATTGGTCACTTCTTTCATTCGCTAATTTGCTTTTGATTATGTTTATTCAGGTACAATTAAGATAATTTGACTCACATTTGCTACATTTCTTTGAGATGCCTGATGAAATGTTTGAACCTTAACTTGTTCGTAAACTTACTTTCCATGCCAAAATCCATTATCCCTAAATTTGGTGTTCAGTATGCATCAACAGTTCCTTGACCTAAGTTTGCCAGAATCCATGATCCCTAAATTTGTTGTTCAGTATGCATCAACAATTCCTCAACCTAGGTTTGGTGTTGCGAGACACGGATCTTCTCCCAGAGTATGATGCCAAGCACATCGCCTTGGGATTGATCACTTTTGTCGTGAATGGATGGACAATATGAGCACAATAGGTGATGATGACAAAGAAGAGAAATGGCAACATAATATAATGGGTTGCTAGCGGCGTGTGAGGATTTATTTCTCCCGTTGCAACGCACAGGCACATTTCCTAGTACTATGTAGATAATATTATCGTGCAGCAGGCATCATGAGTAGTCATCAAATCATTAAAAAAATCTAGTCAAATATTACCAATCACAGCTATATCTCAAACATCTAGACAATTTGGTGTGATCTGCATTGTACTCCAGCTAGCGATATAAATGTATTTTCACAAAAAAAGAAGCGTTATAAATGTAGGTATTTGACAAAGTATTAATGCACCAACGTGTGATTCACTGTCCTCCCTCCCGTGTCTCGGCCTCCCACTCAGTCTTAAACAAGAGCTCTTAACGAGGGAAGCGACGATTCTGCACCGAGGTCCAGATGCTCCCAGGTGTGAACAGTAAAAATATTTAAAATAGCAAAAAAAAACTTATGGTGCAAGATGGTCAAATGCGTGATGCCCGTGCCAAAATTAGGTGGAGTTTGGACAATCGAGGAGCTCGTGGCAAAAAGGATAAATTTCGGGCATATGAGAAAGTTTGAAAAAACGTACAAGTCATAACCGATTTTATCTTTTTTTTTCGCAAGCTCCTTGAATATCATTTACCGATGAATTTTTGCGCATACCTCATGCATTGAAGCATCTCGAATAAAAAAAAAATCAGATTTTTATGTTTTTTGTACTTTTTGTTTTGATTTTACTGTTCATCGGGTGTACATGAGTCCTAGCTCTAAATTGAATTATCGTCTTAAAGAGTTGCTATTAGTACAGTCAAATCAGTACTACGTTAGCCCTAGTTGTCGTCATCGAATGTATCTGTCACGACCCTTCTCTTCTCAGTACCCCTCCTCTCCCCTGTCTAGCTGCCTCGGCGGCGGCAAGAGAATGGGACCCATTAGTTTCATGTTTTTTTCTTTGGTTTTGTCTCTTTGGCCGCATCGATGAGGTGGCACCAAAAATGGTATATTTGAATAAGGTGACCCTGGTCTCTCCTTACTTCGACGACATTCACTCTAGCATCGACGAAGTGCCTGTGAGAGTTTGTTTTGCCAGTTCTATTGGCTCTTCGGATCTTCTCAGTGGGTGTACCTGTCAAACAGAGCAATTCACCGGCTATTGTTGCAGCTACTTCGACATGTTTTTTCGTAATGTTTTGCGGCATTGTTCAATTTTTCCTACTCTTTACACCGGTAGTGATGGATTGCAAGTGTGTGTGGTGCGGGGTGATGGTTCAACCGATATTGCTTCATTGATTCCATATCCTATTTGAAGAGGCGAACTATTACGGTTTCTTAAGGTTGGTATGGCGAAGAAGTTTGCAGGTATATATTTCTTTTACTATTGCTTCATTGTAATTTTCAATCTCTAGCGGGCAACATACAAATTTAATGTAATTTAGTTTCTATTGATTGTTCCGTGTCTAGTTTTTTCATCCTACTGGTTATTTTCCTTAACAATTATCAGATTTAAAATAGTTCAAATTGAACAAGATTATCGGATGTTAAGTTTTTCATAGAAGGATCATGTCATCCCACACATACCGCCCCTTCAGTATCATTCAACAGTTATGTGCGCAAATAGTCATCCCTCTATCCTGTGGTACTTCACGACAACGCGTACGGGCTGCACAATATGTAGAGAAGCATTGAGTGAATAAATCATTCAATCAACAAGTTGAGCAAGAAGCAAACTTACGATCTATACGGCTACCACACGCAATGGCCACCTTGCCTCCAATCGATCAACCACACAAGAAAACTTGGTGACGGTGGTTTGGATGTTGTACCATTGATATGATAATGACTTGACATTGTGTTTATGGATGATGTGCATGTCGCAGGACATAGTGTGCTTTCGCGCGTGAAATGAATCATGCACGCATTGCCAAAAGAGCCCCTTTTGCTCCTGCCTACTAAATCCACAGATACTGCCAACCACGCATTGCACGAGAACTCATCGTCCATGCTCAAGTACCCCGTCATCCTTCGTACTCTAAAAAAGACATGAAGTTCGAAAAAAAGCTCAATGACATTTGGTCGAACTCCTATCAGGCGTGGTGATTGTCATGGACATCGTCGGCAAGTGGGGCGGAGGTGCCTGGCTGTGGATGGATCCTAGGTGGACGACACTATAGTACAAGGCGAGCGGGCGAGTGGGTGGTGGTTGCGGATGTCCCGCAATGCCTGGGTGGCGCCCGAAGAGGTACTACGGCCACATCGTTGTCGCCAGAGGGCATGGATGCAAATCAAGGGGGCCAGGGCGGAGTGGAAGAGAATGGGACAGGGCGGAGATTTGAGTGGCCGGGGTGTCAAACTCCTACGTGGCTGATGTTCGGACTCCTGCAACATCTCCCCACCTTCCGTCCCTGTTTGCTTCCAGTTTGCTAGGAAAAATGTATTCAGACGTTCGCGGACTGCTACAGTCCCACCTTAGATGACGAAAAACGTCCAGATCCGTACTAATGCGGGCGGTTTGAGATCCACTTTGCATATGCCCTTACGCAATCCTTTTGAACAATTTGCAAATGATGGCATAAAATGTTGCAGGACAAAGCATCGTAGTGCATGCGTGCTTAGCAGGATGCGACGTAGCAGAACCGATCCATTACTGGTAGTTCTTTCTCTTAACAAAGTTCGAGGCAATTGGTTGCTCAGATTTTTAAGCTGTGCCGGTGGCTAGAGATGGATTAGTACACGCATACTTCCTTCTTTCATCTATACTAGTTGACCCGTTGCGCCAAATGGCGCAGAGAACCGCTAAAGCCATGTTGTCGATGAAAATAGTTTCATTTTGCAAGGATCATGTGTTAAACCATGCTATATTGAAAATATGTTTGTCATGTTGTGGAATCTGAGTTTGGAAAAAGAAAATATTTGTATAACATGTACAGACCAGCTAAACAAGCATTGTTTCAGTTTTAAAATATGGTCATCATGATGAGAAACCTAAGCTAAGAAAGACATTTGTATAAGATGTATAGACCAGCTATGGATGTATTTTTTAGCAGTGTTTGCACTAAACTCTTATTTTCCATGTGCACGAAGAAAAAAGAACCTCTTTGTATTGTGTGTATGAAGGCATAGATATTCGAATGGCCCATATGTGGGGGAGCCAGGGGTATTCCCTGGTATTCCATGGAATACCAATGATTTTAGGGTAAAAAAATTATATATACATATATATTACATATATGGACTAAACAGCCAAAGCCCACTCGACACATGTTCAGGTCCAGCACACACAACAACTCAAGGCCTCAAACTGGCCGACTCCAGTTCAGTACGCATCATCTATTCTCCCCTGCTCCCCACGACCTAGCTGCCTGCAGGCTGCAGCCGGCCGAGGCGGCGGCAGATGGCACCTACAGGAATGTGGTGGCGGCGGCACGGCAAGCAAGCAAGTCCACAAACTGCCACTCCGGGTCCGGCCCTCTGGCCTCCGCCGGTCCCAGGTCACTGCCCTCCGCAGCTCTGCTCTCGGCGCCCGCCATTGCAAAAGCTCCACGAGATCCATCCGCCCAGGTAAACTTATCCTCTGATTTAAGACGGAATAGAAAGGTCAAGAATCAGCCATAGTAATAGTTTCTGGCATTATGTTGATGGTTCATGAATCCTTTTCTTGAAGTGGCCTAACCCACGAACAACAATGTGTGTGACCCGCCAGGAGTAGAATATTGAAGTGGTAGGGACTGCATCCACCGAACTTGTTTATCCCATTTTCTTCCTCGGTTCCTCGGTTGGGCGAGAGAAGCATTTCAAGTGAGATTTCTTCTTTCCTTTGATTTCGGATTTCTCTGCATGCATGGATTTAGTTATCATTTATCTGGATCTTGCATTTCCCCTCTTTCTATGCCGATTTTTACCCCTCCTGTGTCTTTTTTTAGGCATGGTAGACCTTGTGCTATAATTCTTTCTATTTAGGTATGTATACGGATGCAAATAAATCCTTGTAGTTATTGCAATGGTTATTGGTGTATAGGTTGATTAGGTTGCGATTCGATCTTGCTTTTTCAACCGCATTTCCATGGGTATATGATGTGCCAGATTTTTACGCTGGCATATTAATGTGCCTTTATTAGTCTGTTTTGATTGAAAATCCATGATTCCATAGGTTTCTGCCACGGCTGAGCATGAGGAGATCTCCTGTGGTTATTAGTTCCGATGGAAGTGCTGATAGTAGCTCTGACGAACGTTCGGACAGCAGCTCGGATGAAAGTGCCGATAGCTTCTCGATGTCCGCAAATTCCAAAGGCTCGATGAACTGTATACAACATAATATTTCAAATGTATATGTAAGACTGATCAAATTTCACCAAAGAAGCATTGGGTCATCCAGAAAATGCGAGCTATCATCTTATTTTGCAAAACCGTACCAAGTTCCAACTCTTACAAATATAGAGGTAACCCAACTTTCACAAGCTTAGACTCTTGACAGACATGCAACTACATGGCAATTTCTGATGCACCGTCAGACCTGTGATATAGGGATAGCCACCCTATCTTCAATTGTTTCCACATTCTACACAGGTTAAAGGTCGGGAGAAACTGTCCAATGATGGCGCTACAAAGGGCATTGTAATCAACATTGTATTGTGTACGATGTCGTCGGTGAGTATGATCTCCGGTAAAATATTATATCATTGCTCATGAAGTTAAGAACTAATATTGAAACAATTTGTGCTTAGCATTTTATAGCGTTCAAAAGAAGTAGCAATATACATTTATAATTGGAACAACTCCTCTGGTTTGCAAAATCAGAAAAGGTCACTTTAAATCAATAACCAAAAACAATATGGGAAACCAAGTATGCCACTGATGATTTATTTCACATAAGAAATGAAAAATAACAAGAATTCGAGACACATAATTATATATGAACTTAACAATGAGCTTTACTCAATAGAAGTTTGTACAGCCGGTCGTATTATCTTCCAATCAGAACCAAATAAGGTTGGTTGCACAAACAAATAAAGAAATAGCTTGACCAAAGTTCTCCTTTAGCAGGTCCTATTATCTAATTTCCTAAAAATGCAGAATATATTTCTACACTCGTAACATCAAAATGCAAGTTTCGTTCAACAAAATCTTCTGATAGCTTCTTCATCTACCCTTCTTTATGAAATCCGCAAACACGGTGTCTAGCTAAAAACATAGATTATGAAATCAAAATCAGAGACACGGGAGTAAAGAGGTAAAGAGAAAGGAGCACTTAACAGAGATTTATTGTGGGCTGACTATTGCTGCCGCCGTAGGATTGTTTGGCCCCACACCATTGCAACTATATCATCTCACGCTGTTTGTTGACACTGCATATACTTCAATACTTTAGCTCGTCAAAACCAAATAAGCATGGTTGCAATAAAGACATATTTTACCAAAGATCTCCTTTAGCCGGTCGTATTATCTTCCAATCAGAACCAAATAAGGTTGGTTGCACAAACAAATAAAGAAGTAGCTTAACCAAAGTTCTCCTTTAGCAGGTCCTATTATCTAATTTCCTAAAAATGCAGAATATATTTCTACACTCGTAACATCAGAATGTAAGTTTCGTTCAACAAAATCTTCTGATAGCTTCTTCATCTACCCTTCTTTATGAAATCCGTAAACACGGTGTCTAGCTAAAAACATAGACTATGACATCAAATCAGAGACACGGGAGTAAAGAGGTAAAGAGAAAGGAGCACTTGACAGAGTTTTATCGTGGGATGACTATTGCTGCTGCCGTAGGATTGTTTGGCTCCAACATTGGAGTGATCGCATCTCACAATGTTTGTTGACACTGCATATAGTTCAATGGATAGGCACTGTAAAACGAGGTCTAGCTGAAAACTGCATATAGTTCAATGGATAGGAACTGTAAAAAGAAGCTAACTAATCCGGGTGTCCTTTGTCCTCTGAAAAGAAAAATGGGGAAAGTTTCAAGACATGAAACATCAGTTTTGGAAAAGCAATCAGCTGGCATCCTTTCAGGTTCGACATGCAGAAATGATATTAGACAGAGGTCTCGTACTTGATGAGTTCACAACTGGTTGAATTTTGTAGATTTGTTCTTCACAATGATAAAAAATAAAGGGGAAAATCTGTAGACTGTTGTCACAAATCCAGGATAGTATTATCAAGGTTCGTAAAAGCAAATCATGACAACATAACTGAAGATATATATACTAAAAACCTATAAAGTTTCTAGCTAAGTCGTCCAATGCCTAATCTACATGGACTGGAAACGAAATCACGCTCGATGCTCAGTCCTCAATAACGACTCATATATGTAGGTAAGACTAGACTATCTCGGTCCTTCTTCTCTACCAGATCAAATTTCACAATATATGCCGAGTACAACCTGCTATAAATATAGCACAAGGGGCGCATACCCTGAATATATGAGCTATTCGTGATTGCCTAGTGCCTTGAAAGAAACCCTGTGGCCTTTATGCCCAAAATTGGGAATATCCCTCCACATGCAGCCCAGAATGGCAAGGTAGAGCACAATGTATATTTTCAAACAATCACTTGTATTTTTATCATGCAAACTGGCGTAAGGCCCTCCTGTGGGTAAGCATACAAAGGTGCCACTGCAAGAGATCTGAGTGCTGAAGAAATCATGAGTGCTTTAATCTAGTATTCTATGTTCAGAGAACTGCCGTATCACCCAATGACACCTTGTGTATGCACATCATATGCAGTAATCCTGCTATAATGGGTATTAGTCGGCCATCTGTGGCTCTTTCTCATGCAGCAGAAAAGCTCTCCAATCTCTCAGTGGATTCATTAGGCAGAGATCAGCTCATCAGTCAAAACAATTGTTCACAAGTAATTCTTTTTTCCAAGATCCTTTCTGTAATTTTCATTTTTTCAAAAAGGCTTTCATAATTTTCATGACTTCTGCCTTCGTTATGTGGACTTAGAAAACAATTTCAGGTATAAAATATAGCAGCTAAGAACATGTGGCGTCTTACGGATAGCCGACTGAATATTTATGATTAGTAGCTCAAATGCTAGAACATATCATTCAGTTAAAATAAAAGGTCAACAAAAGTTGAAAATCTGGTTATTAACATATACTTCCTCCGTTCCTAAATAATTGTCTTTCTAGCCATCTTAAATGGACTACAACATACGGATGTATGTAGACATGTTTTAGAGTGTAGATTCACTCATTTTGCTCCGTATGTAGTCACTTGTTGAAATCTCTAGAAAGACAATTATTTAGGAACGGAGGGAGTACTTCTGTTTTTTCCTGTCTCAGGTGACTTCGTCTTTGCTCACTCCTGTTCCTATAGAAAGAACTCAAAGTAATGTCAAATTAGGGCTGCAAAGAGTTACATTTTGAAACTAATGTTTTGGACTGGGTATTAGAGATAAATTATATGAGTATAAGTTATCTAGAGCAGAAATTCAGTATAGATACTTCTCTACTGAGTGGACGCAAGGACAGCCAAAGACAAAATTAAACGGTGTTGAGAAGTTGAACAGCTGGGCCACCAGTCTGCCACAGTTCTTGGGCTCGACAGCTTAGTCTGCCACAGTTCTTGGGCTCGACAGCTTAGTCAAAGGTGACGACAATCCATTCCACTTCAGACAACTCTGTCATGTCACAATTGCCATCACATGTCAACAGGAGCAGAGCAATCCTAGTAGATATTAATTTTCATAAACTCATGCTTCTAAGTAGATCAATCCAAATCATGTGCATACACGACAAATAGCAAAACAAGTATAAAGTAAGACAAAAAAGATCCAAAGTAGACCAATGCATACTGACCGCAAAAATACTCACAGTTAGTGCCATGCATAGTACATAATGCACCCAGATAATAAAAAGAGACCAAATCTCTTTATGATTTTTTTATCTTGTGACGAAGGCGGAGTTGAATGCTAAATTAAAAACCCTTTGTAAACTAAAGAGCACTGGTGGTGAATCAAACCTAACATTGACATTGTTGTGAATTATCATCTAAATCTTGCTAATTCAGAAGGAAATAACATTAAGTACGATGCAGACATGTACAAAAGCAAAGTTAATCCATATATCAAACAGATTTGCATAGCACATTGACCAATCGTAGAGTGTGAAATAAGTACCTGAAGAAGGGAAGATTCAGAATCGGATCAATTCCTCGAGTATCAATCGCACTTGCTGCGATTTTTTCTGAGTACTTCATCTCGCTATGTTGGATGATGCAGCTTCACTGAAATTGACAGAGAGCGGATAGAACTTAGGTGGCCAAAATATGTACAGGAGATCAAAACCTAGGAAAAGAGAGAAAGGATGTAGAGGAAAATCTGAACCACCTCAAGGTCTTTCTCCTGCTGCTCCGGTGGGCGACCCTCCCTCAACCGTTGACCCCAGCCGCATTCGATGCTCCACCAATCCCTGCTGCTTCTTCCAGAGGCAGATGCGGCGGCTCTCATGGCGCTAAGGAGGTGAGGACGCGCTGGCGCGACGAGTCAACCAGCCAACCGCCCATGAGGAGGAGGACGGTGTCTGCTGTCACCCTTCTCCTTCTCCCTGCTGCTTGTCCTCCTCGCCAGCCACCTCCTTCGCCCTGTCCTCCGCATCCTCCCCCTCCACTCCTCCGCGAAGACCCCGACGCCCTGATCTTGCACGACGGCGACCTGCGCCCAATCTGGAACCATGGTGGCATGAAAGAGGAGAGGAGGAGACGAGCAAAGAGGCAAGGCCGGCGGCGTGGGGGAATGGAGAGGAGGCGGCCGCTGTGGGTATCGGGGAAAGGGGGCTAGGGTCCAGCTGGTGTGGGACGAGGGGACTGGGCAAGCAGGTCAATGCGGCGCGTGAGGCATGGATTGGGCAAAAACCTCTCGCACAAGCGCGGGGCTGACCCAGCCAATGCGAGCTCGAGGCGAGCCCACCCGTCATTGGACACGAAAAACAACCGTGAGGTGAAAAAGATTTGACCGTAAGGCAAATATCCAATGGTTCAGACACGCCGAAGGCCAGATCAGACGGCCATAAAGGGCTGCACGTGAGGGAGCCATCTGAAGGCAAGTTGGCTAGCCTCATTATATGTTAAAAAAGGGCCTAATGATTTTTTCAAGACTGCTTTTGACTATTAATAAGATTAATAGTACATGAGATGTATAATGTGAAAATTATATCATTAGAAGCTCCTTTCACATACGAACGATATGCTTTGTGTAACTTGCATGTTATATATCATTGCTTTACCATTTGATCAAAATTAGCCTGGAAAAACGCATTAGGCCCTATATAAATGGAACAAGGGAGTAGTATTAAACTAGTTCAGGGTTTGGGCTTGAATGAATTGTGAAATAACAAGGCTCACAGCTGACAATTAATTTGAGACTAGAAGGGTTAGGCGCGCTTTGCTGCGTCGTTGGTGTTGTTGGGTTTCTCCAAAAAACTAATCACTCTGTTTCAAAATATAAAATGTATTATCTTTTGTGAAAATTCAAATCTTTTAACTTGATCAAATTTCTAGAGAAATATATCAAAATCCATAATATCAAATTTCTAGAGAAATATATCTTTTTTGTTTAATATTGTGGATGTCGATATTTTTGCTCTGAACCTGGTCAAAGCTAAAGAAATTTGTCTTTCTATGAAACTAATACCCCTTATGTTTTGACTTCAGTTTGGTAGGTGGGGAGATGATAAAGTGTGTTTTATTTTTAATTATAATGTGGCTATTTGGAGGGCCTTTCGTGATGTGATTATGTTCTATCCGCTAACCAACGTATATTTATGTGGGGAAATTCTATGTTGGTGGTTGCATGTACAACTATATTGGTGCTACAATATCACATGACGACGCTTCTTTTTTGCCGGTGATGGGAGGGTGCGCATGATTGATATGTTTTTATAGCCCGGTTGCTACTGATTGATTTAAAAAATCGTTGGCCTAGCCAAAATCATAAATCAAATCCAGAATTGAATAGCTCAATTGAATGAAAGAGTTTCAAAATTGAAGAATACAGTGAAAAAAAATTGGATGGGAGAGCTTGAGAAAGTGTTACCCGATCAAAATCGGTTGATCCAATTTTAAATTGAATACCTCAATTATTTATGAGACCTTAAAAAAATACAAAGTATAGTGTATAGTATAAGAGAATTGAATGAGATGGTTTTGAGAAATTGTTGATCTGGTCAAAATCAGGCGATCCAGTTCTAATTGAAAACGTCAATTAAATGTCTGCTCTTTAAAATTAGGAAGCTCGGTGTTATAGAGGATAAGGCTATACCAACCTTTTTAATTGAAAAGTATGTTCTAACCATCATTGTTGGTTTGCTCATAATGTTTTTTTCTTGTGCGACGGGGGTGGGAGGAAAGTTGCACAGAGGCAAAACGGTAATATTGCATTTCTTACCATCAAATTCAAATTCAGTCGTGAACGATGGGAGCTCCTATGTGTGGCTTGCACGGAATCGAACACGGGACCTCCAGCGGAACAGCGCGCGACGTTAACCAACAAACAAAGCAAACTTTGTAGAGATATACGCAGCACAGTCATTTAACCACTAACTGCTCGTACGGACATACTGTACGCAAGCAAAACGGTACTGTAGGAGTACTGTAGCTAATGCTTTTTTTAAACAGAACACTTCAAATTTCGAGTTTTTTTTTGAAAGCACGAACACTTAGAAATAATATATATGAAACATTTCAAAAAATAAATGTTTTTCTGAAGACAAACATTTTTGAAAACAAATGAATATTTCTTGTATTGTGTGAACATTTTTCAGAAAACACGAACATTATTTTGAAAGCGCGAACATTTTTCACAAAGACGAACATTGTTTTGAAAGCACGAACATTTTTCAAAAAGACAAACATTGTCCAAATTGCGAACATTATCTTGAAAAACATGAATTTATTTCGAAATTTACTGAACATTTTTCGAAAATGTGACATTTTCAACTTTAAAACATTTTGAATACGCAAACATTTTCTAAAATTTGGGAACATTTTTAAAACATGATTTTTTGAAACAATTTGAACATTTTTTGAATTCTGCAAACGTTTTATATATTTTTTTTAAATTGCAAACATTGTTTTGATTGCGTGAACATTTTTCAGAAAAGACGAGCATTTTTTTGAAAGCACGAAATTTTTTCACAAAGATGAGCATTGTCTTGAAAGCGCGAACATTTTCCAAATTGCGAACATTTTTTATGAAATTTACGAACATCTTTTTTTTAAATGTGACACTTTTCAACTTTACAAACATTTTGAATACTCAATCATTTTTAAATATTTGGGAACATTTTCTAAAACATGAACATTTTCTAAAATTTGTGAACATTTTTTTGAAAACAGTAATATTGTTTTGAAAACCCCGAAACTATTTTCACAATTGGGAACAATTTTGAATTTTGGACATTTTATAAATTTTCGAATTTTTCAAAAAATAAATAGAACAAGGGAAATAAATGAAGAAAGAAACAGAAAAAATAAAAACGAAAAGAAACAGGAAAGGAAAAACAAAACAAAAAAACCGAAAGAAAACCAGCCTTGAAAAACAACAATAAAAAGAAAAATCGGTTCGGGGAACCTTCTAGAAGGTTCCCAAAACCTGGAGAAAACCACCCACCCGCAATAGCCACACTAACTGCTAAATGGGCCCCGGCCTACTGAGCTCTTCGCGTCCCTCGCCTCTGCGAACCTCCGCCAATTTGACGGAAAATGCGTCAAATAGGAAATACCATGAACGGTAGTAGTTTCAGTGAAACAAAATTACAGCCAAGGAAGGTCAGGCCTTGCTCCTTGCTAACCAACAGAATATTGCAATTTGGAGGAAAAATGTAGAGAGTGAAGTGCACAATCAAGGATCGAAGCAGCGGACGCAAGCGCGTATCCATTGCTTGGGCCGGGGAGCGCGAGTGTGCATCTGAGAAACAGTACGTGAGTTGGCCCACCTAGGTGTGGGCCCAGTACGGCCAGCAACGATGCGACTGGAGACTGCGGCCCAGTCCTTTTGCGCAGATTATGGAGAATCTCGGTACTGAAAATCCCGAGCGAAAAG
Organism: Aegilops bicornis; assembly: GCA_021605145.1. Taxonomy (NCBI): domain Eukaryota; kingdom Viridiplantae; phylum Streptophyta; class Magnoliopsida; order Poales; family Poaceae; genus Aegilops; species Aegilops bicornis. The sequence continues at coordinate 434,608,024 of CM038670.1, read as the reverse complement.
AACTTGATTGAACTTCTAAAATCTCAACCGAATTTTACAGAATCCTAGTGCAATCTCAAAATCCCAAAATACCTGACTTCTTCCACAATCTCAGGATTCTGGCTAATTCCATCAAAGAAAACATTTCGAAGTATAGTTGTATCCCTATTGTATCACATATTTACGGTCAAAATGTCACCCCTTGATCCGGCCGGGACCCAGCAAGCGGGCCGACCGCTTCGCTTCGTCTCCAGTTCCCAGCCCGCGCCAGGACCTTCGAGCCGCCCCGCCGGCCAGCGCCCGCCTTGGCCCGCCCGTCCTCGGCCAGCCGCCGCCGCCAAGACCAAGACCCGTAACCTCCCTTGCCGGTCCGCCCCGCCCTCCCCCGCCCTTGATTCGCCCGGCCCGTCGGCTTAGCAACAGCAGCTAGGGTTCTTGCGTCGCCGCCCGGCCAAATAAAGCCATCGCCGCCCCGGCTTCCCTCCTCAGCTCCTCCTCGCCCCTCAGTCCGTCCCGACCCTCAGCCCTGTCCCGCAAAGTTCGACGCCGACGCTCACGGTGAGCCCTCCTTTTTGCATCTCTCTGTTTCTTGATGCTTGAATAATGCTTAAATTGATGCTAGCTATTGTTGATAGATAAAATACATTTCATCAAAAAAAATCTGTCTAAGGATAGTACAGACATTTTAACACATAACATTTTCTAGAATCTCAAGCTACAATCTCTGAAAAGAACTCGACAACAAATTTTGGGAGAAGCAGATTTTGGGAGAATTTTCCAGAATCCTGATTCTCTATAGAATCTTGCCTGAAAAGAACTGGGCCTGCAGCTCGCGCAGAAGTCCCGCGCGATTCGCGGGGCATTTCCTGCTCACTTCCTTTTCCTTTTCTTTTCTGTAGCAGCAGCGGTGGCAGCCTGTGCTGCGTACATCATGCTAGCACACACGGGTTCACGCTGCACTGCCTCTCATCCCTACGCATCAGCTTTCAGTCTTGCTTGGCTTTTTTTACCTTTACCGGCAACTCCAACGCGAGTTTTACCAAATCGCTTCTAAACGTTCACACCGGACAGCCTAGACATTTTTGCAATCTAAGAGCAACTCCAACGACTCAAACGGACGACGATTTCGTCTGTTTTTTGTCAATTTGGGTCAACCGTCACCCGGTGTCCGTCCTATTTTTGATATGGGTCGACAGCGTATCCAATGTGCCGACCCATATGTGCCGGCGTGGCCGGCTGGCCGCCTTATATTATATTGATTTGCATTCAAACATATTGTCAAACATAGTTCACTGAATAAAATAGTATAATTTTACAAGCCGGATACAAATAAAAATGTTTCACATAATTTTGCAAACAAGTAAAAGAAGATACATCTATTGGTTTCTAACATGAGCCCACATATACTTGACCAAATCATTTTGCAGTTGCACGTGAGTTTCCCAATCAAGCATGTCTTGATGAAATTGGGTGAACTGTTCAAACATTGCCGCTACTCCATGATCACGCACAACTTTCTCACCCTGAAACTGAAAACCTTGATCGTACAGACGTTCCGGGCGTTTGTCTTCTACGATCATATTATGCATGATCACACAAGCAGTCATCACCTCCCATAGTTTCTGCGTGCTCCAAGTATTAGCAGGATACGAATGATGCCCCATCGAGATTGCAAAACACCAAAGGCACGCTCGACATCCTTCCTAGTACTCTTTTGCTCTTGGGCAAATCTTTTCCTCTTCTCTTCGACAAGGTTGGGTATTGTCTTGACAATAGTGGTCCACTGAGGATAGATACCGCCACCGTAGTATTCTCTCGTCAGAAGTTGTGGTCACGACAAGAAAGTTCACCGGTGGGCTGTTGCCTTGGCAAGCCTAGCAAACACCAAATGAAAGCTACCAAGCACGTTGATATCATTGTGTGATCCAGCCATGCAGATCCAGAGATCTTGAGACGCCACGACCTCTAGTATGACAGTGCAAGCCCCGACATGTCCCTTATACGCCCTTGCCAAGCAGAAGGACAGTTCTTGCACTCCCAATGCATGCAGTCTATGCTGCCAAGCATCCCTGGGAAGCCCCTTCTGGCATTTATCGCCAACAAACGGGCTGTATCTTCAGCTGTCGGCTCTCTCAAGTACTCAGGGTCAAACACAGCAATAACAACCTTGCAGAACTTATACAGGGACTCTAGGCATGTAGACTCACTCATACAGACGTACTCGTCAATGAGATCACCGGGCACTCTGTCTGCAAGCATTCGGATGGCGACAATGCAATTCTGATAAGAGGAGAAACCGATCTTGTTGACGGCATCCTCTTTGCACTCGAAATAGTCATCATAGCCGACCACCCCCTCTCTAATACGGTTGAAAAGATGCCTACTCATACAGAAACGGCGGTGGAATTTTTGATGTTTGAACAACGGGTTTGTTGTATCAAAGTAGTCCTTCCAAAGAAGGAAATGCCTGCTCTCTCGGTTGCGATTCAACGCCGGAAGGTGGCCCAGAATGGATCCATGGAACAACGGCCGCTGGCTGTTGAGGTGGTGATGGACCAACACGGCAGCCAATATCTCCTCCTCGTCGTCAGACGACAAATCATCAGAGTCGCAAAGGAAATTGTGGAAAAAGAACTCGTCGGCAGAGTCCATTTTCGTACCTTGGCAAACAGTCGAACAACTTGCGGGCATCGAAGAAGGAGACGACCGGCGAGGGGAGTCGCGGCGCGCACGGACCAGCTAGCTGCCCTGCCGGCGTCCTACGAGTGGGCTGGCGTCCGATGAGCATGCTGGTAGGATCTGACTGGGGCGGCGAGGCGGCTTCTGGGTCACAGGCAGCTGTGCGGTGGGGGGAGCAGCGGTGGGAAGCAGTTTGCTCCCCGGCGGCAAGACAGCGGTGGCGGGCGATGGGGGGAGTGGGCGGTGTTGCTGGGCGGATGTGGAGGCGGCGGCAGCTGGCAGAGTTGCCGTCAAAAATGGGCGGCGGCGGCGGCGACAAAGTAGGCGGGCGGGGGTTGCTGTTGGCTGGGGGGTGAGGGGGGAGGCCAATGTGCCACCGACCAGTGGGCCCGGGGAGAGGACAAGGCGAGCGTGCGTGCATCCGTCGCGTGTCCACGTCGACGCAAATCCGGCTAAAAAATGGGCCGGGAATGGGTCGCCCGCGGATGAAAAGCGGATGTGCGTCCGTTTGGGTCGGTGCGTTGGGCCGCCTTTTGTGTCCGCGCCGACCCAAACAGACGACGACGAACGAAATGGGTCGCCTCATTGGAGTTGCTCTAATACCGTGTCAACAATTTTTTCCAGACTGGTCTTGATGTTTGAAATCAAATAAATTGGAACCAAAGGTAGGGAAGGTTTGCGGGCGCCCAGACCTCCGCTACGTTGGACCCGGACACGCCCGACTATAGGAGATTAGGTTTTGGCAATGCAACTCTCGATGTATTGATCGGGTGCAAAGTGAGTTGGAAGATGATAGGCTGAACTATTCTCTGTATTGATCTGTCCACGGATCTCTTACAACATATACACGAGGTTGAGTCCAACAGAATGCCCGGTGTAGTCGTGATACGTCCATTTTGCATCATGCTTTCATATCAATATTTATTTCATTATGGGCTGTTATTACACATTATGTCACAATACTTATGTCTTTTCTCTCTTACTTTACAAGGTTTACATGAAGAGGGAGAATGCCGGTAGCTGAGAATTCTGGGCTGGAAAAGGAGCAAATATTAGAGACCTATTCTACACAACTCCAAAAGTCCTGAAACTTCATGAAAGTCAGTTTTGAAATATATTAAAAATATTGGGCGAAGAAAGCACCAGAGGGGCCACCCACCGTCCACGAGGGTGGAGGGCGCGCCCTACCCCCTGGGCGCGCCCCTACCTCGTGGGCCACCTGGCAGCCCCCCGATGCCCATCTTCTGATATACGGTGTCTTTTTCCCTGGAAAAAATAAGAAGAAATATTTTGGGACGAAGCGCCGCCGTCTCGAGGCGGAACCTGGGCAGAACCAATCTAGGGCTCCGGCGGAGCTGTTCTGCCGGGGAAACATCCCTCCGGGAGGGGGAAATCGTCACCATCATCATCACCATCAATCCTCTCATCGGGAGGGTGTCAATCTCCATCAACATCTTCACCAGCACCATCTCATCTCAAAACCTAGTTCATCTCTTGTATCCGATCTTTGTCTCAAAACCTCAGATTGGTACCTGTGGGTTGCTAGTAGTGTTGATTACTCCTTGTAGTTGATGCTAGTTGGTTTATTCGGTGGAAGATTATATGTTCAGATCCTTTATTCATATTAATACCCCTCTGATTATGAACATGAATATGATTTTTGAGTAGTTACGTTTGTTCCTGAGGACACGGAGAATTCTTGTTATAAGTAGTCATGTGAATTTGGTATTCGTTCGATATTTTGATGAGATGTATGTTGTCTTTCCTATAGTGGTGTTATGTGAACGTCGACTACATGACACTTCACCATTATTTGGGCCTAGGGGAAGGCATTGGCAAGTAATAAATAGATGATGGGTTGCTAGAGTGACAGAAGCTTAAATCCTACTTTATGCGTTGCTTCGTAAGGGGCTGATTTGGATCCACATGTTTCATGCTATGGTTAGGTTTACCTTAATTCTTCTTTCGTAGTTGTGGATGCTTGCGAGAGGGGTTAATCATAAGTGGGATGCTTGTCCAAGGAAGGGCAGTACCCAAGCACCAGTCCACCCACATATCAAATTATCAAAGTAATGTAACGTGAATCATATGAGCATGATGAAAACTAGCTTGACGATAATTCCCATGTGTCCTCGAGAGCGCTTTCCTTTATATAAGAGTTTGTCCAGGCTTGTCCTTTGCTACAAAAAGGATTGGGCCACCTTGCTGCACCTTGTTTACTTTTGTTACTTGTTACCCGTTACGAATTACCTTATCATAAAACTATCTGTTACCGATAATTTCAGTGCTTGCAGAGAATACCTTATTGTAAACCTCTTGTCATTTCCTTCTGCTCCTCGTTGGGCTCGACACTCTTACTTATCGAAAGGACTACGATAGATCCCCTATACTTGTGGGTCATCAAGACTCTTTTCTGGCGCCGTTGCTGGGGAGTGAAGCGCCTTTGGTAAGTGGAATTTGGTAAGGAAAATTTATATAGTGTGCTGAAATTTACTGTCTCTTGTTACTATGGAAAATAATCCTTTGAGGGGCTTGTTCGGGGTATCTTCACCCCTACCAGTAGAGCAAAGATTTTCTCCTCAACCTACTGAACCTACTGAAAATGTTTACTTTGAAATTCCTTCGGGTATGATAGGGAAACTGCTAGCTAATCCTTTTACAGGAGATGGAACATTACATCCCGATATGCACCTAATCTATGTGGATGAAGTTTGTGGATTATTTAAGCTTGCAGGTATGCCCGAGGATGTTATCAAGAAGAAGGTCTTCCCTTTATCTTTGAAGGGAAAGGCATTGACATGTTTTAGGCTATGTGATGATATTGAATCATGGAACTACAACCGATTGAAATTGGAATTTCATCAGAAGTTTTATCCTATGCATCTGGTTCATCGTGATCGTAATTATATATATAATTTTTGGCCTCATGAAGGAGAAAGTATCGCTCAAGCTTGGGGGAGGCTTAAGTCAATGTTATATTCATGCCCCAATCATGAGCTCTCAAGAGAAATTATTATTCAAAAAAAATTATGCTCGGCTTTCTCTCAATAATCGCTCCATGCTCGATACTTCCTGTACTGGTTCTTTTATGATGAAGACTATTGAATTCAGATGGGATTTATTGGAAAGAATTAAACACAACTCTGAAGATTGGGAACTCGAGTAAGGTAAGGAGTCAGGTATAACACCTAAGTTTGATTGTGTTAAATCTTTTATGGATACCGATGCTTTTCGTGAATTTAGCACTAAATATGGACTTGACTCTGAGATAGTAGCTTCTTTCTGTGAATCATTTGCTACTCATGTTGATCTCCCTAAGGAGAAGTGGTTTAAATATCATCCTCCCATTGAAGTAAAAGTAGTTGAACCTATTAAAGTTGAAGAAAAGATTATCACTTATAATGTTGATCCTATTGTTCCTATCGCTTATATTGACAAACCACCTTTCCCTGTTAGAATAAAGGATCATGCTAAAGCTTCAACTGTGGTTCGTAAGAGTAATGCTAGAACACCTACACCTTCTGAGAAAATTAAAGTTGAACCTAGTGTTGCTATGGTTAAGGATCTCTTGGTCGATAATATTGATGGGCATGTTATTTACTTCTGTAATGAAGCTGCTAGAATTGCTAGACCCGATACTAAAAATAAACATAGATCTGTTGTCGGCATGCCTGTTGTTTCTGTTAAAATAGGAGATCATTGTTATCATGGCCTATGTGATATGGGTGCTAGTGCGAGTGCAATACCTCATTCCTTATACAAAGAAATTATGCATGATATTGCACTATTTGAGATAGAAGATATTGATGTTACAATTAAGCTTGCCAATAGAGATACTATTTCACTAGTTGGGATTGTTAGAGATGTTGAAGTATTGTGTGGGGAAGTTAAATATCCTACTGATTTTCTTGTTCTTGGTTCCCCACAAGATGACTTTTGTCCCATTATATTTGGTAGACCCTTCTTGAATACTGTTAATGCTAAGATAGACTGTGAAAAGGATATTGTTACTGTTGGTTTAGGGGATATGTCTCATGATTTTAATTTTGCTAAATTTCATAGACAATCCCATGATAAAGAATTGCCTAGTAAATATGAAATTATTGGTCTTGATTTTATTGCCGTGCCTCCTAATGATCCTTTAGAACAATATTTGCTAGACCATGAATATGACCTGTTTATGAATGAAAGAAGGGAAATAGATGAAGTATTCTTTAAACAGGGACCTATTTTGAAACACAGCTTGCCTGTTGAAATTTTAGGGGATCCTCCTCCACCCAAGGGTGATCCCGTGTTTGAGCTTAAACCATTACCCGATACTCTTAAATATGCTTATCTTGATGAAAAGAAGATATATCCTGTTATTATTAGTGCTAACCTTTCAGAAAGGTGAAGAAGAGAAATTATTGAAAACTACGAAGAAGCACCGTCTGTTATTGGATATACTCTTGATGATCTTAAGGCGTTAGCCCACTCTATGCAGACACAAAAGAAAATTGGAGAAAGACGCTAAACCGGTTGTTGATCACCAACGACGGTTAAATCCTAAGATGAAAGAAGTGGTAAGAAATGAAATACTAAAGCTTCTGGAGGCATGTATAATTTATCCTGTTGTTGATAGTCAGTGGGTAAGTCCTATCCGTTGTGTCCCTAAGAAGGGAGGTATTACTGTTGTTCCTAATGATAAAGATGAATTGATCCCACAAAGAATTGTTACAGGTTATAGAATGGTAATTGATTTTCGCAAATTAAATAAAGCTACTAGAAAGGATCATTACCATTTACCTTTTATTGATCAAATGCTAGAAAGATTATCCAAACACACACATTTTTGCTTTCTAGATGGCTATTCTGGTTTCTCTCAAATACCTGTGTCAAAAGAGGATCAGGATAAGACCACTTTTACTTACCCTTTCGGTACCTTTGCTTATAGACATATGACTTTTGGCTTATGTAATGCACCTGCTACCTTTCAAAGATGTATGACTGCTATATTCTCCGACTTTTGTGAAAAGATTGTTGAGGTTTTCATGGATGATTTCTCCGTGTATGGAACTTCTTTTGATGATTGCTTAAGAAACCTTGATCGAGTTTTGCAGAGATGTGAAGAAACTAATCTTGTCTTGAATTGGGAGAAGTGCCACTTTATGGTTAATGAAGGTATTGTCTTGGGGCATAAGATTTACGAAAAGAGGTATTGAAGTTGATAAAGCTAAAGTTGATGCTATTGAAAAGATGCCGTGTCCCAAGGACATTAAAGGTATAAGAAGTTTCCTTGGTCATGCCGGTTTTTATAGGGGGTTCATTAAAGACTTCTCAAAAATTTATAGGCCTCCGACTAATCTCTTACAAAAAGATGTTCCTTTTGTCTTTGATGATGATTGTGTAGAAGCATTTGAAATACTTAAGGAAGCCTTGATTTTCTACACCTATCGTTCAGCCACCTGATTGGAATTTACCCTTTGAAGTTATGTGTGATGCTAGTGATTATGCTATAGGTGTTGTTCTAGGACAAAGAGTTGATAAAAAATTAAATGTTATCCAATATGCTAGTAAAAATCTAGACAGTGCCCAGAGAAATTATGCTACTACTGAAAAATAATTTTTAGCAGTTGTATTTGCTTGTGATAAGTTCAGACCTTATATTGTTGATTCTAAAGTAACTGTTCACATTGACCATGCTGCAATTAAATATCTTACAGAAAAGAAAGATGCTAAACCTAGACTTATTAGATGGGTTCTCTTGCTACAAGAATTTGATTTGCATATTATTGATATAAAGGAGCTGAGAACCCGTTGCGCATAACTTTTCTAGGTTAGGGAATGTTCTTGATGACCCACTACCTATTGATGATAGCTTTCCTGATGAACAATTAGCTGTCATAAATGCTTCTCGTACTGCTCAATGGTATGTTGATTATGCTAATTACATTGTTGCTAAATTTATACCACCTAGTTTCACATACCAGCAAAAGAAAAAGTTTTTCTATGATTTAAGACATTACTTCTGGGATGACCCACACCTTTATAAAGAAGGAGTAGATGGTGTTATTAGACGTTGTGTACCTGAGCATGAACAAGAACAGATCCTATGCAAGTGTCACTTCGAGGCTTATGGAGGACACCACGCTGGAGATAGAACTGCACATAAGGTATTGCAATCCGGTTTTTATTGGCCTACTCCTGAGAGTAGCATATACGGGCACGATACACGCACCCCCCGTGTCGCTCTCACCTAGGGCGACTCGGGGGCGCCTCCCTAACCCTAGCGTGCTGCCGGCCAATCACCCCCAGCCCCGCGCCGCCGCCGGGCGAAGCTCGGGTGGTTGACGGCGGCGGCGGGGTGACTCCTCGCGGCTCCCGTTGGGACTGGGGCGGCGGATCTCGGCGGGAATCTGTCGGATTTTGGGTTCCGGCAGACCCTTGAGGTTCGAACACTAGGGTGCGCACGGAGATCTTTCCCCTACCAGCTCACGCGTGAATGGTTAGCGAGGGATCTAAACTAGAAACGATGAACAGCACAAGAGACACAGGATTTATACTGGTTCGGGCCACCGTTGTGGTGTAATACCCTACTCCAGTGTGTGGTGGATTGCCTCAGGGGCTGATGATGAACAGTACAAAGTAAGCACAGCCTCGCGAGGGGCTGTTCTTGAGCTAGTGCGATGAACTGCTTGGGTGAGTTCGATCGCCTCTCTCTCTCTCTCTCTCTCTCTCTCTGGTGAATCTCTCCTCGGTCCTCTCTGTTCGTTTGGTGGCTAGTTCTATTTATAGAGGGAGGCCCTGGGCCTCTTCCCAAATAATGAGCGGGAAGGGCGCCAACAATTGGCCACTTTGAAGGGGAACATCTAGTACACTTATCCTGACTAAAGTTGGTCTTCGGCTGCCAAAGGATCTGACAGTGACGCCGTCCTGGGCTCCACGATGACCTCCTTCCTGCCGCTCTGCTGGTCTTGGTCTTGTTGCACCGAAGCGGCAACCTTTTCCTGATGCCTTGGCCTGTGCTTGCCTCCTTTGGACCAAAGGGGAAACGAGGACACTGCGCAGGCTGGCGCCCGCCTGGTCTCGATCGTCATGGCTTGCGTCACGGGGCACCCTCGTGAGGTACGCTGCCTTGATCTCTCCGCCTCCTCGTGAGCCTGCCTGACGAGGCTGCTCCTGAGGAAGGTTCCTGTCGTCCGCCCCGCAAGGCTTGGCCCCTCGCAAGGGTCTTGAGCTTGAGCTGATGAAGCTGGGCCACGCTGGCCCCCCACTTGAGCCACGCCGCAGGCAGGCAAGTCTGGGGACCCCCGTTCCCAGAATGCCGACAGTAGCCCCCGGGCCCAAGGCGCGCCCGGGCTTGGCTTAGCAGAGAAGCGAAGGGCAAGTCTGCGGCGCCGCGGGCCCCAACAGCCTGCGGCCTTGGGCGCCGCATGGCGATTGATTGGTCGTGGGCGTCTCCGCTTCCCCACGACGCCTCGGCAACTGTCCTTATGACAAAAAGGAGGCCCGGGCCATACTTGGTGCTCGTTCTCGCTCGCCTTGCTCCAGATCCCCTTTCTCTCCCTTCTCCTCCTTGCTTCCGAAAACCTCCAGATCTGTCTCAATCCTTCCATCCTACAAGCCATGGCGCCTCGCAAGAACCCGCCTGAGGCCTGGTACCTTTCGGCTCTGGATCCTCCGACTGTGTCGGAGAAGAATCTAGTCCTTGTGCACCAGAGGACGGTGGCGCAGGGCAACAAGGGAGCGACTATGCTGAAGGCCGGCTCCGATCAGCCTGAAGGCCAGGGGAGCACCTTCTACCTTTTCTTTGTGAGCGCCATCATCGTCGGTCTGGTCCCTCCTTTTTCCGACTTCTTCTTTGCTGTCCTCCGCCAATACAACTTGCAAGCTCTGCATCTCCACCCCAACTCTGTTCTTCTCCTGGCGATTTTCGCCTACTATTGTGAGGCTCATGTTGGGGTAAAGCCCTCGGTGGCCTTGCTGCGCCATTACTTTTACCTCCGGGTCTCTCGTGGCCCTATATCACTGCATGCGCGAGCTTTGTCGCATATTCCAGCTCCAACTCCATCTCCAAGCCCGGGAAGAGGATCGAAGGCTTCAGGAGCAAGTGGGTCATGGTGATGTCGGGCGCATCCACCCCCGACTGGCGCTGCCGTCGGGGCAGCCCAAGACCGTTGATGCATGGTCCCGCGCGGAGCTCGCTGACTCTCATGCGAATATGGTGCTGAAGAGGATAGACGCGGACCTGAGGCCAGGTAGCTTGGGGGCGGTGAAGCTGACCGGGGCCACGCTCCTGAGGGAGTTCCTGGAACACCGGGTGGCTCCGCTCCGGGAGCATTCGCTCCCGTTGTGGAGGCTTGGGGAGGCAGGTGACGCCCTTCGCTGAGCTCGAGGCCCTCTCGACGAAGATCGCCGCGGCTCTCCATTCCTTGGTCGGGGAGACGTGCGGCCGAGGGCGCCTCCGTCCCCATGTTCCTTCGCGACGACTAAGAGCAAGTGGTGAGCGCCATGCCCACCTTCAATGGTGAGGGGCTGGTGCCTGCCGGGGCTCCTGAGGATCTGACGATGTTCGCGACGGTGAACGTTTCCTCCAGCAACTCCAAATGAGTGAGGAGGAAGAAGAGGAGGTGGAGGAAGAAGAGTCTGACTTCGAGGTGACTGGCGAGGAGTCGGGGGATTCCTTCCTCGGCGCAGGTCCCACGCCCTTCGCTCCATGCCGGACGACGACGAGGCCGATGCCAGGCGAGGAGGGGAGGATTCTCCCCTCGTTCCTAGGAAGGGCAGGTCGGGGCTGGTTCCCTCAGGGTCTGCTCTGGCTTCGGGGCGGTCTGAGGCCAGCTCCGGCCTCCCCGACGCGCCTACTGCTTCCGGGCCTCCCAAGGCTGACCCTAGCTGCAGGCTTTCAGGCTTCAAGTTTGGCTGGAGGCTGTTTGAGTCCGTGGACGACGACCAGTAAGTGTTCGATCCGTGTTTTGCTTTGCTTCTGCCGCCGAGGTTTGACGTCTGTATTCTCTTGACCAGGTCAACACCTGCAGCAAAAAGGCTGAAGGGGGCTTCTGCGGCCCTGCTTGAGGAGGGCTCGCCTGCCGGGGCTGCGGCTCCGTCTGCGAGGAAAGGAGGAAGCTCGTGCCTCCCCTGCCTGGTCATCCTCGCGAGCCCAGTAGGGGCACTCTGGCGGTGAGTCGGCCCCCGTGGCCCCGCTGACTCTGGAGGTGCCTGCGCTTGACGTTGTCGCCGAGGTGCCCAAGGCCCAGGGGGCTCCTCCTTCCCAAGCCGTGATCACACTGCCGTCTTCTACACCTGCTCCACCGGCTCCAGTCCCTTCTGATCCTTCGGCCATCCTGGACCAGGCTGCCAGCGAACTGAGCTAGCTGCAAGAGGATCTCCGGAATGCTGATCCCCGTCTGGTGGCCGGGCGCCTGGAGCTGGCTTCTGGCTGGGCTCGCTCTGCTGCCTCCGTCCGAGCGGTGCTGAGCCAAGCCGTGTCGGCCTCCGATGGGGAGAAACAAGCCGCCTGCCAGGCCAGGGTCGCTCGCGATGCTGCCTAGGGCGACACCGCGGACGCCCGGGACCGCTGCAAGGCGCTGGAGTTCGAGCTGCAAGGCCTGGGCGACGAGCTCGCCAAGGAGGCCCGCGGCCGCCAGGAGAAGGAGAAGGAGATGGAGGCTAGGGAGGCCGCCATCAGGGACCGGGACGCCGAGATTGATGACTGCCGTGGCCCGTTGGAGATGCTGGAACAGTCGCTGAAAGCGGAGAGGATCGAGCTAGACAGGAAGGCAAAGATCCTGGCTGAGGATCGGGTGGCCTTCGCCAGGTTGGAGGAGAAGGCTCGCGCCGCGTTGAAGACACTCTACGAGGGTGGCCTGCAGAAGCCGTTGGCTGGTGCGGAGGACGGCCCCGCCGAGCTGCTTCCTTTCTTGGTCCGTGCACTTGAAGATGTCGCGGACGGCCTTGGCCCGACGGCCGAGGCCGAGGCGCATGCCCTGTCTTCTGCAGCGCTGACGCGCGTCCTCAGCCACGTCTACCTTCGCGACCTGTCGACCTTGACGGCCTGGAGCTCGTGAGCGGCGACCTTGCCGCTGCCGCCGAGGCCGTGAAAGGCCGAGCCGAGGCCCTGTTGGGAAGTTCCGCGCCTTCAAGACCTTGCCTCGGCGTGGTGCCGCCAGCTCATGACCTCGGGAGGTGGGGGCGCCACAGAGAGTGATCCTTCAGCCTTCCGCTCTGCTTTTAAATCACGCAACATGCACCATGCCTCGTGGAGGCGTTTAAACTTGTGTTTGGCGTTGTGAAACGACTTATGGCTTGTAATATTTGCTTTGAATTCAGATTCTTCCCTCCTACTTGCGTGTGTTCTACGTCGGCGAGGCCCGACCCCGCATACCTCGGCCCGCCGTTAGCCCCGACCGAGACCAGACGTGACCAAGGAGTGAGGGCTACGTGGCAAGTTAGGCTCCTGAGTCGCGATGCTCAGGAGTCCCCCTTGACGCGCGAACAACAAGTAGGGACAGGAGGCATAGGATTGGATTGGTCGTTCTACGTCGGCAGGGCCCGGCCCCGCGCATGCCTCAGCCGCCGTTAGCCCCGACCGGAGACCAGAACGGGACTAAGGAGTGAGGGGCTATGTGACCAGTTAGGCTCCTGAGTCGCGATGCTCAGGAGTCCCCCTTGACGTTCAAACAAATTTTCATACCTTGGCTCCGCTCGGGGAGGCGTAGCGGCGACCAGGTCCGGAAGGACTGGCTGGTGGCGACGCCGGGCGTGGCCCGGCGCAGCCCATGTCCAGCCCTCGTGCGGCACTCCCGAGGGGAGGCGCTTGCGATGGCGCCGACACCGAGCCTGGGCTCCTCGGGAGGTTGATACGGTTGTGAGCCGCCTCGATTGTTTATCACCAGGAGCATAAGCGCTTCCGTGTGTGTCACGGGCATAGCTGCTCCTCGGCGGTGTCGTCGGCCAGCCAGAGCATAGTGCTTCCACTGGTGCGTGGGAGGGGCTCCCCTCCGGGAGGAGCCTGGCGTGTACAGCCCCATACGACACGTGGCCGCACGGTATGGCTAGGAGAGGTGTGTCACAGGCACTTTCGTGAGCGTAGCGGGACTCCACGAGGCCCTACCTCGAGGTGGGTTGCGCCTGGCTCTGGGCCTTTATCAATGGTGTGTTCTGCAGGTTAGAATGCAAATGCTCTACGTCCTCGTGTCCTGCCTCGAGCGAGCTCAGCCGCCGCTGGTATGACAGGTCGCGATGCCGTGGGTCAAGGCCAGGGGCTGAGGGCTATAGAGCCAATAAGAGCCCATGAGTCGCGATGCTCAGGTACCCCCTTTTAACGTGCAAGCAATTTGCATTAGGGCGGAGAGGCCCGCGACAGGTAGTAGGCAATAATTGAGTGAATCAGGTTAAGCGCGAAGGAGCAAATCCATCTACATAGGTGCGGAGAAAGCACACGCCACTGGGTCTGGCCCGAGCAGCTTGGGGATAATGCAGCCCGAGGGGCGCCCCCAACAAGGTAAGTAAAGAACATAAGCAAAACAGATTCATGCCGCAGGGGCAGACCCATGCGGCCTGGGAATGATGCAGCCCATGGGGCGCTCCCAGCTGAAAACTGAACTTGGAAAGGTGTTTATACGGTCGGAGATGGCGGGATATTGAGGTAGCGGATGACGCGTGATGAGGAAGCCGGCCCTCACGAGCCCTCCAGACCTGGAGCCTCGGGAGGCTCCGGGGGCACGGGGGGTTCCTCGAGAGCCATCTCCATCTCTGCCAGGACCGCGCGCTGCTTGACCTCCTGAGCCTCCAGAGCGCACCTCAGCAGGCGCTGATGGGCGGCGACCGCGTTCGGCAGGCCGAAAGGCATGCGAACGTAGCTGTGAGGTGGACCCTCGCAACGCCCCACGCGTGAGGGCCAGAGGCGCTCCTAAGACGCGGCCCGGTTGAGCCCTGGTATGTTGATGCAGATTTGCAGCCCAGCATCCTCGCCTGGATGCGGGGCCACGGTGGGCAAGCGGCGACAGCCGCGCATGACTCTTGACTCCTGTAGCTCCTGGGTGCTCCTCATGATGAACTCCTGAGGGTTTGGCCCTCCTTGCCTCATACCTTCCTCAGGGAAACGTGCCTTGAAGCACGCCTCCAAGTGGTGCCTGAGCGCCTCCCTCATGACCCCGGCTAGGTCGGTGGCTCGCCATGAAATAGCCCTCGAGCCCCGCCTGAGGAGGGCACCGGGCGCGCCTTCCTATGCGACAGAGGGTGGCGCCCCTTGAACGGGCGCGGGTCCTATTGCCACGCCTCCGGAGGTGCCTGCCTCATGAGGGCTTGGACCAGGCGAAGCCTTCTTCTTCTTAGGGATCCCCTCGCGAAGTCTCCCGCTCCTGTGATCTGGGTCTTCGATTGCTGCGGCTTGGAAGGCACGCTCAAGGGAGCACACTGCATCCCTTTCCTCACAAGGCACTGTGATGACTCCTCCGCTTCCTCGCATCTTGAGGACATTGTCGCCATGGCGAGTCACCGCCATGAACTTGGCCAAAGCTGGGTACCCGAGGATGGCATTGTATGGCAGGCGGATGTGGGCGACATCGAAGTCGATGAGCTCGGTGCCGTAGTTGTTGCGCTGTCCGAAGGTGACGGGAAGGCGAACTTGCCCTATCGGGACGGTGGAGCCATCGGTGACTCCTGAGAAAGGCTTTGTCGGCCGAAGTTGATCGGATAGCACTTGGAGATCATTCAATGTCTCGACAGATAGGACGTTGAGTCCTGCTCCGCCGTCGATGAGGGTCCTGGTGACTTGCATGTTGCTGATGACTGGTGAGCAAAGCATGGGGAGGACTCCGGCCGTTGCCGCGCACTTGAGCTGATCCGCTGAGCTGAATGTGATAGCGCACGACGACCACCTGAGAGGGCGTGTGGCCTCAGGCTTGGGGAGGACTGCATTCACCTCGCGAGCAACCGCTTGAAGGTCTTATTTGAGAGGTCTGGGGCCCGAGCGCCACCTGTGATGCAAGCGATCGCGCGCGGCTCCTGGAAGCCCCCAGCCCCCTCGTCCTGATGATTGTCTTCGTACCTCCTTGGCGGCTGCGGCAGAGGTGGGAGCCCTACGTTGCCTTGAGGGCGGTCCTCACGAGGCTGGTCCCTCCAACCTCCCTCGCGAGGCTGGTCCTGCCAGCAGTCCTCGCGAGGTCTGTCACGCCATCCTTGGCGAGGGCCGCAGGTCTTCCCAGCATCCTGCGCCTCTTCCTCCTCCTCGGCCGTAGCCCCGATCATTGCGCTCGGGGCGTCGGCCGATATGCCCTTCTCGCACGGCCCTGAGCTCCTGGCATTCGTTGGTGTTGTGGGTGTGGAGGTCGTGGTATACGCAGTACTGGCTGCCCTTGGATGACTCGGGCTGATCCCTGCCTCGCTTGGTGTCTGGTTCTGCCACGAGCACGGAAGCCCCCTTACGCTTCACGTCCTTGGCCTTGGGCTTCTTCTCTTCTGGATTGGCAGCAGGGAGCTCGAGGAGGGAGAGGCGCGCTTCCTCAGCCCTGGGCACTTGGTCGCCAAGTTGAACAGCTCCAGGGATGTGCACAGGTCTTCATGCATTGCTAGCTCCTCCTCCATCTTGACGTCACGCACACCATCGGAGAAGGCTGAGATGATGGCTTCCTCAGTCACCTTGGGGATTTTGAGGCGGGCGTTTTTGAAGCGCTGGATGTACTTCTTCGTGGTCTCTCTGCTGCTGCTTGATGCGGCGCATGTCGCTCACGGCCGGAGGCCGGTCGCGAGTGCCTTGGAAGTTGGCGATGAAGCGGGTGCGCATCTCGTCCCAGGAGGAGATCGTGTTGGGAGCCAGGTTCAGGAGCCAGGTTCGGGCTCCGTCCTTGAGCGCCATGGGGAACCAATTCTCCATGACCTTTTCGTCCCCGTTGGCGGCTTCGATGCCCAGCTCGTAGAGCTGAAGGAACTCCGCGGGGTCGGCGGTGCCGTCGTAGCAAGGAGGCAGGTCTGGCTTGAACTTGCCGGGCCATGCGATGCTGCGTAGCTCGGTGGTGAAGGCGCGGCAGCCTGCGGGCCATCGGGCTCTCTGGCGATGCGGAGCTTGCTCTTGTGGATTCTCGCACACCGCTGCTGGAGCAGCGCGGGGTCTTGACGTGGTGGCGCTCGAGCGCGATCGCGGCGCTCCAGTGCTTGGAGCACGTGAGCAACTTCTTGGGGACGAGGAATCTCATGGAAGCTCCTTTCTTGTTCCGCATGCGCCGGACGCGGAGGGTCTCGCCCCGGGGCCACGCGCCTTGGAGCCAGGGCACCTTCTTGGGGAGGAGGTGGCGGGGGCACCTCCGGCTCCCTGCTTCCCGCGCGGGGTGAAGGGCGAGGCAACGAGAGGGACGACGCGGGGGAGCCCCCTGCGGCGTGGACGAGCTCGGCAACGCGGTCGAGCCACTCCTCGTAGACGTCGTCGACGGGGCGGTAGGCCAGGAGCTCGTTTGCCGCGATGAGCGCGGCTCGAGCCTCCATGGGAGCGCGCGCCGCTGGACGAAGAAACCAGCGGGGCGGCGAAGGAGTAGCTGTCCGGACTTCTCGCCTCACCGATGGATACAGGGACGAGGCCTGCTGCTCGTTCCCCACCGGGCCGGTGGCGGCGTTGGCAGCAGGCGACGAGGAACGACGGGGCTGTCCGCCGACGGGAGCCATCTGGGCGACTCGAGCGGTGCGAGCAGCCCGGCTCGCGGCGAGCGTCAGCCATGGACACGACAGGAGATCACACGCGACCAGCAGAAGAAAGATTCCGGCGCACCCCTACCTGGCGCGCCAAATGTCAGATTTCGGGTTCCGACAGACCCTTGAGGTTCGAACACTTGGGTGCACACGGAGATCTTTCCCCTACCATCTCACGCGTGAATGGTTAGCAAGGGATCTAAACTAGAAACGATGAACAGCACAAGAGACACAGGGTTTATACTGGTTCGGGCCACCGTTGTGGTGTAATACCCTACTCCAGTGTGTGGTGGATTGCCTCAGGGGCTGATGATGAACAGTACAAAGGAAGCACAGCCTCGCGAGGGGCTGTTCTTGAGCTGGTGCGATGAACTGCTTGGGTGAGTTCGATCGCCTCTCTCTCTCTCTCTCTCTCTCTCTCTCTCTCTGGTGAATCTCTCCTCGGTCCTCTCTGTTCGTTTGGTGGCTAGTCCTATTTATAGAGGGAGGCCCTGGGCCTCTTCTCGAGCGGGAAGGGCGCCAACAATTGGCCACTTTGAAGGGGAACATCTAGTACACTTATCCTGACTAAAGTTGGTCTTCGGCTGCCAAAGGCTCTGATGGTGACGCCGTCCTGGGCTCCACGATGACCTCCTTCCTACCGCTCTGCTGGTCTTGGTCTTGTTGCACCGGCGGCAACCTTTGCTCGATGCCTTGGCCTGTGCTTGCCTCCTTTGCACCAAAGGGGAACGAGGACACTGCATGAGTGGCGCCCACCGTCTCGATCGTTATGGCTTGCGCCACTGGGCACCCTCGTGAGGTACCATGCCTTGATCTCTCCGCCTCCTCGTGAGCCTGCCTCGACGAGGCTGCTCTGAGGAAGGTTCTCGCTGGCCCGCCTCATGAGGCTTGGCCCCTCGCGAGGTCTTGAGCTTGAGCTGATGAAGCTGGCTGCACTGGGCCCCCACTTGAGCCATGCCGCAGCCGCAGTGTGCAGTCTGGGGACCCCTTCCCGAAACGCCGGCGAATCGGCGGTGGCCCGGGCGCGCGCAGCCCATGGCGTCCGGCGGCGTGGTGGCGAGTCTTGGCGGGGGGTTGTAGGTGGTGGCGGAGGGGTCGGCCGTTCTCGCTCGGTGATGTCTTTGCTGCCTCACAGCGGACATACTGTGATACTCTGCGTTCCTTGGGCCGGCGTCCTTGGGAAGCGGGGAGGGTCGGCCTGACGAGCTCCGGTGGGCGTGGCGTGCTCGTGGCAGCGGCAATCCGGCGCTCCGGGTGGTGTCTTCTTCGAGCGGTGTGAGGTGGACAGCGGGCATGTGGTGGTGGTGCTGATCTGCAATGGATCTGGCGAGGCACCACGGCCCGGTGCTAGGCGATCCGTGCACGCGATGCTTGATGGAGGCTCTTCGAACAGATCTGGGTGAAAACCTGCCTTTGGCTAGCTGCCAAGGACGGCGGTGACGGCGCTGTTATGCGGCGTTCCCTTCTTGAAGGCATCGCCGAGGAGAAGTTCAAGGCCACTATCTGCTATCTCCGGGGGAAACCCTAGATCAGTAGATCGGATGACGGCGACGCTATTTTGTGTCGTTTCCTCTTGGGGGCGTCAGTCTTGGAGGTGTTCACGGGATCGAGGGACCAGTGGGCGGCTTCTTTGGTGGAGCGGTGCTTCATCTTAAACATTGATGGCAGTAGGTCTCGGCGGCGTGGTGCAGTGGAGACTTGGCGCCCGATGCGCAGAGATGGACTCGCGCAGGAGGAGGTAGCTATCTGGCGTCATGGTGGCGTCGATGGCAGAGTGGCCTGACAAGGTAGAAGCCTCAATATCTGCTCAGAAGATGGACTTGTGGAAGATGGCGGCGACGACACATGTGAGTGCGTCAGACCGGTCTGTGCCCAGACCCGGTATGTGGCTCGGCTGGGGCTTCCGGCTTTTGATGATAGGCTTAGGTGAGTGGTCTGGGTATTTGGCCCAGCTAGCACCCCTTCATCATTTGGATAGGAGTAGTGGCATATGTTGCCAAGATGGTGGATTCAGGCATATTGTTATAATACTTTGTAAGGTTCTCGAGAATAATCAATAAAGTGGCCGCATGCATCCCCCAGATGCAGAGGCCGGGGGTCATCCTCCTTTTCTAAAAAAAAATTGGCCTACTCTTCTCAAAGATGCCCGTAAGTTTGTCTTGTCTTGTGATGAATGTCAAAGAATTGGTAATATTAGTAGACGTCAAGAAATGCCTATGATCTATTCACTTGTTATTGGACCATTTGATGTTTGAGGCTTTGATTATATGGTACCGTTTCCTTCCTCTAATGGGTGTACACATATTTTAGTTGTCGTTGATTACATTACTAAGTGGGTAGAAGCTATTTCAACTAGTAGTGCTGATCATAACACCTCTATTAAGATGCTTAAAGAAGTTATTTTTCCGAGGTTTGGAGTCCCTAGATATTTAATGACTGATGGTGGTTCACATTTTATTCACGGTGCTTTTCGTAAAATGCTTGCTAAGTATGATGTTAATCATAGAATCGCATCTCCATACCACCCACAGTCTAGTGGTCAAGTAGAACTGAGTAATAGATAGATTAAATTAATTTTGCAAAAGACAAAGAATTGGTCCAAGAAACTTGATGATGCATTATGGGCCTATAGAACTACATATAAAAATCCTATGGGTATGTCTCCGTATAAAATGGTTTATGGAAAAGCATGTCACTTACCTCTCGAACTAGAACATAAGGCATATTGGGCCATTAAAGAGCTCAATTATGATTTCAAACTTGCCGGTGAGAAGAGACTATTTGACATTAGCTCACTTGATGAGTGGAAAACCCAGGCCTGTGAGAATGTCAAAATGTTTAAAGAACAAGTTAAAATATGGCATGACAAAAGGATACAAAAGCATGAGTCTAATGTAGGTGATTATGTCCTGTTATACAACTCTCGTTTAAGATTTTTTGCAGGGAAACTCCTCTCTAAATTGGAAGGTCCTTACGTTATCGATGAGGTCTATCGTTCCGATGCCATAAAAATTGACAACTTCGAAGGCACAAATCCGAAGGTGGTGAACGGTCAAAGAATCAAACATTATATCTCAGGTAATCCCATAAATGTTGAAACCAATGTTATTGACACCGTAACCCCGGAGGAGTACATAAGGGACACTGTACAGAATGTTTCAGACTCCGAAAAGGAATAGGTATGTGATACGGTAAGTAAATCGACTTCAAAACAGTTCTAATAGCAATTTTCCTTCGTTTTGGAATATTTAAGAAAATAGGAAAATAAGAAGTAGTCTGGAAAGGACACGAGGCATCCACAAGGGTGGAGGGCGCGCTCCCCTGCCTCGTGGGCACCTCGTGTGCCCTCCGGACTCTATTTTCTTGCACGATACTTCTTTTAGTCGACAAAAATTCATTATATAATCTCCAGAAGGTTTTAACCACCGTACCATGACACAATCCTCTGCTTTTGTTTCGAGCTGTTTTTCTGATAGATCTAGATCACCATGACGTCTTCAAGCGCCCCCAAGGATAAATTTTTTGAGAAGGTTATCAACCCCTACCTCGCGGAGGTGCTGCAACACCCTCAGACCATTGAGATGCGTGAGGGGGTGCTGCACATCCGCGATGTTGAGGGACCAAGGAGGAACGGAAGCGTGGAGACAAGACTCGAAGCAATGGAGCAACAAGTTTTCAAGTGCCAGGGGATGGGGGAACGCAGACTCAACGCCAACCACATGATGATCGCAGAGTTCACCAACAACCACAAGCTGGATGCCAAGGACATCGGGGAGACCATCTTCAAGCTTCACGAGAAAATTGAGCACCTCGAAGCCCAGATCTATGACATGCAAAACCAAAACTGTGAGTATGAATATAGATTCAAGAGGATGAGTTTGGCTGCAGATTTGAGGATCCCGGAGACTCGATCATCTTTCTATGATGGTGAGCCTATGCCTTGGAAGATGGATGAGGGAGTCCTAGATTAGGGGGTGTCCGGATGGCCGGACTATAGCCTTTGGCCGGACTCCTGGACTATGAAGATACAAGATTGAAGACTTCGTCCCGTGTCCGGATGGGACTTTCCTTCGCGTGGAAGGCAAGCTTGGCGATACGGATATGTAGATCTCCTACCATTGTAACCGACTCTGTGTCACCCTCTTCGGTGCCTATATAAACCGGAGGGTTTTAGTCTGTACGACGAAAAACAATCATACCATAGGCTAGCTTCTAGGGTTTAGCCTCTCTGATCTCGTGGTAGATCTACTCTTGTACTACCCATATCATCAATATTAATCAAGCGGAGTAGGGTTTTACCTCCATCGAGAGGGCCCGAACCTGGGTAAAAACATCGTGTCCCTTGTCTCTTGTTACCATCCGCCTAGACGCATACAGTTCGGGACCCCCTACCCGAGATCCGCCGGTTTTGACACCGACATTGGTGCTTTCATTGAGAGTTCCTGCTGTCGTCATCTTTAGGCCCGATGGCTCCTCCGATCATCAACAATGATGCGGTCCGAGGTGAGACTTTTCTCCCGGACAGATCTTCGTGATTCGGCGGCTTTGCACCGCGGGCCAATTCGGCAGCCATCTGGAGCAGATTGAAAGCTACGCCCCGGCCATCGAGTCAGATTTGGAAGTTTGAACTACACGGTGACATCCGCGGAGACTTGATCTTGACGGGTTCGAGCCACGCCCAAGCGCCAGACCGCCACGATGGGCATGATCTAGCTCTGCCGCGAGCAGTGCCACAGGGCCGCACGATGTCCGCTCTGACCCTTAGCTCGGAGCCGACTGCGCCGATCGAGGACGAGTGGCTGGACACCGCCTCGGGGGCTGCAATCTCTACGGTGATTGAGCCAAACACCACCTCTGTCCTTTGCGAAGCTCGCGACTCCAAGGTGCCGGACTCCTCCCCGGACTCCGAACCTTCCGCGCCCCTGCCAATCGAATCTGATTGGGCGCCGATCATGGAGTTCACTGCTGCGGACATCTTTCAGCACTCGCCCTTTGGCGACATCCTGAATTCACTAAAATCTCTCTCTTTATCAGGAGAGCCCTGGCCGGACTATGGTCAGCAAGGTTGGGATGCGGACGACGAAGAAATTCGACGCCCACCCACCACCCACTTCGTAGCCAGCCGCCGAAAGTTTAAACGACGTGCTCGACTTCGACTCCGAAGACATCGACGGTATGGACGACGATGTAGGAGATAAATATGAACCAGCACCTATAGGGCACTGGACAGCCAACTCATCTCACAATGTATACATGGTGGATACACCTAAAGGAACCGACGACGAGGAACAACGGGACGCCACGAGGGATAATTCCCTCGAAAAGCAGTCAAAACGGCGACATAAGCGCCGCTCAAAGTCCCGCCTCGACAAAGACAACAGCCATACAGACCCAGCCATAGAGCAGGGCGAACCGGTGGCGACGAACATGCCAGCGAGCAACCGTCCGAACAGGACAACCTGGATAAACAACCCGTCCCCGGCGAAGGTAACAGTCTGGACGATCTCACGCCGGACAAGTTGCTGGAGCAGAAGAACCTCCAAAAAAGGCTCGTCGCCACGACGCGCAGCCTGAAAAAGCAGAAGCGGAAGCTCAAAACAGTGGAAGATGCACTAAGAATTAGATGGAGCAAAGTACTCAACACCGCAGACAAATACGGCGATGCATGAAACAAAGAGCTACCCAAGCGAAAACTATCGCCCGAATTTGATGAGGAGGCCGTAGAGCCCCCGCAATCAAAGAACAAGGAGGCCGCCCGGTCGGATAGACCACCCCATGGAAAACATAGAGCGGCAAACGGCGCCGCACACAAGCCGGCACGCGATCCGCACAAGGATTCACATCAAAAAGATGGCCCAGTTAGGTCTATCTACGGGCCAAGAAAGCAAGCTCTAGTAAGCAATGCAACACAACAAGTATCCGAACATCACGGTACACCTAAATATAGGGGTGCCGCACACCCCCTATGTTTCACCAATGAGGTGCTGGATTATGAATTTCCAGTGGGATTCAAGCCCGTAAACATAGAGGCATACGACGGAACAACAGAACCTGGAGTCTGGATTGAGGATTACATCCTCCACATACACATGGCTCGAGGAGATGACCTCCACGCCATAAAATACTTACCCCTCAAGCTCAAAGGGCCAGCCTGACATTGGCTTAAAAGCCTCCCCGAAAACACCATTGGAAGTTGGGAAGAGCTCGAGGATGCTTTTCGGGCAAATTTTCAAGGGACCTATGTCCGACCTCCGGATGCAGACGACTTAAGTCACATAACTCAACAACCCGGAGAGTCAGCCCGAAAATTCTGGAACAGATTCCTTACCAAAAACAACCAAATAGTCGACTGTCCGGACGCCGAAGCCCTAGCAGCTTTCAAACACAACGTCTGAGACGAATGGCTTGCCAGACAACTTGGCCAAGAAAAGCCAAGAACAATGGCCGCATTGACAAGCCTCATGACCCGCTTTTGCGCGGGAGAGGATAGCTGGCTGGCAAGATGCAGTACCAGCGACCCAAGTACATCCGAAGTCAGGGATGGAAACGGGAAACCATGACGCAGCAAGGACCAGCGCCAGACCAAGGGAAACAGCCAGAAGAGCACGGCAGTCAACGCCGGATTCAAAAGCTCTCGGCAGAATCATAAAAAACTGCCCCTTAAGGATAACAGGGATGAGCTATCCAACTTAAACAAAATCTTGGACAAGATATGCCAAATCCACAAGATTCTGGAAGCACGCAAACCATACCCACAGAGATTGTTGGGTCTTCAAGCAGTCCGGCAAACTCAATGCCGAACACAAGGGGCTCGACACACCAAGCGAGGACGATGACGAACCCCACAAGCAGAGCACCGGAAAACAAAAGAATTTCACAATAAGTCAAAATAGTAAACTCACTTCACGTGACAAAAGGGAAAAACAGAGCGGCGCCCATAGAAATACGCGCCATACGGCCTATCCCAGCGGAGTCCCGCCACTGGTTGTTAAAACCAATCACCTTCGACCATCAGGATTACTCTGGAAGTATCCGGAATGCAGGATGGACTGCCTTGATATTAGATCCGATAATCGATGGACTCCAATTTACACAAGTCCTAATGGACGGCGGCAGTGATCTAAACCTGCTATATCAGGACACAATCCGAAAAATGGGGATAGACCCAACCAAAATTCGCCATAGCAACACTTCCTTTCAAGGGGTAATCCCAGGCCCATATGCCCATTGTACGGGCTCTCTATTGCTAGAAGTTGTGTTCGGCTCATCCGACAACTTCCATCGCGAAAAGTTAACCTTCCACATCGCCCCATTTAAAAGTAGCTATCAAGCACTATTGGGACGCGAAGCTTTCGCCCGCTTTAACGCAATACCGCATTATGCATTTCTTACACTTAAAATGCCCGGTCCACGCGGCATCATCTCATTAAAAGGAAATATCGAGTGTTCCTCGAGCACGGAAGAATGTGAGACTGCCTTGACAGCCACACACTAATCCGGCTTCGCTAATCAAATCACCTAAACAGGTCGTTCAGACCCCGGACACGGCTAGACGAGTCCGGCGTAAACATACAAGGGCTTACTAGCCGCATACCCCCGTACAAGGGGCTCCGAGCATGTACAACAAGAGACAATAAAGATCAATTTTACTCATTTTTTGAATCGTACTTTTGTTTATTTAATATAACGTACATTTTCGCACGATCTTTTTCAACTAAGTTCCTCTCTTTTACAGATGAACACCATGCTACACCCGTCCAGGATACGGCACAACGGAGACACATGCGCGGACGTGTAGTAGGGACCCATTGCAAGGATTCTTTTTAGATTAAGACCCTGCGTAAACCTTTTTTTACTGTCTCTTGTTGATACACATCCCCCGGTTTCTTGCTTTAACCGAGGAGGAGGCTAGCGTTTTGGCATAGGCCACGCGTCGAATTTTTATGCGTGCACGGACACGAGGGCTTATTACCAAGGGCATTGTTCGCCCGTTTTCATAAAGACCGAATACCTTAGGGAGTGTTTGGCGTCTCGAGTTAGGCCTTATATGCATCAGCTCGAATCATGTCTTTGGTCAAATGTTGGGTTTGCCGGCTCTCGTGTTTTGCTGCCTTACGTTCCGCTCTATCGGCTAATGCGGCACGGAGAACTATCGCGATTGTGCCCGGTTCGCCAAAGAGCACCTCGAGAGAAAGCCGAAAACTGATCATCATGATATAGCGTGAGACTGGTCAACCACTTGATGACCCGCTGGAATCTTTAGAATTCCTCCGCATTAACGAAGGTCCGTTTCCGGTCAGTACATACGCGCCCGACCGGGTGATCGCGGTGCCCCTAGGGGCTATATAGTAGCCCCACCGTCGAACTCCTATGGCTAAGTGAAAGTGATAAAGCATTATAGTCCGGTTGCCTAGTTTGCTGCGCTATCACCTCCTTTGTAGGACCAAGATGTTGGATCAAGTGTGAAAATCGCTTTACAAACACCCCGCATTATATGCGTGAAAGTCAAGACCCGCCATCTTTCAGGTTATATACACATATACATTAACAGCCGCAAATGAGGTATTTTAATTCTTGAAGGCACAAGTATAAAAGGCTTTTATATTCCATCGAAACATTGTTTCACAATAATACATGTTATTCGAACATAATATCCTTCGAGCACTGCGTCTCTATTAAACGAGCGCCCTGCAGAACTTCCTAAAAATAGTGCTCGACAGGTACTCGGCTTCCGTTCGAATCTTGGGATGCAACATCGGTGGCCTTCATCTCCGCCCAGTATGTCTTGACACGGGCAAGAGCCATCCGCGCACCCTCTATGCATGCTGTCCGCCTCATTGCATTGATATGCGGCACCGCACCAAGGAACTGCTGCACCAAGCCAAAATAACTCTTCGGCTCGGGCCTTTTCGGCCACAAATGAGTCACGACATCCTTCATGGCAAGTCCGGACAACCTATTCAGCTCCGCCCATTCGGCCAAATGATCGATTAATGGAAGTGGACACTCTGGATTACGGAACTGCGACCAAAAAAGCTCTTCCATTTCGTGATCCTTTTGACCTAGGAAGTGTTCGGCCGCGTCCGCGACACTCGCCGCCAAGTCCAGATAACCATCCTCCGCACTCCACAGCCGGTCCAACTGAGCATATTTAGGATCCGTGAACTTCCTCCGCAGCAGAAAGGGCTTTCCGGCGCGATATCTCCGCCCGACGTAGCTCCTCCTTCATAGCTCTCATCGCAGAGCGAGCATCCTTGGCCTCGGTGGTGGCCTTCTTCAGGTCCTCTTGCTCCGCTCGACCTTCTTTTTCAAGAAGCTCGCAGCGGTCGGTAGCATTCTTCAACTTCATGGCCATCTCGGCCATTTCCTTCTTGCTTCGGCAGTGAGCAGCCTGTTCGGCTTTTAGCTCTTCGGCTGCCTTTAAGGCAGCCGCACCACTTTTTATGGCCTGCTCCTTGGCTCGGGCGAGCTCCACCCGAAGGTTTTCCATGGCAGTGGCACCATCTGCATCAAGCATACATGTTGTAAGACACGGGCATCAAGCTCCCTTACCAAGTGTCCGCGGAGAAATTGCATACCTTGTGACTCGTCAAGTCGCTTATTGGCAAGCGCGATGTCAGCATCCGCTACGTCAAGTTGCCGCTTTAGTTCGGCAAATTCATCAGTCCGGCTAGCCACCGGACCCTTCGCCACCTACATAGGAAGGGCGACATATTATACCTGGGATTATGATCCTCGGCGCTGTCATTTTTGACACCACACCGAGCCTCAGGGGCTACTATCTACACAGGGCGCATTTTATATGCGGAACTGTCAGAAGGTACATCATTTTGCGTACCTCAAAACCCGTCAGTAAACTTCTGAGATAGACGCTCTCAGCGGATGAAATCCTTTCAATCACCGTACCCATTACCGCACGGTGATCTTCTGAGATAGACGCTCGCCCGAGCAGATCCTTCAGCTCCTCCGACCGTACACCAGGTGGTGCCAGACTTGTCCGATGGCCTTTTTCGAAGGCCGGACGCGGAGGGCTTTGAGGGGACATACGACTGCCTTCCGGCCCCGCCGGACTCGGAGAAACCCTCCGCGACGACACCTCAGGGTCGCCCGCCTCAAATGACGATACGGCAGGGGGAGGCTTTTCGCTCTCCATCATCTCCGGACAAAGATCCCCCGAAGATGAGCTCTGCTGAGAAGGGCTGAGGTCCGAACTACAAGGTAAAATTTCGGTGATCTTCAGAAATAAAACAGGGATGTCTCTTATTTCAAAACTCCTCTCTCTACTTACGGCTCGCTGGAGGGCTGATCTCCTTGGGGAAATAGTGCGGCCGGGGCATCTGCCGGCGCAGGACCCTCTGGCGAAGATTCCCCCCCCCCCCCGCTTTGAGGCCTTGGTCTCCGAATCTTCAGAGGCGGTCCTCTTCTCCCCCTGGATGGAGGGATTCTCGATCCCTCCTTTCTTGATAGCCTCCTTCGTGGAGGCAGTAGCTTCCTTATTCCCCCTTCGCCTTCTTCCAAAGGCGCAGCCTCCAGCATCTTGGCTAACACGGGATCTGTCGCGGTCTCAGGGAGGGGGGCCGGACACCTGATCAGTTTCGCTTTCGCTATCCACTCATGTTCAAGGGACAACTCTTTTAAGGGCAAGTTTATGATAAATACACGGATAGCGTGTCCGGGTATGGGACTACTTACTTGAGTATCCGGGCGATTGCAACTCAGACCTGCATCCTCGGTCAAGTCCGGACACATTGCTTGTGATCCGAAGAACAGTTTGTACATCTCCACGGGCGTTGCACCCATAAAATGTTGGAGAGCTCGTGGTCCCTCCGGATTAAACTCCCACAAAGTGAGGGGGGCGGCGCCAGGTGGCAGGGTGCGATGAATCAGCATGACCTGTGCTACTACGACCAGATTGATCTCTCTCTCTAGGAGGTCTCGAATACGGCCCTGCAACAAGGGCACGTCCTTGGACGGCCCCCCAGTCAAGCCCTTTATTGACCCATGACGCCAGCCGCGGTGGAGGACCCGAGCGAAAGGCAGGTGGCGCCACCCATTTGGTGCCCCTGGGAGCTGTGATATAAAACCACTCTTGTTGCCATAAGCCGAGCCCCTCTTGAAAAGAGCACTCGGGCCATGGAGTATCGGCATTCCTGCTTATAACAGCCCCTCCGCACTCTGCCTGCTGCCCCTTGATCATCTTCGGCTCCACTTTGAAGGTCTTGAGCCACAATACGAAGTGAGGGTTAATGCGGAGGAGGGCTTCGCATACGACAGTGAACGATGAGATGTGGAGGATGGACTCCAGATCCAAGTCGTGAAATTCCAACCCATAATAAAACATGAGCCCCCTCACAAAGGGGTCCGTCGGGAAGCCTAGCCCCCGAAGGTAGTGAGACACGAACACCACGCTCTCACCAGGCTCGGGAGCGGGAATAACCTGCCCTTGGGCAGGCAGCCTATGCGAAATTTCGCCGGTTAGATACCTGGCATCTCTTAGCTTTAGCACGTCTTCTTCCATAACAGAGGAAGGCATCCACCGGCCTTGCAGGTCGGAGCCGGACATCATCGAAGGTCCGAAGCGCCCGAATCTGGAGCTTTGGGTGTTGGAACTTGAGGCGAGGGGCGGATTCGATTGAGATTGAAAGAAAGGAGCGGGGCCTTGGTCTCTTTATAAAGAGGTTGAATACCAAGACCCCTCCCCGTGACCGTTCGAGACTCGCCTTCAATAGAGGAGATGTGCCGACGGGCGCGGTTGGGTTACCCACGCCCGTATTGATGAGAATCCCAGAATAGGGGACACGATCTCTGCTTTGACAAGACGTGCCAAGGAAACCGCCTCGCTAAACGCGCTGAGGTGGGGCAGTAAAAAACGATTCGAATAAAGGCTTGGCCATGGTGTGATGTCACGCTGCGGAATACGTCAGCAGATTGAATTTGTGTAAATATTATTCTCTCTACGGTGGTATGTGGAACTTATTTTGCAGAGCCGGACACTACCCTTGTGTTCAAAATCTTCTATGAAGTATTCGGAGGAGAAACCCGCCTTGCAATGCCGAAGACAATCTGCCTTGCCCGGGCTCGTCGTCATTGAAGCCTGGTTCGAGGGAGCTCTTGAGGAGTCTGGATTAGGGGTGTCCGGATGGCGGACTATAGCCTTTGGCGGACTCTGGACTATGAAGATACAAGATTGAAGACTTCATCCACAGTATGCGGATGGGACTTTCCTTGGCATGGAAGGCAAGCTTGGCGATACGGATATGTAGATCTCCTACCATTGTAACCGACTCTGTCTAACCCTAACCCTCTTCGGTGCCTATATAAACCGGAGGGTTTTAGTCTGTAGGACGAAAAACAATCATACCATAGGCTAGCTTCTAGGGTTTAGCCTCTCTGATCTCGTGGTAGATCTACTCTTGTACTACCCATATCATCAATATTAATCAAGCAGGAGTAGGGTTTTACCTCCATCGAGAGGGCCCGAACCTGGGTAAAAACATCGTGTCCCTTGTCTCCTGTTACCATCCGCCTATACGCACAGTTCGGGACGCCCTACCCGAGATCCGCCGTTTTTGACACCGACAATGGACAACAAGCCTACATCATCAAAAACTCCATCATCGCCACCTCTGAAGAAAGAGACATAAATACATGGGTATGGGAACTCCCCTTGGCGATTGCCAAGCTTGGGGGAGATGCACCAGTATCGTATCACCATCACACTTCTATCTTTACTGTTTTTCTTAGTTCGATCCTTTTGGTTATATCTTGATTTAGTAGAATAAAGTTCTGTATGATCTAGCTTTGAGTTTTTGTGTTGATCCTTATCTATGTAATCGAGTCCGTGAGCTATATATAATAAAGATTAGTCTTGAGTCGAGGGCTTGGTTATCTTGCTATGATCTTGAGGGAAAAAAAGAAAGAAAAAGAATAAAAAGAAATAAAGAGATCATATTGATCTTATGGAGAGTAATGACTTCACATATAAAGAGTATGATGAATAAAAGTTGTAGATAGCTGACAAAAATAGTTTTGGTCATCATTGCAATTAATAGGAAGTAATAAAGAAAGAGAGGTTTTCACATATAAATATACTATCTTGGACATCTTTTATGATTGCGACCACTCATTAAAATATGACATGCTAAAAAGTTGATGTTGGACAAGGAAGACAACGTTATGGGTTATGTTTTCTTATATCCGAAATAAATTATATTGTCATGGATCATCCAACATGTTGAGCTTGCCTTTCCCCCTCATGCTAGCCAAATTATTTGCACCAAGTAGAGATACTACTTGTGCTTCCAAATATCCTTAAACCCAGTTTTGCCATGAGGGTCCACCAATCTACCTATGGATTGAGTAAGATCCTTCAAGTAAGTTGTCATTGTTGCAAGCAATAAAAATTGCTCTCTAAATATCTTTGATCTATTAGTGTGGAGAAAATAAGCTTTATACGAGCTTGTGATATGGAAGAAATAAAAGCGATGGACTGCATAATAAAGGTCCTTATCACAAGTGGCAATATAAAGTGATGTTCTTTTGCATTAAGATTTTGTGCATCCAACCATAAAAGCACATGACAACCTCTGATTCCCTCTGCGAAGGGCCTATCTTTTACTTTTGTCTTATACCTTATACAAGAGTCATGGTGATTTTCACCTTTCCTTTTTACACTTTATCCTTTGGGTTGGAAAGATCCGGATATATATATCCAATTGGATGTGGGTTTTCATAAAGCATTATTGTTGACATTACCCTTGAGGTAAAAGGTTGGGAGGCAAAACTATAAGCCCCTATCTTTCTGTATGTCCGATTAAAACTTCATACCCATAAGTATTGCGTGAGTGTTAGCAATTGTGAAACACTAAATGATAGTTGAGTATGTGGACTTGCTGAAAAGCTCTTATATTGACTCTTTCCGATGTTATGATAAATTGCAATTGCTTCAATGACTGAGATTATAGTTTGTTAGTTTTCAATGAAGTTTTTGAATCATACTTTACACTGTAAATAGATTGTTACTTTAGCATAAGAAATCATATGACAATATACATATGTTGTTGTTTTAAGAATGATCATGATGCCATCATGTCCGTATTTTATTTTATCGACACCTCTATCTCTAAACATGTGGACATATTTTTCGATATCGGTTTCCGCTTGAGGACAAGCGAGGTCTAAGCTTTGGGGAGTTGATACGTCCATTTTGCCTCCTTTTATATCGATATTTATTGCATCATGGGCTGTTATTACACATATGTCACAATACTTATGCCTTTTCTCTCTTACTTTACAAGGTTTACATGAAGAGGGAGAATG
The DNA here is from genome assembly GCA_021605145.1 of Aegilops bicornis. NCBI lineage: Eukaryota > Viridiplantae > Streptophyta > Magnoliopsida > Poales > Poaceae > Aegilops > Aegilops bicornis. Next base: position 434,576,386 of record CM038670.1, on the reverse strand, counting down.
CTTGCAATTTGGAATTACAGGCTGGAAAAGGAGCAAATATTAGAGACCTATTCTGCACAACTCCAAAAGTCCTGAAACTTCACGAAAATCAGTTTTGGAATATATTAAAAATATTGGGCGAAGAAAGCACCAGAGAGGCGCTACCCACCGCCCACGAGGGTGGAGGGCGCGCCCTACCCCCTGGGCGCGGCCCCTGCCTCGTGGGCCACCTGGCAGCCCCTCGATGCCCATCTTATGATATACGGTGTATTTTGCCCTGGAAACAATAAGAAGAAAGCTTTCGGGACGAAGCGCCGCCGTCTTGAGGTGGACCCTGGGCAGAACCAATCTAGGGCTCCGGCGGAGCTGTTCTGCCGGGGAAACATCCCTCCGGGAGGGGGAAATCGTCACCATCGTCATCATCATCGATCCTCTCATCGGGAGGGGTCAATCTCCATCAACATCTTCACCAGCACCATCTCATCTCAAACCCTAGTTCATCTCTTATATCCGATCTTTGTCTCAAAACCTCAGATTGGTACCTGTGGGTTGCTAGTAGTGTTGATTACTCCTTGTAGTTGATGCTGGTTGGTTTATTCGGTGGAAGATTATATGTTCAGATCATTTATGCATATTAATACCCCTCTGATTATGAACATGAATATGATTTGTGAGTAGTTACGTTCGTTCCTGAGGACATGGGAGAAGTCTTGTTATAAGTAGTCATGTGAATTTGGTATTCGTTCGATATTTTGATGAGATGTATGTTGTCTTTCCTCTGGTGGTGTTATGTGAACGTCGACTACATGACACTTCACCATTATTTGGGCCTAGGGGAAGGCATTGGGAAGTAATAAGTAGACGATGGGTTGATAGAGTGACATAAGCTTAAACACTAGTTTATGTGTTACTTCGTAAGGGGCTAATTTGGATCCACATATTTCATGCTATGGTTAGGTTTACCTTAATTCTTCTTTCGTAGTTGTGGATGCTCGCGAGAGGAGTTAATCATAAGTGGGATGATTGTCCAAGGAAGGTCAGTACCCAAGCACCGGCCCACCCACATATCAAATTATCAAAGTAACAAACGTGAATCATATGAGCATGATGAAAACTAGCTTGACGATAATTCCCATGTGTCCTCGGGAGCGCTTTCCTTTATATAAGAGTTTGTCCAGGCTTGTCCTTTGCTACAAAAAGGATTGGGCCACCTTGCTGCACCTTGTTTACTTTTGTTACTTGTTACTCGTTACGAATTACCTTATCATAAAACTATCCGTTACTGATAATTTCAGTGCTTGCAGAGAATACCTTACTATAAACCGCTTGTGATTTCCTTCTACTCCTCGTTGGGTTCCACACTCTTACTTATCGAAAGGACTACGATAGATCCCCTATACTTGTGGGTCATCAAGTCGTCTCGTAGGCCTAGGCAGTAGTCATGATCCTATAAACTAGGGAGTAACATGTACAGGAGTACAAAGTTATACACAGGCTATATTACATGTTAACAACGCCCTCCTCAGCCGGAACGCCATTCGGAAGGACGTTGAGGTTGTCTCAAAACTCATGGAATACCCGTGTAGGGAGACCCTTGGTGAACAAGTCTGCAAATTGAGAACTAGACGATACATGCAATACACGGGCCTCACCGAGGGCCACTTGATCACGAACAGAATGAAGATCAATCTCAATGTGCTTTGCATGTTGATGCTGGATTGGATTGGAGGTAATGTATCCGCAAAAAAAAGTATGAAGAGTTGATGTTGCCACAATACATAATGGTGGCTTGGGAAGGAGGTCGTCGAAGCTCATGCAATAGTTCACAAAGACAACAAGACTTGGCCACACAGTTCTTGACACCCCTGTACTCTGCCTCTGCACTCGACCGTGAAACTGTAGATTGCCTTTTCGAAGACCACGACAAAAGATTTTGCCCAAGAAATACACAAAAACCATATATGGACTTGCGGGTGTCGGGACAACCGGCCCAATCCGCATCCGTGTAGGCCACAAGCTCATGACAGGAGGACTTGTATAGTTGCAAGCCATAGTGAGAAGTGCCACACAAATACTGGAGGATGCGCTTGATGAGCTGCATATGGGAATCGCGTGCTGCATGCATGAAGAGAGAAACTTGTTACACGACATAGGCAAGGTCGGGCAGAGTGAGGGTAAGATTTGAAGAGCTCCGACGAGGCTGCGATACAAGGTGGGTGAGGGAGTCCTGGATTAGGGGGTATCCGGACAGCCGGACTATATCCTTTCGCCGGACTGTTGGACTATGAAGATACAAGATTGAAGACTTCATCTCGTGTCCGGATGGGACTCTCCTTGGCGTGGAAGGCAAGCTTGACTATACGGATATGTAGATCTCCTCCCATTGTAACCGACTTTGTGTAACCCTAACCCCCTCCGGTGTCTATATAAACCAGAGGGTTTAGTCCGTAGGACCAACAAAATTCATACCATAGACTAGCTTCTAGGGTTTAGCCTCTGCGATCTCATGGTAGATCAACTCTTGTAATACTCATATCATCAAGATCAATCAAGCAGGAAGTAGGGTATTACCTCCATCAAGAGGGCCCGAACACAGGTAAACATTGTGTCCCCGCCTCCTGTTACCATCCGCCTTAGACGCCAGTTCGGGACCCCCTACCCGAGATCCGCCGGTTTTGACACCGACATTGGTGCTTTCATTGAGAGTTCCACTGTGCCGTCACCATAAGGCTTGATGGCTCCTTCGATCATCGGTAACGATGCGGTCCAGGATGAGGTCTTCCTCCCTGGACAGATCTTCGTATTCGGCGGCTTCGCACTGCGGGCCAACTCGCTTGGCCATCTGGAGCAGATCGAGAGCTATGCCCCTAGCCATCAGGTTAGGTTCGGAAACTTGAATTACACTGCCGACATCCGTGGAGACTTGATCTTCGACGGATTCGAGCCCATGCCAGGTGTGCCGCACGATCACAACGAGCATGATATAGCTCTGCCGTCGGACAGTGTCCGGAAGATCACACCGGCAACTACTCCGGCCCTCAATCCAGAGCAAATTGCGCCATCCGAAGATGGGCAGGTAGACCCCGCCTTGGAGGCCGCACTTTCAGCGGCGATAGAGCCGAATACTGACTTTACCCCTCTCGAGAGCCGTGCTGCCGAACTGTTGGATTCATCTCCGACCCCAGACTCCAAGCCGCCCGCGCCCATGCCTATCGAATCCGATTGGGCGCCGATCATGGAGTGCACCTCTGCGGATATCTTTCAGCACTCGCCCTTCGGCGATGTGCTAAACTCGTTAAGGTTTCTCTCCTTGTCAGGAGAACCTCGGCCGAACTATGTCCGGCTAGGATGGGATGCGGGCGATGAAGAAATTCGCTCCCCACCCACCACCACTTAGTAGCCACTGTCGACGATTTAACCGACATGCTCGACTTCGACTCCGAAGACATCGACGGTATGGACGACGATGCAGGAGACGAACAGGAACTACCGCCCACAGGGCGCTGGACCGCCACTTCATCACATGACATATACATGGTGGATACACCCAAATAAAATGGTGATGAGGATCGGAAGAATGCAGCGAAGGATAACTCCCTCGAGAAGCAATCAAAGCGGCGACGTAGACGCCGCTCCAAATCCCGACTCGGCAAAAACAACGATAACAGCGCAAGAAAAAATAATACCCTGGTCGACTCCGGAAGAAACAAGGACCACATAGACCCAGCGGTAGAGCAGGGTGAGCCAACGGACAACGAACACAGTACGGAGCCGCTGTCCGATCACGACGACGCCGAGCGTCAAGCTAATCAACCCGTCTCCGGAGAGGAGAACAGTCCGGATGACAATGCACACATCATCCCGGAAAGGCACCTGGAGCAAGAGAACCTCCATAGAAGGCTTATCGCCACTGCGAGGAGTCTGAAGAAGCAGAAGCAAAGGCTCAAGGCCACACAAAATACACTTAACAGTAGATGGAACAAAGTGCTCGACACTGCAGAAAAGTACGATGGCAGTCGCCACACGAAGAGCTATCCAAAGCGCAAGCTGCTGTCTGGTCGACAGCGAGGCCTTAGAGCCCCCACAGCCAAAAAATAAAACAGCCGACCGGTCGGATCGACGATCTCGTGGCCGCGATAGAGCGGCTAACGAGGCCGCACATAAGTCAGTACACGATCCACGCGAGGACTCGCATCAAAAGGCCGGCGCAACCAGATCCATCTACGGATCAAGGAAACGCGCTCCAGCGCACAACCAAAACCGAACACCACAACCGTCCGAACGCCATGGTACATCTAAATACAGGGGTGCCGCACACCCCCTATGTTTCACCGATGAGGTGCTGGACCACGAATTTCCAGAAGGATTTAAACCTGTGAACATAGAGGCGTACAACGGGACCACAGACCCTGGGGTCTGGATTGAGGACTTTATCCTCTATATTCATATGGCTCGCGGAGACGGTCTCCACGCCATCAAGTACTTTCCCCTCAAGCTTAAAGGACCAGCTCGACACTGGCTGAAAAGCCTCCCCGATAACTCCATTGGAAGTTGGGAGGAGCTCGAGGATGCCTTTCGGGCTAATTTTCAAGGGACCTATGTCCGACCTCCGGATGCAGACGATTTAAGTCATATAATTCAACAGCCCGGAGAGTCAGCCTGAAAGCTTTGGAACAGGTTTCTCACTAAGAAGAACCAAATCGTCGACTGCCCGGACACCGAAGCCCTAGCAGCTTTCAAGCACAGCGTCCGAGACGAATGGCTCGCCAGACACCTCGGCCAAGAAAAGTCGAGAACAATGGCAGCCCTAACAAGCCTCATGACCCGCTTTTGTGCGGGTGAGGATAGCTGGTTGGCCCGCAGTAGCACCAGCGACCCAAGCACATCCGAAGTCAGGGATGGCAATGGAAAACCACGACACAGTAAACACAAGCGCCGGAATAAAGAAGACAGCCCAGATAACACGGCGGTAAACGCCAAATTCAAAGGCTCTCGGCCAGGTCAGCGAAAAAAGCCTTTCAAAGGCAACAGGGATGGACCATCCAGCCTATGTCAGATCCACGGCACCCCCGATAAACTATGTCAGATCCACGGCACCCCCGATAAACCTGCAAATCATACCCATAGAGAATGTTGGGTCTCCAAGCAGGCCGGCAAGCTAAACGCCGAATATAAGGGGCAGGATACACTAAGCGAAGACGAGGATGAGCCTCGCCAGCAAGGCACTAGGGGACAGAAAAAATCCCCACCAGAAGTCAAAAGCGATGGCGTGGTACATGTGATGAAGGGGAGAAGCAAAACTGCACTCCGAGACACACACGCCCTAGAGCCCGTCACCACTAAGTTCAACCCCTGGTTGGCCCGTCCAATCACTTTTGATCGCAGAGATCACCTGAGAAGTACCCGGCATGAAGAATTGGCTGCTTTGGTGTTAGACCCGATAATAAATGGATACCATCTCACACAAGTCCTCATGGACGGCGGCAGTAGTTTAAACCTGATATATCAGGACACAGTCCGCAAAATGGGGATCGTCCCAACAAAAATCAGCCACAGTAATACTACCTTTAAGGGAGTAATACCAGGCCCAGAGGCCCGCTCCACGGGCTCTCTAATACTAGAAGTAGTATTCAGCTCACCCGATAACTACCGAAGTGAAACGTTACACTTCGATATCGCTCCATTCCGAAGCAGCTATCAAGCACTACTAGGACGAACAGCCTTCGCTCGTTTCAACGCTATACCGCATTACACTTCTCTCAAGCTCAAGAGGCCTGGTCCACGCGGCACCATCACAGTTAATGGAAACATTGAGCGTTCTTTACACGTGGAAGAACGTGCGGTTGCTTTAACAACCAAACACTAGACGGCCTCACCAACCAGAGCAAATGAATGGTCGTTAAGACCACGGACACGGTTAAACGAGTCCGGCACATCACTAGATATACTTGAGATAGGTTTGGTGGTTGCACCCTTATAGAAGGTACCAGGGGCTTCCCGCGTGTCAACAGGGCTATGGCTCAACTTTACTTATCTTGAATTTTAAATGGTTTATTTAGAATAACCAATTTTTTGCATGACAACTTTCAACTAAGTTCCTCTCTTTTACAGATGACAATCGTGCTACACCCGTCCAGGATACGGCACAACGGAGACACAGCGCAGACGCAAAGCGAGGACCCGTTCAGAGGTTTCCTTTTAGATTAAGACCCTGCGTAAACCTTTTTTACTGTCTCTTGTTGTTCACATCCTCCGGATTCTCAGTACAACCGAGAAGGATGCTGACGTTATTGGCATGTGGCCACGTAAGAATATTGCACATACCCGGACACTTGGGGCTCATTTTCAAGGGCATTGTTTAGCCTGGCATATATTATAAAGACCGAATACCTTAGGGAGTGTTCGGCGTCGCGAGTTTGGCCTTATATGCATCAGCTCCGAATCATGTCTTTGGTCAAATGTTGGGTTTGCCCGGCTCCTGTGTTTTGCTACCTTACGTTCCGCTCTATCGGCTAAGGTGGCACCATGAGAACTACTGCAATTGTGCCCTGGTTCATCTGGACGAGCACCTTAGTAGAGAAAGCCGAAAACTGACTGTCATGATAAAGCGCGAGACTGGTCAACCACTCGACGACCTAGCAGAATCTTCGGGATTCCTCCGCATTAACGAAGGGTCGTTTCCCGGCCAGGCATGTACGCGCCCCGTATTCGGATGAGCGGAGCCACCAGGCTATATAGTAGCCCCAATTGTCAAACTCCTATGGCTAAGTGAAAGTGTTAAAGCAATATAGTCCGATTTCCTAGTTCACTGCGCTATCACCTCCTTAATGGACCAAGACGTTGGATCAAGTGTGAACACGCGTCTTCTGCGAACACCCCCGCATTATATGCGTGGGGGCTAAAGCCGACGACTTCAAACTTTCAGGTTATATACATATATACAAAAATGGCCGCACAGGAGGCATCATAACACTTTCAGGAAAAAGTATAAAAACAGCCTTTACAATTCAGTAAAACATTGTTTTTTCAATGGGAATACATGTGACTAGAACATAATATTCTTCGAGCACTAAGCTTCTATTGAACGAGCGCCTTCAAGGACTTCCTCAAAGTAGTGCTCGACAGCTACTCGGCCAACGGCCGAACCCTGGGTTGCAATAGCGGTGGCCTCCATGTCTGCCCAGTATGTCTTGACACGGGCAAGGGCCATCCGAGCACCCTCTATGCACGTCGACCTCTTCATAGCGTCGATACGCGGCACAACACCAAGGAACTGCTCCACCAAACCAAAATACTATTCGGCCTTGGGCCTTCCGGCCACAGATGATCCACAACAGACCTCATGGCAAGCCCGGACAACCTATGGAGCTCGGACCACTCGGCCATTCTCTCGTTCAACCGAAGCAGACGCGCTGGAGCATTGAATTGCGACCAAAACAGCTTTTCCACTTCACGATCTTTTTGATCTTTGAAGTATTTAGCTGCGTCAGCAGCACTTGCTGCCAAATCCAGATACGCGTCTGCAGAACTCCATAGCCGATCAAGAGGAATGTATGTACGATCTCCGAACTTCATCCGAAGCATAAAGGGCTTCCCAGCCGGGATATCCCCGGCTTGGCGCAGCTCCTCCTTCATCGCTCTGATTGTAGAGCGGGCGTCCTTGGTAGCCACCATGGCCTTCTCCAGGTCCGTTACCTTCGCTCGACTTTCACCTTCAAGAAGCTCGTAACAGTCGGCGGCTTCCTTCAATTCCACAGCCATCTTGGCTATTTCATCCTTGCTTCGGCAATGCACAGCCTGTTCGGCTCTCAGCTCTTCGGCCGCCTTTCGAGCGGCCGCATCACTTTTTCTAGCTTGTTCCTATGCTCGGGCAAGTTCCGCGGCGGCAGCTCCATCTGCAGTCACAAACATATTAAAGATACTAGCATCATGCTCCTCTTGCCATGTGTTGATCACAGGAGAAATCACATACCCTGCGCCTCGTCGAGCCGCTTGTTGACAAGCACGATGTCAGCATCCGCTGCATCAAGTTGCCGCTTTAGCTCGGCAAACTCATCAGTCCGGCTAGCCACCGGACCCCCCGCCACCTGCATATGAAGGCGGCCTGATTATTACCTGGGACTGTGATCCTCTGTTTGCCGCCGTTCTCGACAGCAACCAGAGTCTCAGGGGCTACTATCTGCATAGGGCACACCTAACATGTGCGGTACTGCCAAAAATACACACTATTTCACGTAACTCAAAACCTTTCAGCAGACTCATAAAAGCTTCATGCAACCCGCTTTTGGCGGAGGAAATCCTCTCAATCACCGTACCCATTAGCGTACGATGCGCCTCTGAGATAGCCGCTTGCTCTAGCAGACCCTTTAGTGCGTCCGACCGCACACCAGACGGTGCCGGGCTCTTTCGGTTGCTCTCTTCAAGATCCGGATACTGAGGACTTTGGGTGGCCAAGGGATTACCCTTTGGCCTTGCCAGATCAGGAGAAACCCTCCACGACGACACCTCGGGGTCGCCCACCTTGTGAGGCGAGATGGCAGGGGGAGGTGTTTCTCTCTCTATCATCTCCGGAAGAAGATCCCCCAAGGACGAACTCTGCCGAGAAGGGCTACGATCCGTACTACAAGATAGATGCTTCGGTTATTTTCCTCAGAAGTAATGCAGGATATCTTCACTATTAATTACCCTTTTACTTACAGCTCAGTGGACGGCTGACCCCCTTGCGGGCATTGTGCGGCCAGGGTACCCCCCGGGGCAGGACCCCCTGGCGAATATTTCTTCCCCTGTTTGGAAACCATCGTTTCCGGGTCCTCAGAGGCGGTCCTCTTCCGTCCTTGGGGAGAAGGAATTTTAGATTCTTCTCTACGGCTATCCTCCTTCTTGGAGGCGCTAACTCCCCCGGTTTGGATGAGCGGTGAGCGAGGTCCGCTTTCAGCCTCTTTATTCCTCCATGTATCTTCCCCTGAGGGCGCTTGATAAGGCACGAGCTCCAGCATCCTGGCTAGTACAGGATCCGGTGAGACCTCGGGGAGGGGGGCCGGACACCTGATCATCTTCATCTTTGTTACCCAGTCCTGGTCAAAGAGCGACTTTTCAGAATGATGTTATGATAAATAAAAAGGTAATGTGTTCGGCTATGGGACTACTTACTTGGGTATCTGGGCGATTGCAGCTCAGACCTACATCCTCGGTGGTGTCCAGACACATTATTTGTGGTCCGAAGAACGATTGATACATCTCTTCGAGCGTCAGGCCGAGGAAGTGCTGAATAGATCGCAGCCCCTCCGGGTTGAACTCCCACATGCGGAGGGGACGACGTTTGCAGGGCTGGACTCGATGAATTAACATGACCTGCATTACCGTGGCCAGACTAATATCTCTCTCGAGGAGATCTCGGATGCGGCTCTACAATATTGGCACATCCTTTACTGGCCTCCAGTCTAGTCCCTTGTTAATCCATGACCTCAGTCGTGGCGGGGGGCCTGAGCGAAAAGCAGGGGCGGCCACCCACTTGGTACCCCTGGGAGTTGTGATATAAAATCACTCCCGTTGCCATAAGCTGAACACCTCCTGGAAGGAACCCTCTGGCCATGGGGCATTGGCACTTTTGCTTATTACGGCACCTCCGCACTCTGCGTGCCGCCCCTCGATCATCTTCGGCTCCACATTGAAGGTCTTGTGCCACAGGCCGAAGTGAGGGGTAATGCGTAGGAAAGCTTCACACACGACGATGAATGATGAGATGTGGAGGACGGAATCTGGAGCCAGATCATGGAAATCCAGCCCGTAATAGAACAAGAGCCCCCTCACAAAGGGATCTAGAGCGAGGCCTAGCCCTCGGAGAAAGTGAGAGATGAATACAACGCTCTCGCCGGGTTCAGGAGTGGGTATGACCTGCCCTCGAGTAGGCAACCTGTGTGAGATATCGCCGGTCAGAAATCTGGCCTCTCTTAGCTTCTTGACGTCTTCCTCCATGATGGAGGAAGGCATCCACCGACCTTGAAGGTTGGATCCGGACATGGTCGAAGGTCTGAAGCGCCTGACCTGAGCCTGGGGTGTTGGAACTTGAGGTGGGGGAAGGATTCGATTGAGCGCGAGAAGAAAAAGGGACAGGCCTTGGCCTCTTTATAAAGGAGGTGAATATCAAGCGTCCTCCGCGTGGTCGTTTGGGACTTGCCTAGAATTGGGGAGTCATACCAACGGGCACGATTGGGTTACCCGCATCCGTATTGATGAGAATCACGTAATAAGGGGGACACGATCTCTGCTTCGACAAGACGTGCCAAGTAAATCGCCTCGCAAAACCTGAAGTGGCAGGCTGATGGAGGAAGACGGTTCGTCATGACCAAACCGTGGCAATATGTCATGTTATGAAAAACGGTCGGCAGATTAGATGTGTGGAAATACTATTCTCTCTACGGTGGTATGCGGAACTTGTTTTGCAGAGCCGGACACTATCCTTGTGTTCAAAATCTTCCATGGAGTATTCGGAGGAGGAACCCGCCTTGCAATGCCGAAGACAATCTTCGCCTGGACTCATCGTCATTGAAGCCTGGTTCAGGGGCTACTGAGGGAGTCCTGGATTAGGGGGTATCCGGACTGCCGGACTATATCCTTTGGCCGGACTGTTGGACTATGAAGATACAAGATTGAAGACTTCGTCTCGTGTCCGGATGGGACTCTCCTTGGCGTGGAAGGCAAGCTTGGCGATACGGATATGTAGATCTCCTCCCATTGTAACCGACTCTGTGTAACCCAAACCCCCTCCGGTGTCTATATAAACTGGAGGGTTTAGTCCGTAGGACCAACAACAATCATACCATAGGCTAGCTTCTAGGGTTTAGCCTCTACGATCTCGTGGTAGATCAACTCTTGTAGTACTCATATCATCAAGATCAATCAAGCAGGAAGTAGGGTATTGCCTCCATCGAGAGGGCCCAAACCTGGGTAAACATTATGTCACCCGCCTCCTGTTACCATCCGCCTTAGACGCACAGTTCGGGACCCCCTACCCGAGATCCGCCGGTTTTGACACCGACAGTGGGGTTTTCCAAGAGGTTCCCATCCCCGACAAAAAGCTTGGAGTGGGTGTCAATTGGTGTAGAAACCGGTTTGCAATTAAGCATGTTTGCCCGTTCGAGGACCTCCAGAGTGAAAGTGCTAGTTATCGACTAGAGGGGGGGGGGTGAATTGGCGATTTTTACGAAAGTCTTCAAAACATGAGGTCTTTGAAGACAAACGGTAGAACTGAACCAAATCATATGTAGCGGAAGGTAGACTACACTAGACAAGCCATAGTCAAGTAAGCAATGAAGTGAAAGCACAAAGACTATCAACAACTAGGTAGTACGGTGTGGTACCCCGGCTCAGAGCAACCGGTTTACCATGCATTGCCAGCCCAGAGACCATGTCTTCTGGCAACACACAACATCTTGGTACAGAAAACAACCGCTTTATTGATGCTAGCGGATCATAGTTTATATTACAACAGGTGGCGAGGCCAAGCGGCACACACGGTGCAGCTGAACAATATGTACATTATTTAGTGAACATAAAGGGGCCTCGATCATAACAACTACGCGGTAGCGGAACAACATCGTAGCGGAACTCCATAGCACAGGGACACCGATGTGGACACGGAGAGCACTCCTTTCCAACGAGACTTTCCTGATATCTGGCATGACACGCCAGGTCAGTACATTGAATGTACTTGCAAGCTCACAACAAGCATAAACATAATGACAAACAATATCATGATATTTAACCAATTGTTTAATAATGCAACAATATATTCAACATGCTGTGATCCCGCTCTTGTGATAAGAGCCCCTCGGACTTGCTTACCAACGGTGATCGCTCTCGGATCACAAATGGACCAACCTCATGGTCTTAGATCGGGTTACCTCGCAACCAAACGGTGATCTTTTCGGCGATCACTAATACGTCTCCAATGTATCTATAATTTATGAAGTATTCATGCTATTATACTATCCTTCTAGGATGTTTTATATGCATTTATATGATATTTTATATGATTTTTGGGACTAACCTTTTAACCTAGAGCCCAATGCTAGTTTCTGTTTAATCCTTGTTTTAGAGTATTGCAGAAAAGGAAAACTAAACGGAGTCCAATTGATGTGCCACTTGACGGAGATCATTTTTGGACCAGAAGAAGCCCATGGAGTACCAGAAGCAGACCAGAAGAGTCCCGGGCTGCCCACGAGGGTGGTGGGTGTGCCCACCCCCTAGGGCGCGCCCCCTACCTCGTGGACAGCCCGGAGACCTCCCTGACGTGAAATCAACGCAAAACTCTTCTATATATACCCAAACTTCCAGAAAGAAACCTAGATTGGAAGTTTCGCCGCCGCAAGCCTCTGTAGCCACGAGAAGTCAATCTAGGCCCTCTTCGGCACCCTGCCGGAGGGGGGCCATCATCACCGGTGGCCATGGAGGAGTATCCCGGAGGAGCCATCATCACCATGAAGGCCAAGGACCAGAGGGTGGAGGCCATGGAGGAGGAAGAAAAAGGGGGAGAACCTCTCCTCCTCTCTCCCGGTAGCGCCGGAGTGCCATCGGGAGAGGAATCATCTCCATGGTGATCATCTTCATCAACATCACCATCAACATCACCATCCCCATCTTTTTTACGCGGTCCACTCTCCCGCACCCCGCTGTAATCCCTACTTGAACATGGTGCTTTATGCCACATATTATGATCCAATGATGTGTTGCCATCCTATGATGTTTTGTGTAGATATCTTTTGTCTTTGGGTTGATTGATGATTTAGATTGGTATGAGTTGTATGTTTTACTTTGGTGCTGTCCTATGGTGCCCTCCGTGTCGCGCAAGCGTGAGGGATTCCCGTTGTAGGGTGTTCCAATACATTCATGATTCGCTTATAGTGGGTTGGTGAGTGACTGAAACACAAACCCGAGTAAGAGGGATTGTTGCGTATGGGAATAAAGAGGACTTGATGCTTTAATGCTATGGTTGGGTTTTACCTTAATGATCTTTAATAGTTGCGGATGCTTGCTAGAGTTCCAATCATAAGTGCATATGATCCAAGTAGAGAAAGTATGTTAGCTTATGCCTCTCCCTCATATGAAACTGCAATAGTGATTACCGGTCTTGTTAATAATTGCCTAGGACAATTCCGCATAATCGATCCATCATTATTCCACACTCGCTATTTATAATATTAGTAATATATTCTAACTTTATGATAACAGCACCTACTTTTATATTTTAGCTCTCCGATATCATACAAAGTTATCCTCTTCATACCCACAACGTAGTTTTATTTCTCGTTTCTAGTTGGAAGCAAACGTTTAGTGCACGTAGAGTCGTATCAGTGGCAGATAGGGCTTGAGAGAATATTGATCTTACCTTTAGCTCCTTGTGGGTTTGACACTCCATACTTATCACTTCCACCTTTGGAAATTGCTATGATGATTCCCTGCACTTGGGGATTATCAAGCACTTTTCTGGCGCCGTTGCCGGGGAACAATAGCGTGGGGTTGATATTCTTGTGTGTGCTTGTTTGCTTTCTTCACTAAGTAGATTTTGTTTTTTTTTATTTTTGTTTCTGTTTAGTTGTGGGTGAAACATACAATTTTTTTTAAAAAAGAATGAAAATACAAAAAAATAATTACTTGCCTTTCATGCCTAAAAAGTTTTTCAAAAAGAGAAGTGATTGGAAAGTGATGCATTGAAGAAGTGAGGGTCGACCTTGAGCACTTGTGCTCATGCTCACGGGACAATGTAGAATTTTTCATGGAAGTTTCTCTGTAAATAATTATCCCCTTGTATATATCCATTGTATTATAAAAATAATGTGCCAAACTTTGGTTTTAGGATGATTAGATTGCTTGTTTGCTATGTGCCGAACAAAAACAGAAAATTTGGCTGTAGTGCGTGAATTTACATTTTTTACTGGAAAGTCAAATGGGTCTGAAACTTTTTGCACATTACTTCTATACAAATTTTTCAATTTTTCAAATTTATTTCAGAATTTTAGGAGTTATATAAGTTTGCTAAACTTCCAGATTACTTGCTTGTTTTGATGAAACTATCGGTCTCTATCAGTGGATTAAGCCATGGAAAAGTTATATTACAGTAGCTATAATGCAAAAACAAAATATGAATTGGTTTTCAACAGTACTTATAGTAGTGATTTGCTTTGTTATACTAACGGGTCTCACAAAGTTTTCGTTAAGTTTTTGTGGATGAAGTGTTCGAAGAACGAGGAGTTACCGATGTGAGAAGAATAAAGAGAAGCAAGAGTTCAAGCTTGGGGATGCCCAAGGCACCCCAAGTAAATATTTCAAAGGATAATTAAGCATCTAAGCTTGGGGATGCCCTGGTTGGCATCCCATCTTTCTTCTTCAACAATCATTGATATACCTTAGTTTTTGTTTTGTTCACATGATTTGTGTCCTTTGTGTTTTTGTTTTTCTTTTAGGAACCATGCTATCATGATATTTCCCTTCATCAATTTATTGAATACTTCATGTGCTTCACATAAATCTTTTAAGTATGATCTTATAGAATTGCCCTTTGTGCTTCACTTAAATCTTTTGAGTATGGTTTTATAGAATGATTCATGTGCTTCACTTATACATTTTGAGCTTGGATATTGGTTAGTTGAAGAATGCTACATGAACTTCACTTATATCTTTGGGAGTATGAATAATACTATCATTTAAGGTGGGTTTGGAAGAGTGTCAACTTTAGGAATTAGTGATCCCACTATTTTGGAGGGTGTTGAATCTTAACGTGATATTTATGAAAGTGGATTTGGAAGAGTGTCAACTTTAGCTAGTGATGACTCCACTATTTCGGAGGAGGTTCCAATTGAGTATGAGAACAAAGTTGATATCCATGATGCTACTGGAAATTATTATGAGGGAGGAATACATGCTTGTAGGAGTTGCAATAATATCAAGTTTCCTCTCTATGTGCTTAAAGTTTTGAAGTTATACTTGTTTTGCCTTCCTATGCTAGTTGATTCTTGTTCCCATAAGTTGTGTGCTCACAAAATCCCTAGGCATAGGAAGTAGGTTATATTTAAATGTGCTAGTCATATTCTTCAAGATGCTCTCCTTGTGCTTCAATTCCTATCTTTTATGTGAGCATCATTGAAATCATCATGCCTAGCTAAAAGGCATTAAAGAAAAGCACTTGTTGGGAGCCAACCCAATATTTACCCTTACTGTTTTTGTGTGTTTACATGATTAATCTACTGTAGTAATCATGTTTTATAGCTTTTGTTTCAATAAAGTGCCAAGTAAGACCTTTGGGAAGACTTGGGTGAAAGTTAATGTGATCTTGCTGTAAAAAACAGAAACTTTGCGCTCACGAGAATAGAAGTAATTTTTTACAGAAGAGTGCTTTTGAGTTGATTCTTTTTGAAGAAGATCAATAGACAAATTCCTCACGTCCACAAATTTATTTCATAATTTTTGGAGTAGCATAAATATGGTTTATGTTCAGATTATTACAGACTATTCTGTTTCTGAAAGATTCTGTTTTCATTGCATAGTTTGCTTGTTTTCTAGTTTCTATGGCTGATATTCCTCAATATAAATTGTAGAAATGATATGGTACAGTAGGAATTGTGTGAGAAAAATTATTAACCTTGTATTTGACAGTACCAAAGTGAATGGTTTGCTCTTTATCACACTAACCTATCTCACGAAGTTTTGTTAAGTTTTGTGTGATTGAAGTTTTCAAGTTTTGGGTGAGATATCGATATGAGGAGAATAAGGAGTGGAAAGACCTTAAGCTTGGGGATGCCCAAGGCACCCCAAGGTAATATTCAAGGAAGACTCAAGTGCCTAAGCTTGGGGATGCTCCGGAAGGCATCCCCTCTTTCGTCTTCAAAACTATCGGTATACCTTACTCAGAGCTATATTTTTATTCGTCACATGATATGTGTTTTGTTTGGAGCGTGTTTTCGATTTTACTTGCTGTTTGAATAAAATCATTGGATCTGAAATATTAAATGAAAAAGAATCCTCCCATGGCAAGTTAATTATTTGACTACTCAGTGTTCTTCACTCATATCTTTTGGAGTAGTTTGTCATTTACTCATGTGCTTCACATATATCCTATGAGTAAATGGTTGAATAAATTGAATGTCATAAACCTGAATTTATATATGTTTCATATGCTTATAACATGGGGAGTAATGACTTCACACATAATAAGTATAGGTAGTAAACTTATTAAAAGTTAGCAAACGTAGAATTGGTCACTTGAACAATTCATGTAAGAATATTGAAGGAAGAGAGGTTTCACATATAAATATACTATCCTGGCCATCTTTTATGATTGGGAGCATTCATTAAAATATGACATGCTAAAGAGTTGATGTTGGACAAGTAAGACAACGTAATGGGTTATGTTTTCTTATATCTGAAATAAAGTATATAGTCATGGATCATCCAACATGTTGAGCTTGCCTTTCCCCCTCATGCTAGCCAAATTCTTTGCACCAAGTAGATATACTACATGTGCTTCCCAAAACCCTTAAACCAGTTTTGCCATGAGAGTCCACCATATCTACCTATGGATTGAGTAAGATCCTTCAAGTAAGTTGTCATTGGTGCAAGCAATAAAAATTGCTCTCTAAATATGTATGACTGATTGGTGTGGAGGAAATAAGCTTTATACGATCTTGTGATGTGGAAGAAATAAAAGCGACAGACTGCATAATAAAGGTTCATATCACAAGGGGCAATATAACGTGACGTTCTTTCGCATTAAGATTTTGTGCATCCAACCCTGAAAGAGCATGACAACCTTTGCTTCCCTCTGCGAAGGGCCTATCTTTTATTATTATCTTCTACCTTATGCAAGAGTCATGGTGATCTTCACCTTTCCTTTTTACATTTTATCCTTTGGCAAGCACAGGGTGTTGGAAAGATCCTGATATATATATATATCTAATTGGATGTAAGTTAACATGAGCTATTATTGTTGACATTACCCTTGAGGTAAAAGGTTGGGAGGCGAAACTGTAAGCCCCTATCTTTCTCTGTGTCCGATTAAAACTCCATAACCACAAGTATTGCGTGAGTGTTAACAATTGTGAAAGACTAAATGATAGTTGAGTATGTGGAGTTTGCTAAATCAAAGCTCTGACATAGACTCTTCCTGAAAATAAGATGAATTGCAATTGTTTGATGACCGAGAATATTGTTTGTTAGTTTTCAAGAAAGTTTATGATTTATACTTTAACGTGTGATTAGCTTGTTACTTTATCATGAGAAGTTTTATGAGATGAGCTACTGTTATGACATGTAATGATGCTAGAAAAAGTGATTGGAATTATCATTGATCAAACTTAAGCACTTGCTAGCATTCACACTTCATCAATTATTTCTTTTATCATTTACCTACTCGAGGACGAGCAGGAATTAAGCTTGGGGATGCTGATACGTCTCCAATGTATCTATAATTTATGAAATATTCATGCTATTATACTATCCTTCTAGGATGTTTTATATGCATTTATATGATATATTATATGATTTTTGGGACTAACCTATTAACCTAGATCCCAGTGCCAGTTTTTGTTTTATCCTTGTTTTAGAGTATCGCAGAAAAGGAAAACTAAATGGAGTCCAATTGACGTGCCACTTGACGGAGATCATTTTTGGACCAGAAGAAGCCCACGGAGTACGAAGAATGCGGAGGAGTCCCGGCTGCCCACGAGGGTGGGGCGCCCACCCCCTAGGGCGCGCCCTACCTCGTGGACAGCCCGAGACCTCCCCGACGTGAAATCAACGCAAAACTCTTCTATATATACCCAAACTTCCGTAAAGAAACGTGGATTGAAGTTCCGCTGCCGCAAGCTTCTCAGAGCCACGAGAATTCAATCTAGGCCCTCTCCCAACCTGCCGGGAGGGGGCCATCATCACCGGTGGCCATGGAGGAGTATCCTGAGGGGCCATCATCACCATGAAGGCCAAGGACCAGAGGGTGGAGGCCATGGAGGAGGAAGCACAAGGGGGAGAACCTCTCCTCCTCTCTACCGGTGGCGCCGGAGTGCCACCAGGAGAGGAATCATCGCCGCGGTGATCGTCTTCATCAACATCACCATCATCATCACCATCCTCATCTCTTTTACGCGGTCCACTCTCCCGCACCTCGCTGTAATCCCTACTTGAACATGGTGCTTTATGCCACATATTATGATCCAATGATGTGTTGCCATCCTATGATGTTTTGAGTAGATATCTTTTGTCTTTGGGTTGATTGATGATTTAGATTGGTATGAGTTGTATGTTTTACTTTGGTGCTGTCCTATGGTGCCCTCCATGTCGCGCCAGCGTGAGGGATTCCCGCTGTAGGGTGTTGCAATACGTTCATGATTCGCTTATAGTGGGTTGGTGAGTGACCAAACACAAACCCGAGTAAGAGGGATTGTTGCGTATGGGAATAAAGAGGACTTGATGCTTTAATGCTATGGTTTGGTTTTACCTTAATGATCTTTAGTAGTTGCGGATGCTTGCTAGAGTTCCAATCATAAGTGCATATGATCCAAGTAGAGATAGTATGTTAGCTTATGCCTCTCCCTCATATGAAACTGCAATAGTGATTACCGGTCTTGTTAATAATTGACTAGGACAATTCCGCACACTGATCCATCATTATTCCACACTCGGTTTTTATAATACTTAGTAATATATTCTAACTTTATGATAACAGCACCTACTTTTATATTTTAGCTCTCCGATATCATACAAAGTTATCCTCTTCATACCCACAACGTAGTTTTATTTCTCGTTTCTAGTTGGAAGCAAATGTTCGGTGCACGTAGAGTCGTATCAAGGGCGTATAGGGCTTGAGAGAATATTGATCTTACCTTTAGCTCCTTGTGGGTTCGACACTCCATACTTATCACTTCCACCTTTGGAAATTGCTATGATGATTCCCTGCACTTGGGGATTATCAATCACAACCATGACCAACACTTGGTTTCAAACGGTCATCTTTCCGGCGATCACAACCATGACCAACACTTGGTCTCCAACATCAAGATGGTCTACCCACCATCATCAACAGTGCAAAGTTCATAACTTAGTGTGCAAAATTTATTAAACTTTGACCCATGGTGTGACCTACTTTCGAGCGTGTCCGTTACCGTGGACTCGGGTATCGATAGATTTAATACACTCTGCAGAGGTAGCGCACTGTACCCACACCATCGAACCCATGGCCTCGCACTCCCATTCGGGTGGACCAATGACATTCCGACGAAACCCCTCCATTGCCATGACTCTCTCTCGGCCACTCCGACTCACTCCCCACTAGGCTAGTCCTGGGTGGCCCCGTGTCTACCAAAGACACCAACGGCCACCGTCGTGGCAAAACATAAATGGTTCCAAACAGGGACAAGGTACCATAACATCAACAACGGGCACACAAGGTTATGTCTGCTTAATGGGCCAGGGTACTGCACGCCCATAACCTTCCCTCGTTGGAGGCACCGACCAGAGGCATGACAACGGACCGAATAAAGGCCTTCCCATAAAGGCAAATGTGGTTGCACTGGGAAAACTCGATTCAGTGGCACCATGACCCGGTCAACGATATATTCAAGTTGAGTTATTATCAGGTTCAACTTAAAGTGAAGGTAACCGGTGTCATAATATGCCATGAAAATGCAACACGAATATATGCATCATATATCATCGAAAATAACTGGGTCAACTATATCCACACTAAGCATAAACATCACAACTCATAACACTTCTCTGGTTATGATTAATCATCACTTTAAACAGAATCTTTACTTAGCAAATTTATCATTTTTCTCCTCCAAGAAAATAACTCAAAATAATTACTTATATCCATAACCATATTACTTCTTCATAACAACCATTTCTTCTAGTTATTTAACCAACTTAGTTAGCTTCAAACTTCTGTAAACTAAGCATATCAACTTAAACAAGCAACCAACATAATATAAATAATATAATAGTGATTTAAATGCATGGATCAAATCATTAGTTCAAGTTGAAAAATCACAAATATTGTAATGGCACCTTGAAAATGTTGCTGTGGCTTGCCTTAGTGCAGATGAGGTTCACAATCCTCCTGGTGATCCTCAAGACAAGCTTCTCTTTTTGAAAAATATTTACAAACACAAAAAGAAAACATCAAGAACCCTTCTGAAATTCACCAGAAAATTTAGATAGTTGAGAAAAATCTCATTTTTGGTGAGCTGCTAGATTTCTTCATAAAGAACACAATGCAAAAAGAATCAATTCATTTGGACTTATGGTTAAAAAGTTTTGGCTGTTTGGAGCTCTCTGGACAGAATTAAATTTGAATTTAAATAAAAAACTGAGGGGGGGGGGGGGTGACGTCGAAGGCGTAAACCTCGCGGGCACCACCACTCATACCGCTTCGCGCGCGTATAGAGTGGCTAACTAGCGGGCCCCGCTAGTCAAGTGAGAGGGGGAAAAAGGGAAACAGAGGACGGCGCGGCTTCGCTGGAGCACACGCCGACGAGGAGAGCTTCTTGGCCAGAACGAGAGGGAGGGATCGAAAGAGAAGATGGAGACGCACCTGCCCGTACCCGTAGATTAGCTAGGGGTGGTCGGACGGCGTCGGAAATGACCTCTCCAACGGCGACAGGAAGCAGAGGTGTCAGGACCCCGATTCCAGGTCACATCGATCTAGCCGGTAACACCTCATATCACTTTGCGGCCTCACACATGGTATTCCCACGGGTGTCGCCTTACCATGGCCCGGGACCGTTTGCGCCTTTTGGCTCACGTATATGATAGTGTCGCTAGCATCCATATGACAGAGAACCCAGGCCGACATGACTAGTCGTGAACCCAAAGTGGCACTAACTTACAGGGAGAGGCATACATGAATCAACATCGAGCATGTCGGTCAGCAGCGTGCGAATCCGGGCTGTAGCACTGGGCTAACAGGACTCCGGGAACCCGGGCTGTAGCAGGCTAGGCATGACTCCAGATGTCACGCGTGACATTTCCTCGGCGACGTATACAGAACGGCGAATCACATGCCGGCCAGTCAAGTGTTCCGAGCGAAGAGTCTTTGGGCTAGCAGGACTCCGTCAACTGGGTTAGAAGTGACTACTATGGCTCATGGAAGCACAAGACTACATTTCCCCATAAGAGAGGCTACCAAGGATAAACAACTAGGTTGTTGGATCCCACACATACCAAGCATTTCAATCATACAAACAATATGCTCGATATGTGTAAATACAACATGGCGTCACAACATAACTCTACGACTCAAAGTAGTTATTCATTAGGCTCCGAGGAGCGAGATATTACAAACATAGGTCTCTCGACCCAACATTTAGAGCATACAAATCAAAGCACATGCGGAAGCTAAACATGTCTGAGTATAGACATCTACAAATGAAAAAGGCTTAGAAGCCTGACTATCTACCAGATCCTGCCGAGGGCACAAGATCGTAGCTGAGGTATCAAGCTAAACGTCAAAGTCCACACGGAATTACTAGCGAGACTGAAGTCTCTCTGCAAAACATAAATTAAGCAAACGTGAGTACAAATGTACCCAGCAAGACTTATATCATAACTAACTACATATGCATCGGTATCAACAAAGGGGGTGGTGGAGTTTAACTGCAGCAAGCCAGCTTTGAGTCGGTGGCTATCCTAAACTACGTATGCAAGTAACTCTTTTGAGGTGGCGCACACGAGTCCACATATTCACCAATCAATACACCACTATGGATCTGCTCTCGTCTCCCTACGATAACGCCATCCATAGCACTCACGCTTATCTTGCGTATTTTAGAGTATCCACTTACACTTGTCTATGAACTGTTATAGGCAACCCAGAAGTCCTTCACCGCGGACACGGCTATTCGAATAGATGATGCTAACCCTGCAGGGGTGTACTTCTTCACACACGCTCTCGCCACTTACCGCCATGTACACGTCATGTATCTCGGCAACCTTCAAGCGGAAGCCTGGCGAGGGTGTCGGCCACGGCCTACCTAAACACTCAAGTTTCTAGTCCAGGTTTATCACCT
The DNA here is from genome assembly GCA_021605145.1 of Aegilops bicornis. Lineage (NCBI taxonomy): Eukaryota > Viridiplantae > Streptophyta > Magnoliopsida > Poales > Poaceae > Aegilops > Aegilops bicornis. The sequence goes on along the minus strand of CM038670.1, from coordinate 434,554,352 downwards.
ATTCAGGTTCCATCCGCAGGGAGTCCGGCCGAGGTTTCCACATACGGCCCCGAACGATGTGAGCAGGGTTCCCGAGACAACAAACGGGCACCCGGTACACCGTTCGACGGTGTATCTACCGCATCATAGCCCACCCCTAGGGTCAGCGCTACGCACGGCCCCCAACACATATCCTACAAACACCAGAAACTAGTTGCAACTCCTAGACAGAGAACAAGGGTGGTTAAGAAGCCGAGAGAGTCAATTAAGGATCCCAATGTGTGGTAGTAACTGTTCATGGATCACAAACACAGAACTCAGTTCCTGAGGACGGTTTTAATGAGACAACCCACCATGTACTCCTACATGGCCTCTCACCGATACCTTTACCAAATCGTGTTCACACACTTAGCTCTCAACAGTAGGACATGTTCACAGACCTCCGATTCATCCCCGATGAATCAGACCTGACTCAACTTGAAGCAGTAGCAGGCATGACAAACAAGCATGAATGAGTAGGCACAACAGGGCTCAAACAACTCCTACTCATGCTAGTGGGTTTCATCTCTTTACTGTGGCAATGACAGGTCATGCAGAGGATAAAGGGGTTCAGCCACCGCAGCAAGTAACACATGAGTCGTTGTTGCCCTAATGTAGTAAAAGAGAGCAGGAGCGAGAGAATAGAATTGTATCGGAATGAATAAGGGGTTTTTGCTTGCCTGGCACTTCTAAAGATAGTAATAGCTCTTCATCGGTGTCATCGAACTCATCGTCGGAACCACGTTTACTGAGAGGGGACAAACACCGACAAACAAAGAGGAAACACAATCAATGCAATGCAACAATATGATGCATGATCATGACATGGCAATATGCGGTGATTTGAGCTAATGCAACTAACAACGATTTAAATGAAGTTGGTTTGAATACGGGATTCAAATTCAAACTCCATATGTGATTATTCAAATGCGATTTAATCTATTTGACCTGATCAGAAGGCATAAGTTGCTCAGACATGCATGAACATGGTACAGATGGATAGATTGGGTTTTTCTGATAATTTTTCATATATAACTTATTTCATTCTGAGTTATGGTTGAATTTATATGAATTTTAGAAGTTTTAGCTATTTTCTGGAATTTCCTTAATTAAATTAAATCTAGAAAATGACTTTTTGCGTCAGCACTGCGTCACTGTGACGCCAGCTGGTCAACGGGGCTGGTCCAGGTCAAACTGACCTGTGGGCCCTACGTGTCAGTAGTTAGTTTAACTAACTAATATTAGTTAGCGCTAACCCTAGGTTAATTAGCACATCGGGCCCCACTTGTCATAGGCTCAGGGGAAGTCAACCTGGGCCCACCCAGTCAAGGTCAATGGGTCAAACCCGCCGGCGTTTAGCCACCGGCGAGGCCAGACACGGCGGTGGGAGTGCAGTTTCGCGTTCCGGCGACCAAATGGGCGGCGGAGAGTATCTACGCGTAGCTGGGAGCAAGCCGCAACGTTTGGTGGCGGTGGTTGGGCTCGGGGTTGCCGGAAACGTCATCGGCGACGACCTTGGCGGTCGCCGGAGTTGGGTGAAGATGAACCCGAGGCTACGGGGCACGGCGAGGCACATGGGGTGGTGTGTTGGGCTCCTGGGGATGCGGTGAGCATGTTGGACACGGTGGTGTGGCTGGTGGGTGGCCGGAGCATCGTCGGCGACGAGCTCCATGGCCAGCGGCAAGTGTGAGCTACATGCATCGCTACGGGCTCGAGAGGGAGGACGGAGAGGGTAGAGAGGTGGCCAGGCTCACGATGGTTGCGATGGAGCTGACGGCGAGGTCGGGGACAGCCTGTTGCAACGGTGACGGCGAAGGGGATCTCCGGTGGTGGTCGACGAAGACGGGGTCGGTGGAGGCGGTGCAGAGCATGCGAGTGCTCGGGGCTCGGCCTGCTCGACGTAGTCGACGACGGCGGAGAGAACGGACACGATGGCGCGGTACGGGGACGACGGCGGGCGCGGTTATCACGGTGGCGCGATGCAGCAGCTTCGGCCATGGTGCGGGCGAGCGAGGGAGAGGAGCTGGGAAGGAAGGGGCGTGTCTGCGAGCTCGGGGGAGGAGTGGGTGACCGACCCAAGGCGGCAGAACGGCGAGTGGAGGAAGCAGGGCAGCGGGCAGCTGCGTGGCGCGCGCTGGTGCCGGTGTCGAGCACCTGGCTGCCTGCCTGGCCGAGCCAAGCAGCTCACTGGAGCGGTGGCTGGGCTGGGCCGGCAGGTGGGCTTGCTAGGTGGCGCCAGGTTAGTTCCTTTCTCTCTCTCTCTCTCTCTCTCTCTCTCTCTCTCTCTCTCTTTTCTGTTTTCTATTTATCTTTTGTTCTGTAAGTTTGTGGCATTACTAAAAATATCTAGGCACTTTCAAAAATCACCAAACTGTGCATGCCCAATGTTTAGAATATATCCAGCATGGAACATTTTGGTTTGGGATTATTTGGACATTTAAAATATTTAATAGCATTTAAATGCCCAAATGCAATTAACTAATGATTTAATCCAGTGACCCTCTGTTGTCCTAGAAAAGTGTGCACCATTTTTGTCAGAGGTTCTAGACCAAGGCAAAGATGATGAACATTTTAGAAGGGCATTTTGTGTTCATTGAAAATAATTTTTGTAAACCCTAGTTGGTTTAAGGGGGGTGCTGGGGGTTCTGTCATCCCCACTTCAAGTTTCTTTAAATTTAAATATGATGCATGGATGCTTATGCAGAGTCAGGCAAGGACTAAGCTAGGGCCGTGACAACTCACCCCCACTAAACGAGAATCTCTCGTCCGAGATTCGTGGACGTGAGGTGAGAAGAAAAAAAGGGATGCAAGGCTTAGCACAATCTTCATGATCCAACTGCCCTTCTTAAAGATGACGACTCCTTGCGTCATATTGATCTTGGCATCTTCGCTTTGGAGAGCTTCATCGACACAATGATGATGGAAAGAAACTCTACTAGGATTGATCTTCTCAAAGATCGTGCTATACAAGATCAACTCACGGAATGAGATGTTGAAACATCTCGAGTTGAGACACAAAACACACATCGAGAGGGATGGAAGAACAAACGACGAGGTTTGATTTGGTGGGCAACAATTCCACGCTTGGAAAGAAGGTGGATGGAGTCAGAGTAGCGAGGAGTTAATTGCTATGATTCCATAACGGGGCACCTTAGGAAAGGTGACTCGTAGAGATATTCCCTTAAGTGGCAAAAGAATTACTTTTGATATAGAGATCATTGAGACTCTTAATACCAGCCTAAGGCAATCACAATCGATCGTTTGGCAGAGTTCAAAGGAATGGCATATCCAGATTCGAATGGATGATGTGGACTACCTTGTTGAAGACAACGCGATGGATGACTTTGCTTATCATCGGAAATGGATGGGACCCATTGTAGGACCACTTTTGAAGATGATCCTAAACAACAATTACTGAGAGGGCAGCCCATGGGAATTGGCACAATGGCGGGGCAAGCTGGGAACAAAATGCAACTGTTGGGAATGTTCCAACCATCATATCTGCTCGAGATTCAGATCCGATTGGTGATAGGATACTTCAGCACTCAAGATGTCCGAAAAGAAAGGTTGCAACACAAATCGACGAGATGACGCTGCGAGATTCTCGGATATGAACTACGATAGCAAGCTCCAAAACATGAGCTGGTTCTGCTACATACATGTGAGCATGTTGTCCAAGACAAGAATGAGCACATATTAGTCTTATAATAAAACACTATCGAGTTCTGGTCGGGAACCATCATCAAGGATTTCGAAGTCTTTACGCAAGTCCATGGATTAGATCCCAAGCATAGACTTCTTTTCCTTGAACAAGTCAATCAGTGGCTTGGTGTGCTAGGGAATACATATGGAGTGGAGGTAATTAATCTACCAAACCATAGAATACATTCACACATGCATAATTGATTTGGGATGGTACCAGAGGAAACAAAAACAAACTTTCTCGAACTCACGGCGGCAACTTGCACCAAATGCACATGAATTCGAGGAAGTCACTTCTTCCATCCAAGCATAGGCTTCATGAGCGGAACACGAAGGCATTGCTTACAAAGTTTCCAACACTAGGTTGATGTTCAACATGAATCATGGGGGAGACAAAATGCTGCAGATGGGCTCAACAACAACTCATCGGAATTTCCATATCACTGGACTTCCACCATCATGTGAACACGGTGATAACATTGGTCAGACCAAAAGATGTAATGGTATATGCTCAAGGGATCAACCACGAGTAAGACAACATTAAGAACATCGTTGGTTCTGATTTGATTTGAGGATAGCCCGCACTCAAATCAAAGCTTTGGCAAGATAATAGGTCCAACAACTGGTCACGAGGATCAATCGATGAAGATATCATCTTTCTTCAACACACACAAACACAAAGATATCCCTTCAGAAAGAACCAATTTCGGCAAAGCTTTTTATCTTCCAACTCTCCAAGTTGTTGTTTAGCTTAACCAACTAGCTCAGGGGTATCCAACACAGATTCTTGGAGAAGGGGTGGTTTATATGAAACCAACTTGATCACGAGCTCAACATAACAGTCGGGTGACGACCTGGTGATACTTTCGAGAAGATATTCAAAAAATCACGAACCACTGATATGTTACTAAGGTCGAGAACAATCTTGCTTTCAGGGCAAGACGATATGATCAAATAAGCAAGGTTGGCACTATCCTAACTCATTGATCGGTGAGTGTACCAGAAATAAGGAATAGGTAGCACAATCATACTTAGGGTGATGATTCAATAATCAACATGCTAAGAATGAGGTTATTGTCCATTTAACTACGAAGCAACAAGGTTGCTAGGAGTACTGATTTCACACATCACGATTCACTTGTCGGCATTCCGGTTACAATAACACGGGGACCGAGGAATGAATAATGATGGAGAGAAGTATCACTGCATCAAGAGTTCATAGAATGGTGTGCAATTCCCATGACATTCTTGACATAAAGATGGTAACACTCCAGGTGGAACAGAATCAAAAGCTGGATTAGTATTTGATCTGCGGAAAACAACTGCTTGACCCAATCCTGGAAATGGATAAGGTTCAGGAGTTTGTTTCTCCTGGTCATTCCGGAAAACAATGGCTTGACAGACCACAAGAGTAACAGGCATCGATGAACGAATGCATGCATACTCTTGACTATCAATTGATAGACGAGGGTCAGAAGGCAACTAAAGAGGGACAACCCAAAAGAACATATGATTTTCTGAGTTGTGGATGCATGGACTAGCATGTGGAACGAGTTCAACATATTTCTTCCGGATGACCCATGCAGAAAGGTTGAACTGGCAGAGTCACAATATAGAATGGAGAACTCATCGAAAGCACTCCTGTTGTGATCTTTTGATCCAACAAACTTCTGCCATAAGTGGTTCATAGTATTTGGAAGAAGGGAATACCACAGACCTTGAGGACTAATGCAAAGGTTACTAATAGCCTAAGGAAACGAGCAAACACTATCAACATGAAGTAAGTAGGGTGAATCTCGGGTTCAAAACCCAGGAATAGAATACCTACTAACTAAATTGCATCATGGGATGCTTTCGAGAATGATGGCCAGAATGATCACACTGGGAACACATAACATGGCTAGATTATTAGGTGATACTCTAGACACCTAGGGTCATAATAATAGCTCCAACATATATGTCGAGGCAATGAAGTACCTCAACACACCAGTTAGTGTGGTTGATCTGGCACAAAGGAACTTTGGAACGATAAGAAGAGATTTGCAAATGCATCAGACTGTTTAGAAACCTGGGATGACTTGGACAGCATAAGGCTGTAAATGCTCGAAAAGATTCGAGACATCATGCAAAATGGTGGCATAACCACTTAGCATCGCAATATCAAGGTTCCGAGACCAACTACGAACATACAGAAGATAGCAGGAACTGAAATGAAGCTTAAATCCAACAGTCCTATGAGTCTACGGATTAGTAACACGTGATCCTAATAGAAAGATGAGAAGGCCTAGTTCTTAATCCCCGTAGAAGAGAAGAGGATGACTCAGATCAGAAGGGCATAAGGTATAAGGAGTAAAAAGAGCCTTACGTTCTCTTCCACAATCAATTCCCTTATATAACTAAAGCATTTCTAGACTCAACTTCGACCAGTTCGGCTTGGTAAACCTACAGGCAGTCAGGCTTTGATACCAAAGCTGTCAGGACCCCGATTCCAAGTCACATCGATCTAGCCGGTAACACCTCATATCACTTTGCGGCCTCACGCACGGTATTCCAAAGGGTGTCGCCTTACCATGGCCCGGGACCGTTTGCACCTTTTGGCTCACGTATATGATAGTGTTGCTAGCATCCATATGACAGAGAACCCGGGTCGACATGACTAGTCGTGAACCCAAAGTGGCACTAACTTATAGGGACACGCATACATGAATCAACATCGGGCATCTCGGTCAGCAGCGTGCGAATCCGGGCTGTAGCACTGGGCTAACAGGACTCCGGGAACCCGGGTTGTAGCAGGCTAGGCAGGACTCCAGATGTCACCGCGTGACATTTCCCCGAAGGGAACGAACACGAACAAAGTGAATCACATGCCGGCCGATCAAGTGTTCCGGGCGGTAGTCTTTGGGCTAGCAGGACTCCGGTGAACCGGGCTGTAGCGGACTACTATGGCTCATGGAAGCACAAGACTACATTTCTCCATAGGAGAGGCTACCAAGGATAAACAACTTGTTTGTCGGATCCCACACATACCAAGCATTTCAATCATACACACAATATGCTCGATATGTGTAAATACAACATGGTGTCACAACATAACTCTACGACTCAAAGTAGTTATTCATTAGGCTCCGAGGAGCGAGATATTACAAACATGGGTCTCTCGACCCAGCATTGAAACATACAAATCAAAGCACATGCGGAAGCTAAACATGCAGTACAGACATCTACAAATGAAAAAGGCTTAGAAGCGACTATCTACCAGATCTGTCGAGGGCACAAGATCGTAGGCTGAGGTATCAAGCTAAGCGTCGAAGTCCACGGAATTACTAAGCGAGACCGAAGTCTCTCGCAAAACATAAATTAAGCAAACATGAGTACAAATGTACCCAACAAGACTTACATCGAACTAACTACATATGCATCGGTATCAACAAAGGGGTGGTGGAGTTTAAGCTGCAGCAGCTTTGACTCGGTGGCTATCCTAAACTACGTATGCAAGTAACTCTTTTGAGGTGGCGCAGACGAGTCCACATATTCACCAATCAATACACCACTATGGATCCGCTCTCGTCTCTCTACGAGAACGCCATCCATAGCACTCACACTTATCTTGCGTATTTTAGAGTATCCACTTACACTTGTCTATGAACTGTTATATGCAACCCAGAAGTCCTTCACCACGGACACGGCTATTCGAATAGATGATGCTAACCCTGCAGGGGTGTACTTCTTCACACACGCTCTCGCCACTTACCGCCATGTACACGTCATGTATCTCGACAACCTTCAAGTGGAAGCCTGGCGAGGGTGTCGGCCATGGCCTACCTAAACACTCAAGTCTCTAGTCCAGGTTTATCGCCTATTCAGGTTCCATCCGCAGGGAGTCCGGCCGAGGTTTCCACATACGGCCCCGAACGATGTGAGCAGGGTTCCCGAGACACCAAACGAGCAGGGTTTCCACATATGGAGTTTGAATTTGAATCCTGTATTCAAACCAACTTCATTTAAATCGCTGTTAGTTGCATTAGCTCAAATCACCGCATATTGCCATGTCATGATCATGCATCATATTGTTGCATTGCATTGATTGTGTTTCCTCTTTGTTTGTCGGTGTTTGTCCCCTCTCAGTAAACGTGGTTCCGACGATGAGTTCGATGACACCGATGAAGAGCTATTACTATCTTCAGAAGTGCCAGGCAAGCAAAACCCCCTTGTTCATTCCGATACAATGCTACTCTCTCGCTCCTGCTCTCTTTTACTGCATTAGGGCAACAACGACTCATGCGTTACGTGCTGCGGCAGCTGAACCCCTTTATCCTCTGCATGACCTGTCATTGCCACAGTAAATAGATGAAACCCACTAGCATAAGTAGGAGTTGTTTGAGCCCTGTTGTGCCTACTCATTCATGCTTGTTTGTCATGCCTGCTACTTCTTAGAGTTGAGTCAGGTCTGATTCATCGGGGATGAATCGGAGGTGTGTGAACATGTCCCATCGTTGAGAGCTAAGTGTATGAACACGATTTGGTAAAGGTATCGGTGAGAGGCCATGTAGGAGTACATGGTGGGTTGTCTCATTGAAACCGCCCTCGTGAACTGAGTTCTGTGTTTGTGATCCATGAACAGTTACTACCACACATTGGGATCCTTAATTGACTCTCTCGGCTTCTTAACCACCTTTGTTCTCTGTCCAGGAGTTGCAACTAGTTTCTGGTGTTTGTAGGATATGTGTTGGGGGCCGTGCGTAGCGCTGACCCTAGGGGTGGGCTATGATGCGGTAGATACACCGTGGCACGGTGTACCGGGCACCCGTTTGGTGTCTCGGGAACCCTGCTCACATCGTTCGGGGTCGTATGTGGAAACCTCGGCCGGACTCCCTACGGATGGAACCTGAATAGGCGATAAACCTAGACTAGAGACTTGAGTGTTTAGGTAGGCCGTGGCCGACACCCTCGCCAGGCTTCCGCTTGAAGGTTGCCGAGATACATGACGCGTACATGGCGGTAAGTGGCGAGAGCGTGTGTGAAGAAGTACACCCTTGCAAGGTTAACATCATCTATTCGAATAGCCGTGTCCGCGGTGAAGGACTTCTGGGTTGCCTATAACAGTTCATAGACAAGTGTAAGTGGATACTCTAAAATACGCAAGATAAGCGTGAGTGCTATGGATGGTGTTCTCGTAGGGAGACGAGAGCAGATCCATAGTGGTGTATTGATTGGTGAATATGTGGACTCGTGTGCGCCACCTCAAAAGAGTTACTTGCATAAGTAGTTTAGGATAGCCACCGAGTCAAAGCTGGCTTGCTGCAGTTAAACTCCACCAGCCCCTTTGTTGATACCGATGCATATCTAGTTAGTTATGATGTAAGTCTTGCTGGGTACATTTGTACTCACGTTTGCTTAATTTATGTTTTGCAGAGAGACTTCAGTCTCTCTAGTAATTCCGCGTGGACTTCGACGTTTAGCTTGATACCTCAGCTACGATCTTGTGCCCTCGGCAGATCTCGTAGATAGTCGCTTCTAAGCCTTTTTCATTTGTAGATGTCTGTACTCAGACATGTTTAGCTTCTGCATGTGCTTTGATTTGTATGCTCTGAATGCTGGGTCGAGAGACCCATGTTTGTAATATCTCGCTCCTCGGAGCCTAATGAATAACTAGTTTGAGTCGTAGAGTTATGTTGTGACGCCATGTTGTATTTACACATATCGAGCATATTGTGTGTATGATTGAAATGCTTGGCATGTGTGGGATCCGACAACCTAGTTGTTTATCCTTGGTAGCCTCTCTTATGGGGAAATGTAGTCTCTTGCTTCCATGAGCCATAGTAGTCCACTACAGCCCGGTTCACCGGAGTCCTCGCTAGCCCAAAGACTACCGCTTCGAACACTTGACTGGCCGGGCATGTGATTCACTTCGTTTGTGTCTCCCTTCGGGAAATGTCACGCGGTGACATCCGAGTCCTGCCTAGCTCACATGTACTGGGTTCCCTGAGTCCTCATTAGCCCAGTGCTACAGCCCGGATTCGCACGCTGCTGACTGACATGCTCGTTGTTGATTCATGTATGCCTGTCCCTATAAGTTAGTGCCACTTTGGGTTCACGACTAGTCATGTCGGCCCGGGTTCTCTATCATATGGGTGCTAGCGACACTATCATATACGTGAGCCAAAAGGCGCAAACGGTCCCGGGCCATGGTAAGGCGACACCCGTTGGAATACCGTGCGTGAGGCCGCAAAGTGATATGAGGTGTTACCGGCTAGATCGATGTGACTTGGAATCGGGGTCCTGACAAGAGGTCGCCAGAGATGAAGACGACGGCGACTAGAGGCGACACCAGGGGCTCCAACCGGGTGGAACGGCACCACCGAGGCACGGCGGAGGCCCTGGAAGGGTGTCCCGGGCCTGGGAGGGGCTGGAGCTGCGGAGACGACCCGAGGGAATCGTCGGCGAGCTCGAGCTCGGGGACGGCGGCCCGCTGCTGCTACCTCTTGAGCACTGCGTTGGTTTTCCCTTGAAGAAGAAAGGGTGATGCAGTAAAGTAGCGTAAGTATTTCCCTCAGTTTTTGACAAACAAGGTATCAATCCAGTAGGAGATCACGCACGAGTCCCTCACACCTACACAAGCAAATAAGAACCTCGCAACCAAAGCGATAAAGTGGTTGTCAATCCCTCAACGGTCACTTACGAGAGTGAGATCTGATAGATATGATAAGATAATATTTTTGGTATTTTTATGATAAAGAGAAATAAAGATGCAAAGTAAAATAAAAGGCAATAAAAATAACTAAGTGTTGGAAGATTAATATGATGGAAAATAGACCCGGGGGCCATAGGTTTCACTAGTGGCTTCTCTCAAGAGCATAAGTATTACGGTGGGTAAACGATTCATCACGAGAAATTGATAGAATTGAGCATAGTTATGAGAATATCTAGGTATGATCATGTATATAGGCATCACGTCTGCGACAAGTAGACCGAAACGATTCTGCATCTACTACTATTACTCCACACATCGACCGCTATCCAAAGATGCATCTAGAGTATTAAGTTCATAAGAACAGAGTAATGCTTTTAGCAAGATGACATGATGTAGAGGGATAAACTCATGCAATATGATATAAACCCCATCTTTTTATCCTCGATGGCAACAATACAATACGTGCCTTGCTGCCCCTGTTGTCACTGGGAAAGGACACCGCAAGATTGAACCCAAATCTAAGCACTTCTCCTATTGCAAGAAAGATCAATCTAGTAGGCCAAACCAAACTGATAATCCGAAGAGACTTGCAAAGATAACCAATCATACATAAAAGAATTCAGAGGAGATTCAAATATTGTTCATAGATAATCTTGATCATAAACCCACAATTCATCGGATCTCGACAAACACATCGCAAAAGAAGATTACATAAAATAGATCTCCGAGAAGATCGAGGAGAAATTTGTATTGAGATCCAAAGAGAGAGAAGAAGCCATCTAGCTAATAACTATGGACCCGAAGGTCTGAGGTAAACTACTCACACATCATCGGAGAGGCCATGGTGTTGATGTAGAAGCCCTCCGTGATCAATGCCCCCTCCGGCGGAGCGCCGGAAAAGGCCCCAAGATGGGATCTCACGGTACAGAAGGTTGCGGCGGTGGAAATAGGGTTTTGGCTCCGTATCTGATAGTTTGGGGGTACGTAGGTATATATAGGAGGAAGAAGTACGTCGGTGGAGCAACGTGGGCCCCACGAGGGTGGAGGGCGCGCCTGGGGGGTAGGCACGCCCTCCTGCCTCTTGCTCTCCTCGTTGATTGCTTTGTGTAGACTCCAAGTACTCTGGATCACGTTTGTTTCGAAAATCATGTTCCCGAAGGTTTCATTCCGTTTGGACTCCGTTTGATATCCTTTTCCTTCAAAACACTGAAATAGGCAAAAAAAAACAGCAATTCGGGCTGGGCCTCCGGTTAATGGTTAGTCCCAAAAATAATATAAAAGTGTATAATAAAGCCCATTAAACATCCAAAACAGAATATAATATAGCATGGAACAATCAAAAATTATAGATACGTTGGAGACGTATCAAGCATCCCCAAGCTTAATTTCTCAAGTAGGTAAATGATAAAAACAGAATTTTTGATGTGGAATGCTACTTAGCATAATTTTCAATGTAATTCTCTTATTTGTGGTATGAATATTCAGATCCGAAAGATTGAAGATAAAAGTTTAATATTGACATAAAAAATAATAATACTTCAAGCATACTAACTAAGCAATTATGTCTTCTCAAAATAACATGTTCAAAGAAAGTTATCCCTACAAAATCATATAGTCTGGCTATGCTCTATCTTCACCACACAAAGTATTTAAATCAAGCACAACCCTGATGACAAGCCAAGCAATTGTTTCATACTTTTGGTGTTCTCAAACTTTTTCAATCTTCACGCAATACATGAGCGTGAGCCATGGACATAGCACTATATGTGGAATAGAATGGTGGTTGTGGAGAAGACAAAAAGGAGAAGATAGTCTCACATCAACTAGGAGTATCAACGGGCTATGGAGATGCCCATCAATAAATATCAATGTGAGTGAGTAGGGATTGCCATGCAACGGATGCACTAGAGCTATAAGTATATGAAAGCTCAACAAAAGAAACTAAGTGGGTGTGCATCCAAGTCGCTTGCTCACGAAGACCTAGGGCATTTTGAGGAAGCCCATCATTGGAATATACAAGCCAAGTTCTATAATGAAAAATTCCCACTAGTATATGAAAGTGATATCATAGGAGACTCTCTATCATGAAGATCATGGTGCTACTTTGAAGCACAAGTGTTGAAAAAGGATAGTAGCATTGTCCCTTCTCTCTTTTTCTCTCATTTTTTATTTGGGCCTTTTTTATGGCCTCTTTTTTCCTTTTTTTTCGTCCGGAGTCTCATCCCGACTTGTGGGGGAATCATAGTCTCCATCATCCTTTCCTCACTTGGGACAATGCTCTAATAATGATGATCATCACACTTTTATTTACTTACAACTCAACAACTACAACTCAATACTTAGAACAAAATATGACTCTATGTGAATGCCTCCGTTGGTGTCTTAGGGATATGCTATGAATCAAGAGTGACATGTATGAAAGAATTATGAACGGTGGCTTTGCCACAAATACGATGTCAACTACATGATCATGCAAAGCAATATGACAATGATGGAGCGTGTCATAGTAAACGGAACGGTGGTAAGTTGCATGGCAATATATCTCGGAATGGCTATGGAAATGCCATGATAGGTAGGTATGGTGGCTGTTTTGAGGAAGGTATATGGTGGGTGTATGATACCGGCGAAAAGTGCACGGTATTAGAGAGGCTAGCAATGGTGGAAGGATGAAAAGTGCTTATAATCCATGGACTCATCATTAGTCATAAAGAACTCATATACTTATTGCAAAGATCTACAAGCTATCAAAGCAAAGTATTACGCGCATGCTCCTAGGGGGATAGATTGGTAGGAAAATACCATCGCTCGTCCCCGACCGCCACTCATAAGGAAGACAATCAATAAATAAATCATGCTCCGACTTCATCACATAACGGTTCACCATACGTGCATGCTACGAGAATCACAAACTTTAGCACAAGTATTCCTCAAATCCACAACTACTCAACTAGCATGACTCTAATATCACCATCTTCATATCTCAAAACAATTATCAAGCATCAAACTTCTCATAGTATTCAACACACTCATAAGATTTTTTTACTAATCTTGGATGCCTATCATAATTAAAGCAAATTACCATGCTGTTTTGTAGGACTCTCAAAATAATGTAAGTGAAGCATGAGAGAACAATAGTTTCTATAAAACAAATCCACCACCGTGCTCTAAAAGATATAAGTGAAGCACTAGAGCAAAAACTATATAGCTCAAAAGATATAAGTGAAGCACATAGAGTATTCTAATAAATTCAATCATGTGTGTCTCTCTCAAAAGGTGTGTACAGCAAGGATGATTGTGGTAAACTAAAAGCAAAGACTCAAATCATACAAGACGCTCCAAGCAAAACACATATCATGTGGTGAATAAAAATATAGCTCCAAGTAAAGATACCGATGGATTTAAGGCGAAAGAGGGGATGCCTTCCGGGGCATCCCCAAGCTTTGGCTTTTTGGTGTCCTTAGATTATATTGGGGTGCCATGGGCATCCACAAGCTTAGGCTCTTGCCACTCCTTGTTCCATAATCCATCAAATTTTTTACCCAAAACTTGAAAGCTTCACAACACAAAACTTAACAGAAAATCTCGTGAGCTCCGTTAGCGAAAGAAAACAAAACACCACTTCAAGGTACTGAAATGAACTCATCCTTTATTTATGTTGGTGTTAAACCTACTGTATTCCAACTTCTATATGGTTTATAAACTATTTTATTAGGCCTAGATTCATCAAAATAAGCAAACAACACGCGAAAAACAGAATCTGTCAAAAACAGAACAGTCTGTAGTAATCTGTAACTAATGCAAACTTATGGAACTCACAAAAATATACCAAAATTGGACAACCTAGACAATTTGTTTATTGATTTACTTCAACTAGAATCAGTATTTTATCACGTTCTGGTGATTTTTAACAATTATTTTCGTGAACAGAAAGTTTCTGAAATTTTCAGCAAGATCAAATAACTATCATCCAAGAATATCCTATAGGTTTAACTTGGCACAAACATAAAACATAAAAAGAAATCTAACCAGAGGCTAGATAAAATATTTATACCTAAACAGAAGCAAAAATCTAAAAAACTAAAATAAAATTGGGTTGCCTCCCAACAAGCGCTATGGTTTATGGTTTAACGCCCCTAGCTAGGCATACAAGCAAGGATAGATCTAGGTATTGCCTTCTTTGGTAGGCAATCCTTCAATAGGACACCTATAACCCGTAGGAACTTCTTTCTTCTTATTGAAGATCAAACTTTTAGGCATGAAATCAAGAAATTCATTTGTATCAAGCGGTTCCTTAATAATAGCAAAAAATTTGGGGTGAACACTTATCGATTTGAGATCCGCAGTTTCCTTACTAGAAGATTCACCCTTATTTTTAGGAACATACATAAGCTTGGCAATTTTGGTTGAAGGATATGGAGTATTTCTAACGGAAGAAAAGGCGGACCCCAAGTTGGTAATAATACCCTCAAGCTTATCAATTCTAGTAGAATCTTGAACTATTCTTTCATTAACTATGGGTTCCTTCTCTTTAAAAATTTTCAAAGTGACTCCTACCTTAGATCCATATTGAGTAATTTGATTATGGATCTTTTTATCCAAATTCTCAATCAATTCCGTAGTAGCAACTTTATTTTCAATAATTTCAAGCCTTTGCATCACATGTTCCAAAGTTAACATAGTTCCATTAACCAAAAGAGGTGGTGAGCCAAACAAATCTATCATAGCATTATAAGAATCAAAAGTATGGCTACCCAAGAAATTCCCTCTGGTAATGGTATCAAGAATATATCTATACCAAGGAGTGACGCCTACATAAAAATTGCGAAGAAGAATGGTAGTAGATTGCTTTCGGGCAGATCTATTTTGAGCATTGCAGATTCTATACCAAGCATCTTCTAGATTTTCTCCCTCCCTTTGTTTAAAATTAAGAACTTAATTCTCGGGAGATAAAGGAGCAATAAGAGGAAAACGAGAGGCAAATGGCAAATAATGTAATGCGAGGGATAAGAGTTTGTGATGGGTACTTGGTATGTCTTGACTTGACTTGACTTGGCGCGAATCTCCCCGGCAACGGCGCCAGAAATCCTTCTTGCTACCTCTTGAGCACTGCGTTGGGTTTCCCTTGAAGAGGAAAGGGTGATGCGGTAAAGTAGCGTAAGTATTTCCCTCAGTTTTTGAGAACCAAGGTATCAATCCAGTAGGAGATCACGCACGAGTCCCTCACACCCACACAAACAAATAAGAACCTCGCAACCAATGCGATAAAGGGGTTGTCAATCCCTCAACCGTCACTTACGAGAGTGAGATCTGATAGATATGACAAGATAATATTTTTGGTATTTTTATGATAAAGAGAAATAAAGATGCAAAGTAAAATAAAAGGCAATAAAAATAACTAAGTGTTGGAAGATTAATATGATGGAAAATAGACCCGAGGGCCATAAGTTTCACTAGTGGCTTCTCTCAAGAGCATAAGTATTACGGTGGGTAAACGAATTACTGTCGAGCAATTGATAGAATTGAGCATATTATGAGAATATCTAGGTATGATCATGTATATAGGCATCACGTCTGCATCTACTACTATTACTCCACACATCGACCGCTATCCAGCATGCATCTAGAGTATTAAGTTCATAAGAACAGAGTAATGCTTTAAGCACGATGACATGGTGTAGAGGGATAAACTCATGCAATATGATATAAACCCCATCTTCTTATCCTTGATGGCAACAATACAATACGTGCCTTGCTGCCCCTGTTGTCACTGGGAAAGGACACAACAAGATTGAACCCAAAGCTAAGCACTTCTCCTATTGCAAGAAAGATCAATCTATTAGGCCAAACCAAACTAATAATTCGAAGAGACTTGCAAAGATAACCAATCATACATAAAAGAATCCAGAGGAGATTCAAATATTGTTAATAGATAATCTTGATCATAAACCCACAATTCATCGGATCTCGACAAACACACTGCAAAAGAAGATTATATCGAATAGATCTCCAAGAAGATCGAGGAGAACTTTGCATTGAGATCCAAAGAGAGAGAAGAAGCCATCTAGCTAATAACTATGGACCCGAAGGTCTGAGGTAAACTACTCACACATCAACGGAGAGGCTATGGTGTTGATGTAGAAGCCCTCCGTGATCAATGCCCCCTCCGGACGAGCGCCGGAAAAGGCCCCAAGATGGGATCTCACGGGTATAGAAGGTTGCAGCGGTGGAAATAGGGTTTTGGCTCCGTATCTGATAGTTCGGGGGTACATAGGTATATATAGGAGGAATAAGTACGTCGGTGGAGCAACATGGGCCCCACGAGGGTGGAGGGCGCGCCTGGGGGGGGGGGGGGGGTAGGCGCGCCCCATGCCTCGTGCTCTCCTTGTTGATTGCTTTGCGTAGACTCCAAGTCCTCTGGATCACATTTGTTCCGAAAATCACGTTCCCGAAGGTTGCATTCCGTTTGGACTCCGTTTGATATCCTTTTCCTTCGAAACACTAAAATAGGCAAAAAAACAGCAATTCGGGCTGGGCCTCCGGTTAATAGGTTAGTCCCAAAAATAATATAAAAGTGTATAATAATGCCCATTAAACATCCAAAACAGAATATAATATAGCATGGAACAATAAAAAATTATAGATACGTTTTAGATGTATCAGCTGCCTTCCCGGCATGGCTACGACTTTCTACGATGTTGTGGAGTGTGTGGGAGGAGTGGACGATGCTCGAGGAGGCTGGGGAGGGCTCTATTTATAGCCGAGCGTCAATAGGGGATCGGGCTCCGCAGGAGGACGCTTGGACATGGCACCCGGTGATGAACGGCGTCAGTGAGCAAGGGGGAAGGCGACGCAGCTCACGCGGGAACTATGGGCGAGCGGAGACGAGCACAGGGGCAGGAGGGTGATGATGAGCACAGTGTGCAGGGCACTGTTGCGTTGGCCGGACGGCGCCCGTGCTCGCTACGGCGAGCTCCGGCGTCGGCGAGCACTAGGAGGGAGTTAAGAAGATCGAGACGATGATTGTGGCGAGGTTTGACAAGTTTAGGCAGTCGGGGAAGCGAGCACGCGATCAACAGAATCTCGGGCGCGTCACAGAGCGCGTCGGACGCATGCCAGCACACCTGGACGAACGCGGTTACCGCGTGAACTATGACATCAGGCCGACCTAAGCCTAAACTTCATGTCTGGCGTGCAGTTCGTGGTAGTTTGAGAGGTTGACACGCTTTGGTTTGGACTCAGACGCAGTAGAATAGATTTCAACTTCCTGATAAGTTTCTGGTCAGTAACTTTGAGACCTTACTGTGGTCAAACTACTGAGAGTTGGGAGCTGGGCTTTGGAGGTTAGCAATCATCTACTAAGGTGATGATGCACAAGAAAAATCAGCCACAATAGAGCAAGTAAAATGGTAGTTGCTGTAGAAACTACCATTTCTGTCCAGAACAGAAAATATTTTCTATAGCAAAAATATTCCAAAAAGTGATGAAATACTTTTGCTCAGGAAGGTGCCCTAGGGTTCAAAGAATATTTGGGAATTTTCTCAGATTTTTATGGGCAGGAAAAATTGGGGTTGCTTTGGAGCACATTGAGCTAGCTAGGGTTTAAGAGAGGGAAATGAATATTTTTCATTTAAGAAAAATATTCAAAATATTATTTTGAGGTGAACCAGAGAGAAAATGATAGTTATAGAGGGAAATGAGGCACTTGGGTGAAAGTCAAGGGGTACCCAAGTGTTTAAGTCCATATGAAAAGATTCAGAACTCCAGATTTCAAAACCAAATCAAGTGAAAATCAGGCAAAGAGAAGAGGGCAAAAACCAGACTGTCACAAACCTCCCCCACTTAGGATGAATCTCGTCCTCGAGATTCGGTTGCTTGGGAAAACCATTCTGGATAATGTGCCTTTAGAAATTCTTCTCGTTCCCAAGTCGATTCTGCCTCGGTGTGATGCTCCCACTGAACTTTGTAAAACTTTGTTGCTTTACTACGAGTGACCCTTTCCATCTGATCCAAAATTCTGACCGGTTTCTCTTCATAGGTTAAATCCTTTGCCAACTCTATTTTAGTCATAGCAATCTTTTTCTCAGGCGGCGATATACATCGCCTCAACTGTGAAACATGAAACACATTGTGCACTTCCGACAATTCAAGGGGTAGTTCCAACTGATATGCAACAGTACCCACTCGACATAACCGAAATGGACCAATAAATCTGGGTGCCAACTTTCCACAAGTCTGGAATCTCTTGACTCCTTTCATAGGAGTGACTCGGAGATATACGTGTTCTCCATGTTCAAAACTGATCTGTCGGTGCTTTGCATCATAATAACTCTTTTGCCGCGATTTGGCCAATTGCAATCTGTCTCGGATTTCCTTAACTTGCTTCTCAGCTTCCATCATGAGATCCGTTCCGAAAATACGGCTATCTCCAGTTTGAGACCAATTTAAAGGAGAGCGGCACTTACGGCCATACAAAGCCTCATACGGTGACATCTTTGGACTTGTCTGGAAGCTGTTGCTATAAGAGAACTCGGCATACGGTAGGCAGTCTTCCCATTTAGGTCCTTGGGCCAAAGCACAGGCTCGTAGCATATCTTCGAGTATTTGGTTTACCCGCTCAGTCTGTCCATCAGTCTGAGGATGATAAGTGGTACTATATTTTAGCGCTGTCCCCAAGGCTTGATGGAGACGTGACCAAAAAGCGAAGGTAAAAAGTGACCCTCGGTCAGAAGTGATTGTTTGGGGTACTCCATACAGACTGACTATTCTAGATACATACAATTGTGCAAGTTGATCCGCTTGATATGTGGTTATGATTGAGATAAAGTGAGCTACCTTGGTTAAGGTGTCCACTATGACCCAGATTGCATCATTGCCTCGCTGAGTCTTAGGTAGCCTTGTGATAAAATCCATGCAGACACCATCCCATTTCCATTGTGAAACTGGTAGCGGTTGGAGAAGTCCGGCTGGCTTCTGATGCTCTGCCTTCACCTGGTTGCATATGTCGCAACAGTCCACAAAATAGGCAATGTCTTTCTTCATTCCATCCCACTAGAATATTTGTCGAAGGTCTTCATACATTTTAGTACCTCCAGGGTGAATAGAATATGAAGATTCATGTGCTTCCGACAGGATTTTCTTCTTTAAATCCGCCTGACTGGGTACACAAATCCTTCCACGGAATCGGAGGGTACCAAATTGATCCTTTGAAAAATCTGAAGTCTGTCCTGCTACCATACTCTTGGCACAAGGCCTTGCGGATCTCTTCCTCAAGTGTAGGTGCAACTTCCAAAATATTAGCAAGACCAGCATCAACTATGACCAGGTTGAGCTGAGCAATCTCCTCTTGAAGTTCAGGAGGCAAGGATTTCATTATGACATTCAGGCTGACAGGCTTTCGACTGAGTGCATCGGCAACCACGTTGGCCTTACTCGGGAGGTAATTTATTCCAAGATCATAATCCTTGACTAACTCAAGCCATCTTCTTTGAAGGAGATTTAAATCTAGCTGAGTAAATATATACTTGAGACTTTTGTGGTCGGTAAAAATTTGGCACCTCTTCCCGATGAGGTAGTGTCTCCAAATTTTTAGAGCATGAACCACCGCAGCCAATTCCAGATCATGAGTAGGATCCAAGAACGCATCCAAGAACTTGTTTGGAGGCATCACAGTACACATCAAAACCGCAGTAGATATCTGGAAGAGTCAACACAGGTGCGGTCGTCAGCCGTATCTTTAGCTCATTGAAACTTTTCTCACAGTCCTCAGTCCATTCAAACTTCTTATCCTTTTTGAGCAGATCCGTCATGGGTTTAGCAATCTTGGAAAACCCTTCAATGAAACGACGGTAGTATCCGGCTAATCCAAGAAAAAACTCCGGATTTGTGATACAGTTGTGGGTGGCAGCCAATCGAGCACATCTTTTACTTTGCTCGGGTCCACGGCTATACCTTCGGCGGATAGCACATGTCCAAGAAATCCCACTTGGTTGAGCCAAAACTCGCATTTACTGAATTTGGCATATAACCGATGGTCGCGGAGTCGTTGTAGCACTGCTCAGAGGTGTTCTTTGTGCTCTCCTTCACTTTTTGAGTATATAAGTATGTCATCGATGAAGAATACCACAAACTTATCGAGGAAGTCCATGAATACTTTGTTCATCATATGCATGAAGAAGGCAAGGGCATTGGTGAGACCAAAGGACATAACTGTATATTCATAAAGACTGTACCGAGTGGTGAATGCAGTCTTAGGAATATCTTTCTTTTTAATCTTGAGATGATGATATCCTGTCCTTAAATCAATCTTGGAGAATACCTTGGCCCCACTGAGCTGATCAAACAAGTCATCAATCCTTGGCATTGGATATTTATTTTTCATGGTGACATCATTCAGCTGACGGTAATCCACACACATGTGGAGGCTGCCATCCTTCTTGTCCACAAAGATAGCAGGTGATCCCCATGGTGAAGAGCTGGGACGGATATATCCTTTCTGGAGCATTTCATCAAGTTGTTTCTTTAGCTCCACTAATTCCGATGAAGGCATCCGGTAATACTTCTTGTATAACGGTGCGGTTTTGGGCACAAGATCTATTGCAAACTCAAGCTCTCGATCTGGTGGCATGCCTGGCAGTTCTTCTGGAAATACATCAGGAAACTCACTGACCACAGGAATTAATTCCAACTCACCAGCCATAGCGGTGAAAACCATTTCTTTCTTGGGTATGCTTCTGCGAGCATAGAATTTTGTAGCCTGCCCCTTCTGACTGGTCAAAGTGACTTCTCGGGTCGCGCAATTTATGCGTACTTGATATTGGGTCAACCAATTCATACCCAAGATAACATCCAACTTTACAGACTCAATGGTTAATAAGGAAGTTGGAAAACAGACTCCGTTGATATTGATTTCCAGATTATGGCAGGCCAGATTGCTCCTTATCAAAGATCCCGGGGATTGTACCAGCATATTGTTGCCCAAAAGCGAACAAGGAAATTTGTTTTGGGCAACAAAACTCCGCGAAATAAAAGAGTGGGAAGCCCCAGAGTCAATTAAAATTACGACAAGTATGTTATTAACAGAGAACATACCAATGAGGACTTCGGGGTTCTCTTGGGCTTCGTGTGTGGAGAGATGATGAATGTGCCCAGTGATGTTTTGCTGGGTCGGGCATGACTCCATAAAGTTGACTTGTGGCCTGATTAGTGCACTTGCCTTGCCGTTCTTGGGACACTGTCTGGCATAATGTCCGGTTTGCCCACAACTGAAGCAAGAATTGTTGCGGTGGCGCTCCTCATGCACCGGGTTGGTCACGACATTCTTGACTTGGGTGGCGATCTTGTTAACATTCTGTTGCCAATTGGGTTTGTATTCCACCTGAGTATGCTGCCAGGTACGAGCCTTTTGCACTGGCTGCCCTTCCTTCCTTGGCTCAAACTTGCGCTTGTGATCGTTATTAGCAGGCCTATTGTCCGATATGATCTTGTGCTCCCTTTCAGCAATGAAAGCCTTGTTTTCCAGAGTTTGGAAATCTGGAAAATCAAGCATACTGAGGGTACATCGGAGTTGCCGGTTTAATCCCCCAAGAAACCTGTCAATCTTTCTTTCTTCGGTGGCCATGTCATAAAGGGAGTAACGGGCTAGATGATTGAATTTTTGCAAATATTAACCCACAGACTGATTTCCTTAGAGGAGCGCGAGAAATTCACGCTGCCTAACCTTCATAATTCCAATAGGAATATGATATTTCTCGAACCGATCCTTGAATTTTGCCCAGGTGATTTCTTCATCAGCAGGCCACATGGCTTTTGCATTTTCCCACCATATGGCAGCAGCGCCTTCAAGATAATGGGTTGCAAATGGAACTTTATCATCTTCTTCAGTACGAGCAATCTCAAGCTTCCTCTTAATGGTTCGCAACCAATCGTCTAAATCCAAGGGATCAATAACCTGACTGAAACTGGGAGGCTTGGTCCTCTGAAAATCTGACAGCTTGGAGTGATGACTGTTCTGATTTCCATTCTGTCCAACCACAGCTTGCACACTTCTTAATATTTCAATCAGATCATTATTCCGCCTTTCCTCAAACATACGCAGAATTTGCTCGGTGGAGGGCGGATTTGGCGGTGCAGGCGGTGGTGTAACGTACGACTCAGGGGAGTGTCCTGCCTGTCGTGCTGAACGACAAACAGGAGTATCCTCATGAGCGCTGGTACTGCTGCCTCCCTACGTCATCATATTGTGGATTTTTCCCAAGACAACGCAACCGAGATGAGAAATATCCAAAAATAAATTGGGGAAAAGCCAGCAACAAAGCCCGAGAGAAACCGAAATAACAAAGAAAATAAGGAGAATAAATAGAGTTCCAACATAATTATACATAGACTCATACATGAAAGGTAAACAACATGCCAGGTTCAACTACTCTCATACAGGAAATGAAACATCATGACTCGTACGACTACATCCGTACATCATCCTGACGACTGCGGACACTCAGAAGCTCTACTGCTCTACTGGTGCTGCGGGGTCCTCTCCTAAAGTGGACTCGGATCCTGAACTGACGACGTTAACAGAAACCTCCGGGTTAAAGGTAACACGACGACGCTACCTCGAGGGCTCTCCCTCCGGGGCAGGTGCAGGGTGAAGCATCGAGGCTACGGGAGTAGTGAGAAGTGAAACCCACTCATCAGGAGCATTGAGAGGATTCACGGTCGAGGTGCCCAAGCTACTCGGAGGAGTAACCAGTGAAACGGGGGAACTAGAACTAGATGGAATGTAAGGAGTAAATCCCGTAGAGGTTGGAGCAGTGACAAATCTAGTAGAGGCTAAAGCAGTACGAGAATGAGTCAGCTCTCGAGCCAGCTCATGGATCATAAGATAGCTAGAAGTGATATAACGGGAAAGGTGGCTAGCAACACTATCAGACTCCGGATCAATGATAGGGAAGCGGACACGACCATTGTTGTGCAGAGAGGGATAGTAGTAGAAACCTGGGTGGTTCTACATCCGGACCTCGTTATAACGAAGCTCGACGAGGACCTCGAATGTAGCAAACTCGATAGCCTAAGAAGCGGTAGAAGCAAAACCGCTCCGGGAGGTACGAGTGTAAGTGTTGGAATCGGAACTGGTGCGCAGAGTAACCACTGTGTGATACTCATACATTGAGTCTGCTAGACGCTCCCGGTACACACGATAGACTGGGTCATCACCGAGGGGTACAGCTGATGCCACACGTTATGAAGGAGATGCGGCGACGTGTACAACATCAACTGCAACTGGCACAGATACGGCACTGGAGCCATCTACACTCACAACCATTAGCAGGTTAGCATAAAAATAAAACGAGTGCATACAATGCAACAACCAGCTACAAATGCTACCGGCACTCAATTTAAACTCGTAACTAACGTCCGGTTAACACGTCATAGTCTAGCATGGCCCTCATCGGTAGCGGCTCGATACTGGCGTTGCCAGGCACCCGGCTCGAGCAACCGGTTTACCATGCATTGCCAGCCCAGAGACCATGTCTTCTGGCAACACACAACATCTTGGTACAGAAAACAACCGCTTTATTGATGCTAGTGGATCATAGTTTATATTACAATAGGTGGCGAGGCCAAGCGGCACACACGGTGCAGCTGAACAATATGTACATTATTTATTGAACATAAAGGGGCCTCGATCATAACAACTACGCGGCAGCTGAACAACGTCATAGCGGAACTCCATAGCACAGGGACACCGATGTGGACACGATCTAGACTCGGACAACACTCCTTTCCAACGAGACTTTCCTAAAATCTGGCATGACACGCCAGGTCAGTACATTGAATGTACTTGCAAGCTCACAACAAGCATAAACATAATGACAAACAATATCATGATATTTAACCAATTGTTTAATAATGCAACAGTATATTCAGCATGCTGTGATCATGTTCTTGTGATAAAAGCCCCTCGGACTTGCTTACCAACGGTGATTGCTCTTGGATCACAAACGAACCAACCTCGTCGTCTTAGATCGGATTACCTCATAACCAAACGGTGATCTTTCTGGCGACCACAACCATGACCAACACTTGGTTTCAAACGGTGATCTTTCCGGCGATCACAACCATGACCAACACTTGGTCTCCAACATCAAGATGGTCTACCCACCATCATCAACAGTGAAAAGTTCATAACTTAGTGTGCAAAATTTATTAAACGTTGACCCATGGTGTGACCTACTTTCGAGCGTGTCCGTGTAGTGGACTCGGCTATCGATAGATTTAATACACTCTGCAGAGGTAGCACACTGTACCCACACCATGGAACCCATGGCCTCGCACTCCCATTCGGGTGGACCAACGGCATTCGGACGAAACCCCTCCATTGCCATGACTCTCTCTCGGCCACTCTGACTCACTCCCCACTGGCTAGTCCTGGTTGGCCCCATGTCTACCAAAGACACCAACGGCCACTGTCGTGGCAGAACATGAACGGTCCCAAACGGGGACAAGGTACCATAACATCAACAACGGGCACACAAGGTTATGTCTGCTTACCGGGCCAGGGTACTGCACGCCCATAACCTTCCCTCATTGGAGGCACTGACCAGAGGCATGACAACAGACCGAATAAAGGCCTCCCCATATAGGCAAATGTGGTTGCACTGGGAAAACTCGATTCAGTGGCACCATGACCCGGTCAACGATATATTCAAGTTGAGTTATAATCAGGTTCAACTTAAAGTGAAGGTAACCGGTGTCATAATATGCCATGAAAATGCAACACAAATATATGCATCATATATCATCGGAAATAACTGGGTCAACTATATCCACACTAAGCATAAACATCAGAACTCATAACACTTCTCTGGTTATGATTAATCATCACTTTAAACAGAATCTTTACTTAGCAAATTTATCATTTTTGTCCTCCAAAAAAATAACTCAAAATAATTACTTATATCCATAACCATATTACTTCTTCATAACAACTATTTCTTCTAGTTATTTAACCAACTTAGTTAGCTTCAAACTTCTGTAAACTAAGCATATCAACTTAAACAAGCAACCAACAGAATATAAATAATATAATAATGATTTAAATGCATGGATTAAATCATTAGTTCAAGTTGAAAAATCACAAATATTGTAATGGCACCATGAAAATGTTGTTGTGGCTTGCCTTAGTGCAGATGATGTTCACAATCCTCCTGGTGATCCTCAAGACAAGCTTCTCTTTCTGAAAAATATTTATAAACACAAAAAGAAAACATCAAGAACCCTTCTAAAATTCACCAAAAGATCTAGACAGCAGAGAAAAATCTCATTTTTGGTGAGCTGCTAGATTTCTTCATAACGAACACAATGCAAAAGGAATCAATTCATTTGGACTTATGGTTAAAAAGTTTTGGCTGTTTGAAGCTCTCTGGACAGAATTAAATTTGAATTTAAATAAAATAGAACTAGGTGGTGACGTCAAAGGCGTAAACCTCGAGGGCGCCACCACTCGTACCGCTTCGCGCGCGTAGAGAGTGGCTGACTAGCGGGCCCCGCTAGTCAGGTGAGAGGGGGGAGGGGAGGGAAACAGAGGACGGCGCGGCTTCGCCGGAGCACACGCCGGCGAGGAGAGCTTCTTGGCCAGAATGAGAGGGAGGGATCGAAAGAGAAGATGGAGACGCACCTGCCCGTACCCGTAGATTAGCTAGGGGTGGTCGGACGTCGTCGGAAACGACCTCTCCAGCGGCGACATGAAGCAAAGGTCGTCGGTGATGAAGACGACGGTGACTAGAGGCGACACCAGGGGCTCCAACCAGGCGGAACGACACCACCAAGGCACGGTGGAGACCCTGGAAGGGTGTGACGCCCCAAGACTGACGCTCCAGACGGCTTCCATATTTTCATGATCACCTTGTGTTCCTTTTGTGCTTGCTCTTTTATTTTTGCATTGCATCATGTCATCATGCCATCATGTCATTAATCTTTGCATCTCAACTCAACTAATAAATTGCATAGATGGTTGATGTATTTAAATCAAGGGAAGGGTGACTTCTCTTTATAACATATCCTCCCAATATTAGGGAGCTATATTAAATATTTCTTAAATTTGGAAATCAGCATAACACACTTGCAAATTATCCCAATGCCTTTGTTATCTTAATTCTTGGTCTCCAACCTTGCCATATATTCTTTCATCATATTCCGGAGCTCCACCAAAAATCCGAACATTTTTGGACCTTCCCAACCCTCACTTCCTATTCAAATCATTTGAATTTAAATCAAATGAGTTTGAATTTAAATCTTTCAATCATGGCCTTTTCTATTTTCTCAGAACAAGCACATTTTTGTGAGTCCGGGAAAATTATCCGCGTGTCCAACTACAACCTATGCCCAGGCCGGCCCAAAGCCCAGCCAGCTCCCTGTTTTAACCTAGCGTGCACCTATCGATCCCCTTTCCCCCTCGATTCCTCCAACGCCGCCACTCCACACACACCCCACACCTTGCCTCCCATGGCGCCCGAAGCCATGCCCCGTCGCCCCTCCGGCCGCCGAGTCCAGGCCGCCCAGCTCGCCCCGCCTCGTTCCCGGATGGAACCGGTGTTCCCGCACCTCCTCCTCGCCAAGTCCCCGTCGCTCGAGCACTCGAGGAGAGGAGCTCCTCGAGCACCTGCGCCAGCATCCGTCGTCCTCCGTGCCCAGCAGGAGCCCCGGGCCGCTCGTCCCCTCTGTTTTGGTCGGAGTTCACCGGAGCCCCAGCACCGGCCGCCTTGCACCCGCGAGCACCACCACCTCCAGCGCGCCTCGAGCCTCCTCCTGTGCGCCTCCACCCTGGATCCAGCCTCGACGACCCATCCTCGGCCTCCTCCTCGCGTGCCGTCTCCGCCTTCAGATCCATCCGCGTCGCCCAACTGGACCATCTCCTCCTTCGCCTCCTGCTACCGGCGCGCCGCCATACCTCCGCCGCCCGGCGACCCTGTGCATCCACCTCCAACAGCTCTCCCTGCGACCTCCTCTTCATCACCACCTCGTGTTGTCCCTACCGACTCCGACCAGGGAGCCCCGCCGCTCGAAGCGTGGCATCCGCCTCTGTTAGGCCGTGCATCGTCTCATTCGCGGGCACTTCTTTGCCACAAGTGCTCCTGACTGAGACCCTCAAGCCATCTACCCGGAGCCCAAGTCCGAAGACTACCGTGGACGTGTGCCTGGTGCCACTTGGATTCGTCAAGACCGCCAAGACCCATACCTGGATCGTCAAGTACCATCTCCGGGATTCACCAAGTACCACGACACTGGCGACATGAACATCCACGAAATGTGTACGACTACACGATGTGATGCCAAGTACCACTACGCCCAAGTTCCACTACAAGATGTGCCACTATCGTCATCGTGTACCACTACTTCCACTACCGTCGCGAGAATGACTACTTCCACTACCGTCCAATCCGCTCCGAAAAGGCACGCTTTGAAGGTATAACCCCGAGACGACGTCCGTGGACCGAATGCATGTGTTGTATGAGATGCACCCTATGTTTGGACCGTGTCCGAATTGTTCCTTGCACGTTCGCCGTAAGCCATGCCACCGACATGTGGGACACCCGGTATCTGGGATCACTCCCCACCACTCTTGCACGTTTCGCGAACCCACACTTGTTCCTTTGCACCAGCATCTCAATCGAGTTGCCGGAACCAGGAAGTTGCCGTGGCACCATTTCCATTTCACTGCCGTGGCACCCTTTTCGTTCCGCCATGGCGACAAATGCCTCGTATCATGCTCATGTCAACATTCCCATAAAATTGCTTAAAACTTGCATTTGTCATCCGCATCATGATAATAACAATTAAAATGTTTAAAATTATTGTTTGCTTTAAATTGCTAAATGACATGGGGATTTTTCGGAATTGTTATTTGTTATTTCCGGCCTCATTTAAACTTGCCTAAATAGATAGTTTTATTATGCTTCACCTCTTGCCATGCTTATCCACGGTTAATTTTGTTGGGTACATAAACGGGAGAGAACTAAATAATTGATGTGGTGTTTTGTCAATATGCAACTCGTTGCATATTGAGCTCCACTTAATTTGTAGTATTGTTTGTTGCATTTTGCCATGCCATGCCTCATTTAAACCGGACATGCATCATACTTGATTGTGCATCATGCCATGTTTATGTTTGTGTGTTTACCATGTTGTTTGCTTCTTTCCGGTTTGCTTCTCCCGTTAGCTTCGGTTTCGTTCCGGAGTTGTGAGGGTTCGTTCGACTACGTCTGTTTATCTTCTTCATGGACTTGATCTTCTTCCTAGCGGAATTTCAGGCAAGATGACCATACCCTCGAAATCACTTCTATCTTTGCTTGCTAGTTGTTCGCTCTATTTCTATGCCGCGCTACCTATCACTTGCTATATCATGCCTCCCATATTGCCATGTCAAGCCTCTAACCATCCTTTCCTAGCAAACCGTTGTTTGGCTAAGTTACCGCTTTTGCTCAGCCCTTCTTATAGCATTGCTAGTTGCAGGTGAAGTTGAAGTTTGTTCCATGTTGGAATATGGATATCTTGGGATATCACAATATCTCTTATTTTAATTAATGCACCTATATACTTGGTAAAGGGTGGAAGGCTCGGCCTTATGCCTGGTGTTTTGTTCCACTCTTCTTGCCGCCTAGTTTCATCATACCGGTGTTATGTTCCTTGATTTTATGCGTTCCTTACGCGGTTGGGTGTTATGGGAACCCCTTGACAGTTCGCTTTGAATAAAACTCCTCCAAAGAAGGCCCAATCTTGGTTTTAACATTTGCCACCTAAGCCTAATTCCCTTTGGAGTCGCTCTCACGAGGGTCATCTTTATTTTAACCCCCCCGGGCCAGTGCTCCTCTGAGTGTTGGTCCAAACTAGAGCACCATGCGGGACCGTCCCTTGGCAACTTGGGTTACGTTGGTACCTGTACGCTTCGCTCATCCGGTGTACCCTAAGAACGAGATATGTGCAGCTCCTATCGGGATTTGTCGGCACAGTCGGGTGGTCTTGCTGGTCTTGTTGTACCATTGTCGAAACGTCTTGTAACCGGGATTCCGAGCCTGATCGGGTCTTCTCGGGAGAAGGAATATCCTTCGTTGACCGTGAGAGCTTGTGATGGGCTAATTAAGTTGGGACACCCCTGCAGGGTATAAACTTTCGAGAGCCGTGCCCGCGGTTATGTGGCAGATGGGAATTTTTTAATGTCCTGTTGTAGATAACTTGACACTTGACTTATTTAAAATTCATCAACCGCGTGTGTAGCCATGATGGTCTCTTTTCGGCGGAGTCCGAGAAGTGAACACGGTTTGGGTTATGTATGAACATAAGTAGCTTCAGGATCACTTCTTGATCACTTCTAGCTTCTCGACCGTTGCGTTGCTTCTCTTCTCGCTCTTATTTGCGTAATGTTAGCCACCATATATGCTTAGTGCTTGCTGCAGCTCCACCACATTAACCCCTTTCCTACCCATAAGCTTAAATAGTCTTGATCTCGCGGGTATGAGATTGCTGAGTCCTCGTGACTCACAGATTCTACCAAAACAGTTGCAGGTGCCGATGATCCCAGTGCAGGTGACACAACCGGGCTCAAGTGGGAGCTCGAGGAGGACCTTTGATCGTTTCTATGTTTCATTTCCGGTTGATCAGTAGAGGTGCCCAGTTGGGACGATCGGGGATCTAGCATTTGGGGTTATCTTCTTTTCATTTGGATTTGACCGTAGTCGGTCTATGTGTGTATCTTGAATGATGTATGAATTTATTTATGTATTGTGTGAATTTGCGATTATAAGCCAACTCTTTATCCCGTTCTTGTTCATTACATGGGATTGTGTGAAGATGACCCTTCTTGCGACAAAACCTACAATGCGGTTATGCCTCTAAGTCGTGCCTCGACACGTCAGAGATATAGCCGCATCGTGGGCGTTACAAAGGGTGGCCTGGGCCTGGGAGGGGATGGAGCTGCGGAGACGACCTGAGGGGATCGCCGGCGAGCTCGAGCTCGGGGACGGCGGCCCGCGGCCTGCCCGGCCGGGCTACGGCTTTCTACGAGATTGTGGAGTGTGTGGGAGGAGTGGATGATGCTCGGGGAGGCTGGGGAGGGCTCTATTTGTAGCCGAGCGTCGAGAGGGGATCGGGCTCCACCGAAGGACACCTGGACACGGCGCCCGACGACGAACAGCGTTAGTGAGCAAGGGGGAAGGCGACACAGCTCATTCAGGAATTGTGGGCGAGCGGAGACGAGCACAGGGGCGAGAGGGTGACGACGAGCACAGTGTGCAACTGTCACGCCCAATATGCGACCCTATCCAAAAGGAACTCGATGGTCCCACCAAGGATAGACCCACATATTGAAACGCTTTTGCAAGGTGGATATCATTACATCAACATTACATAATACATAGGGATACATACATAAGGCACAAATGCCACAAGAATACATCAACATCATATACAAGATCAACATCCGACTACGGATGCAACATAAACAGAAGCTCAAACGACATCCACCCTGCTAGCCCAGGCCGACCGAACCTATCCCCTGATCGAAGAAGAAGCAGAAGAAGAACTCCAATACAAGCAAACATCGCTCTCGCGTCAAGATCACCGCAAACCTGTACCTGCAACTGTTGGTGTAGTAATCTATGAGCCACGAGGACTCAGCAATCCCATTACCATGGGTATCAAGACTAGCAAAGCTTAATGGGAAAGGAAGGGGTAAAGTGGTGAGGTTGCAGCAGCGACTAAGCATGTATGGTGGCTAACCAACGCAAACAAGAGCGAGAAGAGAGCAAGCGGAACGGTCGTGAAGCTAGCAATGATCAAGTAGTGATCCTAAACTCCTACTTACGTCAAACATAACCCAGAAACCGTGTTCTCCTCTCGATCCACCCCGAAAAGAGACACTCACGGTTACGCTGCAGTTGGTGTATTTTAGAAGAGATTACTTCAAGTTTATTACAACCGGATATTAACAAATTCCCATCTCGCCACATAACCGCTGAACGG
Source organism: Aegilops bicornis (assembly GCA_021605145.1). Lineage (NCBI taxonomy): Eukaryota > Viridiplantae > Streptophyta > Magnoliopsida > Poales > Poaceae > Aegilops > Aegilops bicornis. Next base: position 434,522,929 of record CM038670.1, on the reverse strand, counting down.
CTCTCGAAAGTTTAAACCCTGCAGGGTGTCCCAACTTAGCCCATGATAAGCTCTCGCGATCAACGAAGGATATTCCTTCTCCCGGGAAGACCCGATCAGTCTCGGAATCCCGGCTACAAGACATTTCGACAGTAATAAAACAAGACCAGCAAAGCCGCCCGATGTGCCGACAATCCCGATAGGAGCTGCACATATCTCGTTCTCAGGGCAACACCGGATGAACACTACGTACGGCAACCGATGATACCCCAAGTTGCCTAGGGGCGGCACCGCAAGTGGCTCTGGTTTGGACCGACACCTAGACAAGCATTGGCCCGGGGGGCTGAATAAAGATGACCCTTGGGTTAATTACTCCCAAGGGAAAATAGGTGGTGGTGAGGCAAATGGTAAAACCAAGGTTGGGCCTTCTTTGGAGGAGTCTTATTCAAAGCGAACTGTCAAGGGGGTCCCATAAATCACCCGACCGCGTTAGGGACGCAAAATCCGGGAACATAATACCGATATGACGGAAACTAGGGCGGCAAGAGTGGAACAAAAACCAGGCATAAGGCCCAGCCTTCCACCCTTTACCAAGTATATAGATGCATTAATAATATAAGAGATATTGTGATATCCCAACCAAAATCCTGTCCACCATGGAGCAATCTTCATCTTCACCTGCAACTAGCAACGCTATAAGAGGGGCTGAGCAAAAGCGTTAACATAGCCAAACAACGGTTTGCATAGGAAAGGTGTCAAAGGTTAGAGGCTGACATGGCAATTTGGGATGGCTTGATAAGCAGGTAATAGGGAGCGCAGCATAGCGATAGAACGAAGCAACTAGCATAGCAATGATAGTAATGAGATCCAAGGTGACGGTCATCTTGCCTGAAATCCCGCAAGGAAGAAGAACGAGTCCATGAAGAAAACGACCGGATGAAGCCGAACCAAGTGTAGACGAACGAATCCTCACGATCGCAACGAAACGGGAACTATCGAGAAGAAGCACACAACATAGTAAACACACCACCCATGAACAAGACATGATGCACAACAAGCATGATGCATGACCAGACTACATGAAGCTACTCATGGCAAGAGATGATGCAAATAAGAGCAACACATCAAAGCAAGTTTAAATGAGGCCGGAAACAACATAGAACAATTCCGGTAAGTCCTCATATGCAAATTTCAAAATTGGTCCAGATCTGAATAAACCTTATGTTCAAGTGGTTAAACAGCAAGTTAAGATGCACCAAGATGATCTACACGAAATTCTAGTCAAGTTACATATAAAGTTCATTAGATTGAAGCTACGGCCTAGAAGATATGAGCAAAACAAGATAAGCATGGCATTGATGCAAAATGCACCCAAACATCAAGCAAACACCTCAAAACAAGGATGCAACATGATAATATGAAACTACATGCAAAATCAAGCAAGTTTCATATAGAGCACACTCAAAACGGAGCAACGGTTCAACACACACTATACAAGTCATGACAACAATCTGTCCATAACAGCAAGTAGGCATATTGCAAGCATCAAAACAACATGCTACAGGACCTCAACTTGAAAACAAAAGGCATGGGCATGATGTACAGATAAAGCATGATAAAACATGAACACTGAGTTATCTCCAGAAATCACTAGAACATGCTCAAAATGACATGGCAAGATTGCAAATAATAACAGCTTCAGACTTTGCAGAAATAACATCAGGTTGCAATGTTTAGAGCTATCAAACAACATGTTGCAGGAACTTATCATGGCAAACAAAGGCATGGCATGAACCTACTCATTGCATAGAACAAAAGTCCTTTACTGACCATGAGCAAAAAAGGACCAGAAGATATGATGGCACCCATGTAAACATGGCAAATGATATGACAGATTCATACATGGCAGGAACAACAATAAGTAGGCATGTTGATAAGCTTGAACCACTCACCACAGAGCAATACATGGCATGGAAAGGCAACCAACAGTAATAAGACCTGTTTATGAATTTAAGAATGGCAAGATTAAGTTCATAGGGTGCATGGATCACTAGCAAAGCTCATGGAAATATTGAACTTAATGTTAACAGGCTGACAACAACATTATTTAGCAAGTTTGGAGCAAGATAACAACATGTTACAGCAGTCTATGAATGCAACCAGGGGCATGAATGGATAGAGCATGACATGTATAACAAAGCATCCTTAGTGAACATCTCCAGATTATGCATAGAATGACTTGTAGAAGCAGGTTAACATAGCATCATGATATAGCAGATTCAGACATGCAAAACAAAGAACAACAAGTACCCTACTTAACAAGCTTGATGCACTCACTACAGGAATCACAAAAATACATGGATAGCACCACTGTGAAGATGGCATGGCATAGATCAAAACACATGTAGACATCAACCTCATAGGATGCACACATCAAATGCAAAAAAAATGACAAAAGAGCAAGTTAAAACAGTTTCAGCAGATTAACATTACATAGCACTCTTGCAACGAAGATTCAGACATCAAGATGAACTCAAATGAACATGATGCAATGGAACAAAATGATGTACTCATCGAGGCGAACAATTTGACATATTACACGCACTCTACGGAGCAATATGCAGAGATTTATGGCATGGTGAACATGAGCATATAATATGCAAAAATCTGGGACAGAAAATATCGGGGAGGGGAAAGTCAACCTCGGATCTGGGCACGGATTTCAAAGCGGCACGGATCTCGCCGGATTCGCGAGGACGGTGGCCGGAGAGGGAGAAGCGCGGCGAGGGGCGCCGGCGCGGCCGACGAGGCGGAGGAGACCGGCCGGGCGCCGGAGGCGCGCTACGGAGGCGGCAAGTGAGGAGCTCCGGGTTTGGCGGCGCGGCGCTTAGGCGCAGTCGGGCGACGCTGGAGGCGCAGGAGCCTCGGAGGCGGCGGCGGAGGGGCGCCAGCTGGGCGCTGGCGGCGCCTGGAGCCGGGAGGCGGCCGGGCGACGGCGGTCGCCGACGGGGAGCGGCGCAGACGGGCGGTTCCAAGGGCGCGGGCGGAGCGGGCTTCGTGGCGGCGGAGAACGGGTTCGGGCCGCTGCCCGGGCGGGTTTGCCGTGGCCGGGCGGCTGCGGCGGCGCGCTGGGAGCTGCGGGCGACGTGGCGAGCTGTGAGGGCCGAGGAGGCGGCGGCGGATCGCTGGGTTCGGCGGACGTGTCCTCAAGGCGAGGAAGACGAGGCTAGGGTTAGGGGGGATTTGATCCGCGGATTTCGGGGGAGGGGTGTTTAAATAGGTAGAGGGAGCTAGGAGAGTCCAAATGAGGAGCGGTTTTTGGCCACGCGATCGTGATCGAACGACCGAGAGCATAGAGGGGAGTTAGATGGGTTTTGGGCCACTTTGGAGGGGTGTTGGGCTGCAAAGAGAAGGAGGCTTTTACGGTTACCCGGTTAACCGTTGGAGTACCAAACGACCTCCAAATGGCACGAAACTTGACAGGCGGTCTACCGGTGCTATACCAAGGCCGCTTGGCAAACCTCGGGCCATTCCGAAAAAGTTTAACACCTGCACACGAAAAGAGGCAAAAGGGGGCGCCGGGAGACATAGGAGTGCCGGATTGCAAAACGGACAACGGGGAAAATGCTCGGATGCATGAGACGAACACGTATGCAAATGCGATGCACATGACGACATGATAAAAATGCAGATGATGACATGGCAAAGTGCAACACACAAGCACATGACATGGCAACGACAAATAATAACCGCGTACTGGCGCGTCGAATCCGGGCGCATAAAGAACGCATCACTGCGTTGGTCGGACACACCTGCGTTTCGCAGCGGGCGAAGCTCCGCGTCAGCGAGCACCGTGGAGGAGTTAAGAAGATCGGGACGATGATTCTGGCGAGGTTTGACAAGTTTAGGCAGTCGGGGAAGCGAGTACGCGATCAACAGAAGATCGGGCACGTCGCAGAGCGCGTCGGACGCATGCCAGCACGCCTGGACGAACGCGGTCACTGCGTAAACTATGACATCAGGCTGACCTAAGCCCAAACTTCATGTTTGGCGTGTAGATCATGGTAGTTTGAGAGGTTACCACGCTTTGGTTTGGACTCAGACGCAGTAGAATAGATTTCAACTTCCTGTTAAGTTTCTGGTCAGTAACTTTGAGAGCTTACTTTGGTCAAACTACTGAGAGTTGGGAGCTGGGCTTTGGAGGTTAGCAATCATCTACTAAGGTGATGATGCACAAGAAAAATCAGCCACAATGGAGCAAGTAAAATGGTAGTTGCTGTAGAAACTACCATTTCTGTCCAGAACAGAAAATATTTTCTGTAGCAAAAATATTCCAAAAAGTGATGAAATATTTTTACTCAGGAAGGTGCCCTAGGGTTCAAAGAATATTTGGGAATTTTATCGGATTTTTTTAGGCAAGAAAAATTGGGGTTGCTTTGGAGAACATTGAGCTAGCTAGGGTTTAAGAGAGGGAAATGAATATTTTTCATTTAAGAAAATATTCAAAATATTATTTTGAGGTGAACCAGTGAGAAAATGATAGTTAGAGAGGGAAATGAGGCACTTGGGTGAAAGTCAAGGGGTACCCAAGTGTTTAAGTCCATATGAAAAGATTCAAAACTCCAGATTTCAAAACCAAATCAAATGAAAATCAGGCAAAGAGAAGAGGGCAAAAACCAGACTGTCACATATGGATCAGGATGGAAGACAGTATGAAGCCAAGCGGTAAATAGTCTTCACTCAGTGAATTCAATCATATCAGACAAGCAGGCAATGACTTCACAAAGACAAACTGTAAAGTAAAGGGAAGTGAAGGATAGGACCAGTTGCTTGGTGAAGACAAGGATTTGGTAGACCAGTTCCTGTTGCCGTGACAACTGTACGTCTGGTTAGGGAGGCTGAGATTTAACTCAAAAGACCGCGTCTTCACCGTATTCCCCTTGAGCTAAGGACACCCAGTCCTTGCCCAATCACTTTGGTAAGTATTCAAGGTAGACTTCCAAACCTTCACAGACTTCGTTCACTGGCAATCCACAATGGCTCTTGGATGCTCAGAACGCGACGCCTAACCGGCTGGAGGATTCACATTCCTCAAGTGTAACAAGTCTTCAGGTCACGCAGACAGAAATACTTCAGTGATGCCTGATAACCCACAAATGTAGGGGATCGCAACAGCTTTCGAGGGTAGAGTATTCAACCCAAATTTATTGATTCAACACAAGGGGAGCCAAATAAAATTCTCAAGTATTAGCAACTAAGTTGTCAATTCAGCCACACCTAGATAACTTAATAACTGCAGCAAGGTATTTAGTAGCAAAGTAATATGATAGTAGTGGTAACGGTAACAAAAGAGTAACAAAAGCAAAAGTAATATTTTTGGTGTTTTGTAGTGATTGTAACAATAGCAACGGGAAAGTAAATATGCAAAAACCAGTATATGGAAAGCTCGTAGGCATTGGATCGGTGATGGATAATTATGCCGGATGCGGTTCATCATGTAACAGTCATAACATAGGGTGACATAGAACTAGCTCCAATTCATCAATGTAATGTAGGCATGTATTCCGAATATAGTCATACATGCTTATGGAAAAGAACTTGCATGACATATTTTGTCCTACCCTCCCGTGGCAGCGGGGTCCTAATGGAAACTAAGGTATATTAAGGCCTCCTTTTAATAGAGTACCGAAATAAAGCATTAGCACATAGTGAATACATGAACTCCTCAAACTATGGTCATCACCGGGAGTGGTCCCGATTATTGTCACTTCGGGTTGCCGGATCATAACACATAGTAGGTGACTATAGACTTGCAAGATAGGATCAAGAACACACATATATTCATGAAAACATAATAGGTTTAGATCTGAAATCATGGCACTCGGGCCCTAGTGACAAGCATTAAGCATAGCAAAGTCATAGCAACATCAATCTCAGAACATAGTAGATACTAGGGATCAAACCCTAACAAAACTAACTCGATTACATGATAGATCTCATCCAACCCATCACCGTCCAGCAAGCCTACTGTCGGCGTTCTGGGAACGGGGGTCCCCAGACTTGCCTGCCTGCGGCCTGCGGTGTGGTTCAAAGGGGGGCCCATCAAGACCCATCTTCATCAACACAAGCTCAAGACCCTCGCGAGGGGCCAAACCTCGCGGGGCGGATAACAGGGAACTTCCTTAGGCACGGCCTCATCAGGATGGCTCGCGAGGAGGTGGAGAGATCAAGGCGGGGTACCTCACGAGGTGCCCATGACGCAAGGCATGACGACCAAGGGCGCCAGGCGGGCGCCAGCCCGCACAGTGTCCTCCTTTCCTCTTTGGTGCAAAGGGAGCAAGTGCAGGCGAGAGCATCAAGAGAAGTCGTCCATTTCGGTGCAACAAGACCAAGACCAGCCCAACGGCAGGAAGGAAGTCATTGTGGAGCCCAAGCCGGCGTCACCACCAGAGCCTTTGACAGGCGAGGACCAACTTTAGTCAGGATAAGTGTACCAGATGTTCCCCTTCAAAATGGCCAATTGTTGGCGCCCTTCCCGCTCAATATTTGGGAAGAGGCCCAGGGCCTCTGCCTATAAATAGGACTAGCCTCCCACAGGGTAGAGGGCAGGACCCGGGATCCAGAACAGGGCTAGAGGCCAACCAATCAAGAGAGAGAGAGAGAGAGAGAGAGAGAGAGAGAGCGACTGAACTCCTCCAAGCATTTCATCGCCCCGGCCAAGAACAGACCCTCGCGAGGCTGTTCTTCCTTGTATTGTTAATCACCATCAGCCCAAGAGGCAATCCACTACACCACAAACTAGAGTAGGGTATTACACCACAATGGTGGCCCGAACTAGTATAAACCTTGTGTCTCTTGTGTTGTTCCTTTCGTAGTTTAGATCCTAGCGAGGCAGCGGGGTGCAGGTAGGTAGAGGGCGAGATCTCCGCGCGCACCCCAGTGTTCGAACCTCAAGGGTCTGCCGGAATCCGAAATCCGACATTTGGCGCGCCAGGTAGGGGTGCGTCGGAGTTTTCCCTTCCGCCACCGCCGCGACCCGCCTCGCTATGAGCAGCGCGCCGCCCGCTCCACCCGCCTGCGCCAGCGAGGGGGCCAGGGGGCTCGGAGCCCTGGCCCCGGCCTTGCAACGGGTGCGGTGGCCGGACAAGTTCAAGCCAACGACGCCGCCGCGCTACAACGGCGCGACCGATCCGCTGGCCTTCCTGCTGGCGTACGAGGAGGCCGTCCTCGAAGCTGGAGGTGACGACAAGGTCATGTCCAACTGGCTTCTCATGGCCCTCACCGGTGCTCCGTGCGCATGGCTGCTCCACCTGCCGGTAGCCTCCGTGGCCTCTTGGGAAGAGCTGCGCGGCCTCTTCCTCACCCACGACGTTGCACCGCGCCCCAGTCGTCAGCGTTCTCCTGGGCGGCTCGCAGCGCCGCCTTCAAGTCACCACGCCAAGACATTCGCCCCCGGTCGGCGCCGCCCACGCTGCAGGGGGCCCCCGACCGGTCGGTGCCCAAGGCCGGTCGACCTTCACCGGAGGACCACCCTCCAACTCAGCCTGCTGGTGCGCCCCATGTCAGGCACCCCACCATCTCGCCAGTGGCCGTCACCAGACTCTCATCGACGGGCGGCGCTGGCCTCAACGCGTTTCGCTCAGGCCTTCAACCTCCTCTCAGATACCCCGGAGCGGGTCAGAGCCCAGCCCGGCCCTTCTCGGCATGGGGCGGGTCATCCAGCTCCTTGGGACAGATCCGGCTCCCGGTAACTTTCGGCACCTATGACAACTTCCGCACGGAGCTGGTCGATTTCGACATCGGCCCCATCGGCCTCCCCTACAACGCCATCCTCGGCTACCCATCACTGGCCCAATTCATGGCCGGGACTCACCCGACGTACAACCTCATGAAGATGCCTGGGAGCAACGGTGTCCTCACCGTGCCCGGGGACACCGGAGATGCGCTGCGAGTGCTCAAGCTCGCCTTCAAGACGGCGGCGCCAGCACAGCCCGCCGACGTGGAGACCCTCGAGCCCAAGGGGCTGCACCAACCAAGAAGAAACAGTTGTTCACCCAAGACAAGGCAGAGACCAAGCAAATACCCGCCGACGAGGACGGGTCCATCGACGCCACTTTCACCATAGGCGCCAACCTCGAGCCCGAAAGCAGAGGAGGTTCTCGGTCAAGTTCCTCCGCACAAACAAGAAGGTATTCGCTTAGGAACCTGATCAGTTGGCGGGATCCCTAGGGCGTAATCGAGCATCACCACCACGCAGTGCCCCAACGCACGCCCGTGAAGCATAAAGCGAGGCGGGAGTCCACTGAAAAGCAAGCCTTCATCGTCCAGGAGACCCGTAAACTAGAAGCCGCTGGGGTCATTCGCGAGGTCCGATATCCGGATTGGTTGGCCAACCCTGTCGTTGTACCAAAGAAGGGAGAGAAGGAGCGCATGTGTGTCGACTTCACCAACCTCAACAAGGCATGCCCGCAAGATCCGTTCCCGCTCCCTCGCATCGACCAGATCGTCGATTCCACCGCTGAAAGCGACCTGTTATGCTTCTTGGATGCCTTCTCCGTATCACCAAATCAAGATGGCGGTAGAAGACGTGGAAAGACGGCCTTCCCGACCCCGCAGGGGTGTACTACTACACGTGCATGCCATTCGGGCTGCGCAACGCAGGGGCGACCTTCCAGCGGCTGATGCACATCACCTTGGGTCCGCAGCTCGGGAAGAATGTTGAGGCTTACGTCGATGACATTGTGGTGAAATCTCGGGAGGCCAGAACCCTGATACAAGACCAGGAGGAAACATTCACGAGCCTCAACGTAGTGAACCTACGGCTCAACCTGGAGAAGTGTGTGTTTGGAGTCCCCTCGGGCAAGCTCTTGGGCTTCCTCGTATCCCACAGAGGCATCAAGGCTAACCCAGAAAAGGTCAAGGCGGTCGAGGACATGAGCCCGCCAAAGACCCTCGTGGAAATGCGTAAACTCACTGGCGCGTGATCGCGCTTAGGGCGCTCATCTCCAAGTTGGGGAACGAGCGCCTTTCTTCCAGCCTAATGAAGAAAAGGGGACCCTTTGAATGGATCAAGAGGCCGACAAGGCGTTCAAGATCTCAAGAGGTACCTAACCAGCCCTTTGGTCATGGTTGCCCCACGCCTGAGGAACCCCCGGTGCTCTACTCGCCGCCACTCCCTACTCCGCCAACAAGAGCTCGTGGCTGTTAGGGAAGAGCGCCAAACCAAAACCACAACAAAGAGCCCAGTCAAGGCAAAGTAGGAACAAGGAAGACCCACGAAACCGCCATCATGGCCGAGAAGGACTCGCCGCAGGGGAGCGACCGGGGACGGAAGAGGTCCCTCCCCAGACTACCAGCCTGGAGGCTCCATCGCCTCAGAGGCGCCACGGTCCCAGAGGGCGCCATCGGCATCGGGCGCCCAAACCTCGTTGAGCACCCGTGTACTTTCGCCAAAGACGGTGTTGCGGGGACGCGAGGGCACGGTACCCCATGCCTCGTAAACTCCTCCTCGCTTATTGGTGGCCTCGCCAAGCTGCGACACTATTTTCGTGGCCACCCCATCAAGGTCGCCTCAAAGCATACCCCTTGGAAAGGGTGCTCAGGAGCCCTAACTCAGCCGGAAGGGTCGCTGAGTGGAACATTGAACTGCAAGCTGCTTCAGCTCAAATTCAGACGACCAGAGTCATCAAGGGGGCCGATTAGCGAATTTCGTGGCAGAATGGACGGAGGCACCGGCCTCAAGGCCGACGAGGATCGGTCCCTCTCCCCGGAAGCGGCGCTGTAAGGCTGGGTCATGTACTTCGATGGGGCGTTCTCCGGGCATGGCGCTGGGCTGGGGCGGTGCTCATATCTCCCACTCAGACAAGCTCTACTACTACTGCAGCTCTGTTTCCAGCAAGGTGAAAAGGTCTCCAACAACATAGCGGAGTATGAAGGTCTAATAGCAGGATTGAAGGCCGTGGCTGCCCTAGGGGTGAAGCGCCTTACCATCAAGGGCAATTCGCAGCTCCTCGTCAATTTCTCCAACAAGGTGTACGAGCCAAAAGATGAGCACATGGAAGCCTACCTTGCGGAGGTCCGCAGGATGGAGAAGCAGTTCTGGGGGTTGGAGTTGCAGCATGTGCCCCATGGGCACCAATCGGAGGCCGACGACATCGCCAAACGAGCATCCAGCGGTTACCTCGTGAGCTGGCGTCTTCGAGGAGCGGCTCTTCAAGCCCTCGGCCATGCCATCACTATCAAACACGGCGCAGCCTCGGGAGGAGCTCCCCCAGCCACCTGCCTCAGGAGCCCCGGTCTGTGGCCCGGCCTCAGGAGCGCGCCTGCTCGTGACGATGGAGCCTCAGGAGGGATGCTGGATCACAGAGCTCCGGAGATACTTAACGCAAGGGACCCTGCCGGAGAAGGAGGAGGAAGCGAAGCGTGTGGCACGGCAAGCCACAACGTACTGCATCAGGGATGGAGAGCTCACGGAAGCGATCAATGATGTGTCACTACGCCGCATCTCCGTGGAGCAAGGGAAAGAACTGGGCGGATATACACGGTGGAGACCGGGCATCACTCGTCATCACGAACCCTCGTGGGCAAGGCATTCCGGAGCGGTTTCTATTGGCCATCTGCGCTCAACGACGCCGTCGAACTAGTGAAGGCTTGCGGCTCGCCAATTCCATGCCAAGCAGATCCATCAGCCAGCAGGAGGTCTGCAAACTATACCCCTCTCGTGGCCATTCACAGTCTGGGGGATGGATATCCTGGACCCGTTTCCTCGAGCGCCAGGGGGCTATCACTACCTCTATGTCGACGTGGACAAGTTCACCAAGTGGGCTGAAGTGGAAGCCGTCCGCACCACCCCCGCAGGTTCTGCGGTCAAGTTCGTCAAGGGCATCGTGAGCCGGTTCGGGGTACTGAACCGCATCATCACCGACAACGGTTCGCAGTTCACCAGTAACCTCTTCAAAACATACTGTGCTAACCTGGGAACGCAGATATGCTACGCCGGTGGCGCACCCGGCAACGGCCAGGCCGAAGCGGGCCACGCAGAGGTCCCGAGGGGCCTCAAAACCGTAACATTCAAGAAGAAACTGGAGGCCTGCGGCAGAGGTTGGTACGACGAGCTTCAGTCCATGCTGTGGTCCATCCGCACGACCACGACCAAGCCAACTAGAGAGACCCCGTTCTTCCTGGTCTATGGAGCCGAAGCGGTCCTCCCTCACGAGGTCAGATGTTGTTCCGCACGGGTCCTGGCGTTCTATGAGGCGCAGCAGGACGCCATGCGGGGTACGGACCTCGTGCTGGGGGAGGAGCGTCGTCGAGAAGCTGCATTGTGAGCGGTGAGGTACCAACAAGCACTGCGATGATACCACTGCCGCAACATCCGCCCGAGAACTCTTAAGGTAGGAGACCTCGTGCTCAGGCGGGTTCTCTCCAGGGAGGGGCTGCATAAGCTCTCTCCCATGTGGGAGGGCCCATTCAAGGTTGTTCATGTTTCCAGGCCCGGCTCCGCACGCTTGGAGACCTGTGAGGGGGTGCCACCAAAGACGCTGTGGAACATCCAAAGACTCCGGAGGTTTTACCCCTAAAAAGGCCCAGAGCCTGTGAAGAAGGCGAATGCCTATGAAGCTTATCTTTTTGGAAAAGGCCCAGAGCCTGTGAAGAAGGTGAATGCCTGTGAAGCTTATCTTTTTGGAAAAGGCCCAGAGCCTGTGAAGCTTATCTTTTTGGAAAAGGCCCAAATCCTGTGAAGAAGGCGAAAGCCTGTGAAGCTGTCGCCTTTTGGAAAAGGCCCAGAGCCTCTGAAGAGGGCCAATGCCCGTGAAGCTTGCTTCCCCCAAGAAAGGCCCGGAGCCTGTGAAGAAGGCCAACGCCTGTGAAGCTCGCTGCCCGTGACACTCTCACGTAATAATGAGTTGGGGCTGTACACGCCCCGGAGTCTCAGGAGCGCCGGCCTCAGGCCCTGGGGCTCCCTCCCACGCCCAGTGGCAGCACTTAGCTCCATACCGGTGAGAAGACATCAAGACTAGATTAGGTGCCTGGACGCTGCATTTTCATTTGCTTTCTGCAGCTTGGCTTGTTCATTCTCATTTGAAGTTTTATCGAAGTTGTTGTCGTTTTGGATTTGTGGCTCTACGACCTTTCGCCCTCCTACCTCGATTTCTCTCGCGCAAGATCTCGCGAGGGGGCAGCCTGAGCGCCCTCGCGAGTGTTTTCTACCCTTATCGTTCAAGGTTTCCCAGCCTGGGTCCACCACAGGAGCACCCCTCCAGTCCGTGCCTCACGGGCACCGCGACACGAACAACGGACCTGGTCGGTCGCCCCTCATGGCTGAGGCTGGGAACTACCTACGCAAGCGTCTGGCGGCCAAGGCACGATCTGAAATAGCAGAAACAAGACGATGATTAACGGCGAAAGTCCAAACACGCCTCACGGGGCCCCACACTATTATCTTTCTACGCAGGAAAAGAAAAAGGAAGAACAAATCAGCGTGGCTCGCCTGACACCAGCCCGCAGGGAAGACTCGAGCCGCCCGGCTCAGCGGACTCCCTCTCGCGCTTCACCGAGGCGCGACGGCGGGCGGACCCGCTACCACCCTCCAAGCAGGCACGACGGCGTGGGGGCTGATCGCAGCCGCTGCTAGAGGAGCCGCTGCCCGAAGAAGAATCGATGAAGCTCGAGGAGCCCTGAGCGCCGCCGACCACACGTGTGCTGTCTTCTCCGTCATCGCCGGGGCTGGGCCCCCGGCCGCGGTCGTCGTCCTCAGGGCAGCACCCAGCGCGGCGACCATCCTCCCCGAACACCCTCACGTAAAGGGTGGCATCGCCGTCGAACTTGAAGTGCAGGGTGCACCGACGGCTCAGGCCACGCGCGCGGGCAAACGTCTGCCAGCCGCGAGTCAGGGCCAGGCTCCCAGCCGCGGAGACCTCCAATGAAGCCCAGGAGGCCCGACTGCAGCAGCCGTCTGCCTGGAGCCAGAGGCCGCCCGGGGCGCAAGCCGGGAGCTCACCTAGGAGGAAACGAGGAAGCTGAAGCCGGGCGCAAGTCGGCTCTACCGACCACACAACGAACTCCGGCAACACCTCCGCAGTGCGGAAGCACGGCCTAGGGGGTCGCGCGGCTGTAGCGCACCTCCGGTCGCGGCCAGCCGTCCATCACCGCGCGGGAGATCACCTCCGCAGCCACGGGGAGTCGCCATGGGAGCCACAGGATGTTTGCAAGGGCGGCCTCGACCGCTGCCATGGGAGAGGCAGGCTCAACTCGACGGGCCTTCCCTTCTCTAGGCCGAGAACTTCTACGGAGCCATGAAGAAGGAGGAGAAGCAAGAGGGACAGACCGGAAGGGCACGCGCTGCCTGCATTTCTAAAGCCGAGGAGGCCAACCGCCGACCTCCACGATTGCAGGTAATCATGACCTGCTTTGCATGCAGGGACTTGTCAATTCATGCAGTTGCCGAGGCGTCGTGGGGAAGTGGAGACGCCCACGTCCAATCAACCGCCACGCGGCGCCCAAGGCCGCAGGCTGTTAGGGCCCGCGGCGCTTCGCGCTTGCCCCTTCGCCTCTCTGCTCGGCCAAGCCCGGGCGCGCCTTGGGCCCGGGGGCTACTGTCGGCGTTCTGGGAACGGGGGTCCCCAGACTTGCCTGCCTGCGGCGTGGCTCAAAGGGGGGCCCATCACGGCCCATCTTCATCAACACAAGCTCAAGACCCTCGTGAGGGGCCAAGCCTCGCAGGGCGGACGACAGGGAACTTCCTCAGGCACGGCCTCATCAGGCTGAATCGCGAGGAGGCGGAGAGATCAAGGCGGGTACCTCACGAGGTGCCCATGACGCAAGCCATGACGACCAAGGGCGCCAGGAGGCGCCAGCTCACAAGGTCCTCCTTTCCTCTTTGGTGGAAAGGGAGCAAGCGCAGCGTAGAGCATCAAGCAAAGGCGCCCATTTTGGTGCAACAAGACCAAGACCAGCCCAACGGCAGGAAGGAAGTCATTATGGAGCCCAAGCCGGCCACCACTGTAGCTTTTGACAAAGCGAGGACCAACTTTAGTCAGGATAAGTGTACCAGATGTTCCCCTTCAAAATGGCCAATTGTTGGCACCCTTCCCGCTCAATATTTGGGAAGAGGCCCAGGGCCTCTGCCTATAAATAGGACTAGCCTCCCACAGGGTAGAGGGCAGGACCCGGGATCCAGAACAGGCTAGAGGCCAAGCAATGAAGAGAGAGAGAGAGAGAGAGAGAGAGAGAGAGAGAGAGAGAGAGAGCGACTGAACTCCTCCAAGCAGTTCATCGCCCCGGCCAAGAACAAACCCTCGCGAGGATGTTCTTCCTTGTATTGTTCATCACCATCAGCCCAAGAGGCAATCCACCACACCACAAACTAGAGTAGGGTATTACACCACAATGGTGGCCCGAACTAGTATAAACCTTGTGTCTCTTGTGTTGTTCCTTTCGTAGTTTAGATCCTAGCGAGGCGGCGGGGTGCAGGTAGGTAGAGGGCGAGATCTCCGTGCGCACCCCAGTGTTCGAACCTCAAGGGTCTGCCGGAACCCGAAATCCGACACCTACGATGGAATTACTCACACACGACGGTGAGCATCATGAAATTGGTGATGGAGGATGGTTGATGATGACGACGACGATGAATCCCCCTCTCCGGAGCCACGAGCAGACTCCAGATCAGCCCTCCCGAGAGGTTTTAGGGCTTGGCAGCGGCTCCGTATCATAAAATGCGATGATTTCTTCCCGTTGATTTTTTTCTCGCCGAAAGCAAATATATAGAGTTGCAGTTACGCCGGAGGAGCTCCTGTGGGGCCCACGAGGTAGGGGCGCGCTTTAGGGGGCGCCCCCACCCTCGTGATCAGGGTGTGGGCCCCCTGGTCTTCATCTTTGGCAAGGATTTTTTATTATTTTCAACTAGACGTTCCGTGGAGTTTCAGGTCATTCCAAGAAGTTTTGTTTCTGCACATAAATAACACCATGGAAAGTCTGCTGAAAACAACGTCAGTCCGGGGTTAGTTCCATTCAAATCATGCAAATTAGAGTCCAAAACAAGGGCACAAGTGTTTGGAAAAGTAGATACGACGGAGACGTATCAACTCCCCCAAGCTTAAACCTTTGCTTGTCCTCAAGCAATTCAGTTGATAAACTGAAAGTGATAAAGAAAAACTTTTACAAACTCTATTTGATCTTGTTGTTGTAAATATGTAAAGCCAGCATTCAAGTTTTTAGCAAATATTATGACTAATCACATTTGCAATAACTCTCAGGTCTCATGTTTACTCATATCAATAGCATAATCAACTAGCGAGCCATAATAATAAATCTCGGATGACAACACTTTCTCAAAACAATCATAATATGATATAACATGATGGTATCTCGCTGGCCCTTTTTGAGACCGCATTAATGCAGAGCACCTTTAAAGATCAAGGACTGACTAGATACTGTAATTCATGGTAAAAGAGATCCAATCATAGTCATACCCAATATAAATTAACAGTAATGGATGCAAATGACAGGTGCGGTCTCCAGCTAGTGCTTTTTAATAAGAGGGTGATGACTCAACATGAAGTAAATAGATAGGCCCTTCGCAGAGGGAAGCAGGGATTTGTAGAGGTGCCAGAGCTCGATTTTGAAATAGAGATAAATAATATTTTGAGCGGCATACTTTCATTGTCAACATAACAACTAAGAGATGGTGATATCTTCCATGCTACACACATTATAGGCGGTTCCCAAACAGAATGGTAAAGTTTATACTCCCCCTCCACCAACAAACATCAATCCATGACTTGGTCGAAACAACGAGTGTCTCCAACTAGCAGCAGTCCCAGGGGGAGTTTTGTTTGCAATTAATTTTTATTTAGTTTGCATAAAGCATGGGACTGGGCATCCCGGAGACCAGCTATTTTCTCGTGAATGAGGAGCGGAGTCCACTCCTCTTGAGAATAACCCGCCTAACATGGAAGATAAGGGCAGCCCTAGTTGATACATGAGCTATTCGGGCATACAAAATAGAATTTTTATTTGAAGGTTTAGAGTTTGGCACATACAAATTTACTTGGAACGGCAGGTAGAAACCACATATAGGAAGGTATGGTGGACTCATCTGAAATAACTTTGGGGTTTAAGGGATTGGATGCCCAAGCAGTATTCCCGCTTAGTACAAGTGTGGGCTAGCAAAAGACTGGGAAGCGACCAACTAGAGAGCGACAACATCCATGAACATGCATTAAAACTAATAAACATTGGATGCAAGCATGAGTAGTATATAATCCACCATGAACATAAATATCGTGAAGGCTATGTTGATTTTGTTTCAACTACATGTGTGAACATGTGCCAAGTCAAGTCACTTAAATCATTCAAAGGAGGATACCACCCGACTATACCACATCACAACCATTTTAATAGCATGTTGGCACGCAAGGTAAACCATTATAACTCATAGCTAATCAAGCATGGAATAAGCAACTATGATCTCTAATTGTCATTGCAAACATGTTTATTCATAATAGGCTGAATCAGGAACGATGAACTCATCATATTTACAAAAACAAGAGAGGTCAAGTTCATACCAGCTTTTCTCATCTCAGTCAGTCCATCATATATCATCATAATTGCCTTTCACTTGCACGACCGAACGATGTGAATAATAATAAGAGTGTACGTGCATTGGACTAAGCCGGAATCATGCGAGCATTCAACAAACAGAGAAGACAAGGCAATATGGGCTCTTGGTTAAATCAACAACAATGCATATAAGAGCCACTTCAACAATTTAATCATGGTCTTCTCCTATCGAATTTCAAAGGAAAGAAACGAAATAAAAACTATTTACACGGGAAAGCTCCCAACAAGCAAAAGAAGAACGGAAATCTTTTGGGTTTTCTTTTTAATTATTACTACTACAAAGAAGAAAAGTAAACTATCGCTGATTTTGTTGGTTTTTCTTAAGGTTTAACAAACACACAAGAAGAAAGCAGGAAAAAGAAAAATAAACTAGCATGGATATTACAGTGAAAGAGTATGAGCACTGACATCTAGCAATGAGTGTGTGTAAACATAAATGTAATGTCGGTGGGAAATTCGTACTCCCCCAAGCTTAGGCCTTTGGTCTAAGTTGGTTCATTGCCAGGGATGGCCTAGCGGCTACCCGTAGGTGTAGCTGGGGTCGTACTGTGATGAAGAGGACTTTGACTGCCACTGGCTAGCAGCCATATCCGGATCCCAAGAATAAACAGACTGACATGGAGACTCATATTGTGGTTCTGGCTCCGGGGCTGGTGTAGGGTTCCGATAGGCTTGAACAGCCTCCCACGGAACGAGGTAAGGACCTTCAGACAAATTAAACAAGGAAGGAGCAGGCAAGGTAATAGTCTCAGGGTGATATTTATTAAAGTACAATTTATATTTAAGCTCCCATTCCCCGCCCTTAACAATAAAATCATGCGCTAGCATACTCTTATAATCTAAATAAGCACTAGGCAGCGATTTTTGTTCTTTCTCATAAAGCCTAATAGGTATATTAAAATGTGCAGCTAGGCGCGAAGCATAAATACCTCCAAAGATGGGGCCCTTAGTACGGTTCAAACTTAACCGTTTAGCAATAATTGCGCCCATACTAACAGTGTTATCACAGATAAACCATGGAACAAAATTATAATATCAGAACACTAAGGTTTCCAGCTTCATGACCAATAAAGCAACAACTTGCAAATAAGGCAAAGTAGCGTAAGACAGGAAAATGTATGCTAGTGATTCTTGCATCGGAAACCTTCCTGGTTTCCCCCACAGTGATGGTGTCAATAAATTCTTCCACATCTTTACGGTGTGGTTCATCTAAGGTACCCTCAAAGATATTTTGCAAACCTTGCAAAATTCAGCTAATGGCATTTTCTTAACAACATCATATAAATGAAACTCTACTGAAGGAGGTGATTCCATAGGAAAATAGTAGAAGTTTTGCACAAAAGTATTAGTGAGTAAGAGATACTGATGACGTTGGTCACGGAGGAAGTCGGTGAGGCCAACATTCTCAGCCAATGAATAGAAATCTTCATAAATCCCGGCTTGTCTCAAGAAGTCATCGGAAGGCCATTCACACGGCCGGACCTCCGCGGTACGAGGCAAATTATATTTTGGCCTCTGTGCTTCTTCATTTTGCTTTTGCTTCGAGCTTCGGCTCGATGAACCCCTCAAAATTATCTTCATCATTTTCTGAAATATTCTGAATTTTTTTAGTAACTTCAAACAAAAATGAGCCAAGCTCAACAAAATTGATAGCAACTACTCATACAAGTGCCTAGAGCCTATATCAAGCATTGGAACTACTTGGAACCATATAAATTTGACATGCAAGCTCAAGAACACGGTCATCTATGCAGCACAAATTTGCAATGAATAAAGTGCTAGAACAAAAACTAATTGGACCAATGGAGGAGTCACATACCAAGGAACAATTTCCCCAAGCAGTTTTGTGAGAGGTGCTTTGAGCAAGGAGATCAAAAATCGCAGCAAAGTGAGCTAGAACTCGTGCTTGAGCTAGATATTCGTGTTTGCGGGAGGAAGGAGTGTGTGGGTGCAGGAATAAGTGGAGGAGGGCCACCGTGGGCCCATGAGGCAGGGGCGCCTCCACCCTCGTGCCTGTGTGGTTGACCCCCTGTTGTGTTCTCGAGTGCCATAATTCCTCAAATATTCTAGAAAAATCATATTCCATTTTCGTGGCATTTGGAGAACATCTATTTTCGTGGTATTTTGTATTGCATGATAAATCGTAAAACAGACATAAAAATACTATTTTTACTTTATTTCAACTAAATAACAGAAAGTATAAAGAGGGTACAGAAGTTTGTGCCTTCTAGTTTCATCCATCTCATGCTCATCAAAAAGAATCCACTAACAAGGTTGATCAGGTCTTGTTAACAAACTCATTCCGATTAACATGGAACCGGAGAAATTTCGAATAACACTATGTTACCTCAACGGGGATATGCACATCCCCAATAATAAGAATATCATATTTCTTCTTGACAGTAGGAATAGGAAATTCAAAACCTCCAAATATAATCGATGGAATTTTTCCAATAGAGTTGATACTATGAACTTGAGGTTGTTTCCTCGGAAAGTGTACAGTATGCTCATTACCATTAACATGAAAAGTGACATTGCCTTTGCTGCAATCAATAATAGCCCCTGCAGTATTCAGAAAAGGTATTCCAAGAATAATAGACATACTATCATCCTCGGGAATATCAAGAATAACAGAGTCTGTTAAAATAGTAATGTTTGCAACCACAACAGGCACATCCTCACAAATACCAACAGGTATAGCAGTTGATTTATCAGCCATTTGCAAAGATATTTTAGTAGGTATCAACTTATTCAAGTCAAGTCTACGATATAAAGAGAGAGGCATAACACTAACACCGGCTCCAAGATCACATAAAGCAGTTTTAACATAGTTTCTTTTAATGGAGCATGGTATAGTGGGTACTCATGGATCTCCAAGTTTCCTTGGTATTCCACCCTTAAAAGTATAATTAGCAAGCATGGTGGAAATTTCAGCTTCCTGTATCTTTCTTTTATTAGTGACAATATTTTTCATATACTTAGCATAAGGATTCATTTTGAGCATATCAGTTAATCGCATACGCAAAAAGATAGGTCTAATCATTTCAGCAAAGCGCTCAAAATCCTAATCATCCTTTTCCTTGGATGGTTTGGGAGGGAAAGGCATGGGTTTCTAAACCCATGGTTCTCTTTCTTTACCATGTTTCCTAGCAACAAAGTCTCTCTTATCATAATGTTGATTCTTTGATTGTGGGTTATCAAGATCAACAGCAGGTTCAACTTCTACATCATTATCATTACTAGGTTGAGCATCATCATGAACAACATCATTAACATTTTCACTAGGTTCATGTTCATTACCAGATTGTGTTTCAGCATCAGACATAGATATATCATTTGGATTCTCAGGTGGTTCAGCAATAGGTTCACTAGAAGTTTGCATTGTCCTATCATTTTTCTTTTTCTTCCTTTTAGAAGAACTAGGTACATCAATATTATTTATGTGAGAATCTTGCTCAATTATCTTAGGGTGGCCTTCAGGATACAAAGGTTCCTGAGTCATTCTACCAGTTCTAGTAGCCACTCTAACAGCATAATCATTTTTCTTACTCTTCATTTCATTGAGCAAAATCATTTTGAGCTTTAAGTACTTGTTCTACTTGAGTGGTAACCATAGAAGCATTTTGCTAACAAGTTTAATTTCACCTCTAATATTAGCCATATAGTCACCCAAGTGTTTAATCATATAAGAATTTTGTTCTAATTGTCTACTAAAATAAGCATCAAAATTTTCTTGTTTGACAATAAAATTATCAAACTCATCTAAGCATTGTCTAGGAGACTTATAGTGAGGAATATCACCTTCATCAAATCTATAGAGAGAATTTACCTTTACTACCTGTGTCGGGTTATCAAGACTAGGAGGTTCTTCAATAGGTAATGAATTAAGATCATATGTTTCTTCAACAGGAGGTAAACTAAGACCATGTATTTCTTCAATAGGGGGTAAATTCTTGACATCTTCGGCTTTAATACCTTTTTCTTTCATAGATTTCTTTGCTTCTTGCATATCTTCAGGACTGAGAAATAGAACACCTCTCTTCTTCAGAGTTGGTTGAGGAATAGGATCAATAATTATTTCAGGGGCTGGCTTAGGAGGTGCCCAATTATTTTCATTTGCCAACATATTGTTCAATAGAATTTCAGCTTCATCTGGTGTTCTTTCCCTGAAAAGAGAACCAGCACAACTATCCAGGTAATCTCTGGAAGCATCGGTTAGTCCATTATAAAAGATATCAAGTATTTCATTTTTCTTAAGAGGATGATCAGGCAAAGCATTAAGTAACTTGAGAAGCCTCCCCCAAGCTTGTGGGAAAATCTCTTCTTTAATTTGAACAAAGTTGTATATTTCGTTTAAAGCATCTTGTTTCTTATGCGCAGGGAAATATTTAGCAGAGAAGTAATAAATCATATCCTGGGGACTACGCACACAACCAGGATCAAGAGAATTAAACCATATCTTAGCATCACCCTTTAATGAGAACGGAAATATTTTAAGGATATAAAAGTAGCTAGATCTCTCATCATTAGTGAACAGGGTGGCTATATCATTTAATTTAGTAAGATGTGCCACAAAAGTTTCAGATTCATAGCCATGAAAAGGATCAGATTCAACCAAAGTAATTATATCATGATCAACAGAGAATTCATAATCCTTATCGGCAACACAAATAGGTGAAGTAGAAAAAGCAGGGTCAGGCCTCATTCTATCCCTAAGAGATTGCTTATTCCATTCAGCTAATAACCTCTTGAGTTCATATCTATCCTTACAAGCTAAAATAGCTGCAGAGGCTTCCATATCGAAAATATAACCCTCAGGAATAATAGGCCTATCTTCATCATCACTTTCATCATTATAATCAGTATCAATAATTTCTTTCTCTCTAGCCCTAGCAATTTGTTCATCAAGAAATTCACTAAGGGGTACAGTAGTATCAAGCATAGAAGTAGTTTCATCATAAGTATCATGCGTAGCGTATGGCATCATCAATAACATGCGACAAATCGTAACAAATAGCGAAGGTGTTTAGGTGTCGCAAGCTTACTCACAATGTAAGGTGAATCAAGTGCAGAACTAGATGGCAGTTCCTTACCTCCCCTTGTAGTTGAGGGATAAATTGTTGTCTTAGCGTCTTTCAAGTTCTTCATAGTGTCCAGCAGATATAAATCCGAAGTGACTCAAAGAATAGAGCTATGCTCCCCGGCAACGGCTACAGTAAATAGTCTTGATAACCCACAAGTGTAGGGGATCGCAACAGCTTTTGAGGGTAGAGTATTCAACCCAAATTTATTGATTCGACACAAGGGGAGCCAAACAATATTCTCAAGTATTAGCAACTGAGTTGTCAATTCAGCCACACCTGGATAACTTAATATCTGCAGCAAGGTATTTAGTAGCAAAGTAATATGATAGTAGTGGTAACGGTAACAAAAGAGTAACAAAAGTAAAAGTAATATTTTTGGTGTTTTGTAGTTATTGTAACAATAGCAACGGGAAAGTAAATAAGCGAAAACTAGTATATGGAAAGCTCGTAGGCATTGGATCGGTGATGGATAATTATGCCGGATGCGGTTCATCATGTAACAGTCATAACATAGGGTGACATAGAACTAGCTCCAATTCATCAATGTAATGTAGGCCTCAGATTCGAATATAGTCATACGTGCTTATGGAAAAGAACTTGCATGACATCTTTTGTCCTACCCTCCCGTGGCAGCGGGGTCCTAATGGAAACTAAGGGATATTAAGACCTCCTTTTAATAGAGAACCGGAACAAAGCATTAGCACATAGTGAATACATGAACTCCTCAAACTATGGTCATCACCGGGAGTGGTCCTGATTATTGTCATTTCGGGGTTGCCGGATCATAACACATAGTAGGTGACTATAGACTTGCAAGATAGGATCAAGAACACACATATATTCATGAAAACATAATAGGTTCAGATCTGAAATCATGGCACTCGGGCCCTAGTGACAAGCATTAAGCATAGCAAAGTCATAGCAACATCAATCTCGTAACATAGTGGATACTAGGGATCAAACCCTAACAAAACTAACTCGATTACATGATAGATCTCATCCAACCCATCACCGTCCAGCAAGCCTACGATGGAATTACTCACACACGACAGTGAGCATCATGAAATTGGTGATGGAGGATGGTTGATGATGACGACGGCGACAAATCCCCCTCTCCGGAGCCCCGAACGGACTCCAGATCAGTCCTCCCGAGGGGTTTTAGGGCTTGGCGGCGGCTCCGTATCGTAAAACACGATGATTTCTTCTCCTTGATTTTTTTCCCCGAAAGCAAATATATAGAGTTGGAGTTGGCGTCGGAGGAGCTCCAGGGGGTCCACGAGGTAGGGGCGCGCTTTGGGGGCGCCCACCCTCGTGGGATGTGGTGGGCCCCGGTCAAAATCTTTGGCAAGGATTTTTCATTATTTTCAACTATACGTTCCGTGGAGTTTCAGGTCATTCCGAGAAGTTTTGTTTCTGCACATAAATAACACCATGGAAAGTCTGCTGAAAACAGCGTTAGTCCGGGGTTAGTTCCATTCAAATCATGCAAATTAGAGTCCAAAACAAGGGCAAAAGTGTTTGGAAAAGTAGATATGACGGAGACGTATCAATGCCTAACACTTTTTGGCTCTGGGTGTTTTTGGGCTTTGTCCTCGGAAGGATCTCTCTCTCAAATGCTTTGGAGGTGGGTTGCTCTGAGACGACAAAAGCCGTGCACTAACTCTGAGCAGCGACCAATTTATGGTGTAGGGGGTGGGCTATTTATAGCCTAGAGGCAACCCGACCTAATTTGTCCGAAATGACCCTGGGTCACTAAGGAACCGACACGTGTCCAACGGTCGGATTTCAAACACACGCTACAGATTGTCTTGGGCTACAAGTAAAGTTGACTCATCCAGCTCTGCATAATATTTGCTCTCATTGTCTTTGCTCGAAGACATAGGATTTGGTTGAGCATCACTTCAGTCACTCTGACTTTGTTCACTTGGACCCCACTTAACAGTACGATGGTTCCTATGACTCAACAAAGAAGAAAAAGGAAACTACGAAACATCTATGTCTTCGCACTCCATAGTCTTCACATGAATGTCTTCTCATGTCATAATCTTCACCATGAATGTCTTCACGAACCACCATTGTCTTCAATGTCTTCACACATTTTTAGGGGCCATCTCTGGTAGGTAAACCAAATCAATAAGGGACTACTACCTGTGTTATCCTTCAATTCTCACAAACACATTAGTCCCTCAACCCAGTTTGTCGTCAATACTCCAAAACCAACTAGGGGTGGCACTAGATGCACTTACAATCTCCCCCTTTTTGGTGATTGATGACAAACCGGTTGAAATTTTCAACGGGGATAAAAGTATGTGAGATTTAAGGATTAAGGCATTGTCTTCATAAGTTGAAAAAGGCTCCCCCTGAAGATGTGCATATAAGTAGTTTGCTTTTGAATGCAAATGCACATGGCAGGTTTTACTTTGTGGAGATCCTCTTCAACTTACGAAGACAATTCATCATGCATGTATAAGAATAATGAAATAAAGACATGCACAATAAAAAATGGGCGTCTGCAGAATGGCTTCATGCGGAATTTATCATCGCATCACAAAGTAGTAGCAAAACGCAGCAGACGACCATCAAGTTTAAGTGTTGCAACTCAAAAGCCAAATTGTTTCAAAACGAGAGTTGGAAGAACTTAGCAAAAATAATGCAACCACCCCATATGGACTCGCTTGAAGACTATCAACCTCATATGCTTCTCCCCTTTTGTCAGTAATGACCAAAAAGGTTTGAAGACATAGAGGGTCTACTCGTTCCCAGCTGGAGTAGAAGATGGAGCAGGGTCGTTGTTGGAGTTTGGTGGTGCAGACAAGCCTGACGCAGTATCGTGATGCAGTGCAGCCAGGGTTGGTGAAGTGGCGTCGTCTTCTTCATCGACGACTCGCGCAACAACAGTTGCAGCCAAAGATGAATGCTCAGAATCTTCAATGGAGGGAGTGTGACGCCAGCTTGCATTTTGAGAAGGCCTGGAGTCAAACTTGAAGTGCTCTGTGAAGCCATTTGCACGCAGATCATCTTCAGAACATAGTAGTGTGAGGCTCTTCTAGGACCGCCGACATGCTTCATGTGCAACGAATGTGTTCTTGGTGGTCAGGTTTCGGATGCGATTGACTTCCACCAACAGACTCTGCATCTAATGCTTTAGCTAGTCATGATGCTTATCCTGCTTTTGATGCAATGCCACCAGAAGCTCTC
The DNA here is from genome assembly GCA_021605145.1 of Aegilops bicornis. Classification (NCBI taxonomy): domain Eukaryota; kingdom Viridiplantae; phylum Streptophyta; class Magnoliopsida; order Poales; family Poaceae; genus Aegilops; species Aegilops bicornis. The sequence continues at coordinate 434,498,048 of CM038670.1, read as the reverse complement.
GGTCATTGAGTACACGAGGACGCTTCTGAGGCATTTGAGCAATTGTGCTTGCAGTGGCTTCAGTGTTGGCTTGGTGCGGAAAGCGCATGTTGCCAGCCAGAGGATATGCAGGAGTTGCAGCATTGGGCACAAGAATTCCTTTGATTGGCTGCGTGAAGCTGTGAAATTTAGCATTTTGAAGGTGGAGTGGCTTCTTCGCAGGCTCGGGGTAGATGGCTTCAATAGACAGATCAACTTCAGGAAGAAAAACAATATGGTTGCGCGCTGAGGGCTGATAGTCAATGGTGGAATGAAGCTTAATCAAGCGCATCACCCATGGTGCATAGAACTTCAGGCCAAACAGATCAATCCCAGAAGCAGCAAGTTGCCTTATGAAGAAATCCTGGGTGTTGAACCTGATGCCATTGATGATATAGAATACCAAAGCCTTCATGGCGCCTTCAAGTTTAGCTTCAGAAGAATTTCCCTTGATAGGCCAGAGAGTACGCCTCAGAATGTGGTATACTGTTCGTGGCAAGTACTCTAGATCCTTGACAAAGAACTCCTTTGGGTATTCAGCGTCTTGTGGCAATGGCTTCATCATGCTAAGCATTTGGCTCATATTTGGCTCGGTCTTCTAAAAAATGCTCTTCAGCTCATTCCTATGAAGCTGACAACCAGGTTCATATAACTCACCTAGAGTGGGCAGGGAAGTAAGCTCGATGATGTCTTGAGCTTTGGCTTCGTGATGTACATCATCTGTCATCTACTCAAGGATCCAAGTCTTCGGATCCCTGTTGTAGCCCCGAATATGGAGAGTAGCATAGGACTGCAGCAGAAGCTCTTCATTCCAGTGTTCCTTGTCAGTTACAAAGGGTAGAAGACTAACATCCCGAAAGCACTCAAGAGCCTCTTCAAGACATGGCAGCCCAGCCATAGCATCACAATCCAGACGCTTGTGTGGAAAGATCTGGTCTTGGTTGTACAAGATGCATGAGTAATAGCTTCGCTGTTGATGGCTCCAAAATCTGTGAGAGGAGATCTTGGGCTTGGTGTATGGGTTCTTGGCACTGTCAAAGAAAGTATTGTGCTATCTGAAGCAGAGCACGTTGAATGAGCCCTGAGTGGTGACAGCACTTGGAAGCCTTTGAAGACGTGTCTTAGGCTTCTGAACTTGAGGCCTCTGCTCCACATGATAATCATACTGTGGCCCAGGAGCAGTGGGTGGAACCATGATTGGCCATCGGACTGTGACGAGCTCACCTTCATGATTGAATGCACGTTATATGGTATGTGTCCTTGGAGGAGGAACGACGCCATCATAGATGATAGGCGTCACTTTGGCTTTAGCATTCACATTGGCTTCGGGCTCCACATTGTCTTCGGCCATGACTGAGTCATTGGCCTCAGTGGTGTTGTTGGTGGCAGCCTCAGGGTTTTCAACCTCAATCTGTTCAACGACTGGAGGTTCGGGCACAATCACATTCTCCTTGAGAATGAATGGATCACTTGCAGGGGGTGTGGCTTCTCTTTCTTCTTCTCTTTTTCTTCGGCTGATGCAGCAGGAATGTCTTCAGCAGTCTTGGCTTCAGACTCTATGGTAGTCTCAGAAGGAGTGGCTTCAGGAAACACTTGACGTGCTACTGAGCTAGTGTGTTGCGCTTCTTCTTATAGAATGCTCGACATGGAGACCTGTGGCCGGAGGCTTGCGGAACGCTGGTGACGCCTTTGGAGAGGGAGTGGTATGTTCCATGTAGTCTTCATCATCAAGGACTGAAGAAGTAACTTGAGTAGGGGGAGTACGAGGTGTCTCATCTTGCACTGGGGTGTCTTGTTGTTGGCGCTCAGCCCATGAGTCATCTTGAGTAATTGGCGTCAATGGATGACCAATGCTAATAAGTTCACTGCTCGTTGGAGCAGGCGATGATACTGACTTGGGCTCAAGCTGAGGAAGGACTTCATCATCATGCACATTATCGTCATGCCCAATGTCTTCAGCTGTGTTGGGGTCAGCAGCTGTAACTTCTTCACTTGCATGAGCCTATGTGGAAGCAGGCTCATGGATCACAAGGTGGCGCTCTTGGTTGGTTGAAGCAGGAAGAGCGACAAAGATAGATTCAATTATGAGGGGCTCTGGGGCAGCAGCACGCTCTTTCTTTGAAGACTTTGAACCCTTTGTCTTCAATTTCTTCTTGGAGGGAGCATCATCAGTGGTGTCCTTGAGCTTCCTCTTCCTGGCTTTGGCTTCAGCATGCCTGGTTTTCTTCATCTCTGAAGCTGCTGATGGGACCTTTAGCTTCGAGCCAGTCATGCTGGCAAGGAAGACTATGCTTGGTCGTTCCTGCCGTTGAGCTTCAGGTTGGGCTTCAACAGACTTCTTCTTTTCCATGGCAGCCATTCTAGGGTCTATGCCAGGATGCCCAAGAGCCTTTCGCTTCTCAGCTTATGCGCTTGAACACATTTCTGCACATAATACTTCATGCGCTTGTGTGAGCCTTTGGCTTCTTCACGCTTCTTGTGGAATTCTTCCTTAAGATCATGCATCATCTTCTTGAATATTTGCACATCAGCCACACTGAGCTTGGGCATGTGCTTCTTGAAATGCGCCTTCTCATGATCAATCTTGTTCTTGAGTTCGACGATTTTCTGAGCTAAGGCCAATTCATTTGCAATAGCTCCATGAAAAGTGACACTGATGTCCACTGGAAGCTGAAGGTCATCAATACTGATGCTCTGGCCATCAAACCATTCACCAATGAAGTTGTTCAATATATCAACATCAAAGAGGGGCAGATCATTGAAGATCTCCGCCTCTTGCTTGCTCTTGATCAACATCTCTAGAGCTTCATCACCAAGATCTTCATCACTTGATAGATCAATGGTGTCTTCCTCATTGCGCAGAATGGCAGCAGGAGTCAGGTTATGCCCAGAAATTCTCTTGGTCTGCTTGGTCCTCTTGGAGACACAAGACAAGTCTTCAGACTGCACACTGGGTTCAGGAGGTGCAGTCTTCAACGGCTTCATAGTTGAAGCAGTTGGTGCAACAGAGGGCTTTGAAGCTTTGCCTTTTTCTTCTTCTGCTTTGGTGGTGCTGGGACATCTTCAGAGTCTGCATCATTAGCAGACTGATCCACTGTGGCCCTCTGAGCAGCAATATGAGAGAGGAGCCCATCGAAGCTAGTGAATGGGACGATGACATTGGCATTGGCTTCACGTTAGCCATCCTGTCTTGGGGCAGAAGGACCGGGGTTGAAGTTTTGTCCAAGCTCCTTTCTGTTCTTGGTAGCCGACTCCTTTGCAAACTGGTAGTTGCGCTTGAGGAGATTGTCTTCACGACACCATAACAGGGATGATGGGTCGGCGTTTTCAGGCTGCGGTCCTCTTACCATGCAAGGATAGAAACCTTGAGCAATAGCTTCAGGCTTCAACTTGGGTTGTAGATTCTTGTAAAGAATATCGCCCACAGGCGCTTGATAGCATTCTTCTCAAAGATATTAGACAAAGGTGACAAAGTTGTACTTGAACCACTGTTCTGCCCAATATCTTCGGATCCATTGAATCCGGGTCTTGCTCTGATTGTAGTTCTCCTCTGGATCTGTCTTGTATAGTTCATACAGATCCGGAGGCAGATCAAGAGCAGTATTTCCACGACGCTGTCTGCCACCCTTCCTAGCAGATTTCTCAGTGGCCATGATATTCAGACAGATAGGCTTCAAAACAGTGAAAGGCTTACGTCTACTGGTCAGACAAGAACTGGCTTCAGGGGGGTGAATATGATGCTGTAAGAACTCTGCAAATGAATGCAGACTATGAGAACCAAGGGATTCTCCCATGGACATGTACCTGTGACAGCATTAGAGATGCGAGGGAAGGGGAAGAGGTCATATGCTTTCTCAGAAGATTTAGAAGATAAATCAGTTTGAAGATATTGACCTCATAGAGCGAAGACATTCACTTATTTGAAGAGAGTTGGTTCCAGATTTGTACAAATCAATGAATAAGTACAAGTGAGCAATCTAACTAGTTATGAAGCATAAATGAATATACTTTGCAGGATATGAGATTCAAAAAGAGACAGGTCAAAATTTGGAAGTATAGAAAACACTTTTGGTTGAAGTGGATGGATTTGACTGATCAAAAAGACTGTACAAAGTGAGATTTATTTACCCCAAACGAACTGCTAGACGAGGCAGAAGGGAGGCCGAGCAGTCCAATCTCCCGCGCCCTAACTTGGCGGTGGAAGACACCTATGGCGGCAGCAGAGAAGACAAGGTCCGCGGCCGGCGTGAGTGAAAGTGCTAGTTATCGACTAGAGGGGGGGGGGGGTGAATAGGCGCTTTTTATGAAAGTCTTCAAAACATGAGAGTTTTGAAGACAAACAATAGAAATGTACCTTTTGATATGCAGCGGAAGGTAGAATACACTAAGCAAGCCATAGTCAGGTATGCAATGAAGTGAAAGCACGAAGACTAATAGCAGCTAGGTAGTAAAGATCAGGATGGAAGATAGTATGAAGCCAAACAATGATAGTAGTCACATAGTGAAGTCAAACAGGTAGTGCAAGCAGGCAATGACTTCACGAAGACAAACTATAAGTAAGGAGAGGGAGAGGATAGAACCAGTCACTTGTTGAGGACACATGATTTGTTGGACCGGGTTCGATTCTTTGTGACAACTGTACGTCTGGTTAGGGAGGCTGAGATTCAACTCAGAAGACCACGTCTTCACCTTATTCCCCTTGAGCTAAGGATACCCAGTCCTCGCCCAATCACTTTGGTAAGTCTTGAAGGTAGACTTCCAAACCTTCACAGACTTTGTTCACCAGCGATCCACAATGACTCTTGGATGCTCAGAACGCGACGCCTAACCGGCTGGAGGATTCACAGTCCTCAAGTGCAACAAGTCTTTAGGTCACGCGGACAGAAAGACTTCAGTGATGCCTAACACTCTTTGGCTCTGGGTGTTTGGGCTTTGTCCTCGCAAGGATTTCTCTCTCTCAAAAGCTTTGGTGGTGGGTTGCTCTCAAACGACAAAAGCCGTGCACTAACTCTGAGCACCCACCAATTTATGATGTAGGGGGTGGGCTATTTATAGCCACTAGGCAACCCGACCTGATTTGTCCAAAATGACCCTGGGTCACTAAGGAACTGACACGTGTTCCAACGATCAGATTTCAAACACACGCAACAGCTTGACTTAGGCTGCAAGTAAAGCTGACTCATCCAGCTCTGGATAAGATTTGCTCTCATTGTCTTCGCTCGAAGCCATAGGATTTTGGTTGAGCACCACTTCAGTCACTCTGACTTTGTTCATTGGGACCCCACTTAATAGTACGATGGTTCCTATGACTCAACAACGAAGAAAAGGAAACAACGAAACAACTAAGTCTTCGCGCTCCATAGTCTTCATGCAATGTCTTCTATTGTCATAGTCTTCAATGTAAATATCTTCACATACCACCATTGTCTTGAATGTCTTCATACATTTTTAGGGGTCATCTCCGGTAGGTAAACCGAATCAATGAGGGACTACTACCTGTGTTATCCTGCAATTCTCGCAAACACATTAGTCCCTCAACCAGGTTTGTCGTCAATACTCAAAAACCAACTAGGGGTGGCACTAGATGCACTTACAATCTTCCCCTTTTTGGTGATTGATGACAAACTGGTTGAAGTTTTCAGTGGGAATAAAAGTATGTGAAATTGTAAAGTATTTAGGTATTGTCTTCATAAGTAGCAAAAGGCTTCCCCTGAAGATGTGCATACAAGTAATTTGCTTTTGGAATGCAAATGCACATGGCAGGTTGTACTTGTGGAGATCCTCTTCAACTTATGAAGACAATTCATCATGCATGATTTGATATAACAAAGATAATAACATGCATAATGAAAAATGGACGTCTGCAATATGACTTCGTGCAGGATTTATCATCGCACATGCGGAATTTATCATCGCATCACAGAATAGCAAACAAGTAGCAGACGACCATCAAGTTTAAGTGTTACAACTCAAAGAACCAAATGTATCAAAAGCGAGAGTTGTAAACACTAGACGAAATATAAAGCAACCACCCATATGGACCCGCTTAAAGACTATCAACTCATATGCTTCTCCCCCTTTTGTCAGTAAGGACCAAAAAGGTTTGAAGACATAGAGCCTCTACTCATTCCCAGAAGGAGTAGGAGAAGCTGCAGGGTCGGCGTCGGGGTTTGGCGGTGTAGATGAACTTGGTGCAGTGTCGATACGCGCTGAAGTTGGAGGTGGTGAGGTAGCGGCATCTTGATCATCTATGACTCTAGCATTCACCGTTGCTGCTGAGGAGGAATAATCAGGGTCTTCAAGAGAGGGGGTTCGACGCAAGATAACATTCCTTGGAGGAGTGGAGTCAAACTTGAATCTTTCAATGAAGCCATCGTCTTGAAGATCTGCTTCAGCACTCAGCAATGTCAAACTCTTCCATGACCTCTGACAGGTTTCATGTGTACCAAAGGCATTCTTGGTGGCAAGATTGCGAATGCGATTGACGTCCACCAAGAGGCTTTGCATCTGCCGCTTCAGCCAGTAGTGATGCTTATCCTGTTTCTGATGCAGGGCAACAAGAAGCTCTCGGTCATTGAGAACACGAGATCGCTTCCGAGGCCTTTGAGCAATAGTGCTTCCAGTGGCTTCAGTTTGAGCACGGTGAGGTAAGCGTGTATTGCCAGCCAAATGATAAACATGAGTGATGGTCTGGACTCCTTCAATGGGCTGTGTGAAGCTTTGGTGATCAGCATTGTGAAGACAAACAGGCTCCTTGGCAGGCTCGGGGTATATGGCTTCAACTGACATATCAACCTCTGGCAGAAAGATCAGATGGTTGTGAGCAGAGGGCTGATAGTTGACAACTGAATGAAGCTTGATGAGGCGCATAACCCATGGACCGTAGAACTTCAGTCCAAAGACATCAGAGCCTAATGCAGCCAACTGCCTGGTAAAGAAGTCTTGAGCATTGAAGTTGATCCCGTTGAAGATATAAAAGACTAAAGTCTTCATTGCTCCTTCGAGTTTCACTGTTGAAGAATGTCCTTTGACATGCCATAGAGTTCGCCTGATGATATGATAAATAGTGCGGGGCAGATACTCTAGGTCTTCAACAAAGAACTCCTTTGGGTAATCAGCGTCATGTGGCAGAGGCTTCATCATGCTCAGCATTTGGCTCATGTTGGGCTCTGGCTTCTGAAAGATGCTCTCCAATGCATTGCGGTGAAGCTGACAACCAGGTTCATATAGTTCACCTGGAGTGGGAAGACCAATGAGCTCAATAATGTCAAGAGCTTTCGCTTCATGGTGTATGTTGCCTGTCATCCACTCAAGGACTCATGTCTTCGGATCCCTGTTGTAGCCGCGAATGTGGAGGGTGGCATAGAATTGCAGCAGAAGCTCTTCATTCCAATGCTCCTTATCACCACAAAATTCAGCAATCCAAAGATCACGGAAGTAGTCAAGGGCTTCTTCAAGGCATGGCAATCCAGAATGGCTTCACAAATAAGACGCATATGAGGGAAGATGCGCCCTTGATCATAGAGAACACATGAGTAGTAGCTGCGCTGCTGATAGCTCCAGAACCGATCAGATGAAATCCTTGGCTTGGAATAGGGGTTCTTGGCGCTATCAAAGAAAGTGTTGTGTGCAATGAAGCCATTTGCATTGAAGGACCCTAGTGAAGTAGCAGTACCTGGAAACCTGGGCAGTCTTGGCTTTGGCTTCTTGACCTGAGGCCTGTGCTCGACATGATAGTCAAATTGCGGACCAGCAGCAGGAGGAGGAACCAGAATGGGCCATCTGACAGTGACCAGCTGACGGTAATTGTATGCTTGCTCGATAGTGTGTGGCCTTGGAGGCGGTACTGGAGCAGTGGCATTTGCATTAAATTCAGGCTGCAGATTTGCTTCAGGTGCAATCACTTCAGGCACCACATTAGCTGCAGGCGCCACATTGGCTTCAGTGTTGGTGTTGGTGGCCGCCTCAGTATTGTTAACCTCCAGTTGAGTAGCTGGATGGTCGGACACGTTCTCCTCGAGAACAACTTCAGTGTTGGTTGGGGGTGTAGCAATACGATCTTCTTCAACTCTTGGTTCTTCTTGGTCATCGGTTGATGCAGCCGAAATATCTTCAGCTGCGTTGGCTTCAGACTCAGAGTTGTTCACAGTTGGAGAGGCTTCAGGAAATACTTGGCGTGATACCGATTGGTGCTCTTCTCCTTCTGGAACACTCGACAAAGTGACTTGAGGCCTTGGTCCCTTACGAAGCCCGTGGAAAGCTGGCGACGCTTGTGGAGATGGAGTAGATTGGGCCTCAAAGTCATCATCTTCAAGCACCGGAGAGGTGACTTGAGTTGGGGGAGTAGTTGGTGTTTCTTATTCACGGGGTGAGTTTTGTGGGTGATCAGCCCATGAGTCATCCTGAGCAATTGGCATCAAAGGACGACCAATGCTGATGAGTTCGTTGTTCGTAAGAACAGGCAATGATACCACATTGTGCTCGATCTGAGGAAGGACTTCATCATCTTCTACATTGTCGTGTTAACCAATGTCTTCAGCTGCGGTGGGGTCAACAGCTAGAATGTCTTCAGCTTCAGGAGCCTCTGGGGAAGCAGGCTCATGAACTACCAAACGACGTTCTTGTTGTGCAGATGCAGGACGAGCAACATAAATTGGCTCGATGACAAGGGGCTCTGTGGGAGCAGCCCAGTCTTTCTTCTTGGTCTTGCGCTTCTTGGTGAGTGGAGCATCGTTAGTGGTGTTCTTGGTCTTGCGCTTTCTGGCTTTGGCTTCAGATGCCCTTGTCTTCTGAAGATCTGAAGCCACTGTGGGGACCTTAGGCTTCACGCCTGTCATACTAGCGGGGAAGACAATGCGAGGTTCTTCCCGCCTGGATGGTTCAGCTTGGTCCACAGTAGGCTTCTTCTGCTTGGCAGCCATCTTAGGGTCGATGCTAGGACGCCCAAGTGCCTTGCGCTTCTCAGCTTCATTGTAAGCTTGAACACACTTTGCAGCCAGAAGCTTCATTCGCTCTCGAGAACCTTTGGCTTCTTCACGTTTCTTGTGAAACGCTTCCTTGAGCTCATGCGGCATGACCTTGAAGTTCTGGACGTCTGTTATGCTGAGCATGGCCATGTGCTTCTTGAACTGAGCCTTTTCAAAGTCGATCTTGTGCTTCAGCTCAACAATTTTCTGAGCAAGAGCCAGCTCAGGAGCAATGGCGCCATGGAAGGAGACGCTTAGGCTGACGGGAAGTTGCAGATCATCAAAGCTGAGATTGGGGGTATCAAAACCACTCATCAATGAAATTGTTTAACACTTCCACGTCAAAGAGAGGCAAATCATTGAAGATTTCTGCCTCTTGCTTGCTCTTTATCAGCAGTTCAAGAGCGTCATCAGCAAGATCGTCGTCACTCGACAGATCAATGGCGTCGTTCTCATTCCTGAGAACAGCAGCAGGGGTCAGAGCTGGACCAGTGGTGTGCATGGGCTTATTTTTCTTCTTCTCAGACTTAGAGATGTGTGAGAGATCTTCTAACTGCACACTTGGTGCAGGAGGAGTAGTGGCCAGAGGCTTCGCTCGCGAAGCTTTTGGTGCAACGGAAGGCTTCGAAGCCTTGGGTTTCTTCAGCTTCTTAGACTTCTGTGGAGTAGGCACTTCATCAGAATCAGCGTCGTTTGCAGGTTGATCCACGACAGTTCCTTGAACCATGATATGTGTGATGAGACCTTCTAGATTGTAGAAGGGCCCAACACGATTGGGTCCAGCTTTGTGTGTGCCATCGGCACGAGGAGCAGAGGGACCAGGATTGAAGTCTAATCCCACGGAATTCTTTTTCTCTTTGTCCGAGTTCTTGGCAAAATGAAAGTTGCACTTGAACATATTGTTGTCACGACACCATAGCAGCGAAGATGGGTCGGCATCAGCAGGCTGTGGTCCATGGACCATGCAAGGGTAGAAGCCTTGATCAATGGCTTCAGCTCTGGACCTGGGTGGAAGATTTTTGTACTAGATGTCTCCCCAGGGTCACTTGATGGCATTCTTTTCAGCATATTCCTGGGTCACGACCTGTACTTGTACCATTGTTCTGCCCAATATCTTCGAATCCATTGGATTCGTGTTTTGCACTGATTGTAGTCTTCCTCTGGATCTGTCTTGTACAACTCATAGAGATCTGGTGGCAAATCCTTCAATGTATTCCCACGGCGCTGTCTGCCACCCTTCCTTGCTGGCTTATCTGTTGCCATGAAGTTCAGACTGAATGGCTTCAACACTATCAAAGGCTTCCGTCTGCTGGTCAGGCAGGAACTGGCTTCGGGAGAGTTGATATGATGCTGTAAGAATTCTGCAAATGAATGCAGACTATGAGAACCAAGGGATTCTCCCACGGACATGTACCTGTGACAACATTAGAGATGTGAGGGAAGGGGAAGAGGTCATATGCATTCTCAGAAGATTTTGAAGATAAATCAGCTTAGAAGACATTGACCTCATAGTGCGAAGACATTCACTTATATGTTGAGAGTTGGTTCCAGATTTGTACGAATTCAAGAATAAGTACGAGGAATCTAACTACGTGTGAAGCATAAGTGAATATACTTGGCATCATATGAGATGCAGAACATGATAGATCCAAATTTGTGGAGGCAGAAACCACTTTTGGTAGAAAGGATGAATCTTTAGGATAAAAAAGACGGTAAAAAGAGAGTTTTAATATATCACACGATGAACTGCTAGACGGAGTATAAGATGAGGCCGAGCAGTTCGATCTTCCGTGCCCTAATTGGCGACGGAGGACATCTACGACGGCGGCAAAGAAGACGATGTCCGCGGCCAGCGTGAAGACAGCGTCGGCGAGGTTGCGGCAGCTAAGCGCTTCATCGCTGGCGTCGTCGTGAGCTAGCGGTGGCGCTAGGGTTTGTTGAGGTGGAGAGGTGGAACAAGTGTTTTGACCGCGATGGTATGTGCATTTAAAGGGAGAGGGATGGCACATCGCAATTACGTAGGTGCCCCTGGCGGTCCACATCTGAGGGACACGTGGCGAACATGCAACACATTGGGAGTTGTCCCATGTTCCCACGCACGCCTGGACTGTCGGGTGGTCGTTCCGGCTTCTCCGGGTTTCAGATAATAAGAATTGAGCATTTAAAACTGATTTAATGTTTGTCTATGTATCTTATGCTGACAAGGACGCAGATAAGACATTCGACAGTTTCAACAGAATGCATATGATTTGGATAGATAGAGTTTGAGGTAGAAAGCATAGAGAGGTTAGGGTTCGATCACATTCACTTAGTTCAAAAGATTGAAACGAGAAGACATATCTATAAGTGAATGTTGTAGAGGATAGAACACTAATATATGTATATATTAGAATAAGACCAAATCAACATTGTGAAGATAAACATGAAGTCATGTTGATATTGAAGACAAACCAAATGAGAAGACATAGCAAATGTAACGCCATGAGAAAAACACTTCAAAAAGAAGAATTTGGTGGTGGCGTTACCCACCGTATAGAAAGTATTAGACCCAGACACGGCACACAATTATCGTGGCGCTCCGAAGTTAAATTCCGTGTTAATGTATTCACACTTAGAGTGTAAGTCTTCATTGATTGAAGATATACTTTACTTCGTGTGTTGCACATCTAAGTCATCAACATGCGTAAGTGTTAGAATGTGTGCCTAATCACAGGACATTCAAGGATTCCGAGATATTTAGCTCACACCACAACTTGCAAAACCTTTTCTCATCCAAGGGCTTTGTGAAGATATCTGCCAATTGCTATTCAGTGTTGACGTGAATGATGTCAATATCTTCCTTCATAACATGATCTCTGAGAAAGTGATGACAAATTTCAATGTGCTTTGTCTTCGAGTGTTGAACTGGGTTGTTGGCAATCTTGATGGCGCTTTCGTTGTCGCAGTAGAGTGGTACTTGTTTCAGATGGATGCCATAGTCCTTGAGTGTTTGCTTCATCCACGTAAGCTGGCGCAGAAGATCCAAAGAAGAATGTATTCAGATTTAGCGGTGGAGAGTGATACGCTTACGCTTCTTTGAAGACCAACAGACAAGTGATCGTCCCAAAAAGTGACATGTGCCTGATTTAGACTTGCGATCCACCTTGTCACCAAAGATAGTCAAGATCCGAGAATCCAACTAGATCAAACTCTGAGCCCTTTGGATACCATAATCCTAATGTTGGGGTGTAAGCCAAATATCGAAGAATTCGCTTCACAGCTAAGTGATGCGACTCCTTTGCTGCCGCTTGGAATCGAGCACACATGCAAACACTAAGCATAATATATGGCCTAGATGCACATAAATAAAGTAAAGAACCAATCATGGAGCGGTATACCTTTTGATCAAACTCTTTACCATTGGCGTCAGGACCCAGATGACTCTTGGTTGGCATTGGCGTCGTGTAACATTTGCAGTCTTGCATTCCAAACTTCTTCAGGCAATCTTTGAGATATTTCTCTTGAGATATGAAGATGCCATTGCTTTGTTGACGAATTTGAAGACCAAGGAAGAACTTCAGCTCACCCATCATTGACATTTGATATTGCTCTTGCATCATGTGTCCAAATTCATCACTGTATTTCAGGTTGGTGTAGCCGAAGATAATGTCATCCACGTATATTTGGCACACAAACAATTCACCATCATATGTCTTCGTGAAGAGTGTGGGATCCAGGGAACCAGGCTTGAAGCCTTTGCTCTTCAGGAAGTCTTTGAGTGTATCATACCAAGCGCGAGGGGCTTGTTTGAGGCCATACAGTGCCTTATTTATCTTGTACACCATATCAAGATGTTTTGGATCTTCAAAGCCAGGAGGTTGTGCAACATACACTTCTTCTTCAATCTTTCCGTTGAGAAATGCACTCTTCACATCCATTTGATACAGCAGGATGTTGTGATGATTTGCATAGGCTAGTAATATGCGAATAGCTTCAAGGCTAGCCACGGGAGCAAATGTTTCATCGAAGTCAATCCCCTCAACTTGAGTGTATCCTTGATCAATGAGACGAGCCTTGTTTCTGACAACTTTACCATGCTCATCTTGCTTGTTGCGATATATCCATTTTGTGCCTATTATGTTGTGCTTGCGGGGGTCAGGACGCTTGACAAGTTCCCAGACATTGTTCAGCTTGAACTGTTGAAGCTCTTCTTGCATAGCTTGAATCCATTCAGGTTCCATGAAGGCTTCAGCAACTTTCTTGGGTTCAGATATTGAGACAAATACAAAGTGCCCACACAAATTTGCTAATTGTGTTGCTCTTGAACGAGTGAGTGGACCAGGCGCATTGATGCTATCAATTATCTTCTCAATTGTACTTCATTTGCAACACGAGGATGAACCGGACGAAGATTTTGCTCTTGCTGATCATTGTCATCGTTAGGAGGATTGTCTTCGGGCTGAGCATTGTCTTCAGGTTGATTAGGTGCAAGAATGATAAGTTCCTCTTCAGGTTGTGCTTCATTTGGTATGATTTCTCCAGTTCCCATGAGCTTGATGGATTCACTAGGTGGAACTTCATCTAGCACATTTGGCAGGTGCTCTATTTGCATGCCGTTAGTCTCATCGAACCGTACATCCACAGTTTCAACCACTTTCTAGTGAAAGAGGTTGAAGACTCTGTAGGAGTGCGAGTCCTTTCCGTAACCAAGCATAAAGCCTTCTTGTGCTTTTGGTGTGAATTTTGAAGTGTGACGTGGATCCTTGATCCAGCACCTAGCACCAAATACTCTGAAGTAACTGACATTTGGCTTCTTACCAGTGAGGAGTTCATAGGATGTTTTCTTCAGAAGCTTGTGAAGATAAACACGGTTGATGACATGGCATGCAGTATCAATAGCTTCAGGCCAGAACTTTCTTGGAGTCTTGTATTCATCAAACATCGTCCGAGCCATCTCAATGAGTGTTCTGTTCTTGCGCTCCATGATGCCATTTTGCTGAGGTGTGTTCGGAGCGGAGAACTCATGAGTGATACCCAATGTATCCAAGTAAAGGTCAAGGCCGGTGTTCTTGAACTCTGTGCCGTTGTCACTCTTGATATTCTTGATCTTGACGCCATAATTGTTGATGGCACGGTTGGCAAAGCGTCTGAATACATCCCACACTTCAGTCTTGTAGAGAATTATATGCACCCATGTATATCTGGAATACTCATAAAAAATGACGAAGCCATAGAGACAAGCGGTAGTAGTGAGAGTAGAGTAGTGAGTAGGGCCAAATAAGTCCATGTGTAGCAGCTTGAAGGGTTGAGATGTCGTCATGATTGTCTTTGAGGGATGCTTGGCCCTAGTCATCTTTCCAGCCTCGCAGGCACTGCACAAGTGATCCTTCTTGAACTTGACGCCCTCGATGCCTATGACATGCTTCTTCTTTGTGAGAGCGTGTAAGTTCCTCATGCCGGCATGCCCTAGCCTCCGATGCCAGAGCCAACACTTTGACGCTTTTGCTAGAAGACATACTGCAAGTTGTGGTTCTGCTGAGAAATCTACCTTGTACAGATCATCTTTCCGGTACCCTTCAAAGACTAGAGACTTGTCAGATTCCATTAGTACAAGGCAATGATATTTTCCAAATATCACAATCATGTTCAAGTCACAAAGCATTGAGACAGACATTAAGTTGAAACCAAGGCATTCAACAAGCATCACTTTATCCATGTGCTGATCCTTTGAGATTGCAACTCTACCTAGACCCAATACCTTGCTTTTACCAGTGTCAGCAAAAGTGATGTGACTCTTGTCAGATGGACGTAAGTTTGAGTCCATGAGAAGACTTCGATCACCAGTCATATGATTAGTGCATCCGCTGTCAATAATCCATTCTGAAGCATGAGGTGTCATACCCTATAGTACAGTTAGGGGGATAGGCTTCACCAAGAGTATTGTGAAGCATGAACATTTGACGCACAAGAGGATTATCAAAGCTCAGATCAAGATTAGGACTGATAGGATGATTGGCAAGCGATTCAAGAACAAAATACATAGTAAGACCATTTGGGCATTTGATCTCGTGCCCTACAAGATGTTTTAGGTCCCCAGCATTAGCATCAGACGCCTTTGATTTCTGGCTAGAGACATTTCCTTGCAAAAGAAAGTTAATTCTTCTTAACCACCCACATCTTCAGGGGTGGCTTAGAAGCAATGAGTCTAAGTGCAGCATATGAGAACTTCGGCTTTGAAGCCCTAGCAAATAGCCTTGCAGGAGGTGAATAGTACTCATATGAATAAGAAGAAAAGTTCTTAGTATGAACATAGCGGTTTGAAGAAACACACTCATATTCATAAGTCTGAGTATGATTTCCCTGCAAAACATTGGCGTTAGGGTGACTCAGGTGAGTCCTCTGTCTGTATGAAGCCTTTGGACCATATGAAGCCTTTGGTCTGGGATTTCTCTTCTTCCCAGGCGGTGTCATGATGACATTCACAGGAAGATTCTCAAGAAAACTTTTGGGAACCCAGATCTTCTTCATAGGTGGCCCATTCCTGCAGTTAGTACCAATATACCTGGCAAACACTTCACCATTCTGATTCTTAAACAGTTTGTAGTTTGCATCAAAGGATTCATCAATGATAATAGGGTTAGCACAAGTGAAGCCAGATAAGGTGGATGGATCCACTGAAGGTCCCTTTGCAGCAACTCATGTGGTTTTGGGATACTGCTCAGGCTTCCAGTAGGAGCCATCAACATTCATTTTCCTCTTGAACCCACCCTCTTTCCTAGGGTTTCGGTTCAGAATCTGTTTTTTGAGGACGTCGCACAGTGTCTGATGCCCTTTGAGACTTTTGTACATCCCTCTTTCAAGCAATGTCTTCAATCTAACATTTTCATCAGCAATAGTTGTGGTATCCTCGTGAGAGGGTTAGTCACCACATCAACAGTTGAAGATATTGCAACAGCAGCGGCCAGTAACATTCAAGAATGTAAGCGTTATCACGCTCAAGGCATTTTAGACATGGTGGTTCAAATCCTTCTGAAAGCGGACTGTGTTGAGCGTGAAGTGACTCATTCTCTTTTTGAAGATCTTCATGAGCCGCTCTCAATTTCTCAAGCTCTTGCTTCCTTTGAAGATAATCATAGGAAAGCTTCTCATGAGTGGTTGAGAGCGTTTCATGACGACTTTCAAGTTCCTGGTACTTAACATGAAGATTTTTTTTATATCTTCAATTAAAGACTGAAAATGGGTCATTTCAGCGTCCAACAGGTCATCGCTTTGGGAAAACAGTTTTTGAGTATGTTCCATAGCTTTCTGTTGTTCAGTTGCAATTTTAGCAAGTGTTTTGTAGTTGGGTTTGGATTCACAATCAGAGTCATCTTCACTTGATGTTTGAAAGTAAGCATCGCGTGATTTTACCTTGGCACCTCGTGCCATGAAGTAGTAGGTGGGAGCAGAGTCGTCCTTGTCATTAGCATCGGCGTTGGTGACGGGGCCATTGTCTTCAGTGTTGAAGATGGACTTGGCAACGTAGGCTATAGCTAGAGCCAGACTTGCAACGCCAGGGTCGTACTCCTCCTTAGAGTCCACCTCCGCCTCCTCAGAAGCAGACTCCTCCTCTGAATCCATCTCCTTGCCAACAAAAGCACGAGCCTTCCCAGATGAGCTCTTCTTATGTGATGAAGACTTGGACGAGGACTTGGAAGAAGACTTTGAGGATTTCTTCTTCTTCTTGTCATCAAAATCATATTCCTTGCTCTTCTTGTTCTTCTTGTTCTCATTGTCCCACTGTGGACACTCAGAGATGTAATGTCCAGGCTTCTTGCACTTGTGACATGTTCTCTTCTTGTAATCATGAGTGGAAGCTTCATCATTTCTTGAGCTGGATCGTGAAGACTTTCAAGCCCTTCTTCTTAGTGAACTTGGAACTTCTTCACAAGCATAGCAAGCTCCTTTCCAATGTCTTCGGATCACCGGAACTGCAATGATTCTTCTTGAGATGAGGAAACAACTTTTGCTTCAAAGCGCGAGTTCGGCCATAGTTGGGACCATAGATATCTCTTTTCTCGAGATAGTCGGAACTCATGTGTGTTGAGCCTCTCAAGTATGTCGAGACGGATCGAGTGTCTTGAAGTCGTATGCGTTCTTGTATCATCAAGGCAAGGGTGTCAAACGAGTCATCAAGTGATCTCAGCAGTGTCTTGACGATTTCATGCTTGGTGATCTCAGTGGCGCCGAGAGCATGAAGCTCATTTGTGATGTCAGTGAGGCGATCAAACATGAGCTGGACATTCTCATTGTCGTTTCTCTTGAAGCGGTTGAAGAGGTTGTGAAGAACACTGATCCTTTGATCTCTCTGGGTTGAGACGCCTTCGTTGACCTTGGAGAGCCAGTCCCAGACTAGCTTCGACGTTTCCAGAGCACTCACACGGCCATACTGTCCTTTGGTCAGATGACCACAAATGATGTTCTTGGCAGTAGAATCCAGTTGAATGAACTTCTTGACATCAGCAGGGGTGACAGCTTCACCAGTCTTGGAACGCCATTCTTGACGACATACCAGAGGTCAACATCAATAGCTTCAAGATGCATGCGCATCTTATTCTTCTAGTAGGGATATTCAGTTCCATCGAAGACGGGGCAAGTAGTGGAGACTTTGGTTATCCCTGCAGTCGACATAGCTAAAACTCCAGGTGGTTAAACCAAATCACACAGAACAAGGGAGTACCTTGCTCTGATACCAATTGAAAGTGCTAGTTATCGACGTGAGGGGCAGGGGTGAATAGGCGATTTTTATGAATGTCTTCAAAACATGAGAGTTTTGAAGACAAACAATAGAAATGAACCTTTTGATATGCAGCGGAAGGTAGACTACACTAAGCAAGCCATAGTCAAGTATGCAATGAAGTGAAAGCATGATGTCTAATAGCAGCTAGGTAGTAAAGATCAGGATGGAAGATAGTATGAAGCCAAACAATGATAGTAGTCACAAAGTGAAGTCAAACAGGTAGTGCAAGCAGGCAATGACTTCACGAAGACAAACTGTAAGTAAGGAGAGGGAGAGGATAGAACCAGTCACTTGTTGAGGACACAAGATTTGTTGGACCAGTTCCAGTTGCTGTGACAATTGTACGTCTGGTTAGGGAGGCTGAGATTCAACTCAGAAGACCGCATCTTGACCTTATTCCCCTTGAGCTAAGGAAACCCAGTCCTCGCCCAATCACTCTGGTAAGTCTTCAAGGTAGACTTCCAAACCTTCACAGACTTCGTTCACCGGTGATCCACTATGACTCTTGGATGCTCAGAACGTGACGCCTAACTGGCTGGAGGATTCACAGTCCTCAAGTGCAACGAGTCTTCAGGTCACGCGGACAGAAAGACTTCAGTGATGCCTAACACTCTTTGGCTCTGGATGTTTGGGCTTTGTCCTCGCAAGGATTTCTCTCTCTCAAAAGCTTCGGAGGTGGGTTGCTCTCAAACGATAAAAGCCGTGCACTAACTCTGAGCAGCCACGGATTTATGGTGTAGGGGGTGGGCTATTTATAGCCACTAGGCAACCCGACCTGATTTGTCCGAAATGACCCTGGGTCACTAAGGAACTGACACGTGTTCCAACGGTCAGATTTCAAACACACATGACAGCTTGACTTGGACTGCAAGTAAAGCTGACTCATCCAGCTCTGGATAAGATTTGCTCTCATTGTCTTTGCTCGAAGACATAGGATTTTGGTTGAGCATCACTTCAGTCACTCTGACTTTGTTCACTGGGACCCGACTTAACAGTACGGTGGTTCCTATGACTCAACAAAGAAGAAAAGGAAACAACGAAACAACTAAGTCTTCGCGCTCCATAGTCTTCATGCAATGTCTTCTCTTGTCATAGTCTTCAATGTGAATATCTTCACATACCACCATTGTCTTCAATGTCTTCATACATTTTTAGGGGTCATCTCCGGTAGGTAAACCGAATCAATGAGGGACTACTACCTGTGTTATCCTGCAATTCTCACAAACACATTAGTCCCTCAACCAGGTTTGTCGTCAATACTGCAAAACCAACTAGCGGTGGCACTAGATGCACTTACAGTGAGGATAGCGTCGAAGAGGTCGTGGCAGCTAAGCGTTTCGTCTTCGTCATCGACGCGAGCTAGCGGTGGCGCTAGGGTTTGAGCGAGGTGGCGAGGTGGAAGAAGAGATAATGACCGCACGTGATGGGTATTTATAAGGTAAAGGGTTGCACAGTACAATTACGCAGGTGCCCCTGGCAGTTCACATCTGATGGACACATGGCATGCATGCAACTCCTTGGAAGTTGTTCCATGTTCCCACGCACGCCTGGTTTGTCGGGTGGTCGTTTCGGCTTCTCCGGTATTCAGGCAAAATAGATATAACATTGAAAGTAGTTTTAAATGTGTGTCTCTATATCTTCACCTGACAAGGACGTAGTGAAGACATTCGACAAGTTTTAATAGAATGCATATGACTAGATAGAGAGAGTTTGAGGAAGAAGCATAGAAGGGGTTAGGGTCCGATCACATTCACTTAGTTCAGAAAATGGCAAGTTCGAAGACATAGCAATAAGTGAATGTTGTAGAGGACATAACACCATATATATATTCATCAAAAAGACAAAATCACATTGCAAAGATAAAGCTAGAAGACATATCAATGTTGAAGACAAACCAAATGCAAAGATAATGCAATCATGACACCAAAAGAAAAATCTTCGAGAAAGTTTGGTGGTGGCGTTACCCACCGTATAGGAAGTATTAGACCCAGACACGGCGCACAATTATCGTGGCGCTTTGAAGTCAAATTCCGCATTAATGTATTCACACTTAGAGTGTATGTCTTCATTGATTGAAGATATATGTTCCTTTGTGTGTTTCACATCTAAGTCATCAACATGCATAAGTGTTAGGATGTGTGTCCAATCACAGGACATTTGAGGATTCTAAGATATTTAGCTCACACTGCAACTTGCAAAACCTTTTCTCATCCAAGGGCTTTGTGAAGATATCTGCCAATTGCTCTTCAGTGTTGACGTGAATGATATCAATATCTTCCTTCATGACATGATCTCTGAGAAAGTGATGACGGATCTGAATGTGCTTTGTCTTCGAGTGCTGGACTGGATTGTTGGCAATCTTGATGGCGCTTTCGTTGTCGCAGTAGAGTGGCACATGCTTCAGGTGGATGCCATAGTCCTTGAGAGTTCTCTTCATCCATAGAAGCTTAGCGCAGCAAGATCCAGCAGAAATGTATTCGGATTTAGCAGTGGAGAGTGATACACAGTTGTGCTTCTTCGAAGACCAATAGACAAGATATCATCCAAGAAAGTGACATGTGCCTGATGTGGACTTGCAATCAACCTTGTCACCAGCATAATCAATATCTGAGAATCCAACTAGATCAAACTCTGAGCCCTTTGGATACCATAATCCTAGTGTTGGGGTGTAAGCCAAATATCGAAGAATTCGCTTCACATCTAAGTGATGCGATTCCTTTGGTGCCGCTTGGAATCGGCACACATGCAAACGCTAAGCATTATATCACGCCTAGATGCACATAAGTAGGGTAAAGAACCAATCATGGAGTGGTATACCTTTTGATCAAACTCTTTACCATTGTCGTCAGGGCCCAATTGGCCTTTGGTTGGCATTGGCGTCGTGTACCCTTTGCAGTCTTGCATTCCAAACTTATTCAGGCAATCTTTGAGATATTTTTCTTGTGAAATGAAGATGCCATTGCTTTGCTGACGGATTTGAAGACCAAGGAAGAATTTCTGCTCACCCATCATGGACATCTGATATTGCTCTTGCATCATATGCCCAAACTCATCACTATATCTCTTGTCAGTGCAGCCGAAGATGATGTCATCCGCATAGATTTGGCATACAAACAGGTCACGATCATATGTCTTCGTGAAGAGAGTGGGATCTAGAGAACTATGTTTCAAGCCTTTGCTCTTCAGGAAGTATTTGAGTGTGTCATACCAAGGTCGAGGTGCTTGTTTGAGGCCATATAATGCCTTGTTGAGCTTGTATACCATGTGAGGACGCTTTGGGTCTTCAAAACCAGGTGGTTGTGCAACATACACTTCTTCTTCAATTTTTCCATTGAGAAAGGCACGCTTTACATCCATTTGGTACAGAAGAATGTTGTTGTGGTTGGCATAGGTTAGCAGTATGCGAATGGCTTCAAGCCTAGCCACAGGAGAAAATGTTTCATTGAAGTCAATCGCTTCAACTTGTGTGTAACCTTGAGTAACGAGACGAGCCTTGTTTTTGACAACTTGACCATGCTCATCTTGTTTGTTGCGATAGATCCATTTAGTACCGATGATGTTGTGCTTGCGAGGATCTGCATGCTTTACTAGCTCCCATACATTGTTCTGCTCGAACTGTTGAAGATCTTCTTGCATAGCTTGAATCCATGCAGGTTCCATGAAGGCTTCATCAACTTTCTTGGGTTCAGATATTGAGACAAATGCAAAGTGTCCACAAAAATTTGCTAGCTGTGTTGCTCTTGAACGAGTGAGTGGACCTGGTGCATTGATGCTATCAATTATCTTCTCAATTTGTACTTCATTTGCAACACGAGGATGATCTGGACGAAGATTTTGTCCCTGCTGATCATTGTCTTCATTTTCAGCATTGGCTTCAGGCTGATTAGGTGCAGAGATGATGATTTTCTCTTCAGCCTGTGCCTCTGAAGGTATGATTTCTCCAGTACCCATAAGCTTGATAGATTCACTCGGTTTTGCTTCATCTAGCACATTTGGCAGGTGCTCTCTTTGCGAGCTGTTAGTCTCATAGAACCGCACATCCACCGTTTCAACCACTTTGTAGTGAAAGAGGTTGAAGACTCTATAGGAGTGTGAATCCTTTCCGTAGCCAAGCATAAAACCTTCATGTGCTCTCGGTGCAAATTTTGAAGTGTGATGTGGATCCTTGATCCAGCACCTAGCACCAAATACTCTGAAATAGCTGACGTTTGGCTTCTTACCAGTCAGGAGCTCATTTGATGTCTTCTTTAGGAACTTGTGAAGATACACACGGTTGATGACATGGCATGCAGTATCAATAGCTTCAGTCCAGAACTTCCTTGGAGTCTTGTACTCATCAAGCATCGTCTGTGCCATCTCAATGAGGGTTCTGTTCTTGCGCTCGACGATGCCATTCTGCTGAGGTGTGTATGGAGCTGAGAACTCATGTGTGATGCCCAATGTATCAAGATAAGTCTCGAGGCTGGTGTTCTTGAAATATGTGCCATTGTCACTTCGGATGTGCTTGATCTTGATGCCATAGTTGGTCATGGCACGATTGGTGAATCATCTGAAGACATCCTGCACTTCAGTCTTGTAGAGAATTATGTGCACCCATGTATATCTCGAGTAATCATCAACAATGATGAAGCCATAGAGGCAAGCAGTGGTAGTGAGGGTAGATTAGTGAGTAGGGCCAAATAAGTCCATGTGAAGCAGCTCGAAGGGACGTGTCATCGTCATGATTGTCTTCGAGGGATGTTTGGCCCGAGTCATCTTTCCAGCTTTGCAGGCGCCGCACAGATGACACTTCTTGAACTTGACGCCCTCGATGCCTATGACATGCTTCTTCTTCGCGAGAGTGTATAGGTTCCTCATGTCCGCATGCCCTAGACTCCGATGCCAGAGCCAGCACTCTGAAGCTTTTGCTAGAAGGCATATGGCTAGCTCTAGTCCTGCTGAGAAATCTACCATATACAGATCGTCTTCTCGATATCCTTCGAAGACTAGAGATTTGTCAGATTCCATAAGCACAAGGCAATGATATTTTCCAAATATCACCACCATGTTCAGATCACAAAGCATTGAGACAGACACTAAGTTGAAACCAATGGATTCAACAAGCATCACTTTATCCATGTGCTGATTCTTTGAGATTGCAACTCTACCTAGGCCCAATACCTTGCTTTTACCAGTGTCGGCAAATGTGATGTGACTTTTGTCAGACGGACGTAGGGTTGAATCCATAAGAAGACTTCGATCACCAGTCATGTGGTTAGTGCATCCACTATCCATAATCCACTCAGAAGCCTTCGGTGTCGTACCCTACAATGCAGTTTGGGGAATAGGCTTCACCAAGGGAAATGTGAAGCATAAACATTTGACGAACAAGCATATTATCAAAGTTTAGATCCTCGTTAGGGTAGATATGATGTTTGTCAAGAAATCCTGGGACGAAATACATAGTAAGACCATTCTGGCATTTTATCTTGTGTCCCACAAGATGTTTTAGGTCCCCAGCATAAGCATCAGAAGCCTTTGATTTCCGGCTGGAGACCTTTCTCTGCAAAAGAGAGTTAATTTTTCTTAACCATCCACATCTTCAGGGGTGGCTTATAAGCAATGAGTCTAAGTGCAGCATATGAGAACTTTGGCTTTGGGGCCCCAGCAAATAGCCTTGCAGGAGGTGAATAATACTCATAAGAATAAGCAGAAAAGTTCTTGGTCTTATGGACATAGCGGTTTGACGAAACACACTCATATTCATAAGTCCGAGTATGGTTTCCCTGCAAAACATTGGCATTAGGGTTACTCTGGTGAGTCCTCTGTCTGTACGAAGCCTTTGGACCATATGAAGCCTTTAGTCTGGGGTTTGTCTTCTTCCCAGGTGGTGTCATGATGACATTCACAGGAAGCTTCTCAAGACAACTTTTGGGCACCCATATCTTCTTCAAAGTTGGCCCATTCCTGCAGTTAGTACCAATATACCTGGCAAACACTTCACCATTCTGATTCTTAAACAGTATATAGTTTGCGTAAAAGGATTCATCAATAATAATTGGGTTTGCACAAGTGAAGCCAGATAAGGTAGATGGATCCACTGAAGGTCCCTTTGCAGCAACCCATGTGGTTTTGGGGTACTACTGAGGCTTCCAGTATGAACCGTCAACTTTCATTTTCCTCTCGAGCGCAACACCCTCTTTCCTAGGGTTTCGGTTCAGAATCTGTTTCTCGAGGACATCACATAGTGTCTGATGCTCTTTGAGGCTTTTGTACATCCCTGTTTCAAACAATGTCCTCAACCTGGCATTCTCATCAGCAATAGTAGTGGTATCCTCAGTAGAGGTGTTAGTTACCACATAAGTAGTTGAAGATATTGCAACAGTAGCCGCAGTAGAACATTCAGCAACAGAGACAACATTATCACGCTCAAGACATTTTAGACATGGTGGCTCAAAACCTTCCTGAGCGGAACCGATCTGTTCAGCGCGGAGTGACTTGTTCTCCTTTTGAAGATCTTCATGAGTCGCTCTCAAGTTCTCAAGTTCTTGCTTCCTTTGAAGATAATCATACGAAAGCTTCTCATGAGTAGTTGAGAGTGTTTCATGACGACTTTCAAGTTCCTCGCACTTAACGTGAAGATTTTTAAAGTCTTCAATCAAGGACTGAGTTTGAGTCATTTCCGCGTCCAACATGTCATCGCTTTTGTCTAGCAACTTTTGAATATGTTCCATAGCAGTTTGTTGTTCAGTTGCAATTTTAGCAAGTGTTTTGTAGCTAGGTTTAGATTCACATTCAGAGTCATCTTCACTGGATGTTTGAAAGTAAGCATCATGTGTGTTTACCTTGGCACCACGTGCCATGAAGCATTAGGTAGGAGCAAAGTCATCCTCATTATCAGCATCAGTGTCGGTGATGAGGCCATTGTCTTCGGTGTTGAAGATGGACTTGGCGACATACACTGAAGCTAGAGCCAGGCTTGCCACGCCTGAATCAGACTCTTCCTGAGACTCCACCTCCGCCTCCTCAGAAGCAAACTCCTCCTCTGAATCCATCTCCTTGCCAACAAACACACGAGCCTTGCTGGATGAGCTCTTCTTGTGAGATGAAGACTTTGAAGAAGACTTTGAGGATTTGTTCTTCTTCTTGTCATCTGAATCATATTCCTTGCTCTTCTTCTTCTTCTTGGTGTCATTGTCCCATTGAGGACACTCAGAAATGTAGTGACCAGGTTTCTTGCATTTGTGGCATGTTATCTTCTTGTGGTCACGAGTAGAAGCTTCATCATTTCTTGAGCTGGATCTTGAAGACTTTCTAAAACCATTCTTCGTGGAGAACTTCTGGAACTTCTTCATGAGCATAGCTAGCTCCTTTCCAATGTCTTCAAGATCACCAGAACTGCAGTCAGATTCTTCTTCAGATTAGGACACAACCTTTGCCTTCAAAGCCCTGGTCCGGCCATAGTTGGGGCCATAGATGTCTCTCTACTCAGATAACTGGAACTCATGTGTATTGAGCCTCTCGAGTATGTCAGACGGATCGAGATCTTTGAAGTTAGGACGTTCTTGAATCATCAGGGCTGCTACCTCTTGAGCACTGCGTTGGATTTCCTTGAAGAGGAAAGAATGATGCAGCAAAGTAGCGTAAGTATTTCCCTCAGTTTTTGAGAACCAAGGTATCAATCCAAAGAGGAGGCTACGCCATGAGTCCCTCGTACCTACACAAAGCAAATAACTCCTCGCAACCAACGCGAATAGGGGTTGTCAATCCCTTCACGGTCACTTACGAGAGTGAGATCTAATAGAGAGGATAGATAATATTTTTGGTATTTTTGGTATAAAGAGGCAAAGTAAAATAAAAAGGCAAAGTAAAAAAGCAAAGCAATAATAAAGTGATGGAAGATTAATATGATGAAGATAGACTCGGGGCCATAGATTTCACTAGTGGCTTCTCTCAAGAGCATAAGTATTTTACGGTGGGTGAACGAATTACTGTTGAGCAATTGACAGAATTGAGCATAGTTATGACAATATCTAGGTATGATCTTGAATATAGGCATCACGTCCGAGACAAGTAGACCGACTCCTGCCTGCATCTACTACTATTACTCCACTCATCGACCGCTATCCAGCATGCATCTAGAGTATTAAGTTCAAGAAAACAGAGTAACGCCTTAAGCAAGATGACATGATGTAGAGGGATAAATTCATGCAATATGATAAAAACCCCATCTTGTTATCCTCGATGGCAACAATACAATACGTGCCTTGCTGCCCCTCATCACTTTGGGAAAGGACACACATAAGATTAAACCCAAAGCTAAGCACTTCTCCCATTGCAAGAAAAACCAATCTAGTAGGCTAAACCAAACTGATAATTCAAGAGACTTGCAAAGATAACCAATCATACATAAAAGAATTCAGAGAAGATTCAAATATTGTTCATAGATAATCTTGATCATAAACCCACAATTCATCGGTCTCAACAAACACACCACAAAAAGAAGATTACATCGAATAGATCTCCATGAGAGAGGGGGAGAACATTGTATTGATATCCAAAAAGAGAGAAGAAGCCATCTAGCTACTAACTATGGACCCGAAGGTCTGAAGTAAACTACTCACACTTCATCAGAGAGGCTATGATGATGTAGAAGCCCTCTGTGGTGGATTCCCCTTCCGGCGGAGCTCCGGAACAGGCCCCAAGATGGGATCTCGTGGATACAGAAAGTTGCGGCGGTGGAATTAGGTTTTTGGCTCCGTATCTGATCGTTCGGGGGTACGTAGGTATATATAGGAGGAAGAAATGCGTCGGTGGAGCTTCAGGGCCCCATGAGGGTGGGGGCGGCGTCTGGGGGTAGGCGCCCCTACCTCGTGCCCACCTCGAAGCTTCCTTGGCGTGAGGGTCCAAGTCCCACAGGTCATATTCGGTGAGAAAATCACGTTCCCGAAGGTTTCATTCCGTTTGGACTCCATTCGATATTCCGTTTCTTCGGAACTCTGAAATAGGCAAAACAACAATTCTGGGCTGGGCCTCCGGTTAATAGGTTAGTCCCAAAAATAATATAAAAGTGGAAAATAAAGCCCAATATTGTCCAAAACAGTAGATAATATAGCATGGAGCAATCAAAAATTATAGATACGTTGGAGACGTATAAGGCATCCCCAAGCTTAATTCCTTCTCGTCCTCGAGTAGGTAAATTTTAAAAAAAGATTTTTGGATGCAGAGTGCTACTTGGCATAATTTCAATGTAATTCTTCTTAATTGTGGTATGAATATTCAGATCCGAAAGACTGAAGACACAAGTTTATATTGACATAAAAATAATAATACTTCAAGCATACTAACAAAGCAATCATGTCTTCTCAAAATAACATGGCCAAAGAAAGTTATCCCTACAAAATCATATAGTCTGGCTATGCTCTATCTTCACCACGCAAAGTATTTAAATCATGCACAACCCCGATGACAAGCCAAGCAATTGTTTCATACTTTTGACATTCTCCAAACTTTTTCAATCTTCACGCAATACATGAGCGTGAGCCATGGATATAGCACTATATGTGGAATAGAATGGTGGTTGTGGAGAACACAAAAAGAGGGGAAGATAGTCTCACATCAACTAGGCATATCAACGGGCTATGGAGATGCCCATCAATAGATATCAATGTGAGTGAGTAGGGATTTCCATGCAACGGATGCACTAGAGCTATAAGTATATGAAAGCTCAACAAAATAAAACTAAGTGGGTGTGCATCCAACTCGCTTGCTCTCGAAGACCTAGGGCACTTTGAGGAAGCCCATCATTGGTATATACAAGCCAAGTTCTATAATGAAAAATTCCCACTAGTATATGAAAGTGACAAAATGAGACTCTCTATCATGAAGATCATGGTGCTACTTTGGCCTTTAAGTGTGGTAAAAGGATAGTAACATTGTCCCTTCTCTCTTTTTCTCTCATTTTTTTATTTGGGCCTTTTCTCTTTTTTATGGCCTCTTTTTTTTATTTTTATTTTTCGTCCGGCGTCTCATCCCGACTTGTGGGGGAATCATAGTCTCCATCATACTTTTCCTCACTTGGGACAATGCTCTAAAAATGATGATCATCACACTTTTATTTTCTTACAACTCAACAATTACAACTTGATACTTAGAACAAAATATGACTCTATATGAATGCCTCCGTGATGTGCAGGATATGCAATGAATCAAGAGTGACATGTATGGAAGAATTATGAACGGTGGCTTTGCCACAAATACGATGTCAACTACATGATCATGCTAGCAATATGACAATGATGGAGCGTGTCATAATAAACATGAGCGGTGGAAAGTTGCATGGCAATATATCTCGGAATGGCTATGAAAATGCCATGATAGGTAGGTATGGTGGCTGTTTTGAGGAAGGTATATGGTGGGTGTATGATACCGGCGAAAAGTGCACGATATTAGAGAGGCTAGCAATGGTGGGAGAAAGAAAAGTGTGTATAATCCACGGACTCAACATTAGTCATGAAGAACTCATATTCTTATTGCAAAAATCTACAAGTTATCAAAGCAAAGTATTACGCGCATGCTCCTAGGGGGATAGATTGGTAGGAAAATACCATCGCTCGTCCCCGACCACCACTCATAAGGAAGACAATCAATAAATAAATCATGCTCCGACTTCATCACATAACGGTTCACCATACGTGGATGCTACGGGAATCACAAACTTTAACACAAGTATTTCTCAAATTCACAACTACTCTACTAACATGACTCTAATATCACCATCTTCATATCTCAAAACAATTATCAAGCATCAAACTTTTCTTAGTATTCAACACACTCAAAAGAAAGTTTTACAAATCTTGAATACCAAGCATATTAGGATTGTTTAAGCAAATTACCATGCTATTTAAGACTCTCAAAATAATCTAAGTGAAGCATGGGAGATCAATAGTTTCTATAAAACAAATCCACCACCATGCTCTAAAAGATATAAGTGAAGCACTAGAGCAAAACTATATAGCTCAAAAGATATAAGTGAAGCACATAGAGTATTCTAACAAATTCCAATTCATGTATGGCTCTCTCAAAAGGTGTGTACAACAAGTATGATTGTGGTAAACTAAAAAGCAAAGACTCAAATCATACAAGATGCTCCAAGCACATATCATGTGGTAAATAAAAATATAGCTCCAAGTAAAGTTACCGATGGAAGTAGACGAAAGAGGGGATGCCTTCTGGGGCATCCCCAGGCTTTGAATTTTTGGTGTCCTTATATCTTGGAGGTGCCATGGGCATCCCCAAGCTTAGGCTCTCGCCACTCCTTGTTCCATAATCCATCAAAATATTTCACCCAAAACTTGAAAACTTCACAACACAAAACTCAACAGAAATCTCGTGAGCTCCTTTAGTGAAAGAAAACAAAAGACCACTTCAAGGTACTGTAATGAACTCATTATTTATTTATATTGGTGTGTTGGCGTTCTGGGAACGGGGGTACCCAGACTTGCCTACCTGCGGCCTGCGGCGTGGCTCAAGGGGTGGCCCAATACGACCCATCTTCATCAGCACAAGCTCAAGACCCTCGTGAGGGGCCAAGCCTCGCGGGGCGGACAACAGGAAGCTTCCTCAGGCACGGCCTCGTCAGGCTGGCTCGCGAGGAGCCGGAGAGATCAAGGCGGGGTACCTCACGAGGTGCCCATGGCGCAAGCAATGACGACCAAGGGCGCAGGCGGGCGCCAGCCTTGATGTCCTCATTTCCTCTTTGGTGCAAAGGAGGCAAGCGCAGGCGAGAGCATCAAGCAAAGGCAACCATTTCGGTGCAACAAGACCAAGACCAGCAGAACGGCCGGAAGGACGTCATCGTGGAGCCCAAGCCGACGTCACCATCAGATTCTTTGGCAGGCGAGGACCGACTTTAGTCAGGATAAGTGTACTAGATGTTCCCCTTCAAAATGGCCAATTGTTGGCGCCCTTCCCGCTCAATATTTGGGAAGAGGCCCAGGGCCTCTGCCTATAAATAGGACTAGCCACCCACAGGGTAGAGGAATCTAGGGAGAGAGGGAGAGAGGTAGAAGCGACGGAACTCCCCCTAGCAGTTCGTCGCACCGGCCAAGAACAGACCTCGCGAGGCTGTTCTTCCTTGTACTGTTCATCATCAGCCCCTGAGGCAATCCACTACACCACACACTGGAGTAGGGTATTACACCACAATGGTGGCCCGAACCAGTATAAACCTTGTGTCCCTTGTGTTGCTCTTTGTGTCGTTTAGATCCTTGCGAAGCGACGAGCTGTAGGTAGGTTGGAGGTGAGATCTCTGCGTGCACCCCAGAGTTCAAACCTAGAGGGTCTGCCGGAACCCGAAATCCGACATTTGGCGCGCCAGGTAGGGGTGAGCCAGAATCCGCCTTCTGCCGCCTCGCGCCCCGTCGCATCATCATCATCATGTCCGGCGACCCAACGGGCAACCCTGATCCCTGGGCGGCCTGGCCCGCCCATGCAGAGCCGCTTGCCCCGGGCGACCTCAACCCCATGCCCCAGGCAGTCCGCGGTCCACAGGGCGCTGCGGGCCGCGGGCGACGCGGTCAGGCAACGTCAGCTCTCACACTGCGGCATGTGTGGTCGGCGGCGAGGGCCTCGAACCACGCCGGGGCGAACTCAAGGGTCGCGCTCATGGTGGCCCGAGAGCTACTGCAATGCAGGCTGCTGGAGGGCGGCCACGACGTGCTGCTGGAGCGGGTGGCAGAGCTCCTGGGCTTCGCCGCATCGGGGGCTCACCCCTTCTGCACCCAACTGCCACCTCAGGTCCAGGGCGGGCCACACGGAGGCCCCACACGCACCCGCACAGCTCCAAGCGGACTCCAAGGACACTCCAACTCCAACCAGGCCATCAGCATCGGGCTAGCAGCGGCGTTGCCTTCGCCCCCGGCCAGCGAAGGAGGACTCGCCACAGCCCATGGTCCCAGTGGGCCGCCGTGCTACCACCCCCAGGTTGGCGCCTCAAGCAGGGCTGCGTGGCACACGGGGCACTACAAGCTTGCATTCGGGTGGCGGCTCGGAAGAGTATGTGCCCCACATGATGGATCAAGGCACGCGTGAGGAGGCGAACATGGCTCGCTCCTCGGCCCAAGCTGGGGGACGAGACACCAGCTGAGCTCTTCAGAGCCCGGAAGGCCCGTCGACCGCGCTGGAGGCAACGATTATCGGGTACCGCTAATTCCTTAGGAGCAGGCATACGCTGACCATGGGTCACAGGAGGTACAGGTTGTCACAGCGGGTGGCTGCCCCAATCCAGCAGCTTCCTACCCCTCGGGAGGAGGGCGCTGGGGGCTGCAGGAGAGGGGTCGAGATCCGGCATCACCACCGCGGCGTTCGGAGCAAGGCGTCCTCAGGAGGTAGGCCCTCTGCCGGGGAGGCGCCTCAGGGTCTACCCCCGGCAGAGGACCTGTGGTCATCGGGGGAACCGCTGGCGACCGCTCTACCCCATCGGCGGCGTCCTCGGTCTCCGGCCGTCCTCGATGGCACTAGAGTGTAGCGCAAGGCGGGGCCCTCGTCTGGCGATATGAAGCAAGGCCGGTACCTGTGAAGAAGGCCCAGTGCCTGTGAAGCTCGCCGCCCCATGACACTCTCACGTAATAATGAGTGGGGCCGTACACACCCCAGAGTCTCAGGAGCGCCGACCTCAGGCCCTAGGGCTGCCTCCCACGCCTAGTGGCAACACTTAGCTCCGCGCTGGTGTGAAGACGTCCAAGACTAGACTAGGTGCCGGACGCGGCTTTTTCTGCTTTTCTTGCTTTTCCCCTTGGCTGTCGCTTTTTCCCCCGTTTGGATTTAAGTTGGATTTGAGCTTGAGATTTGTGTGTGTTCGGGGAAGGGGTGTTTAGTCTCGTTCGAGCAATCTCTCGCGTTCTGGTTACCACTTTGCCTCAGCTGCCTCCCCTCGTGAGCCCCTCGCGAGCCGGGCCAGGCCTAGCATGCGTGCAGCCCGGACTGCCGTCACCACGCCCTCTCAGGAGGTTCTCATTACAGGTTCAATGGGCTCGTTCAGGAGGCACTCAGGACACCACAGCCCTCCGCAGGCTATCTCGAGGCCCACGCGGGTCGAAGGTAAACAAGCCAGCCAGCTTGTCACAAGGCCAGCCACTTGGCGCAGGCGTACGGGTCATATTGTATCTACTAATATGCTAACTGCAAGTTTTTACATGAGGGGCTCCCCCTCCCAAAATGCTCTTACAACCTTCAGGGCCAAGCCCGAACTCTATCTGCGCAGGGTAGAAAGCGGGAACAACACGCGGTCAATCGGATAAATCCCCCAATGCATCCTCAAGGGCACCTCCTGAATCGTCGCTGGCGTTGCTGGCCTCGCCATCACCCTTCGCGTCGCCGTCGGCGGCGTCAAGGCCGTTCACCACGCCGCCTTCATCAGCAACCATGACCACGCCGTCGTTGTCAGTAGTGAAGGCCCTGACGAGGGCATCCACGTTGCCTTCCACTCAATGCGCCAGGTCGTCCTGGATGGCCTGGGGTACCGGGGCGATGGCGGCACCAAAGTCAAAGTGGGGATCTATTTCTGAAGATGACTGAAGACGCGAGAAAAAGCACGCCCGAGCAGGGCACGACTCCTCTCCTCCACCAACCTGTTGGCTCTGCCTGACCGTGCCTCCAGCTGCGTCACCACATTAGTGAAGAACTGGAGGTTACCAGCATAGTTAACCGCATGAGGCTCGCCAACAGCCGCCTCGCAGATGTTGCCCAAGGCCGTAGTAGCTCTTTCCCGGAGCGTGCGGAGAATAGGGCCATGCTCGTGCTCCAGGACCTGCCGCTGGCATATCTTGTCCTTGCTCCGCCGCGCAACGGCCTCAGCCGCGTCCACCCGTTGACGGAGAAGAAGCACGTCGGCGCGGGAGGAGGTCAGCTCCTCCTGTGCCGCGCCAAGGGAGGCTCGGGAAGCGTCAGCCCGTCGTGCCACTTCATCCAGCTTGGCCCTCAGGGCGGCGGTCCTGCCGTCCGCTTCGACCTTGATCAACTCCAACCTCTCCTCGAACTCGCGCTCGAGGTACGAGTGGGCCGCCTCCACCCGGGGATCAACCTCTTCCAGGACTCGGGCCTCCCGCGCAGCGACATCGTCCTCCTCCTGCGCCACCAAGCCCTCCCTCGTCTCCAGCTGCTCAAGGTCACGGGCGCGCTCGGCAGCTTCCAGCGTCAGTGCCTCCTCGCGTCTCTGGAGCCCCGGCTGGTCGACCGAAGCCCCCTTCATCGACGCAAGGGCCGCCTCACGCAGCTCCACTATTGCTCCAGGGAATTGCTCCAGGGCTGGAGCTCCCATGCCCGCTCCTCCGCCGCCTCACGCCGCCGGACAGCCTCCTGGGCCTCCTCGACGGCCCGGGAGCGGGCCTCCCGAGAAGCCGCCAGCGACACCTCGGCTTTCTCATTGTTGAGGTCACGCTGGTGGCACGCAAGGGCAACGGCCACCTTTAGCTGGCGCCTCTCCTCAGCCAGGCGCAGACCCTCAGCTTCAAGGCACGTGTCCTCGTCAGCAAGCTCTACACCAAGCTGGCTCACTGCGTCAGCCGCCCTCTGGAGAAACCCTTGGCGAAGGGCGCGGCGCTCCCGGGCGCGCCCGAGCACGTCTTCCGCGTCGTCCTCCACCCCAGGCGTGCGCGGGGGGCTACAAACCAGCACTCCCCCCTGGGCAGGGGGCTGGGGGCTGGCGCCCTCGCAATGGCCGGACGCGCACCGCCAGGAGCCCGGCCCAGAGCTGGCTCATCCTCAAAGGAAGAGCGCAGGGCCAACCTCAGCCAGTCGCCGTCCACGACTAATCGAGGAGCCGAAGGCAGGCTGGCTATACCTCGGGAAGGCTCGCGAAGGAGGGTCGTGAGGTGCGCAGAACCATGATGCATCGCAGGATGGCTCACCTCTCCAACCGGCCTCACC
Organism: Aegilops bicornis; assembly: GCA_021605145.1. NCBI lineage: Eukaryota > Viridiplantae > Streptophyta > Magnoliopsida > Poales > Poaceae > Aegilops > Aegilops bicornis. Next base: position 434,464,400 of record CM038670.1, on the reverse strand, counting down.
ACGAGGGCGGTGCTTGAGCTCGAAGCGCCTGGGGACGGTGGAGAGGGCGAGGCCTGGGGGGATGGCTCCTCAGCCATCTCCGTGAGCTCGGCAGGAAGGGCCCTGCAGAGCAAGGATCAGCCGAAGCAACGGGAAAATAAGGAACTAAGAAAGGGGAAGGCTTACTCATCAATGGCGAAATACTTCCTCGCTTGATGGCGGCAAGGGTAATCATCACCCAAGGCCTCCTTTCTCTTTTGGAGAGCCTCGAAGTCCACGTGGAAGCGGCCCAGGAGCTCGGCGCAGGGGTCAGCCTGCGACGAGGAAGAAGCGCCAAAGTGACCAGCGTCAGGGGCGTCGTCCTGGCGCACGCCGCGAATCGCCTCACCAAGAAGGGTGGCCGGGGCCTCAGGGGCCTCTGCCACGGGAGCCACGGGCCGCGGCTCAACGCCTTCAGCCGCCGCAGGGCGGGCCACAGGAGCTGCCGCCCAGGAGTGCCGCCTAGCGTCGTCATCCCGGCGGAGGCCCCCTCAGCCCCCGGTGGCCCTTGCCTCCCTGCTCCACCACTTGAGGAAGGACCGCCGTGGGCAACCGGAAGGGCAACCACCACAACTGGGTTCTCACGAGGTCCCATGAGGCTTGGGGGCGCAGCCCCTATTCGTCGAAGCTGGGCATCTGCTTCACAAAATCACCCCTATTCGAGCAAAGGTACAGCAGGGCACCCCCTTGCCGGATGCTGCCAGGGGAAGGGTCCCCAGTTAGGATCATGAGAACCTTCCTCAACACTTCAAAGTCGAGGTCCTCCTCCTGGAGCCTCATGCGGTCTTCACGCCCGCCGAAGGCCCACATCCGGCGGGAATGGCGCTGGAGAGGGGCAATGCGGCATAGGAGGAACTCCCTCACCACCTTGGGCGCCATCACGCCGAGCGCCCCCAAGTACGTGAAGCGATGCGGACAAAGGCAGGCAGGGGCTCGTGGCGTCTCCTGGTCCCAGCCCGAATTGGGGATAGCGGGTAATGTTGGCTCCGAAAGCAGGGGGCTGGGCACCCCGACGTCCACATACAGCCACCGCTCGCGGAACCCAGGCGCGGGCGGAGGAAGGCTGAAAGCAATTCCTAAAGCCGCTGTTTCTGGTGCGGCAATGAAGCTCACGCATGCCGAGCATTGGGCGTGGTCGCTGAGGCGCAAAGAGAAGAAGTGGCGCAGCAAGGCAACTGAAGGAGGAATGCCCATCACCGCCTCGCAGACAAAAGCAAAAATGGCAAGAAGAGTAATGGATTCGGGACCCAAATGCATCATGTGGATCTGGTAATGGGAAAGCACAACGTTGAAGAAATTGGAAAAGGGGGGAACCAGTCCGCCCTACAGGCGTCGGTAATCTGGGACCTCGGTGACTATTCATCAATGGAGAAGTGAGGCCTTGGGCCAGACCGTCGTCCTCCCTTTTCGTTGAAGATGGTGGCGAGGCAGAACTGACCTTGTCCAAGCTTTCTCGGTTGAGTATGATCGACCGATCGACAATGAGGAGCTGCCGACGGGCGAAGCGGGCGGAGGCACAGGCTTTTTTCCCATTCCCTTCTTCGCTTGAGCCATGGCGGCAGGAAGGGGAGGATTCGAGATTGGATTGGAAGCGGAGACTGGAGCTCGAGAGGAGGAAGACCAGGAGACGCTCGAGCGGCGATAAGAGGGATGACTGTGTGCAACCACGGGTCCGCCTAGCTAGGCGCAAAATAAGGAGGCGTGGGGGAACAGGGATGCCCACGTCCAATCAATCGCCACGCGGCGCCCAAGGCCGCAGGCTGTTGGGGCCCGCGGCGCTTCGCACTTGCCCCTTCGCTTCTCTGCTAAGCCAAGTCCAGGCGCGCCTTGGGCCCGTGGGCTACTTTCGGCGTTCTGGGAATGGGGGTACCCAGACTTGCCTGCCTGCGGCCTGCGGCGTGGCTCAAGGGATGGCCCAGTACGGCCCATCTTCATCAGCACAAGATCAAGACCCTCGCGAGGGGCCAAGCCTCATGAGGCGGGCGACGACAGGAAGCTTCCTCAGGCGCGGCCTCGTCAGGCTGGCTCGCGAGGACGCGGAGAGATCAAGGCGGGGTACCTCACGAGGTGCCCATGACGCAAGCCATGACGTCCAAGGGCGCCCGGGCGCGCCAGCCAGCAGTTGTCCTCATTTCCTCTTTGGTGCAAAGGAGGCAAGCGCAGGTGAGAGCATCAAGCAAAGGCAACCATTTCGGTGCAACAAGACCAAGACCAGCAGAACGGCTGGACGGATGTCATCGTGGAGCCCAAGCCGGCGTCACCGTCAGAGTCTTTGGCAGGCGAGGACCGACTTTAGTCAGGATAAGTGTACTAGATGTTCCCCTTCAAAATGGCCAATTGTTGGCGCCCTTCCCGCTCAATATTTGGGAAGAGGCCCAGGGCCTCTGCCTATAAATAGGACTAGCCACCCACAGGGTAGAGGAATCTAGGGAGAGAGGGAGAGATGGAGAACCGACGGAACTCCCCCTAGCAGTTCGTCGCACCAGCCAAGAACAGACCCTCGCGAGGCTGTTCTTCCTTGTACTGTTCATCATCAGCCCCTGAGGCAATCCACCACACCACACACTGGAGTAGGGTATTACACCACTATGGTGGCCCGAACCAGTATAAACCTTGTGTCCCTTGTGTTGCTCTTTGTGTAGTTTAGATCCTTGCGAGGCGACGAGGTGTAGGTAGGTTGGAGGTGAGATCTCCGCGTGCACCCCAGAGTTCGAACCTAGAGGGTCTGCCGGAACTCGAAATCCGACATGGTATTAAACCTACTTTATTCCAACTTCTATATGGTTTATAAACTATTTTACTAGCCATATATTCATCAAAATAAGCAAACAACACACGAAAAACAGAATCTGTCAAAAACAGAACAGTCTGTAGTAATCTGTAACTAACGCAAACTTCTGGAACTTCAAAAATTCAGCCAAAATAGGACGACCTAGGAAATTTGTTTATTGATCAGCAGCAATTGGAATCACTATTTTATCACGTGCTGGTGATTTTTAATAATTGGTTTCGTGAACCGAAAGTTTCTGGAAATTACAGCATGATCAAATAACTATCATCCAAGAAGATCCTATAGGTTTAACTTGGCACGAACACTAATTAAAACATAAAACCACATCTAAACAGAAGCTATATGTATTATTTATTACTAAGAAGAAAGTAAAAATATTGGGTTATCTCCCAACAAGCGCTTTTCTTTAAAGCCTTTTTAGCTAGGCATTAAGATTTCAATGATGCTCACGTGAAAGACAAGAATTGAAGTATAAAGAGAGCATCATAAAACATGTGACTAACACACTTAAGTCTAACATACTTCCTATGCATAGGCATATTATAGGCAAACAAATTATGGTAGCAAACAAAAACTAGCATATGCAAGGAAGCGAAAAGGAACAATAGCAATCTCAACATAGCGAGAGGTAATTTAGTAACATGAAAATTTCTATAACCATATTTTCCTCTCTCATAATAATTACATGTAGGATCATAAGAAAAATCAACAAAATAGCTATGACATAACAAATTCTCAACACGATCCACATGCAAGCGAAGTTGACACTCTTCCAAAATAGTGGGATTATCATTAACTAAAGTCATGATTTCTCCAAGCCCACTTTTATCAAAAATTTCATAAGATTGAATATTATCCAAATACGTTGGATCTAAAGTTGACACTCTTACAAACCCACTTTCAGTATTATTGCAAACACTATTAGAAATCTTATATTCATCATGGGGTTTAAATAAATTTTCAAGATCATAAGAAGAATCACCCCAATCATGATCATTGTAACAAGTAGTAGACATAGCAAAACTAGCATCCCCAAGTTTAGGGTTTTGCATATTATTAGCACAATTGACATCAATAGAATTTATCTTAAAATCATTGCAATCATGCTTTTTATTCAAAGATCAATCATGAATCACTTTATAAAGCACTTCATCACAATTTTTAGATTCACGGATTTCAGGCAAAACCTTATAAAGATAATCTAGTGCATCCAAATCACCATGAATTGGTTCATCATAATTGGATCTCTTAAAAATATTGGCAAGCGGATGAGGATCCATAGATATTAGCTTCTCTGTTTAGGAATAAATACTCAACTATTTCAACCAAACGAGCAAACGAGCCAAGTAAGACATCAAGGCGAACAGAAAAAGGGTGAATAAAACGGCAAGGTTGAAGTGGGGGAGAGGAAAACGAGAGGCAAATGGCAAATAATGTAATGCGAGAGATAAGGGATTGTGATGGGTACTTGGTATGTTGACTTTTGCGTAGACTCCCCGGCACTGGCGCCAGAATTCTTCTTGCTACCTCTTGAGCACTGCGTTGGATTTCCTTGAAGAGGAAAGGATTATGCAGGAAAGTAGCGTAAGTATTTCCCTCAGTTTTTGAGAACCAAGGTATCAATCCAGTAGGAGGCTACGCGCGAGTCCCTCGTACCTACACAAAGCAAATAACTCCTCGCAACCAACGCAAATAGGGGTTGTCAATCCCTTCACGGTCACTTCCGAGAGTGAGATTTGATAGAGATGATAGATAATATTTTTGGTATTTTTGGTATAAAGATGAAAAGTAAAATAAAAAGGCAAAGTAAAAAGCAAAGCAATAATAAAGTGATGGAAGATTAATATGATGAAGATAGACCCGGGGGCCATAGATTTCACTAGTGGCTTCTCTCAAGAGCATAAGTATTTTACGGTGGGTGAACGAATTCTTGTTGAGCAATTGGCGGAATTGAGCATAGTTATGAGAATATCTAGGTATGATCATATATATAGGCATCACGTCCGAGGCAAGTAGACCGACTCACCTGCATCTACTACTATTACTCCACTCATCGACCGCTATCCAGCATGCATCTAGAGTATTAAGTTCAAGAAAACAGAGTAACGCCTTAAGCAAGATGACATGATGTAGAGGGATATATTCATGCAATATGATAAAAATCCCATCTGGTTATCCTCGATGGCAACAATACAATACATGCCTTGCTGCCCCTCATCCTTTGGGAAAGGACACCACAAGATTGAACCCAAAGCTAAGCACTTCTCCCATTGCAAGAAAAACCAATCTAGTAGGCGAAACCAAACTGATAATTGAAGAGACTTGCAAAGATAACCAATCATACATAAAAGAATTCAGAGAAGATTCAAATATTGTTCATAGATAATCTTGATCATAAACCCACAATTCATCGATCTAAACAAACACACCGCAAAAAGAAGATTACATAGAATAGATCTCCACGGGAGAGGGGGAGAACATTGTACTGAGATCCAAAAAGAGAGAAGAAACCATCTAGATACTAACTATCGACCCGAAGGTCTGAAGTAAACTACTCACACTTAATCGGAGAGGCTATGATGATGTAGAAGCCCTCTGTGGTGGATTCCCCTTCCGACGGAGCTCCGAAACAGGCCCCAAGATGGGATCTCGTGGATACAGAAAGTTGCGGCGGTGGAATTAGGTTTTGGCTCCGTATCTGATCGTTTGGGGGTACATAGGTATATATAGGAGGAAGAAGTACGTCGGTGGATCTTTGTGGGCCCCACGAGGGTGGGGGGCGCGCCTGGGGGGTAGGGCGCGCCCCCTACCTAGTGCCCACCTGGAAGCTTCCTTGGCGTAGGGTCCAAGTCTCCTGGGTCATATTCGGTTAGAAAACCACGTTCCCGAAGGTTTCATTCCGTTCGGACTACGTTTGATATTCCGTTTCTTCGAAACTCTGAAATAGGCAAAAAAACAACAATTACATTTGGGCCTCCGGTTAATAGGTTAGTCCCAAAAATAATATAAAAGTGGAAAATAAAGCCCAATATTGTCCAAAACAGTAGATAATATAGTATGGAGCAATCAAAAATTATAGATACGTTGGAGACGTATCAATGGCCAGGGTGTCGAATGAGCTGTCAAGTGATCTCAGTAGCTTCTTGACGATTTCATGCTTGGTGATCTCAGTGGCGCCAAGTGCGCGAAACTCATTTGTGATATCAATGAGGCGATCAAACGTGAGCTGGACATTCTTATTGTCGTTTCTCTTGAAGCGGGTTGAAGAGGTTGCTAAGAACATCAATCCTTGAATCTCTCTGAGTTGAGACACCATCATTGACCTTGGAGAGCCAGTCCCAGACTAGCTTCGCAGTTTCCAGTGCACTCACACGGCCGTACTACCCTTTGGTCAGATGACCACAGGTGATGTTCTTGGCAGTTGAATCCAGTTGAATGAACCTCTTGACATCAGCAGGGGTGACACCTTCACCGACCTTGGGAACACCATTCTTGACGACATACCAGAGGTCGACGTCAGTGGCTTCAAAATGCATATGCATCTTATTCTTCCAGTAGGGGTAATCAGTGCCATCGAAGACTGGGCACGCAGCGGAGACCTTGATTATCCCTGCAGTCGACATAGCTAAAACTCTAGGTGGTTAAACCGAATCACACAGAACAAGGGAGCACCTTGCTCTGATACCAATTGAAAGTGCTAGTTATCGACTAGAGGGGGGTGAATAGGCGATTTTTACGGAAGTCTTCAAAACACGAGGTCTTTGAAGACAAACAGTAGAACTGAACCTATTGATATGCAGCGGAAGGTAGACTACACTAGAAAAGCCATAGTCAAGTAATCAATGAAGTGAAAGCATGAAGATTATCAGCAACTATGTAGTATGGATGAAAGGGATCGAGAAGAGGTGTCTAGAGGGGGTGATTAGACACTAAGTACCAAAAGTTGCAGTTTTTAACTTCTTTAAGTTCAAGTGGAGTTTAGGCACAAGTTTAACAATCTCAATACATAACAAGCACGCATGTAACGAGTATATGAGCAGCGGAAAGTAAAACATGCAACTTGCAAGAATGTAAAGGGAAGGGTTTGGAGAATTCAAACGCAATTGGAGACACGGATGTTTTTGTCGTGGTTCTGATAGGTTGTGCTATCGTACATCCACGTTGATGGAGACTTCAACCCACGAAGGGTAGCAGTTGCCTGTGAGTCCACGGAGGCTCCACCCATGAAGGGTCCACGAAGAAGCAACCTTGTCTATCCCACCATGGCCATCGCCCACGAAGGACTTGCCTCACTAGCGGTAGATCTTCACAGTAGGCGATCTCCTTGCCCTTACAAACTCCTTGGTTCAACTCCACAATCTTTTGAGCCTCCCAAGTGACACCTAGCCAATCTAGGAGACACCACTCTCCAAGAAGTAACAAATGGTGTGTTGATGATGAACTCCTTGCTCTTGTGCTTCAAATGATAGTCTCCCCAACACTCAACTCTCTCTCACAGGATTTGTATTTGGTGGAAAGAAGATTTGAGTGGAAAGCAACTTGGGGAAGGCTAGAGATCAAGATTCATATGGTAGGAATGGAATATCTTGGCCTCAACACAAGGGTAGGAAGTTCTCTCTCAGAAAATGTGTATTGGAAGTGTAGGTTCATTCTGATGGCTCTCTCCACGAATGAAGAGTGGGTGGAGGGGTATTTATAGCCTCCACACAAAATCTAACCGTTACACACAACTTGCCAAACTCGGTGGGACCGAATTGATAAACTCGGTCGGATCGATTCAGCAAATCTAGTGACCGTTAGGATTTTCGGTGGGAACGATATGCAACACGGTAGGACCGATATGGTTAGGGTTAGGGCATAACGTATTCTCGGTGAGACCGATTACACAAACTCTGTGAGACCGATTTTGGTAATAAGCTAACCAGAGAGTTGGTCAGGCAAACTCGGTGAGACCGATTACACAAACTCGGTGGGACCGATTTTGGTAATAAGTTAACCAGAGAGTTTGCATTGTAATCTCGGTAGTACCGATTACTTAAACTCGGTGAGACCGAATTTGGTAATGGACATTGTCGGTGTCTAAACCGGCGGATCTCGGGTAGGGGGTCCCGAACTATGCATCTAGGTGGATGGTAACAGGAGACAAGGGACACAATGTTTTTACCCAGGTTCGGGCGCTCTGGATGGAGGTAAAACCCTACTCCTTCTTGATTAATATTGATGATATGGGTAGTACAAGAGTAGATCTACCACGAGATCAGAGAGGCTAAACCCTAGAAGCTAGCCTATGGTATGATTGTTGTTAGATCCCCACGGACTAAAACCCTCCGGTTTATATAGACACCGATGAGGGCTAGGGTTACACAGAGTCGGTTACAATGGGAGGAGATCTACATATCCGTATCGCCCAGCTTGCCTTCCACGCCAAGGAAAGTCCCATCTGGACACGGTACGAAGTCTTCAATCTTGTATCTTCATAGTCCAGGAGTCCGGCCAAAGGTCATAGTCCGGCCATCCGGACACCCCCTAATCCAGGACTCCCTCAGTAGCCCCTGAACAAGGCTTCAATGACGATGAGTCTGGCGCGCAGATTGTCTTCGGCATTGCAAGGCGGGTTCCTCCTCCGAATACTTCATGGAAGATTTTGAACACAAGGATATTGTCCGGCTCTGCAAAATAAGTTCCACATACCACCGTAGAGAGAATAATATTTACACAAATTTAACCTGCTGACGTATTCCGCAGCGTGACATCACACCACGGCCAAGCCTTTATTCATTTTTACTGTCCCACCTCAGCACACTTAGCGAGGCGGTTTCCTTGGCACACCTTGTCGAAGCAGAGATCGTGTCCCCTTATTCCGGGATTCTCATCAATACGGGCGTGGGTAACCCAACCGCGCCATTGATTACGGCGCGTGGGAGATAAGCGAGTTTTACCAGGCTGGTGGGGGCACATAGTTTCGTCCGCCCATCTAAGGGGATAAGGATCCGCCTTTCTCCATCTACGCCTTCTTCCTCCTTTGCTTATCCATTTTCACAAGACTTTCGAGCTCCAGCGCCCAAGTCCGCACTTCCCGCCTCAACCTTCTCCAGCCATGTCTGGAGCGGGAGGCAAGTGGATGGCCTCCTCCGTCACGGAGGGGCACATCAAAAAGTTGAGGAAGGCCGGATACTTGTCCAATGATATCGCGCACCGGCTCCCCAACAAGGGGCAGCTCATCCCCACCCCCAGGGTCATGAGAGGATGGTGTTCCTCACCCACTTCCTTCGCGGACTAGGTTTTCCACTTCACCCATTTGTCCGGGGGCTCATGTTCTACTACGGCCTAGATTTCCATGATTTGGCCCCGAATTTCATCCTCAACATCTCGGCGTTCATCGTCGTGTGCGAGGCCTTCCTCTGCATCCAGCCCCACTTCGGCTTATGGCTGAAGACCTTCAATGCCAAGCCGAAGGTAGTGCACGGCCGCCAAGCGGAGTGCGGAGGTGCCATGGTGGGCAAGATGGCCAACGTCCTGTGGCTCGAGGGCTCCTTCGTGGATACCATAAAGGGGTGGAAATCGGGGTGGTTCTACATCACCGAGCCACGTGACCCTAAATGGGCAGCGGCCCCCGAATTCCGATCTGGCTTCCCTACACGGCTCACCTCCTGGAAAGAGACGGGCCTGTCGTGGGGTAATTCGGAAGAGCTGACCGGACTCCAAACCTGCGTCCAAAACCTGGTGAACAAGAAGCTCAAGCTCGTCAACATAGTCCAGGTCATACTCATCCGCCGGATCCTCCCGTGCCAACAACGGGCCTTCAGCTTGTGGGAGTTTGATCCGGCACAGCACCAAACCCTGAGCAGGCTCTTCGAAACTATGTACGAAGATGCCTGGAAGGTGCAGTTCAAGGGCGCCGAGGCTCCCGCATCCGCTACCGAGGATCGCGGATCCAACGCGCAACATTAAGCCAACGCGGTAAGCTATTTTACCCTTTACGGGACACTTGTTTTTCATAGTTTGACTCTATGCGGGATCTAAATTCCCTTGCCTTTGACAGGATTGGCAGAAGACGTCCGGGCAGATTGACTGTCCGGCTCCCTTGCCAGAAGACCCAGCGGACGCCCGCTTGACGGGGCTGCTGGTTCCGGCACCTCACATGGTGCCGGAGAAGAAGGCCAAGAAGAAGGCCACAGGAACTCGAAGGAGTTCCCGGCGCCAGGTGGTGTCGGACTCATCGTCCGATGACTCCGAGGCGGACTCCTCCCATGAAAACGAGGAGGAGGAAAGAGAGGCCTCTCCCCCAGCGGGGGGAGAGAAGAAACGGAAGGCCGCCCCAACTGGGGAGGCTGGAGGGTCCAAGAAGGGAAGGACCCTTCCTCCGGACTACTCCACCAACGCCGACGACGGCGAAGAAGAGTGGCCACCGAGGGCCAAGCCCCTGGTGAAATCATAGGTATCCGGATACCAAAATAACTCACGGCGTTCCTTTGTTGCACAGTACCTTCTGACGCCGAATATAATCATGCAGTCTGCCCAAGGTCGGGCTCGACGCTTCGACGAGCGGCTCCCTGGGTTCGTGGGATGTGAATATTACTTCACTTCCGGCTGCCTCCTCTCCTCGCACTGCGGATGATGCCGAGGTGGAATCCCAAAAGGGTCCGAGCCAGGAGGAGGTGGTCCTGGAGGCGCCGCAAGGCAACCTCCCAGACTCCAGGCGCAAAGGGGATAAAACCCCAAAGGGCTCTCAGTCCGGCCCTGGGCCGGACTCCGCACCGGAACCTTCAGTGGTTCCGGAGTCCGGCAGCGGCCCCCACGTAGAAGGGCAAGCCTACGGCGCCGTGACCTCCGCCCAACCGGAGGCACGATAATTTGGAGGAGGTGCTTAACGGGCGCTTCCATCGACGAGGAGCACCGCCTTTATTATGATTGTGGTGATCCAGAAAGTTCAGTCCGCCAAGAGCGAGCCGATCAAGCTCGTGCCAGCATTCTAACAGGCTTTGAGGTATGTATTTAAGATATGTAAAAATACACCGCATAGACAGTAGCCCCTGATGCTCAGTTTGGTGTTCGGAAAGAAAAGCCGAACTGAGGATCGAAAAGATATACGCATGAGTCTAACATAAGTATGTCAATATGGGAATGCAGGTTGTGCTGCTGACCTCTACCGCACTGACTGCGGAGGTCGATGCATTGAAGCAGCGCCTCGAGCGGTCCGAGAACAAGCTCGGCCTTGCCAAAAAGCAGCTCGAGGACAAGGAAGGTAAGTAATACCTTATGGAAGTATATAAAAAGATGTGGTTGCAGAAAATGACAGGACTAACGTGAGTATTGCAGGGGCGACGAACAAGGTGGCGACCCTGAAGGAAGTGCTGTCCAAGGCCGAAAACAATGCAGCCATGGAGCACACCGAGCGAGAGAAGCCGGAGGCGAGGGTGGCGGAGGTGCGGCAAGAGCTCCAGGCTCTCGTGGACAAACACGAGAGTTTGGAGCTTGACTCAAAGACTCCAGAGTCCGAACTCGCCTCGGCCCTTGAGAGCGCCAAATCTGCTAAGGCCGAAGCCCAAAAAGCCCTCCAGGAAATTGAGGCGATGAAGAAGATAGCGGCGGGTAAGGCATTCTTTATGCAAAGCAAGCACGTGAAAGTGAATTACTTGTTACTTACCCGAATCCGGAGCTCTCCAGAGCTGCGTTCAGAGATCTACCCCTTGATGTGTCCGACGCTGCCGCTGCTCTGCGGGCCGAGGAGGGAGCTCGGCGGAGAAGGTGTTCTGGTCTCGATGTCTTTGAGCGGACACCCAGTGCCCTTATGAGCGACCAGTGAAGCAGCTGGTCGAGCTCCATAAGGTGGCCGAACAGGCCATGAAGGGCCTCATAGTCCGGTTGTGGCACAGGAGGCCATGCACAGGAGCTACTTGGCTGGTGAGGCGGTGGTGGGCCTTTGTCCATGGCATGAAGTCGTCAATCGCTCCGTATGCATCGAAGGTGCCCGTAGGGCCCTTGCCCGTGCTAAAGTGCACTGGGGTAAGATGGACGCTGAGAAGCTTGTGATGGACGGACCACCGCCAGGCAAGGAGCATCGCAAGCCCGAGATGTATTATGAGGCGTCTGAAGGGTGCCCGCCTTATAAGCGGATGAATGCTCCAAAGATGTAATTTTGAGTAAACTTCGCATTTGTTATCTGTCTGCTGAAAACTTGTTCATATCGCTTAAGCAACGCTTTTGAATTTAAAATATTACCTTCATGCGGCCGTTTATTAAATTTGAAAGATGGCGAGTCGTCGGCTTCTCGCCTCGATGCCACGAGTCTTTGGAGTGTTCGGGATAAACTTGAGCGCTCTTTTCCCATTCTTGGGTCCTTGAGGAGGCGCTCAACACAACGAACAAGGCAATAGGACTATAATGCTTGAACACTCTCACTTAGCCATAGAATTCTATAATTTTAAATTTCGGCGAAGCCCCTAGTATTCGGACGACCGAGTTCGGGGCGCTATCCACGCCTAGGCCGGACAAAGCCGGCTCCTTTATCTAAGCGGCATAAGTCTTTAGGGACTCGAGAACCTCCCGAACAGCGACCAGCTCTCGCCCTATCATGACGGTCGGTTTTAGCTTTCTCCACTGAGGTGCTTAGCCCAGCTCAACCGAGGCACAATCGTAGTGGTTCTCCCAGCGCTACCTTAGCCGATATAACGGAACGTAAGGTACCAAAACATGGGAGCCGGGCAAACCCAACTATTGACCCAAGACATGATTCAGAGCCGATGCATATAATGCTATAAGTTCGGGGTGCCGCACTCGTGAGAGTGTTCGGACTTCTCACACCATATTCTGGGGTATGTAAGCCCCTGGTGTATTGGCCGTACCAAAGTGTACGGTTGCACAATGTCATGACTGAACATATTTTCATGAAAAAGGAATGCAATAATAGACAAAAGTTATGTATTGTTAATTCAAAAAGGCTGCGGTAAGAGCAGAACGATACAAATAGTGCGATAAGCAAGGGACGGGACTATTTGACATGTCCCCCTCCAGGGGCGAGCTGCGGGATGATATGTGAAACAAGTATACTGCTCGTTATAGAGACCACCTGAACACTCGACGTAGCTACGCTTCCACAGCTATTGCATCGTGTGTTCGGCGATTCTCTTGCGGACGGGGCTTCGGAGAGCGGAGTCCTGAAAGTAAGAAAAAAGAATGACACAATCGGAGCCCCTAGTGCGGTTGAGCCGCATTTTGGGCATGCCGTGGTCGTGCCCTCCCCTATGCCCATGGTATTTCCAGAGCGTAATTATATGCAGCGTAATCTTGGTTTCCCAATTTCGCGAGGGCTGGGGTTGGGGCCGCATTACTCTGGCGATGCTCGGAACGTGCCAGGCGGTCTTGTTGTAGGTTACTCCGGGCGCGCTTGACGGTGTCCGGACGTTTAATATCCGGACTCGAGAATTGCCTTGAGAGGCTGCTTTGTACTTCCGCCGCGAGGGCCGCTGTATGCTCCTCCGTTCGGAGAGAGCGTTCGGTGTTTCCATTGACCGTAATGACTCCTCGAGGGCCTGGCATCTTGAGCTTGAGGTATGCGTAGTGCGGCACCGCATTGAACTTTGCAAATGCCGTTCGTCCGAAAGCAAAGGCGTGATAAGCCATCGCGAACAGGACTATGTCGAAGATTAACTCCTCGCTCGGAAATTATCCGAGGATCCGAAGACCACTTCAAGTGTAATCGAGCTGTCTGATTGGCCTCTACACCTGGTATGACGCCTTTAAAGGTCGTCTTTGTGGGTTTAATCCTTGAGGGGTCTATGCCCATTTTTCGCATTGTATCCTGATAAAGCAGGTTCAGGCTGTTGCTGCCGTCCATCAGGACTCTAGTGAGGTGAAATCCGTCAATGATTGGGTCTAGAACCAATGCGGCGAATCCGCCATGGCGGATGCTAGTGGGGTGGTCCCTTCGATCAAAAGTGATCGGGCGGGAGGACCACGGGTTGAACTTTGGGGCGACTGGCTCCATCGCATATCGTCTCGAGTGCACGCTTCCGCTCCCTTTTGGGTATGTGGGTTGCGTATATCATGTTCACCGTCCGCACTTGTGGGGGAAGCCCTTCATCCCCTATTGTTCGTGATCGGGCTCCTCCTCATCATCGCTATGCAGCCCCTTGTCATTGTTTTCGGCATTTAACTTGCCTGCCTGCTTGAACACCCAACAATCCCTGTTGGTGTGGTTGGCTGGTTTTTCGGGTGTGCCGTGTATTTGGCACGAGCGATCGAGTATTCGGTCCAAATTAGACGGGCCCGGAGTATTTCTTTTGAATGGCTTTTTCCGCTGACCGGGTTTAGAGCCTCCGAATCCGGCATTGACTGCCGTATCCTCAGCATTATCGCCGTTAATGCGGCGCTTGTGCTTGTTGCGACGCGACCTACCATTGCTGTCCTTGGTATCCGAATTACCAGGGCTCTTGGTCATGTTATTACTACGAGCTAGCCAGTTGTCTTCTCCCGCGCAAAAGCGGGTCATGAGTGTTGTGAGGGCTGCCATGTATTTGGCTTTTCTGTCCTAGGTGCGGGCAAGCCACTCATCGCGGATGTTATGTTTGAAGGCTGCAAGGGCCTCTGCATCCGGACGGTCGATGATTTGTTTTTCTTGGTTAGGAACCGTGTCCGTAATTGTCCGGCGATTCCTCTGGCTGCTGAATTATGTGGCTTACATCATCGGCGTCTCGGTGGTCGCACATAGGTGCCACAGAAATTGTCGAGGAATGCGGCTTCCATGTCTTCCCAACAACCAATTGACTCTGCTGGCAAGCTGTTAAGCCAATGCCGAGCTGGTCCTTTAAGCTTGAGTGGGAGGTATTTGATGGCGTGTAGATCATCACCGCATGCCATGTGGATATGAAGGAGATAGTCCTCGATCCATACCGCAGGATCTGTTGTGCCATCATATGATTCGATGTTTACGGGATTGAAACCCTCGGGGATTTGATGATCCATTACTTCATCTGTGAAGCATAGTGGGTGTCTTGGCGCCTCTGTCTTTGGGCTATATCACGGCGTAGCTCAAATGAGCTTCGTCATCGTATTCGGCCCGACCGGAATTGCCATATCCGGCGTGGCGGTTATAAATCACGCGATAATAGGTAGGCATACGCGATCCGTAGATCGATCTTGTTTGGCTTGCCTTGTCCTCCAAAATATCTCGCAGGTCTGGCGCATTTTGCCGTGCCTTGGTGTTATTTGAGCGACGCCGGGGTGCGGCTTGAGTGGAGGGCCGAGAGGCCTCTCTGTCGCGGCCACGAGGTGGTCGGTCGGCCGCGTCGTGCGCTGGTGATGTAGGTTTAGGTGCTTCCTCCTCTAATCGGGGTAGCAGCATGCGCTTTGGGTAGCTCTTGGAGGGGCGTTCGAGTTCGTACTCTTCGGCCGCAAGGACTTCAGTCCATCTGCCGGCTAGCAGGTCTTGGTCAGCTCTAAGCTGTTGTTGTTTTTTCTTGAGGCTGCTCGCCGTGGCCATAAGCCTGCGTTTGAAACGCTCTTGTTCGACGGGATCCTCAAGCATGACAAATTCATCGTCGTCGAGGCTTGCCTCGTCTTCGGAGGGAGGCATGTAATTATCGTCCTCTACCTCTCTGTTTGCCGTTGTCTCGTGAGGGCTGGCTTCTCCATCCTCCTGTGCTGAATCCTGCTGGAGGGGGTTGTTGTAACATCCCAAATTTTCAATTTGGAATGTTATACATAGATCAACATTGCATATCATATTTTTGTTGCATTGTTGGCTAGATCCTAGAAATTCTACGCAACTCAAGGACCCACGGAGAGAGTTGGGGATTTCGTTATTTTCATATTTGAGTTTTCTCAAATTTTGAAAATAGGATCGTTTGATTTCATTTATTTTATCTTCAATTATTTCTACTATCAAAATATGAGATAGGGAATAAAATGACTTTCCCAAGATAAAGAAATAATGAAGATTTAATAAAAAATCAAATAAGATTTTATTTTGGAGTTTTTCGCTTTTTTATTTGGATTTAGGAAAAATGCGCGTTTTCCAAAATTGCATTTAGGCCCCAAATAAATGTTCATCTTGTCCGTCTTGATTTTAGAAGCCGGGGAAAATTTATTTCGGGATTTTTGGAGACCGTTTAGTATTTATTTCGTTTGATTTTCTGCGTGTAATTATAAAAAAAAACGTCAACCGACCTTCGGGCCGTACCCGAGCGGGACTCCGCCTGGGGGCAGCTTATATAAAGCGCCGCCCGAGCCGCCCCCAGCCCAACAACCCCGCCGCCGGCCCACCCCGCCCCAAACCCTAACCCTAACCGGGCCCCGCCGCCGCCCGACCCGCCGCCGCCGCCCGCGCCGTCGCCGCCGCCCGCCGCTGCCGCCGTCGCTGGAGCCGCCGCTGCCGACCGCCTCCCGAGGTTTGCCGCGCCTCGTAAACCGCGCCGTCGGTTTTTTTTCAAAGATCGATCGGTTTTCTATGGTTTATTTTTTTGTTTTGTTTTTTTATTAGATCGGTTTTTTCGGTTAGGTTAAATAGCGAGCGTCCGCTCATTCCTTCGTTTTAATGAACGTGTTCGTCGGATTAGATCTAGTTAACGAACGTTCGTTCGTTAACCTGTTCGTCGTTTTTCTTTTTCTCGGATTTAATCCGCGATTTTCTGATCGAGATTTCTGATCCGATTTTCGTTTTAGTATAACTTTTCGCTCGTTTATCGGAATCAGGCGATTCGAGCGCCTGGAGTTTCGTCTCGAAACCCTCTTTATGAATAACCAACTTAAACAAGTTTTTGCTTCTGTAAAATTTGACTTAGATCTAGATTAGTAAAATGAAGCTGTTTCTTTCGCCGTTTGACTTCCGTTGCTTCGTTTGTTTTGATTCTGTTTGCAAACCAGAGTTCTTAAGTTGAACTTTCAGGTTAGATCTTTTATTTGAGATTTACCTATGCATTGGGTGAGTACTTATTGTATGCTTGTTTGTTTGTCTGCGATAGAATACCCGGTCATCGCTTTGTTATTTCGAGTCTCTAGGTTTAGCGGATCATCAGCAAGGCAAGTAACACTTTGATCATATCTTTTCTCATACCCAGTTTTTATGCATTAGATCAATCTTCAAACATTGCATTGATATAGGATCTAATTAAATTGTGGGATGGGAAGTAGTTGAGGTAGTACATATTACCTGTTTTATTATCAACCCTTGGGAGTTACTTCTACGTTTGCTTATTATGCCATGCTATGCTAGTAGACGTGGATTGGGTGAGGGTATTCCATGACAGATGTGAGATTGTTAAATTAATGGTTTACTTAAGGTGGCAACTTAAACACACATCTGGGTGGATTGAGGCACCTGGTTTCCAGGACTTGCCTGTTTTTCTTCGGACCGCCACCCAGGCTCAAAGGGATCATGAGATTATTCATGCTAGAAACTTCCGTGTGCAGCCACAAGCCATTATGGGCTCTGACATAGTTGATTAAGTCATGCGAACTCTTACGGGTAGACTAGCAGATGTAGGGGAAAGTAGGTGTACCGGTCTACCCACACGTAAGGTGCTAGCGCTTCCGAAAGACTATGTCTCGGTCATCCGTTTCTCAACCACCAAGTAGTGCGAGAAAGCCAACGGAGGCGATCGAATCTTGTGGGGAAAAGTCGCAAACCTCTGCAGAGTGTATAAACTAATCATGATTAGCCGTGTCATGATTATGGACATCTTGAGTATCTAGTACTTGGATATCATGTGAATCTCATCATGTTACTTCTAATTAATATTGTTGGGATGATAATGAGTACTTTTAATTGGGATTGAGAATGCTGTCAACCATTCTCAATGTTTAACAACCACCATGATAGTTAAGTAAACTTATTCCTTTGCAGTAGGGAAAAATTGGCTTTACGCAAAACTGTAACCATAGAGCTTTCCACCAGCCAAATATGCATGTAGTATAGTTATTCCATTTTTGTTCTCTATGTGTTACATTGCCAGCATATGCCATGTGCTGACCCGTTTTCGGGCTGCAACGTTTCATGTTGCAGACTTTTCAAACGACGAGTAAGGTGCTTAGGTCGTGGTTCTATACTCAGTGATGCCGTTGGAGTTGATGGACTCGCTTATTCTTCCAAGCCTTCCACTATTATCGTATTTAGACGGCCTTATGCCATATTTATTTTATTAAGTTCTCTTTTGAGACCCTCCATGTAATAAGTGTGTGTTTGCTACTCTGTTATAAATCCTTCAAGTACTGTGTGGTGTCAGCATTACTGATCCAGGGATGACACCTAAGCACAGAGATCGGACTGTTTGAGGTCTGGTCGCTACAAAGATGGTATCAGAGCACCACGATCAGAGGACACGACCATTAAGCTAAAGCCCTAGATCACTACTCTCTTCTCATTTCTGACTCCTCATCTTTTCTACTCTTTTAGGATGACGGAAGCGAGGATCAAGTTCACCCAGCCGGATGAAGATACACCCTTTGGACGACACCTGAAGGAAGTCACTAAGTACCTGAACATCGGAATACCAAGCTTCACCGGGACCTACAATTCCACTTTATTCGAAGAGGAACGCTGGAAGATTCAAGCTCAAGTTCCCGGAAGGACGTTTGCGTCAATCACGGAGCCCATAAAGTGTGTTTTTAATGCACCAACTTGGAGTCTGGGAAAGAGCATGGCAGCTCACATAACCATGGGACGCATTGGAGAAGTTTACCAAGATGACCTCAAGGATACTATCTACCAGATTTGTGGACGCCGAGATGAACAATGGGAGATAGTTAGCACTAAGAAGGACTAATCCATTGCAGCTTTCATCCAAGAGTTAAATCAGCACATTCGATGCCAGGAGAACCAGATGTGCGCAGACATGATGGAGTTGAAGAAAGCAAAAGCCAAGATTATCAAACTAGAAGGAGAACTGAAGGCCACTCGCAAGGACTACATGGAGGAGATTGTAGTTCTAGTGAGACAAAACGGCGATCTTAAGGAGAAGATTGAAGAACTCATGGGAAGTTCAGCACCCGGAGGAGAAGGTGAAGATTGCACTGTCCAGAGAACTACATCATCATCGCATTTACACCGATTCCGATCCTAGTGATGATGATTTCAAAGATGAAGCTGGAACAGATATCATGGAGTCTTCATCGGAGCAGTTTTTCTAGTTGACCACCATAACAGTAGTAGAATCCCCCCATTAAAAAAATTAGTTTTAGTTCCAGCACTTTTTAACGATAGATAGACTGTTGTATGCCCTTGTTGTTTTGATTGGAGTGATATTGTGTGTTTTTGTCTCATGTGCATATGGGTAGTGTTTTCTCCCTAGATCTCATTCTATTCTTAACTCTTGTCTTTTCTATAAACCCTCAGATGCCTCCGAGACGCGACCCCGGATTTGTTTTCCCGCCGGAGATCACTCAGTTGATTCAGCAGCAGAATGCCTTGATTCAAACATTGGTACAGAACCAAGGCAACAACAACAACAATAACAACAACCCACCACCACCACTTGTTGATCGTTTGACCCGTTTCTTAAGGCTGAATCTGCCGGTGTTTTCCAGTAGCACCGAGCTGATTGTTGCAGATGATTGGCTCCGCAAAGTAGGGAGGGAGTTAACCACTGCAGGATGTACAGATGGGGAAAAGGTGAAATTTGCCGCACATCAGCTTGAAGGACCCACAATGACATGGTGGGAGAATTTCTACAACCACTTACCCTGTAGACACCTCACATGGGATCGATTTGACAAGCTTTCCGTACTGCCCATGTTTCATTTGGAGCTATGGCCATGAAGAAGCATGAGTTTACGCAACTTGCGCCAAGGAGGACGGACGGTTGGCGATATGTGGATGACTTTAGTAAACTAGCACGTTATGCCCCAGATGACGTTGCTACGGACGCAGCTAAGCAGGAGAAGTTTCTAGAAGGTCTGAACAATGAGCTGAGCATGCAGTTGATGGTAGCCACCTTCAATAACTACCAGGAGTTGGTAGACCATGCTCTTATGATTGAAGGGAAGCAGCAGCAGATTGACAATCGTAAGAGGAAGTATGGATAGGGAAAGTACAATTCTGGAGCTCAGCAGAAATTACGCTTTACCCCAAAGACAGGAGGTCAATTTCAGCATACTCACGGAGGGGGTAGCTCGCACAATCATAATGGCACAAAGAATGGAAACGGGAATGGAGGAAGTAATGGACAAAACCGCGCACCAACCCGTCAACACCATCCAAGGTGGACTGAGCCATATCACTTGTTTTAAGTGCCGTAAAGGCGGCATTATGCAAATGAATGTCCAGAGGCCCAAAATGGTAACGGCAATGGAAGCTCAGGAAAGAAGCCGAACCCTTTTAACAGAGGATAGGTGAACCACGTTAGCGTGGAGGAGGTTGAAGCTCAGCCAGATGCAGTTGTTCTTTTTGATACTGGTGCATCGCATTCATACATATCAAGGGGACTTGTGGATAAGTTTAGCCTGCCCACTAGGACTCTTAAGACTCCCATGCTAGTAAGCTCACCAGGAGCGGAGTATATGGCCAGTCAAGGATGTTTTCAAGTGTCTTTAAGTATAGGAAGGCATGTTTTCCCAACGGATTTAATTATATTGGAGTCCCAAGGTTTTGATGTAATTCTTGGTATGGATTGGCTGTCGATGTATGGAGGAAACATCGATTGCGCTAGTAAGACAATTTTGCTTACGACACCAGAAGGAAGGAGAATCAAGTATGTATCACGGCATGAGCCGAGGAGGGCACATGTAAATTCCTTTATCGGGAGTTATGCAGGAGGAAGTACCGGTGGTAAGGGATTACCGGACGTGTTTCGGAAGAGTTGCCGGGCATGCCGCATGAGCAGACATTGAGTTTCTGATTGAACTACTGCCAGACACTGGGCCGATATCTAAGAGACCATATAGGATGCCAGCCCAAGATTTGGAGGAAATTAAGAAACAGATTAAGGAGTTGCTGGACAAAGGTTTTATTCGCCCAAGTTCCTCGCCTTGGGGATCGCCAGTACTTCTGGTGGAGAAGAAGGATGGATCATTAAGAATGGTTGTTGATTATCGAGGATTGAATGAAGTGACAATCAAGAACAAATACCCGTTGCCAATGATCAACGACTTGTTTGACCAGTTGCAAGGAGCTAAAGTATTTTCCAAAATCGATTTGCGATCAGGATACCATCAGTTGAAGATTCGGGAGCAGGATATACCTAAGACGGCTTTTACCACCAGGTATGGGCTGTATGAGTATACCGTGATGTCATTTGGTCTGACTAACGCCCCAGCCTATTTGATGAACATGATGAACAAGGTGTTTATGGAGTTTTTGGATAAGTTCGTCATGGTGTTCATTGATGATATTTTGGTTTACTCGAAGAATGAAGAAGAACATAAGGAGCATTTGCGTTTGGTACTGGAGAAGCTCAGAGAACATCAGTTATATGCCAAGTTCAGTAAATGTGAGTTTTGGTTAAAGGAAGTTTGTCGGGGAGGCTGATCGTACCCACGGACACCTATGGGGCCGGCGGAGCAGGCCCCTTGTGGTTCGGAGGGGGGCGGAGGTCGCATGAAGAGCGGATCGAGGCGATGCACACGAGCGGTTTACCCAGCTTGAGCTCTGGAGAGATAAAACTCCTACTGCTGCTTGTTTGATCTATTGTGTTCCTGCTAGGGAGCAACGAGGGCTACAAAACCTAAGCGTGAGTCTATCGGCCTCGAGTGGGTCGAATGAACCTTGAGCGAACACACAAGCCCAGGCTGAACGGAACTCCAACCCTTTCTACGTTGCACTCGGGCCTCCTTTTATATGCTCAAGGGGTCTCCGACAGGTGGCAACATAGGCGGGGGTACGAATGTAAAAACAGGGGTTGGTACACCTACTTGAACAGTGTACAGTGCAAAATACCTAACTCTGACGGCAAGGGACAAAAGCAATAAATGCCCGTCGTTGTCGCCCAAAGCGATTAACAGAGACCGTCAGTGCGCCTCCGCTTGCCACGATGGCGAGCCTGTCGGCGCCGCTTATCGCTGCTCTCCGCTGGCTGCATACCGCTCGACACGCCGCCCATGGAGCGGTCCCATGGCGACACGTCGCTGGGTGAGCTGGAGCGGAGATGGAGAGAAAGTTGCATGCCGCGGCAAGCGCCTTGCCGCGGCGAATCCTTGTCGCGCCCAGAGACTTGTCGCGCTCGGGCCTTCCGGCAAGCTCCTCTTGCCGGGCCTTGTCTTCTGTGTGCACAGGTGGCCTTCCCGACAAGCTCCTCTTGTCGGGACCTTGTCTGTGCCTAGAGAGGCCTTCCCGGCAAGCTCCTCTTGTCGGGTCTTGTCTTCTGAATGGCTGCGGAGGGTCTTGGCGGGCCTTGGGAGAGGCTTGCAGCGGGGCGTTCTGACTGCCCGTGCAGACAAGTTCGAGGTACTAAGGTACCCCTACTTTAGTACACCGACAGGAGCCCCGGTCTGGCCATACACGGTGCCGAAGGCTGTTGGGCCAGGCCCAAAAGCAGCACGAGCACACGCGGCTGGGTCCAAACCAAACCCATTCCGTATCCGCGCGTTCCCCGTGCAGCCTGGCGTCAATTGCGGCATCGTGGGGGAAGTGGGCGGCGTGCGGGGTCGCTCCACCCGTCGCCTCAGTTCTGCATCCCCGCCACGTGGTTCCCATGCTCTTGGGGTCACGTACGGTGGAAATGGGAAACTGGGCCGTTCTGAAGCAGAGGCAGCAGGTTGGCCCCGATTCCTGCTCTTCCCATGCCCCTGATTTGTCGGCGAGGCGGTCGAGCCCCCACCTTGCTTCCTTAAAAAGGCGGAAGGGGAGCGCAGGCCCGCACTCTCCCATCTCCTTCTTTCCTCAGTTTCTGCTCCCCTTTCTCTCATTCGCCATGGAGAAAAGGGACCTTGGTTCTTCATCGGTGGCGGCGAGGGTCGCCGCTAGACAGCGCTCCCCTCCCATCCCCACGTCCGGGGCGGCAGAGCCAGCCCCAAGAGGAAGAGGGAGGGGGCGAGGTCATGGACGAGGTCGAGGCGCTCGGGGAAGAGGCGGACGGGGCGGCGCGCCGTCTCCGCTTCCACCGGCGGTTCCCCTCCCTGCGGCGGTCCATACAGGGGACGACCCTTGCGAGTTCTTCGTCAGGCTGCGCCGGGCGCCTCGTCGTCGCCTCCGGCTTCCAGCTCCGTTCGCGAGCGCGATGGAGTCGGATCTGCCCGAGACACTGAGACTGCACATGAGGGGCTGTGGAATCAGCGGCATGCGAGTCCGTGATGTATTCCCAGCCCCTAATGTGATGTATCTCGATCGTGGGTGGAAGACGTTCACTCGCATCCACAGCCTGAGGGCGGGGTTTACCCTCCATTTCAAATTAATGGAGGGTGATCTCCTCTCCGTCAAGGTCTTCGGGGATCTTGGCACTCGGGCGAAGTGCTGCGTGGATAGCTCCTCCGGCAGCGAAGATTCCCCCTCGAGCGAGAGTGAAGAGGAGGAGAGCGACAACGACGACGAGGGTGGCGGGCCCGATTAGTTGTCGGGCGGCGCTTCGTGCGTCACCGGCGACCCCATCATCCGCGTCGCCGGCTCCTTGAACTCCCCGGGGTCGTCTCCTTGGGCGATGGCGTGGGGAGGCTGCGAAGGGGAAGAGGGATGGCGACAAGGCCGTCAAGTCGAGTCTGAGGCGTAGTGCCCTCGACAGCGTGCTGACGTTCTGCCGCCCCGTCTTGGTGCCCCGCTTCCTGCGCTGCCATCTCCGTCAAGCCCTCGGTGAGCTCCCGGGATGTTCCGTTGGTGCCGTCGGGCACGTGTAGCTAGTCTAGGCGTTTCTTTTGCCCTTCGCCTCCTTGACCTACCTCCACGAAAGAGAGACAGAAAGGGATTACGGGCATCTTATCTTTTTAATTTGTAAGTCTTGGGCCTTATCCGCATTTAATACTTGTAATCTTCCCTTTCATGTTTTCATTCCCCACGGATTGTATCCGAGTAGAATGTTTTAATGAAAAGGATGCTTGAAAAAGGACGAAGGGCTTATCTGATATCTCAGCCCCCGGCAACTCTGGCTTGCCGCAGCTCCCGACAACTCTGGCTTGCCACAGCCCCCGGCAACTCTGGTTTGCCGCAGCCCCCGGCAACTCTGGCTTGCCGCAGCCCAAGCTTCTGGCTTGCCGGGCTTGGGTACCAGCCACGCCCTTCTTCTCCTCTTCGCTGTTATTTCAGTTACGAGAACGATTTAGCTTGATGCCGTGATAAGTTATTTTTGTAACATAACTTTATTCTCGGCGACATCTGCTATGTTACTTCCTTTACTCGACTCTTGGCTTTGTATGTTATTACCCCTCGCTTTTCAGGAAACTTGCGGTGCAGGCACCCTTGCCGCGATGGCGCCGAGTGCGGAACTTCAGCAACTTCTTTGGCGGGGTCGCTACCGACAAGCAACCTTGTCGCGGACTAGCGAAGCTCACTTAATTTGTTGAGCGGACTCAAAACAAAGTAAGGGCGCGACCAGTCACGATTTGGTTCCTCCGCGCATCGGTTTTTCATACAAAGCGCGATCGTTCAAGGAAGATAACTTTACAAATTTATTACTGATCTGAATCGATCGATGCAATGTTATTTCCTCTACTTGATTCCTTCCTTTATGCGTTATTGCCCTCGCTTTTCAAGGAAACTTGCGGTGCAGGCACCCTTGCCTTGGCGCCGAGTGCGGAACTTCAAAGACCTTCTTTGGCGGGGTCGCTTCTACCGACAAGCAACCTTGTCGCGGACTAGCCGCAGCTCACTTAAGTTGTTGAGCGGACTCGAAACAAAGTAAGGGCGCGACCGATCCACGATTTGGTTCCTCTGCGCACAGGTTTTCCATACAAAGTACTATCGTTCGAGGAAGATAACGAAAATTTAAAAATTGATTGCTCAAACTTTGGCAACTTAGCTTTTCTGTTTCTTGCTTTCCGATGAGGTGAAACTTCCTCGGTGTGCTTGGTCCATAGTATTATCTCCTCCTCCCCTGGTTAACTTGTGCGCCGAGAGCCTTCCTTTCTTTGAGAGAAGAGATGTAAGAGGAAATAACGTTATGGAGCCTAGCGGCTCGATTACGCTTACCGGGTGTGGTTGCTGCACAAAGTGTTAGCCAAAGCATGCAATAAATTGATGAAAGCATGAACTTGACAAGTCGTATGCGCAACACACGAGCTTCTTGATGCACGGGGTCTGCGCCCGGCTTTGTCTGAAGGATTACATGCAACAACGGCAAGACTTGTACAAAAGGTGGTTGCGGAGCAGTTCCGACAACCGCGCCCTATGGGTAAAACTTACGGAGATGCTCAATGTTCCAGAGTTGCTCACGGAATGCCATCTTCGGTCTCAAGGCGGACAGCCGGAGCCTAGTGACTCGTTTCACCCGATAAGGGCCTTCCCACTTCAAGGCGTCAACTTGTTTGAATTCTTGGCGGACTGAACGCGAAGAACAAGGTCGCCTTCCTCGAGACTTCGGCACTAACCCTGCGGCTATGGTAGCGACGCAGGGCTTGTCAGTAGCGAGCGGCTCGCAATGACTCGAAGACGATCCTCCTCGAGGAGCAGCGCGTCATCTTGTCGCAGCTGCTCTTGCTCAAACTCATCATAAGCGAGTACTCGAGGCGATCCGTATCTGAGTTCCGTGGGGAGAACTGCCTCTGCTCCATAGACTAGAGCAAAGGGTGCCTGGCGATGGCTCGATTTGGCGTCGTTACGATGCGACCAAAGAACCACCGCAGCTCCTCGATCCAGCTTTCTTCCGCACTTGTGCAGCACTGTCGAAAGTTACGGTCTTGAGCCCGCGCACTTCAAAGATTTGCCCTCTCTCGCTTGACCGTTGCTTCTCGGGTGAGCAACGGAAGCAAAGCAAACCTTGGCGCCAAGTTCTTGGACGTCTTGCATGAAGGTGCGACTCAGAATTGTGTGCCGTTGTCGGTGATGATCCTGTTAGGGATTCGAAGCGGCAAACAATCGACTGAAGAACTTGACTGCTTGGCGTCTGTCACCTTCCTCATCGCTTCCACTTCCGCCACTTTGTGAACTTGTCGATGGCGGCGTACAAGTACTCAAAGCCCCGACAGCTTCGGGGAAGGGGCCGAGGATGTCAAGCCCCGGACCGAAAATGGCCGGGATAAAGGGATGCGTCTGGAGAGCTTGAGCTGGCTGGTGTATCTGTTTGGAATGGAACTGCACGCTTCACACTTGGTTACTTGTGCGATTGCATCCTGGAGGGTTGTCGGCCGGAAGAAACCTTGCCGGAAAGCTTTGTCGCCAAGTGCTCTTGCGCCAATGTGGTGACCACATATGCCTCCATGTATCTCGCCAACAGCTTACATCCGTCTTCCACAGGAATACACTTCAATTTCACACCGTTGAGTCTTCTTACATGCGGTATCTTTGTCGACAAACTGGTACATACTTGACTGCCGGGCTACTCTTTCCGCTTCTTCCTGCTCTTCGGGAAGTTCTCCTGTCTGAAGGAAATGGACAATCTGCTGCATCCATGTTGGAGCTTGTGGCTCGACAACAAGGACTAAAGGCACATCTGCTGCTGTGGGAACATCAGCTTCTCTGACAGAGCACAGTGGCTCTGCCGAGTTAGATGCTCCCGACAAGCTTGCCGGAGCAAGACTTGTCGGGAGCGTCTGCTTCAACGAAACAAACCACAGGGCTGTCGGAGCAGACTGCTCCTCGGCCTTTGTTGGTGTTGATCTTGGGGACCTTTGCAGCAGCGGCAGGAAGCTCTGTCGGAAAATAGTCACCAGAGGCCAACTTCCTCTTCTTATTCTGCCCTGTTGATGGTGTTACGGTCGGTTGAGTCAGCTTGAGCACAAAGATCCCTGGTTCCACAGGTAGCTTGAGTGCGGCGCACTTTGACAGACCATCAGCAATGTCATTCTGAGCTCTTGGAACATGTTCCATTTGCAGGCCGTCAAAGTGCTCTTCCAGCTTCCTCACTTCATCGACGTAGGCTTCCATCAATGGACTCTGGTAATCTTTGTTGACTTGGCGGACGACGAGTTGCGAGTCACCCCTGACAATAAGCTTCTTGATCCCAAGGTCCACTGCGATCCTGAGACCGGCAAGCAAACCTTCATACTCTGCGGTATTGTTTGTCGCTTGCTCCTTGGGAAAGTGCATCTGGACGACGTACTTGAGGTGCTCTCCGGTGGGTGCGATAAGCAGCGCGCCGGCACTGGCGCCTTGCAGCGAGAAGGCACCATCAAAGTACATCAGCCACTCTTTCTTTGGCTTCTTTGACGGGAATGCTCGTCTCCGAATCTCTTCATCCGGGCGTTGGCGTCCATTACGCTATGAATTCTGCCAAGGCTCTGCTTTGGATAGTTGATGTGCTTTCAAACTTAAGACCAAAGCTTGACAGCTCCGATGCCCACTCGACAATCCCGCCTGCCGCTTCGGATTCTGCGGTATCCTCTTGAGGAAAGCGAGTGACAACTGTGATCTCATGTGCTTGGAAGTAATGGCGCAGCTTTCTCGAGGCCATGAGGAGGCGAAAAGCAATTTCGCACACCAATACCTTGACCTAGCCCCTTGCGGGAGGGAGTCGACAAAATAGACTGGCGCTGCACCATCCTTTTACATGTCTGTTCATGTGTCTGCGGATTCGTCCTTGTCGGGACCAGAGCTTGTCGTGAAGCCCCCTCGCTTGTCGCCGGATGTGTTTGCCGTGGTTGCCGGCTCATCATCGGCCTCCCTCTCCGCCACTAACGCAGCACTAACCACTTGATTGGTTGCCGCTATATATAGCAGCAACTTCTCTTGTGGCCTAGGTGCGACAAGTGTTGGAGTGGAGGACAGGTATCTCTTCAAGTCCCGCAGCGCAGCCTCCGCTTCGGGAGTCCATTTCATTGGACCTGCCTTTTTCAAAATCTTGAAAAATGGCAGGGCGCGCTCAGCAGACCTAGAAATAAACCTGCTGAGAGCAGCCACGCAACCGGCAAGTCTTCGTACATCCTAGACGCGTTTTGGTGCTTCAATCTGCTCAATGGCCTTGATCTTGTCGGGATTAGCTTCAATCCCCCGCTGAGACACGAAGAACCCGAGAAGCTTGCCGGAAGGGACTCCAAACACGCACTTCTCGGGGTTGAGCTTGAGGTTGATCTTGCGCAGATTTGCAAAGGTCTCGTCAAATCTTGAACCAAAGTTGCTTTGTCCTTGCTTTTGACCACTATGTCATCCATGTAGGCTTCTACATTTCTGCATTTATGCGGCTCAAAAGCGTCATGGACTACCCTTGCAAATGTTGAACCAGCATTCTTCAAACCGAAAGGCATCCGTATGAAACAAAGAGGGTGCCACATGGTGTGATGAATGCGGTCTTCTCTTCATCTTCTTCAGCCATGAAGATCTGATGGTATCCTGAGTAGGCATCAAGAAGCGAAAGCAAATCACATCCAGCCGTGGAGTCAACAATCTGGTCAATGCGCGGCAAGGGAAGCGGATCTTTGGGACAAGCTTTATTAACATCCGTGAAGTCAATACAAAGTCTCCATTTCCCATTTGCCTTGCGCATGCGACTACAGGATTGGCCAACCACGTAGGATGGAGCACTCCTCGACAAGGCCTGCCGCTTCCGGTTTCTTGATCTCTTCGGCGATGAATTCTTGGCGCTCCACTGCTTGCTTCTGACTTTTTGCTTGACGGGCGCGCATGAGGACAAACGGCCGTGCGGTGCTCAATCACTTTCACAGGAACACCGGGGATATCGAGACGGTTGCCATGCAAACACGTCGACTTTCGCCCGCAGGAAAGCAACGAGCGCGCCTTCCTATTTGGGGTCGAGAGAGGCACTGATGGTGAAGGTACCACCAGCGCCGTCCTCCTTGGCGGGCACCTTCTTGGTCTTCAGCAGAGCCACCATCTTCTTGCACTTGCCGGTGGAGCTCGATGGTGCGTCCTCGACGGTAGCGCAGCACTCCGAAGAGGTGCGCTTGCCGGAGTGAGCATCAGAGCCCTTGCCGGACTTGGACTTGGTCTTCTTCCCCCCGGGAGCTTCAGCGGCAAGTGTCTGGCAATCTGTCGTGGCTGTTGCATCCCGGAAGATCTTGTCGGCACAGACAAGGGCATCCTTCTTGTCGCCATGGACAGAGATGACGCCTATCGGGCCCGGCATCTTGAGAAGGTTGTAAGCGTAGTGAGAGGCTGCCATGAACTTGGCGAGTGCTGGACGGCCAAGTATCCCATTGTAAGACAATGGGAAATCGGCAACGTCAAATGTAACCCTCTCAGTCCTGAAGTTCAGCTCGCTGCCAAATGTGACCGGCAACGTAATCTTCCCCTTCGGCTTGCTCCTTCCCGGAAAGATACCTTGGAAGGTTCCGGTCTCTTCGAGCTCATTGTCGAGGATTTGAAGCTTCGGAGCACCGCGGAGGAGATCGATTCAAGCCGGCCCGCCGTCAACTAACATTTTTGTGACCTTGAGGTTGCGGATGGTTGGAGAGACCAACATCGGCAAGCACCCGACCGCAGTTATGCGATCGGTGGTCCTCAATATCAAAAATGATGGGCGTCTTGGACCACTTCAGAGGCTTGCGTGACTCCACGGATGGTTCCATGCATTGACCTCCCGCATCCATTGCTTGAGTTGGCGGTGGGAGGTATGCAGTAAGCACCCGTCAACGCAGAGAACCTCTGTGGCTTTACGAAACTCCTGCTCATCGGTGTAAATGCGTCCTCCATATCTTCATCGTCATCATCATCTTCATCCTTGTAGCGGCCGCGGGGAGGTCGATCTCCTTGTCGCTGCTTGACTTTGCCACGGCGTCCTACCCGGCCGGGACGTTTCTTGCTTGCTCCCCCAGCACCTTCCTGGGCCTTCTCCTTGTCTCGCCGCTCGTACTCATCTCTCTGCTGTTCGACGAGCTGCTCGACCTTCTTGCAGCTCTGGAGATCGTGGCCCTTGGTGCGGTGGATCTTGCAATATTGCTTGCCGGAGCTGTCACCTTGTCGGCGGTCGCCACCGGCCCGGTGGTTGGCGTCAGTGGCAACCTCCTTGCCGGAGACACCAGCCTTGGCGTTCTTGTCGCCACCTCCATTGCCGGACTGCTCGACAGCTAGCACTTCTCTGCTTTTCTTCTTCCTGTTGCCTCGCCGCCGGCCCTTCTTTGCCGGGGCGGTGTCATCACTGTCAGATCCTGCTTCCGCATTCTCTCCAGGGAGTCTCCTCCCTTCCTCGGTAGCACACTTGTCGGCCAAAGGCGTACAGCTTCGTGGCGTCCTTGACTTTGCACATCGCCATCTCCTCCCTCATCCTGCGGTTCCGCACATTACGATGAAATGCGCCGATCACCGCGGGGTGGACGTCTGGGATGTTGTAGTGCACACGGTGAATCTCTGAATGAACTTGCGCAGGACTCTCCTTCCTTACAGGCGAGCAAGTGAAGGTCGCTCTCTTGGCCAAGAGGTTTGTGGCCGCCTGTGAAGGCGCCAACAAATTGATGGCATAGATCTGCCCAAGAGGATATGGAGCTGTCCGGCAAGTGCATGAGCCAAGATCTGACGTTGGGCTTGAGCACGAGCGGGAAGTAGTTGGCGAGGATCTTGTCGTCCCGTCCCCCCGCGGCCTGCACCGCGATGGTGTAGATGCCGAGGAACTCCGGCCAGGTGCGTCCGGCCATCATACTTCTCCGACGCGTCTGGTTTGAAGTTTTTTCGGCTGGGCCACCGGACTTGCCGCAGCTCACG
Organism: Aegilops bicornis; assembly: GCA_021605145.1. NCBI lineage: Eukaryota > Viridiplantae > Streptophyta > Magnoliopsida > Poales > Poaceae > Aegilops > Aegilops bicornis. The sequence goes on along the minus strand of CM038670.1, from coordinate 434,433,927 downwards.
AGTGAGCGTGGGGCAACCTACCGCGTCGGCAAGTCGCCTGGCCCCTCCGGCGCGTGCATGTCAACCAGGCCCAGCGCGCTTGTCGGATGACGTCGCGCTTCTCTTGGCGCTCGATGCGAGTTCGGCGTCCTCTTGTTGTCGCTCATGAAGAACTTGGCGGCGATCGCGGCGAGCTCGCGGATCCGACGACGCAGTGGAGTCGCTGTCGAGGTGGATCCGGTGAGTCGGCGATCTTGGCCTTCTTGGCGGAGAGTGCACGGTGGTTGCACCTCCGACAGTCTCATCGCCACCGGCTCGTGCCTTGTCGTCTCGCCGCGGCAACGATGGCGTTGGTTGCCGCGGAGCGTCGCCGTTGGCAAAGCCGATGAGGCTCGGATAGTGGCCCTCCACCGTCGACCTTGTCGGCCGCGTTGGGACGGTAGTCGAGGAGCGATTGAGCTCTCGCCAGAAGCTTTGGAAGTAGTAAGCGGCATTGGAGAAGCGGTGCGAGGAGCGGACACGCCGGACTTCTAACTACGTTAGAAGGAGGCGATTGCCCGTCCGGGCGACCGTATCTCACTAGTGCCGGCATGTTGGCACGCATGCTGGTCTTGAGGTCTCGATCCAGCGAACATATGGCGTTGTGAACGCCATGGCGTTGTTGGTCCCGCGTCTCTGAGATGGGCGCGGGGGATGCGCGGACGCCGAGGTTTGCGGTGCCTTGTCCTTGGACTTGGCAACGTCGCGAGCACCTTCGTCGGCGCCCGTCCCTCCGCCAACGTCTGCCCCACCACCCGGTTGCTGCGGTGAGGGTGGGTACGACGCGGACGGCTCTGCTGCGGCCGAAGCCTTCTTCTTCGGTGGCATGTTGAGGAAGATGTTGATGACGCTGCCAGCGTGAACGCCGGATCGGATTCACACGGCCTCGGCGCCCCTACCTAGCGCGCCCGAGAGATGTCGGGGAGGCTGATCGTACCCACGGACACCTATGGGGCGGCGGAGCAGGCCCCTTGTGGTTCGGAGGGGGGCGGAGGTCGCACGAAGAGCGGATCGAGGCGATGCACACGAGCGGTTTACCCAGCTTCGGAGCTCTCCGGAGAGATAAAACTCCTACTGCTGCTTGTTTGATCTATTGTGTTCCTGCTAGGGAGCAACGAGGGCTACAAAACCTAGCGTGAGTCTATCTGGCCTCGAGTGGGTCGAATGAACCCAACGAGACGAACCTGGCCAACTGAACTGAACGGAACTCCAACCCTTTCTACGTTGCACTCGGGCCTCCTTTTATATGCTCAAGGGGTCTCCGACAGGTGGCAACATAGGCGGGGGTACGAATGTAAAAACAGGGGTTGGTACACCTACTTGAACAGTGTACGGTGCAAAATACCTAACTCGTGACAAGGGACAAAAGCAATAAATGCCCGTCGTTGTCGCCCAAACAAAGGTAACGAGAGACCGTCAGTGCGCCTCCGCTTGCCACGATGGCGAGCCTGTTGCCGCTTATCGCTGCTCTCCGCTGGCTGCACAGCCGCTCGACACGCCGCCCATGGAACGGTCCCATGGCGACACGTCATTGGGTGAGCTGGAGCGGAGATGGAGAGAAGTTGCATGCCGCGGCAAGCGCCTTTGCCGCGCCGAATCCTTGTCGCGCCGGAGACTTGTCGCGCCGGGCCTTCCCAGCAAGCTCCTCTTGCCGGGCCTTGTCTTCTGTGTGCACAGGTGGCCTTCCCGACAAGCTCCTCTTGTCGGGACCTTGTCTGTGCCTAGAGAGGCCTTCCCGGCAAGCTCCTCTTGTCGGGGTCTTGTCTTCTGAATGGCTGCGGAGGGTCTTGGCGGACGCCCGGAGAGGCTTGCCGCGGGGACGCTGCGACTGCCCGTGCACAAGTTCGGGGTACTAAGGTACCCCTACTTTAGTACACCGACAAAGTTGGATTTCTCGGATATGTTATATCTGGAGAAGGTATAGTAGTAGACCCCACTAAAGTTGCCACTGTGACAAACTGGGAAGCACCAACAACAGTTGGAGAGATCCGGAGTTTTCTTGGACTAGCAGGATACTACCGGAGGTTTATTGAGAACTTCTCGAGGATTGTGAAGCCTATGACAGAATTGTTGAAGAAGGATACCAAGTTCATATGGACTGACGAGTGTGAGGCTAGTTTCCAGGAGTTGAAGAAACGTTTGGTTACCTCACCAGTGCTAATTCTGCCAGATCAGACCAAGGATTATGAGGTGTATTGCGACGCTTCACGCCAAGGACTTGGAGCAGTGCTCATGCAGGAGGGAAGAGTTGTTTCGTATGCTTCACGACAGCTGAAACCTCAGGAATTGAATTATGCCACGCATGATTTGGAGTTAGCAGCCGTAGTGCATGCTTTGAAAACATGGAGACATTTTCTCATTGGAAATCGTTGTGAGGTGTATACGGATCACAAGAGTTTGAAGTACATTTTCACGCAAAAGGAATTGAATCTCGTGCAAAGGAGATGGTTGGAGCTCATCAAGGATTACGATCTGAGGTTGCATTACCATCCGGAAAGGCTAATGTAGTAGCGGCGCATTAAGCCGTAAGAGCCATGTCAACACACTAATGACGGGAGAAATACCAAAGGAGTTAGCCGAGGATCTTCATGAGCTATGTTTGGAAATAGTTCCGAGAGGCTATGTAGCAGCGTTGGAAATTCAGTCTACTTTGATGGATAAAATCAGAGAAGCTCAAAAGACAGATAAGGAAGTTGCTTCTATTAAGGAGAAAATGAGCGAAGGAAAGGCTAAGGGATTTCGTGAGGATGAGCACGATACCTTATGGTTTGAGGACCGTGTTTATGTGCCTAATGACCCGGAGATCAGGAAGTTGATTTCTGCAAGAGGCACATGATTCACCATATTCAATTCACCCAGGAAATACCAAGATGTATTTGGATTTGAAAAATACTTTCTGGTGGACCGGAATGAAGAAGGATATTGCAGAATATGTAGCAGTTTGTGATGTATGTCAGAGAGTATAGGCGTAACATCGAAGCCAGGATTGTTACAGCCATTGCCGATGCCGAATGGAAGTGGGATAAACTAGGCATGGATTTTATCACGGATTACCGGGACTGCTTACAGCTACGACTCGATTTGGGTTGTAGTGGATCGGTTGACGAAGGTAGCACACTTCATTCCAGTAAAGACTACCTACAGCAGTGCCAAATTTCCTAAGATATACATGACCAGAATCGTCTGTTTGCATGGAGTTCCGAGGAGTATAGTATCAGATAGAGGAACCCAGTTTTCCTCGAAGTCCTGGAAGCAGTTGCATGAAACTTTGGGTACCAGGCTGGAGTTTAGCACAGCTTTCCATCCACAGACCGATAGACAAACCGAGAGAGTCAACCAGATTTTGGAAGATATGCTTAGAGCTTGTGCTTTGGATTATGGATCAAGTTGGGATGACAACTTGCCATACGCGGAATTTTCTTACAACAACAGTTATCAATCCAGTTTGAAAATGGCCCCTTTCGAAGCCTTGTACGGAAGGAGGTGCAGGACCCCGTTGTTGTGGGATGAAGTTGGAGACCGCCAGTTGTTTGGACCAGATTTGATTAAGGAGTTTGAACAGAAAGTGAAGTTAATTCGCGATAGGCTCAAGGTAGCCCAGTTAAGACAGAAGAGCTATGCGGATTCAAAACGCAAGGAGACGGAGTACGAAGTCGGAGACAGAGTTTATCTTCGAGTATATCCGCTTCGAGGAGTAAAGCGTTTTGGAGTTAAAGGAAAGTTAGCACCCCGATTTGTAGGACCATATCGTGTTTTGAAAAGTATGGGAGAAGTTGCTTACAAGTTGGAAAAATTACCCGAGGGATTGTCAGGTGTTCACGATGTGTTCCATGTTTCTCAGTTAAAGAAGTGCCACGTAGAGATGGCTGATATACCACTGAGAGATACAGTGCCACTGGAAGCGATTCATTTGAACGACGATTTGACCTACGAGGAGAAACCAGTTAAGATTCTGGAGTTTGCCAGCCGAGTCACCCGAAACAAGGTCATCAAGTTTTGCAAAGTTTAGTGGAGGCACCACACCGAGGAAGAAGCCACCTGGGAGTGAGAGGAAGATTTGCTTAAGGCCCACCCTCACCTATTTGCTAGCCAACCCGAATCTCGAGGGCGAGATTCATCTTAAGGGGGGTAGGTTTGTAACATCCCAAATTTTCAATTTGGAATGTTATACATAGATCATCATTGCATATGATATTTTTGTTGCATTGTTGGCTAGATCCTAGAAATTCTACGCAACTCAAGGACCCACGGAGAGAGTTGGGGATTTCGTTATTTTCATATTTGAGTTTTCTCAAATTTTGAAAATAGGATCGTTTGATTTTATTTATTTTATCTTCAATTATTTCTACTATCAAAATATGAGAGAGGGAATAAAATGACTTTCCCAAAATAAAGAAATAATGAAGATTTAATAAAAAATGAAATAAGATTTTATTTTGGAGTTTTTCGCTTTTTTATTTGGATTTAGGAAAAATGAGCGTTTTTCAAAATTGCATTTAGGCCCCAAATAAATGTTCATCTTGTCCGGCTTGATTTTAGAAGCCGGGGAAAATTTATTTCGGGATTTTTGGAGACCGTTTAGTATTTCTTTCGTTTGATTTTCTGCGGCGTAATTATTTAAAAAAGCGAACCGACCTTCGGCCGTACCCGATCGACTCCGCCGGGCAGCTTATATAGCGCCGCCCGAGCCTTCACCAACAACCTGCCGCCACCACCCGCCCCAAACCCTAACCCTAACTGGCCCGCCATAAGCCGACCATGCCGCCGCCTTGCCGCCGACCAGCGCCGCCGCCGCCTCCCGCCGTCGCCGGAGCCGCCGCCTCCCGAGGTTCGCCGCGCCTCGTAAACCGCGCCATCGGTTTTTTTTCAAAAACCGGTCGGTTTTCTACGGTTTATTTTTTTGTTTCGTTTTTTTATTAGATCGGTTTTTTCGGTTACGTTAAATAGCGAGTGTTCGCTCGTTCGTTCGTTTTAACGAACGTGTTCGTCAGATTAGATCTAGTTAACGAGCGTTCGTTCGTTAACCTGTTCGTCATTTCTGTTTTTCTCGGATTTAATCCGCGATTTGATGATCGTGATTTCTGATCCGATTTTCGTTTTAGTATAACGTTTCGCTCGTTTATCAGAATCAGGCGATTCAAGCGCCTGGAGTTTCGTATCGAAACCCTCTTTCCGAATAACCAACTTAAACAAGTTTTTGCTTCTGTAAAATTTGACCTAGATCCAGATTAGTAAAACGAAGCTGTTTCTTTCGCCGTTTGACTTCCGTTGCTTCGATTGTTTTGATTCTTTTTGCAAATCGGAGTTCTTAAGTTGAACTTTATATTTAGATCTTTTATTTGAGTTTTACCTGTGCATTAGGTGAGTACTTATTGTATGCTTGTTTGTTTGTCTGCGATAGAATACCCGAGTCGCCGCTTTGTTATTTCGAAGTCTCTAGGTTTTGGCGGATCATCGACCAAAGGCAAGTAACACTTTGATCATATCTTTTCTCATACCCAGTTTTTATGCATTAGATCAATCTTCAAACATTGCATTGATTTAGGATCTAATTAAATTGTGGGATGGGAAGTAGTTGAGGTAGTACCTATTACCTGTTTTATTATCAACCCTTGGGAGTTACTTCTACGTTTGCTTATTATGCCATGCTATGCTAGTAGACGTGGATTGGGTGAGGGTATTCCATGACAGATGTGAGATTGTTAAATTCATGGTTTACTTAAGGTGGCAACTTAAACACACATCTGGGTGGATTGAGGCACCTGGTTTCCAGGACTTGCCTGTTTTTCTTCGGACCGCCACCCAGGCTCAAAGGGATCATGAGATTATTCATGCTAGAAACTTCCGTGTGCAGCCACAAGCCATTATGGGCTCTGGCATAGTTGATTAAGTCGTGCAAACTCTTACGGGTAGACTAGCAGATGTAGGGAAAGTAGGTGTACCGGTCTACCCACACGTAAGGTGCTAGCGCTTCCGAAAGACTATGTCTCGGTCATCCGTTTCTCAAACATCATGTAGTGCGAGAAATCCAACGGAGGCGATCGAGTCTTGGGGGAAAAAGTGCGCAAACCTCTGCAGAGTGTATAAACTAATCATGATTAGCCGTGCCCCCGGTTATGGACATCTTGAGTATCTAGTACTTGGATATCATGTGAATCTCATCATGTTACTTCTAATTAATATTGTTGGGATGATAATGAGTACTTTTAATTGGGATTGAGAATGCTGTCAACCATTCTCAATGTTTAACAACCACCATGATAGTTAAATAAACTTATTCATTTGCTGTAGGGAAAAATTGGCTTTACGCAAAACTGTAACCATAGAGCTTTCCACCATCCAAATATGCATGTAGTATAGTTATTCCATTTTTGTTCTCTATGTGTTACATTGCCAGCATATTCCATGTGCTGACCCGTTTCAGGCAACGTTTCATGTTGCGAGACTTTTCGCAACGACAGTAAGGTGCTTAGGTCGTGGTTCTATACTCGATGATGCCGTTGGAGTTGATGGACTCGCTTATTCTTCCAAGCCTTCCGCTGTTATCGTATTTAGATGGCCTTATGCCATATTTATTTTATTAAGTTCTCTTTTGAGACCCTCGATGTAATAAGTGTGTTTGCTACTCTGTTATTAATCCTTCAAGTATTGTGTGGTGTCAGCATTACTGATCCAGGGATGACACCTGAGCACAGAGATCGGACTGTTTGAGGTCTGGTCGCTACAGTTGTCTTCGGCACTGTCCGGGGTGTTATTATCTCCCGTGCCGGAATCGCCGTTTTTGGTTTGGCAAGATTTAGAGCGGCGCTGCTGACGCCGATGCTTAGGCTGCTTCTTGGAGGGATCATGCTCCGTTGTTCCATCGCCATTCCCTTCTTTTGGGATGTCCACCATGTATATGTCGTAGGTGGCCTTCCAGTGCCCTGTAGGCGCTGGTTCTTGGTCGTCTCCTGCATCGTCGTCCATACCGTCGATGTCTTCGGAGACGAAGTCGAGCATGTCGGTTAAATCATAGACAGTGGCTACGAAGTGGGTGGTGGGTGGGCATTGAATTTCTTCGTCGTCCGCATCCCAACCTTGCTGGCCATAGTCCGGCCAGGGCTCTCCTGATAAAGAGAGAGACTTTAGTGAATTCAGGATGTCGCCGAAGGGCGAGTGCTGAAAGATGTCTGCGGCGGTGAACTCCATGATCAGCGCCCAATCGGATTTTATTGGCAGGGGCGCGGAAGGTTCAGAGTCCGGAGAGGAGTCCGGCACCTTGGAGTCACGAGCTTCGCAAAGGACAGGGCTGGTATTCGGCTCGATCACCGTAGAGATTGCAGCCCCCGAGGCGGTGTCCAGCCACCCGTCCTCGATGGGCGTAGTCGGCTCCGAGCTAAGGGTCGGAGCAGACGCTGGTGCGAACCTCCGAGCCTTTATTGCGAGCTAGATCATGCCCATCGTGGCCAGTCTTGGCGCCGCTTGGTCGTGGCTCGAACCCGTCGAAGATCAAGTCTCCGCGGATGTCGGTGTGTAGTTCAAACTTCCAAATCTGACCTGATGGCCAGGGCGTAGCTTCGATCTGCTCCGGATGGCCAGCGAATCGGCCCTTGATGCAAAGCCGCCCGAATACGAAGATCTGTCCGGGGAGAAAAGTCTCACCACCGACCACATCGTTCTTGATGATCGGAGGAGCAATCGGGCCTAAATGTGGCGACACGAAGGAACTCTCAATGAAAGCACCAATGTCGGTGTCAAAACCGGCGGATCTCGGGTAGGGGGTCCCGAATCGTGCGTTAAAGGCGGATGGTAACAGGAGACAAGGGACACGATGTTTTTACCCGAGTTCGGGCCCTCTCGATGGAGGTAAAACCCTACTCGCTTGATTAATATTGATGATATGGGTAGTACAAGAGTAGATCTACCACAAGATCGTAGAGGCTAAACCCTAGAAGCTAGCCTATGGTATGATTGTTGTTAGTCCCCACGGACTAAAACCCTCCGGTTTATATAGACACCGAGGAGGGCTAGGGTTACCTGAGTCGGTTACAATGGGAGGAGATCTACATATCCGTATCACCAAGCTTGCCTTCCACGCCAAGGAAAGTCCCATCCGGACACGGGGCGAAGTCTTCAATCTTGTATCTTCATAGTCCAGGAGTCCGGCCAAAGGTCATAGTCCGGCCATTCGGACACCCCCTAATCCAGGACTCCCTCAGACATACACAGAGAGATTACAATCCCATCTCGGTGAGACCGAGATCCCTATCGGTGAAACCGATTTGCCTAGGGTTTGTGGCAGTGGCTAAGACATCTGAACTCGGTGGCGCCGGATAGAAACAATCGGTGGGGCGAGTTTGACTTTTGGTTTAGGACATATGTGGATGTGAGAAAGTAGTTGAGGGCTTTGGAGCATATCACTAAGCCTCAGAGAGCAAGAAACTCATTAAGAAACACCTCATCCCTCTTGATAATCTTGGCTTTTCCTATAGACTCAATGTGATCTTGGATCACTAAAATAGAAAGTGTAGAGTCTTGAGCTTGGAGCTTGAGCCAATCCTTTGTTCTTAGCATCTTGAAGGGGTTCCACATCCTCTAGTCCATGCCACTCCATTGTTGAACTTGTCTGAAACATACTAGGTAAAAGTGTTAGTCCAACAAGAGATATGTTGACATTAATTACCAAAATCACCCAGGGAGCACTTGTGCTTTCAATGGATCAGGATGGAAAACGGTATGAAGCCAAACGGTAAATAGTCTTCACTCAGTGAAGTCAATCATATCAGACAAGCAGGCAATGACTTCACGAAGACAAACTGTAAAGTAAAGGGAAGTGAAGGATAGAACCAGTTGCTTGGTGAAGACAAGGATTTGGTAGACCAGTTCCAGTTGTTGTGACAACTGTATGTCTCGTTAGGGAGGCTGAGATTAACTTAGAAGACCGCGTCTTCACCTTATTGCCCTTGAGCTAAGGACACCTAGTCCTTTATGACACCCCTGATTCAATCGTACACTAATCATACACGCAAACATGTACGATCAAGATCAGGGACTCACCGGAAGGTATCACAACACAACTCTAAAAATAAAATAAGTCATACAAGCATCATAATACAAGTCAGGGCCTCGAGGGCTCGAATACAAGTGCTTGATCATAGACGAGTCAGCGGAAGCAACAATATCTGAGTACAGACATAAGTTAAACAAATTTGCCTTAAGAAGGCTAGCACAAACTGGGATACAGATAGAAAGAGGCGCAGGCCTCCTGCCTGGGATCCTCCTAAACTACTCATGTTAGTCGTCAGTGGCCTGCATGTAGTATTGGCATCTCCAGCGTAGTAGGAGTCATCATCGACGGTGGCGTCTGGCTCCTGGGCTCTAGCATCTGGTTGCACAACCAGGAAGAAATGGAAAGGGGAGAAAGAGGGAGAAAAGCAACCGTGAGTACTCATCCAAAGTGCTCGCAAGCAAGGATCTACACTACACATGCATGGGTATCTGTGCAAAGGGGCAATATCGGTGGACCGAACTGTAGAATGCCAGAATAAGAGAGGGATAGCTAGTCATGTCGAAGACTACGCTTCTGGCAGCCTCCATCTTGCAGCATGTAGAAGAGAGTAGATGGTAAGTTCACCAAGTATCATCACATAGCATAATCCTACCCGGCGATCCTCCCCTCGTTGCCCTGTTAGAGAGCGATTACCGGGTTATATCTGGCACTTGGAAGGGTGTGTTTTATTAAGTATCCAGTTCTAGTTGTCATAAGGTCAAGGTACAACTCCGGGTCGTCCTGTTACCGAAGATCATGGCTATTCGAATAGATAAACTTCCCTGCAGGGGTGCACCACATTTCCCAACACGCCGATCCCATTTGGCGGACACACTTTCTGGGTCATGCACGGCCTCGTAAGATCAACACGTCGCAGCCCTAGCTAGGCACTGTGAGAGGTCAAGAGGCGGTCTAAATCCTATGGCGCAGTGGGTCCGCCCATCGCCCATTGCACACACTGCGCTATGCGTGGCGGCCGAGCGAACTAGCCCCCTTAATACAAGAGCAGGCGTATGTTCCAATCCGGCGCGCGCCGCTCAGTCGCTGACGTCGCGAAGGCTTCGGCTGATACCATGACGTCGAGTGCCCATAACTGTTCCCGCATAGTTGGTTAGTGTGTATAGGCCAGTGGCCAGACTCAGATCAAATACCAATATCTCATGAATGCCGACCAGGGTCAGGCCCACCTCTCTCCTAGGTGGTCTCAACCTGCCCTGGCGCTCTGCCACAGAGTAATAGTCGGGGGCCGTCGAGAACCCAGGCCCGCCTCTACCGGGATGGAGCCACCTGCCCCTTCAGCCCCCATCTCCGAACAGTATCATAAGTAATGTAACAGTATAAAGTATATAGCATATGCCCGTTATCACCTCCCGAAGTGATCACGGCCCAGTAGTATAGCTTGGCAGACGGACAAGAGTGTAGGGTCACTGATGAAACACTAGCATCGTATACTAAGCATTAGGATAGCAGGTAAAGGTATCAACAATTGTAGCAACAATGACAGGCTATGCAGCAGAATAGGATAACCGAAAGCAGTAACATGCTACACTACACTAATGCAAGCAGTATAGAGAAGAATAGGCGATATCTGGTGATCAAGGGGGGGGGCTTGCCTGGTTGCTCTGGCAAGAAGGAGGGGTCATCTTCGATGTAGTCGGACACACGGACATCGACAGCGGTCTTGGAGTCTACCGCAAAGAAGTAATGGACGGGGAACACAATAAATAACAGAGCAATTAAATGTAACACAAAGCAAGGCGCGGCAATATGTTGTGCTAGGGGTGACCTAACGCGGGGGTAGGTAATACCGGCGAAGGGGGGAAACATCCGGGAAAGTATTCCCGATGTTTGGCATATTTGGACAAACGAACCGGAGGGGAAACGTTGCAGGTTCGCTATGCTAGGGACGTGTGGCAGATGAACGGACTGCATCGTCGGATTCGTCTCGTCGTTCTGAGCAACTTTCATTTACAATGTATTTTCATTCGAGTTACGGATTATTTTATATGATTTTTCAAAGATTTAAATAAATTCTGGAATTTCTGCATTTAATTTAATTCGAAATAAATGTGAATTGCTAGGTGCACCCAGCTCTGGTACACATAAGTGTACCAAAGGGGCTGACATATGGGTCCAAGGGGTCCTAGTTGACCAGTCAAACTTTGTCTGTCAATGTGGCGGGCGAGCCTTGTCATACTAATCGCTTTACTAACCTAACAGATTAAATAGACTAATTAGGTTATTAGATTAACTAACACAGGTTAATTAGGTTAATTAATTAATTTTCTATTATATATTTTTTTAACATTCTCACGGGGCGGCCCCACATGTCATAGGCCAGGGGGCCATAGCGGGTGTGGGATAACGGGTTAACGAGCGCAGCCCACATGGGCACCCGAGCGGGCCCTGCAGTCAACGAGAGAAGGGGTGTGCGCGCGGCGCGGCGCCGGCGGACGCAGAGGCGGGGGTGTGGTGCGAGGGACGAGCGTGGTGAACGAGACAACACGGGAGGTGGGTTGGCCTTGGCGGCTCAAGCAGCGGTGGCGAGGGACGAAGTTCAGAGGGCAGCGGCCTGGCGATTCTGCAGCGGCTAGGAAGCCCGGCACGGGCGCCCGGCTGTGGGAGCGCGTGAGCGGGCACGGGAGGAGGGCGTCTTGTGGGTGGCGTGGCTTCCGCACGGTGCGAAGCGGTCGTCTTGGGCCGACAATGGAGGCAGCCCACAGCAGAGCCGAGGTAGTGGGCTGGAGCCTGCTGCGGTAGGAAGGAGTGGGGCGTGGTGATCAGGCGTGGCGGACCTCATCGAGGGCGCGGTGGCCGCGGTGACAGGGAGGAAAGGGGAGGACGAGGAAGTAGGGAAGGCGAAGGCCAGTGGCCTCACCAACATTGTAGGGAAGAGGCGGCGAGGCCTGGGGTAGACCGGCGAGGAGGAGATGAGGAGGTCCGGCGATGCCGGAGCCTTCGGGCGACGATGGTGGGGCACGGCGAAGACGAGCGGGTGTGGCCCTGTGAGGAGGGGACGACGGAGAGGACATGAGGATGGGGCGGTCCGGCGGGCGGCGCAGGCGAACGGCGAGGCGGCGGGGACGTGCCGGGCCATCGAGCGACCAGGGCGTCGGGTGCCCCGATCTCGATCCAGAATGGGGAGTGAGAGAGGTCATGGGGGATCGTGGGGGAAGTGGGGACGGACCGCTAGGGTTCGGTCGCCCCAAGGTGGTTGTAGGTGTCGGCCGGGCCCGTCTGGTTGGCCGAGAGGCCAGCTGGGCCGTGGAACTGTTCAAATTTATAGTTGAATTAAAATGCTTTTATTTTATCTTGTTATTCCACTAAATGAATTCCAGGGGAAAATTTGGGAAACCAAATGTGGTTGGTTCCAACATTCTCATTACTTAGTAAATATTTGCCACCCATCGAACAGTTTTTACTTAACAGTTTGAAGAAATATTATTTTGACTTTATTCTAAATTTTGAATTTGAACTCGGTTGATCAAAGTGAGGATTAGCAACTTGACTATGATGACATGGCATCATTAGGCAGGAGATTACTGTAGCGTGATTCTCGGGGTGTTACAAATCTCCTCCACTACAAGAAATCTCGTCCCGAGATTTAAGAGGCGTAAGGTCGGGAGGTTCTGGTTACGAAATTCTAACGAATCTTCTTGGTCTTGGATGCTCTTCCCAAAGAGTTGATCCTTTATGTTGATGTCTTCATTTCTTTGCCTCAAGTCATCATGATGAAGTCGGCATCCTTTCTTCGGAAATTGCATCGTACTTACGAAAGGACAAGGGGTAACTTCGAAAGAACGGACCTTACATGGTTGACTATCTGGCAGATAACTCAGAGAATGTGGTAGAAAGTAACTCTCGAATAGATACTTAAGAAAATATCGAGAGTAAAGTAAGAAGGTACCATGAGAAGTTTCAAACGGATAGGCAATCTTTTGATGTCTGAAACAACATGCGAAAGGGGTCCAGAGCAACGAGATTGAGTATTGCGTCTGTTACAGAATAGATCACTAGGACGGTGGCCCGTGAATTACATACGAGGCCACGTGCGAGGAATAACCTTGGGAACAGGGGGTGTACAGGAGAGTCAGGTTTCGATCGTGTGGAACTGTGGGTTATGGGCCCACCATGTGGTTAAAAGTAGGAAGGGCGTTGACATGTTGCACGGTCATGATAGCAAGACATGTCAGAGGGTAGCCTATCAGTTATGTCGGCAACAATGTCGGTTCCAAGGGAGAGGGATGAAGAGAACCATTTTCCTGCTCGTTGAAACGAGGTGGACCAGTAGGCAAAGTTCTCGTCCATCGGTGGTTACCGGAATGTCATCAACAAAAGTAACAGGGTCTTACTGATAGAATTGTACACTGAGGGGTTTACATAAGCAGGGAATTAATACTGCTTAGATCATAATGATCACCAGAAAGGTTAAACAAAACAATGTAAAGGAAAATGTGTTTATCAGATTAACAGAACAATGGAAAGGAAAATGTGTTTAAACACATATTTCAGGGGTATATCCTTCCCAAGGATAAGCAGAGCATGATATCCATGATAGGATAGAAAGTAGAAAACCCTTTAGATAAGAGGAGAGAAATTTCATGATATTACCCATACAAAGGTGTTTGGATAATTGATAAGGAAAATTTAGCATTGTGCTACAAATGTTCTTATTGATGATAGGAGTACCAGATACATGCTTTGAGATAGCATTGACATGGTCTTCAAGCAAAGGTCGGACTTTGCATACACAAAGGATTCATCAGGAACAACTTATAAAATAAGTCTTACAATTTCCTCATGGAAGAATCGCTAAGCTTGCTAAAAAGGAAGCTATAACAATAGGTCCTCCGGCCAGGTGTGCTAGGCATGACATCATCTTACCGGGTCATATAAAGACCAATGTTATAACCCTTGAAAATATGTTCCAACCATCATATCTAACCGAGATTCAGATCTGATTGGTGTCAGGATACCTCGGACTCGGGATGCTTGAGAAGGAAAGGTGCAACACAAATTGTCGAGATGACATTGTAAGATTCTCGGGAATTGAACTGTGTGAGCGAGTTTCGAAACAAGAGTTCATCATTAAATCAAGGAGAGGTGAGGAAGTGGCTGATTGACTCAGCAATAATTCCTCCAGATTTCCAAAAAGATGGGTTTCCACAGTCATGTGAACAAGGAGATAACATTTGTCAGATCAAATGATATAATGGTGTGCTATAGGAAAGCATAGACAATTAAACATTGATCGAAAAGTGCATCCAAAATATGGACTAAGTAACACGATCAATGTTAGAATGATGAGTTAATAATCAACATATGAAGAAAGAAACTATCATTCGTAACTTACAAGAAATAGGGTTGCTAGAAGTTTTGAATTCACAAATCATAGTTCATTATTTGGCATTCCGGTTATAAATAACACGGGGACCAAGAAGGAATGGTGATGGTGAGAAGCATCACTTGTATCAAGAATTCTCAAGAGGTGGAGCAATCCTCACAACATCCTTGACATAAAAGACAGTACTACTTCAAGGTAGAACATAATACAAGCTGAAAAGAAAATTGCATCCATAACATGAACAAGTTTGTGATGAAAGGGAGTAAGGATGTTGTCGGTGGCAACTCAAATTACCAAGGGACGATGATGGTTGTGACGCCCGGATAATTAGGCTACAGTAATCACACGTTAATGATGCCACGTCACCATGGTTACTGTTGTTAATCTCGCGTTAGTTCAGAACCGATCCAAATTCAAATTTGAAACAAAGGCAAACAACAAAAGTTTTCAAATATTAAAACTAAAATGTTCGGGCTGTGCCAAAAATGGCATAGGTAATTATAGTGCAGCAAACTCATTTTTAGAAATTGCATAAATGATTTAAAATGAAATAAAACAGAATAGAAAATAAATAAAAGAAAGGAAATACAAAAGAGAAAACAAGCTAACAAAAAAAGAAGAAGGAGAAAACCCAAGAAAGGCCACCGCCCAATCAAGCAGCCCAAACTGCCCAAATGGCTACTCCCCCCACTCCCCTTATCCACTCCCCCAGGGCCCGAACCGCCTCCGACACCCCACTTCCCCCACGAAAATATCTCCCCCTCTCCCCGATTGGATCGGGATCGAGGAGGAGGCCGCCGCACGTCACCTCGGAGAACGCTGCCGCCGCTGTGAGGAGCACGCCTTCCTCGCCGGACCACCTCAACGGCCTGCCTCCTCGTCACCCGGTCGTCGCCGTCGACCACCCCGGGCCCCGCTGCCCTGATCCTACGCCCACCGCGAGCACAAGCCTCCCCCCACTCCTTCCCTCTCCCGCTTGCCGCGCCCAGGCGCACCCCCACGCCAGCGCGCTCGGCCGCCGCAGTACGCCTCGCCCCATGCGACTCCGCCCGCCGTCCGCGCCTGTCTGCCTTGAGCCCGCCAGGACTGCGTTCTTCCCTCGCCGTGTTCCCGTGCGCCACTCCGTCCCGTCGCCGCGCCCTCCATCATGGCCACCCCACATCCCGGCCCCTCCCTTCCCGCTCCCTCACCAGCTCCGCGCCCTAGTCGTGTCGGCTCCGCCCGGCCGCGCCCGCGCTAGGCCAGCAAGCGCCGACTGTGGCGCCCTGGACTCGCCCTATCCCGTTTCGGCGCTGCATGGCGCTCCTCCCGTCCCTCCCGCTCCGGCCAAAGGCGGTGACCTCCGGGCGGCCACGGCCCTCGCTGCCACGCCTCGGGTCCGCCACGCCCCGCAGCCATGATCACGCGCCAGCCTCACCATCGCCTCTGTGCCACCGCCCTCGCACTGGGCGCCTGCGCCCGCTCAGCCCTCCTCTGGGTCGGGCACCAGCAGCGCCCAACGCCCGCTAACCGTGAGCCCGCTAAGGGACCCTGGCCCAATGACATGTGGGGCCCAGCCCCTGGAATGTTAAAAAAGATATAAAAAAGAACTAAAAATAAATAAATAAATTATTAATTAATTAGTTAATTAACTAAATTAATTAAGTTAATTAAATCCTGATTAGTTGACTAGTTAAATTTACTTAACCTGCTAATTAAACTTAGTAACTGTTAAGTAGATATCAGTCAATGACAGAATGAACCCACGCGTCAATTTGACCAAGTCAACTAACTGTTGACTGCTGACATCACCCTGATGACATGCTAATGTCATAATGGCATTTCCTAATTAAATTAATTAGATAAATACTAAAAATGTTTAAATCTTTGAAAATTAATATATAATAATCCGTAATTCGGATGGAAATACTTTGTACATGAAAGTTGCTCAGAACGACGAGACGAATCCGAATACGCAGCCCGTTCGTCCGCCACGCGTCCCTAGCATAGTGAAACTACAACATTTCACCTCCGGTTCATTTGTCCGAAAACGCGAAACATCGGGGATACTTTCCCGGATGTTTCCCCCTTTCGCCGATATCACCTAATACCGTGTTAGGGCACACCTAGCACCGCGTATTGTCATGTTACGCTTTGTGATGCTTTGATTGCTTTGTTATTTATTGTGTTCCCCTCCATTACTTATTTCCGGTAGACCTCGAGACTGCCGTCGACCCCAGTTCGACTACGGAGTTGACGATCCCTCCTTGCCAGAGCAACCAGGCAAGCCCCCCCCCCTTGATCACCAGATATCGCCTATTCTTCTCTATACTGCTTGCATTAGAGTAGTGTAGCATGTTACTGTTCGGTTACTCCTATTCTATTGCATAGCCTATCATTGTTGCTACAGTTGTTGCTACCTTACCCGCAATCCTAAATGCCTAGTATAGGATGCTAGTTTATCATCAGTGGCCCTACATTCTTGTCAGTCTGCCTTGCTATATATCGGGCCGTGATCACTAGGGAGGTGACCACGGGTATATACTATATACTTTATATACATGACACATGTGGTGACTAAAATCGGGTCAGCTCGTTGAGTACCCGCAAGTGATTCTGATGAGGGGGCTGAAAGGACAGGTGGCTCCATCTCGGTAGAGGTGGGCCTGGGTTCTTAACGGCCCCCGACTGTTACTTCGTGGCGGAGCGTCAGGGCAAGTTGATACTACCTGGGTGAGAGGTGGGCCTGGCCCTGGTCAGTGTCCGCGGTTACATCATTAACACGCTTAACGAGATCTTGGTATTTGATCTGAGTCTGTCCATTTGGTCTATACACACTAAACAACTACGTGGGAAAGATATGGGCACTAGGCGTCGTGGTATCAGCCGAAGCCTTCATGACGCTACGATCGAGTGGCGCGCCCGATTGACTGGAACGCACGCTAGGCTAGGTCTGCTTCGGCCGTGTATGCAACGTCTTGAGGTGTGCTAAGGGCGATGGGCCCAGACCCCTGTGTGCTTAGGTTTAGACCGGCGTGCTGACCTCTCTGTTTTGCCTAGGTGGGGCTGCGACGTGTTGATCTTCCGCGGCCGGGCATGACCCAGAAAAGTGTGTTCGGCCAAATGGGATCGAGCGTGTTGGGTTATGTGGTGCACCCCTGTAGGGAAGTTAATCTATTCGAATAGCCGTGATCTTCGGTAATGTGATGACTTGGAGTTGTACCTTGACCTTATGACAACTAGAACCGGATACTTAATAAAACACACCCTTCCAAGTGCCAGATACAACCCGGTGATTGCTCTCTAACAGGGCGACGAGGAGGGGATTGCCGGGTAGGATTATGCTATGCAATGCTACTTGGAGGACTTCAGTCTACTCTCTTCTACATGCTGCAAGACGGAGGCTGCCAGAAGCATAGTCTTCGACAGGATTAGCTATCCCCATCTTATTCTGGCATTCTGCAGTTCAGTCCAGCGATTTGGCCCTTTACACATATACCCATGCATATGTAGTGTAGCTCCTTGCTTGCGAGTACTTTGGATGAGTACTCACGGTTGCTTTTCTCCCCTTTTCCACCTTCCCTTCTAACTGGTTGTCGCAACCAGATGCTGGAGCCCAGGAGCCAGACGCCACCGTTGTGATGACTCCTACTACATCGGAGGTGCCCTCTTTGCTACGTGCAGCCCGGCGACGCACCGTGGAGTAGTTTAGGAGGATCCCAGGCTTGGAGGCATGCACCTCTTTCGATCTGTATCCCAGTTTGTGCTAGCCTTCTTAAGGAAAACTTGTTTAACTTATGTCTGTACTCAGATATTGTTGCTTCCACGACTTCGTCTATGATCGAGCACTTGTATTCGAGCCCTCGAGGCCCCTGGCTTGTATTATGATGCTTGTATGATTTATTTATGTTCTTAGAGTTGTGTTGTGATATCTTCCTGTGAGTCCCTGATCTTGATCATACACGTTTGCGTGCATGATTAGTGTACGATTGAATCAGGGGGGTCACAAGTTGGTATCAGAGCCGACTGCCTGTAGGACTCCCCCTTCCACACTCCTTGGCCGAAGTCGAGTCTAGACATTGCAAAAACTTTTTACTAACATGGCTGTGTGTCTTATGGGCCCACATTGCCATTGGGTGGTACTAGGATCTTTTACTCCTCGACCTTTACTCTGGGACTCTGAACTCTCTTCTACTAGGGTTAAGAAAATTTACTAACGCTAACTCTAGGTTCTCGTAACTACTTCCTCCCGGAGAGCCGTTAGCACAAATGATCGCCTGCTGCACCGAAGGATTCCGAAGATACTCTCCGATGTTCACTCGAGACTTTGTGTCCGTTGCTTTTGCAATTCGCTACCACCGAAATATCCCTATGGATAAATACATACATCTGTCGTTCTTACTTTTGTTCCCAGTTGATCTTGTCATTGGAAGATACCCTGAAATTCTCTCTATTGATCCGAGAATACTTTGTGCCTACTGCCTTGCAGTTCCTTTCCACCTGAATACCCCTACGGATAATTTCTTGCCCTTATCGAGTATCCACTCATCCCCATTTGTTCATGTGTTTCACAATGGTCTTTGAAATACTATTCGATCCTCCAAAATTCCTCAGTAGCTTATTGCTCTGCAATACTTGTCTGCTTGCATTATGGATGCTTTCCATATGTCTGGCAATATTCGTTAGTATCCTTAGACACCGTCATTTTGATCCTATTGATTCAACATGAGTGTGAATGCACGCGATCATCAGTTGATCCTTTTAAATTATCTTTCTGGCTCAGACGTCATTTTGAACATGGGCTTGTTCTCGACCAATCAAATTGCCGTCGATTGTAACCCTAAGTCTGTTCAACTTATCCATCCTTAATCAGAGCGTTGCTTCTGATCCCTTGAATTTGAAATCTTAATTCCTTTGCAATTGAGCTTTTAATTAGTCAGTTGTTTCTATAATCCAATGCCTGTGCATTGTTTCTTCCTTTGATTGTGCCGGTGCTCACATCAGCTTTGTTATGGACCATCAGATCCTTGTTGGATTTTAACTGACAACATCCTTCATGTTCAATCACTTTGGAAGTTCTTTCCCTGATACATAATGCCATTGGTAAATCATATCCTTGATTTGTCCAACCATGCTCTGCTTTCGAGCTGGTGATATTTACTATTGAAGCTTGTGGTATATGTTTCCACGATGCCCCGATGGGTTGAACCTATGCCTTCCTTCATATGTATGAACTCGAGAGTTTTCACGAGTCATACTCTTCTGGTATTTTGCCAGATAAAATTTCAACACTACAGCTTCATCGAACGTGAGAAGTGAATGAAAGATTATACATTGAAGAAGTGGGAGTCGACCTTGAACCTTGTGTTCATGCCCATGGACACGATGTAGATCTTATCATTAAAAGCTTCTCTTAAATTAATTATTCCCTTGGTATAAGTTCATCTTATATCTGGGATCTGGCCTTTTGCAATCGTGGTTCCGACCATATGTTCTTCCTTGATCCCATTTCTTGGGCAAGTTTAAGCACTTGTCCTCTGGAAAGCAATACCCCAGTCCAACCTCCACTACTAGAAAAAGGGCTATAGATGGGATTGACACTAATGGCGCACCAGAAAGTTGGTGCGCCATTAGTATATACTAATGGCGCACCACCTACTGATACGCCATTAGTGTTGAAACTACTAATGGCACACCGTGCAAAGGGTGCGCCATTAGTATCAAATTTTTTTTTGAAGTAGTGCGCCTGTCCAAACATACTAATGGCGCATCCTGGTAAAGTGCGCCATTAGTAGTTGTAAGTACTAATGGCGCACCCTCCCACATGTGCGCCACTAATGTTGTTTTTTTTATTATATTTTTTTCCTTTTTGCAATACTACTAATGGCGCCTTGATCGTTAAATGCGCCATTACTAGTTTAAACTAGTAATGGCGCCTTCATGGATCGATCGCCATTAGTATTTTTTACAAAACTACTAATGGCGCACCACGGAAGGTGCGCCATTAGTAACCTGGATTACTAATGGCGCATTTGTTGCTAGTGCGCCATTAGTAAGTGGGCAGCAACTAGATATTTTGGACAGCCTCTCCTACCCACACTCACTTTCTCCCCACTTCATTCTCTCCACCTCCTCCTTGTTGTCTCGGTGCCTCCTCTTTTCACCTCATTTCCACCATAGATTCATTCAAATTAAGTGGTTAAATTACCTTGTTTTAATAGGTAAGTAAGGGGAAGCTATATTTATGTTGTTCTCCCTACAACAATGTGCACATGCACTTTTTATGGCCTTGCTAGATCTATGTATGTTCGTGGTGTTGCATATGTTTGTGGTGTTGCATATGTGTTTGTGTTTGGAGGTGTACCGGTATTTGAAATGCGATAGTTGCCAATATTTTGCGGAATGTTGATTCATTTCTGTTTGGTAGAATTTTGGCATTAAGCATTCTTTTTTGTACTATTTTTAGGGAATGTCATGACAAATTTTTGTTTTGTTCTAAAATATCGTTTTGCTCTACCCCTCAGGCGACCATTGTCCGCACGATGACCGAAGGCATCGTGAATAGTTTTTTGAGGTCCTCGAAGGCGAGATGCTTCAAAAGAACGAGACGGAGATAAGATGTCCGTGTCGAAGATGCAAGTGAAGAGCCTTATTGCGGGCAGGATTCCGGCAGGTCTTGGGACCACCTGCTTCTGCGTGGTTTCATGGATGGCTATCGGTGGCAAGGTGATGAAGATGAGTACGAAGTCGTCCATGGGGCCCGGGCAAGAAATGAGGAAGGGCAGCAAGACAACCACCGCGGCTCGGGCGGGCGAGAAGACGAAGAATCCCGGAGATGAGCACGACGGTGATCTTGTACAGTCATCATGTAGAAGATGCAGGACATGATGATCGTGAAGATGCCGGAGCCGGGCGGGCATGATCATGAAGATGATGATGCCGGAGCGCATTTACGCTGGACCATCGATGGGCTGGGTGCAGGACCCCATATTCAAGAGCTGCTTCTCAAGCAGACGGATAACGCCAGAGCTGCCGCCCGAGAGAAAGCCAAGATGGATCAACTTGAGTTAGACGGTTACTCCATTGTATGAAGGATGCAGGCCCGAGGATACCCGCTGAAAGTAACGCTCATGGCTCGAGATGAAGGTAAAACACAAAATGACCGACGCGTGCTTCGACGAGAACATGTCATTCTCGGCACGAACGTCTTCCCAAGGGGAACAAGTGCCCGACCAGTTTGGAGGAGGCGAAGAAAATCGTGTGTCCTCTCGATTTACCGTGACGTGAAATACCATGTGTGCATGAACAATTGCATCATTTATCGGGACGAGCACGCGAGTCTACCATATGTCCGGTGTGCTGGCGTCACTTGATACAAGAAGAGGAAGAAAGCTCCTCGAAAAGTGGTGTGGTACTTTCCGATCACTCCTCGTCTGCAGCGGTATTTCGCGGACCCTAAGGTAGCAAAGCTCCTGCGTTGGCACGCTGGATAGGGAGGGAAGAAGCGAGAAGATGACGCAAATGATCCGGAGATAGATAAAAAGACAAGATGTTGAGTCACCCTAAGGATGCGAGCGGTGGCAAGCGTTGAACTTCAAGACTCAGAATTTGGGAACGATCCAAGGAACATCGTCTTTGGCGCGAGCACCAATGGAGTCAATTCGTTTGGCAGCCAGAGAAGCACACATAGCACCTGGCCTGTGTTTGTGTGGATGTACAACCTTCCCCCCTGGTTTTGCATGAAGAGGAAGTACATTCACATGAGTATGCTAATTGAAGGGCCGAAACAACCAGGGAACGACATCAATCTGTATCTGGGGCTGCGGAAAGAGGAGCTTGACACGCTGTGGAAAACGCCAGCCAATACGTGGGGACGCCGCAGAAAGAATATTTCCCTATGAGAGCTGCAGTGCTCATGACGGTGCCACGACTATCTCGATTACGGATATCTCATGCAGGCAGGTAGTCCACGGATTTTCTGGATGCGTAAGGTGCATGGATGACACAACGTATCGCCAGCTAGATAGAGATCTCGGGTCTTCAAAAACCGTGTTCATGGGACATCGAAGGTGGCTTCGCGACGATGACCCGTGGAGGAAACGCAAGGATCTGTTCGATGGTGAAACCGAACCCCGAAAACGCCCGTGTACGAGGAGCGGCGAGGAAATAGACAAGTTGTTGAAAAATTGGAAAGACTGCCCACTGCCGGGAAAGAAGCAAAAGGCGCCAGAGCCGGGAAAGAAGCGAAAGGCGCCAGAGCAGCTGAAGGTATGGAAAATGAGGTCTGTTTTCTAGGACTTGCCGTCTTTGGAAGATCCACCGTGTGCCTCACAGCCTTGATGTCATGCATATCACGAAGAGCGTGTGCGAGTCTGCTTGGTACCTGCTCAACATGCCGAGAGGACCAAAGATGGGCCGAAAGCAAGGGCAGACTTGAAATCAATGGGCATCAGGCAGGAGCTTCACGCTAATGATGATGATGATGATGATGATGATGATGATGCTGATGATGATGAGGCGAAGCAGGACACAGAAAGTCGTCGCCAAGGCAAAAAGGCCAAGAAGACCAGAAATGACTACCCTCCCGCGTGCTTCACTCTAAGTCAGGAGGAGATCAAGAAGTTTTTCACCTGCCTCCTAGGAGTAAAACTTCCTTACGATTCTGTGAGGAACATAAGAAGATACCTAGACCCAGTGAAGCGAAGTTCAGCAGGATGAAGTCTCCACGGTATCACGTCTTGATGACGCAGATACTTCCGATTGCAATCCATTGGGATCATGGACACGCACGTCCGTGAAACGCTATTTGGCCTATGCAACTTCTTCGACGTCATCTCTCGGAAGTCGATTGGCGTGAGGCAACTCGAAGGCTACGAGGAAGAGATCGTGGTGATACTATGCGAGCTTGAGATGTACTTCCGCCCGCATTCTTCAACGTTATGGTGCATCTGCTGGTCCATATAGTGGAGGATATCATCCAACTCGGGCCGACGTTCTCGCACAAAGATGATGCCGCTTTGAAAGGATGAATGGTGTCATCAAAGGATATGTTCGCAACATGTCACGCCCGAAGGAAGCATAGCCGGGGCTTTCGACCGAAGAGTGCATCTCCTACTGCACGAATTATCTAGGCATCGAGAACCCCGTTGGTCTGCCCGTAATCAGGCACCTCAGCAGGCTCGCTGGATGGGGTTACCGTGAGGGTCGCCGCGAAATGCATGTCGACTTCGAGGGTCGACTCGCCGACTTTGAAAGAGCAAACCTAGTCGCGCTACAACACATAGACGTGGTCGATCCTTGGGTGGTACAACACTGACCCTTTATTAAGAAGACGTACAATTATCGAGGCCAACAGAGGACGGACGGAGATATACTCAAAGAGCACAACTCATGTTTCACGCGTTGGTTCAAGCGTAAGCTTCGTCGTACCCTTTACATGAGGATTCTTCCGCGGAAGAACAACTCATATTCGCCTTGTCACGAGGCGCCGAGCACAACCTCGATGACCTATGAGGCGTCACGATATCATGACTACACATTCTACACCGAGGCCAAGGACATGAAGAGCGATGGTTATCGAACTCCGGTAACGATGGAATCCTACACCGTAACGACAAGGACAGATACTACGGAAGGATCGAGGAGATCTGGGAGCTGAGCTACTGTTGGAGAGAAGGTCCCGATGTTCCGTGTCGAGATGGGCCAAGAACGTCATAAAAGAAGACCGTATTTCACCACCATGGTTATACCCGAAGCCAAATCCAAGACCCATGGTATAAGCGTCACCGCTAAAAATGAGCCATGGGTACCGCTTCCCAAGTGGACCAATGCTTCTTCATTACCGACCCGCCAAAGCCCGGTCGTGTTGTCGTGAGGAGAGGCAAAAGGAAGATCATCGGAATGGATGGAGTAGCCAATGAGCAAGACTTGACAAGTACGGCGACCCGATGATCGAACATGACGACGATGATGAAGTAGCAGCATACACCACAAGAAAAAGCAGGACCACCCTACCTAAAGGACGTCCGTACCATAGAACAACTCCATTTGCGAAAAAGAAGGGCAAGAAGATTGTGAAGAGATAGCTAGCTAAGATCGATTGTATTTAAATCGTAGACTTCATTTCTCGATTGTATTTCATGGGCAATTTTTGAACTATCATGAATATTTTTTAATTTCATGGACACTCAATCCCCCTCCATCTCGATCCCCCTCCATCTCGATCGCTATCCCACCTCGCCCGAACCGCTCCACCGGCCTTGCCGCCGACCGCCCGCACCCTCGATTCCCCTACTCAACCGCCGCCGACCCCGCACCTCCCCTACTCAACCGCCACCGCCGACCCCCGCACCCTCCCCTACTCAAACGCCACACACGCCCCCGCACCCCCGCACCCTCCCCGCTCCACCGGCATTCTTGTTTGATGATATTTTTAAAAAATATTACTGTCTTATAAAAACATTACTGTTATGATTTAAAAAGTTTGAACATATTTAAACAGTATC
Source organism: Aegilops bicornis (assembly GCA_021605145.1). Classification (NCBI taxonomy): domain Eukaryota; kingdom Viridiplantae; phylum Streptophyta; class Magnoliopsida; order Poales; family Poaceae; genus Aegilops; species Aegilops bicornis. The sequence goes on along the minus strand of CM038670.1, from coordinate 434,409,053 downwards.
AAACAGCATTTTTAATGCATAAAAAAATTTGTGGAGCACAGGGAATCGAACCCAGGACCTCTGGTGTGAGAACTGGCTGTGACCAGTCGAGCTAGTAGAGGAACTTGATGTGGATCAGGTTAGGTGGGAGATAACATGTTGGCTCGAGCAGAAATAAAAAAAGTACTAATGGCGCACCCGAGGTGGGGTGCGCCATTAGTATGGATGTACTTATGGCGCCGAGGTGTGGTGCGCCATTAGTATTGTGCCGCCCTCATCCATAGTTCCTCCGGGGCCACACCTATCCCCTCTCCCTCGCCCCTCGCCCTCGATCCCCTTCCCGTCTCCTCTCCCGACGTTGCTGCCCCGCCGCCTCGACGCCGCCCCACCGCCTCGATGCCGCCCCGCCGCCTTGCCCCTGCGCCCATCGCGGCGCCCGTCGTCCTGTCGCCTGCCTCCAACCACCGCCGCATGAGGCCCGATGTCGGCGCCGCTCTCCCGTCCACACCACCGCCGCCCCTCCGTGACCGGCCGCACTCCGCCTGTGTACCTCTCCTCCTTCCTCCTTCCTCCCTCTCCACCCTTCCTCCCCATTCCCTCCTCCCTCCCTCCCCTTCCGGCCGCGCCCTCCACATCCCCTCCGCCCTCCTCCCCGCCGTCAGCCCCGCCCCCAAGTCCGAAGCTCCCTGCCTCCCCACCGTCCGCCTCGCCGCCACCCGCCGCGTTCCCCGCCCCGAACGCCCGCACCATTTCATCCGCAGCCGGCCGCCCGATTCGTTCCCGAGGTGCCTTTCTCACCGTCGCCGTCGCCGGAGCTGCGGCCATTCGGAGATCCTCAAAACTTCTTTGAGTCCTTTGTCCGCTCTTAGGAAGAACAGTTTGTCCCCTCTCAAAACTTGCTGTAATTTCTTTGGTCTTTGAGTATAGCTTTCTTTCAGTCCATTGGTTCATCCCCAAATCAGTCCATCCATGGTAAAACTGAAGGTGAAATGTTCAAAAAATTCTCATCCTAGATAGATAGATAGATGCAGAAAGTGCTCAGACGCCAACGAAGGAAGAAAAGAAGAAAAAAAAGCGTATCTTTGTTGGTGCTTAACGTAATCAGTCTGGTAAATGGTAATACGGTGGCCCCGATTCCTAGCTTCACGGCCAGCAACTCGCGAGAATGCGATGGCGGGGCCATTGGTGTCTCCGGCCGGAGGCGGCATTGGTGTCTCCGACGCCGCACGGAGCTTAATGCACTTTCGGGTGTCGCCGCCGGCACCTCTGCAGCAAGCGGCCCCTCCGTCAATCGCACGCCGTTGGCGGTGCCTCGACATTAGCCGAGCTCGACGCCATCATCACGGTAACTAATTAAGCCTCTCTCGGTCGAGTACTTCATCTCCTTGCCTTTGAATGGGCATCCCTGACACCCTACATGTTTTCGCAGGAAGCCGCCGACGTTCCGTGCACTCTCCTGCACTTCGTGAACAATGAGTTGGTCGATGTCGCCAAGGGCAAAATCGTTCAACCGGGCAACCCCTTGTTCCACGGTACCCAGATGCCACCCAACTTGTTTAGGGTTGAACTGGTTCGGTGCTGCCGAGCTGCGACGAGGTGTTACCTCCGATTCGACCCGTCGGGGCCGGCGATGATGACGTGATGACCCTCGGCCGCCGCTGGTGGCCCTGCTTTGGCGAAGAGCCAGATTCGTTTGGGGGCGGGGGACACCACCCCAAAGACAACACCGCCAGTCGTGTCGGCGCCAAGTCGGCCCCATGGCAAGACCGCCGCAACGGTGTCGGACATCCCTATTCCACTGGATCCAAACATGCATATGGCACGGGATCGTAACGACGACTACGATACATTTGCCAACGCGTCGATCGATTACTTTGCCGATCATGGGTATGCAGTAGCGACTTCATGGGGCCTCCTTCTCAAGAACCCAACCCAACAAAAGACGTGCGCGATCTAGCTGGTACCGCGGAGAAGCCAAGTTGCAACAGCGCCGTCGTCGTTCAGCTCTCGAGACGCCTCCATTGCCGACTTCACCGAGCCTCGGATAGGCGAGGTGCGAAATATTATCAGCCCCAACACACTCAAGAAGGCGGTCGGTGAGCGTAACTCGGTCCCATTACAGGAGAAGAAGAAGGCACGCAAAGAAAGACTAACAAGGGTGCGGGCCAGCCGGCACCGAGTAATGCGATCCGTGCTCGTGGCCGGGCCACCTTCACCGAGGATATCTCGAGGAGGGTGCATGTGGCGGGTAGGGCGATGCTACCGAGCAAATATGCTCAATGCTGCAACCGGTGCTATGCGGAGTCTGCATGATGTTGTTCTTTCTTTGGAGAAGCGGCGTCTCGAGAGAAGGATGTGGCATACCGGTTTTCGTGGCCAAGGTGCCGAGGGCAAGGGCTTTGTGGATAACTCCATCAGCGTCTGATCGTCCTGCGGTTTGATGACATCCACGCTATGTTGAACCTTCATCCGCTGCACTACACCTTCGTTCGGCTATTTTCACGAGTATGGAGATGCGGATCATTAGCGACAAGACCGGACATCGTGATAGTCGACCCCTTCTACATGCGTGCCAAGATCTTGGCGGCGCTGGGACCGACAAGTCGCGAGCTCTTACCTCAAGGCGTCATTCTGCAAACCAAGATAAGGATAACTTCCTCGTGCCTTACTTTCCCGAGTAAGTCCTCCCTCAACCGCCCGTAACATATGAATTCTTAGATTTCGATCGTTTTCTTTTAACATTCCGTGTTTTCTGCAGTGACACATTGCACGCTCATCCTCCTAAGCCCCAAATATTCCATGGCCACGTATTTCGACCCCGACCGTCGATCGAAGGTATACTACACAAATGTCAAGAAGGTTCTTGATGATGTTCTCCCCGGCTACGCCCAATCTGGAGGCACCTTCACCAGGCCTATTCGTAAGTACGGAAAGCACGTGTTCTCCCACAATACGATGTTCTGCTGCGTCAAAAAGTCGCCTGGCGGTCAGAAGGGTGCCTACTATGCCATCCATCACATGCGGGCGATCGTACGGGACCATCATCAACTTCTGCTACCGAGTAAACTCAAAGATTGGGCATGGCGTGTCGGCAATCCAGGACACGGACATCAGACAAGAATTCTTTCGCATCCAGTCGGAGTTTGCGGAAATCATCCATCAAGATGTCCTTCGTACCTCGGGGCAGTTATAACTCAGAAATCAACCGTCCAACAGTGACATCGACACAATGCTACAAATGCAGGCTGACAACACCCGTTCTTTCATGACTCCCACGATAGACGGCGGTTTAATCCACACTCCGGTCCCTTGAGTCGAGTCGAAAGCAGTGATGCTGTGTCTAGTTCTGAAACATCGATTGGCTCATGTTGTAATTAAACTTTAATGAACTTGTAGTATGTCTCTTTGGTTTTAGAGTCGTTCAACTTAGATGTAATCGATGCTATTAATGTCTTGCTTTTCTCTTCCGATCGTTACATTTGCATACTTATATATTGCTTATGTATTGTCGTGAATTGGTACTAACATTTCGTTTGGCTAGTGCATAGCGATGCCGTCGTATGTCGTGTACAAGGGTAAGGTTCCCGAGTCTCTGACGGCGGGAGGAGTGTCGGAGACAGGTTCACCGATTCAGCGATAGCAGTTACAAAGGGTACACCACTAGGGCCGAGGCCGAATCTAGATCGCCCGCTATCTAGCGGGAGAGGGGAGGGAGCGTTGGAGGAACCGGATGAAGACGAGTTTCATTGTGATGATGCTCATCGTGTTGACCGCAGCTCTCTTCTATGTGATGGTAGTTTAGATGATCGATATCGACTTGTAATGTGAAGACAAACTCGCTACTCGCGGTCTCGAGACTTGTAATATAATGTTCTATCTTTGTCCGGTCTTTTCAATTCGGAGACTAATATGATGAATTGTATTCAGAGACTAATATGATGAATTGTATTCAGAGACTAATCTTCTATTGTATTCGATGAATCTGTTGTTGATGTGTGCTGTCTATATTTTGTCCAATTATACATTTTGTAACCTGTGCAAAAACAGAAAATAAAAAATAAAAAACCTAATATTCATACTAATGGCGCATCACATCATAGTGCGCCATTAGTATGCCAAAGGATACTAATGGCGCATCATTAAACTGCGCCATTAGTGTGCCGGGTTACTAATGGCGCATCATGCCGTTGTGCGCCATTAGTATGCTGAAGTTACTAATGGCGCATCATGCTTACGCGCCATTAGTATGCCAAAGCACCTGGTATACATGGCCCCTCAGGCATACTAATGGCGCACCACAGGCTATACTAATGGCGCACTACATGGTGCGCCATTAGTATACCGAATACTAATGGCGCATCAGTGGTGCGCCATTAGTAAAAAATACTAATGGCGTGCTAGTAATGGCGCACCGGTAGTGCGCCATTAGTAGGCAAAACCAGTGCGCCATTAGTAGGCCTTTTCCTAGTAGTGCTCTAATTTGGTCTGTCGTCGAGTATTACCCCTGGTATCTCGAGGATATCATGCCATTGCACTACACTACCCTGTCTTTTGATGGAGTACTACCTTACCCTGTCTTTGTCACTTCATGCTTCTGGGTTGTTTGTTAACCAAGAACACCGATAAGTGAATCTATTCTGCACTCCGATTCAATAACTCTAAGTAATTTTCGTTGCTTACGAGTTTAATAATCCTTTAAGTCATTCCTAGCCTAATCAGCTATATCATCATCATACTAATTTTTTTAACTGTGCTACCTGGTCCTTATTCCCAAAGCATAACTTTCAACGATGAGCTAAGCTTGCGTCGATTTTCGTCGTCATATCATTTCTCCTTGAACAACAAACTTGATTTCGAGTTTGTGTCCTAACTGTGGTTCCAATAACCTTTCGCTTCATCATTCGTTTGACTTGATGTCATCGTCGATCGATTACATCTTCGTGTAACCTCTCGACAAATGTGTCGTGATCATCATCAACCTTATGAGCTCTTCCAGGATATCACCTCGGATTCATGATGAGAAATACCATCCTTGCCTCGATGATTTGTGTTATCATCAACCACTTTATTGCCATCCCTCCAACACAAACTTGTTCATGTTTTGTGTTATACCTTGCGTTCCTTGCTACCCAGCATTGTTCTTCTTTACCTTGGAATATTACCACCTTTTATGTCAAGAATGTCGTGGGAATTTCACCACCTCTTAAGAATTCTTGATATAGTAATACTTCTCACCATCACCATTCCTTCTTGGTCCCCGTGTTGTTTCCAACCGAAAAACCGACAATTGAACTTGGATGTGCGAATTCTAAACTTCTAGCAACCCTACTGCTTTGAAGTTAATGGTCGACATTTCATTCTTAGACCATTGGTTATCGAATCACCATTCTAAGCTATGATCATGCTACATAGGCCCATATTTTGGGTGCACCTTTTCAACCAATGTTTAATTGTGTATGTTTTCCTCGAGCATACATCATTATATCATTTGATCTGACTAATGTTATCTCCTTGTTCACATGATTGTGGAAATCCATCTTTCTGGAATTTTTGATGGGTTGTCGCTGAGTCCATCAGCCACCTCCTCATCCCCTCCTTAGTTTAATGATGAACTCTTCTTTCGGAACTCACTCCCATAGTTCATTCCCTGAGTCTGAGGTATCCTGACACCAATCAGATCTGAATCTCGGTAAGGTATGATGGTTGGAACATTTTCCAAGAGTCATAACATTGGTATTTATATCACCCGGTAAGGTGATGTCATGCCTAGCACACCTGACCGGAGGACCTAGTGTTATAGTTTCCTTCTTAACAAGGTTAACCATTTTTTTCCGTGAGGAAATTGAATGCCTTGTTTAATAAGTTTATCCTGATGGATCCTTTGTGTATCCAAAGTCTGACCTTTGCTTGAAGACCTTGTCAATGCTATCTCGAAACATGTCTGTGGTGCTTCGATTTTCAACAAGAACATTTGAAGCCTAATGCTAAATGTTACTTGCTCAATTATCCAAACACCGTTGCATGGGTAATGTCATGAAATTTCTCTCCCCTTTTCTAAAGAGTTTTCTACATTACATCCTGCCAAGGACATCATGCTCTGCTTGTCCTTGGGAAGGATATACCCTTGAAATATGTGTTTAAACACATTTTTCCTTTCCATTGTTCTGTTTAATCTGATAATCATATTTTCCTTTCCATTGGTTGGTTTAACGTTGCTTGTGAACTATATGATCCAAGCAGTAATATTCTCCTGCTTATGTAAACATCTCGGTGTACAATTCTATCAGCAAGACCATGTTACTATTGTTGATGACATTCCGATAGCCACCAATGGACGGGAACTTTGCCTATTGGTCCGCCTCGTTCAACGAGCAGGAAAATGGTTCTCTTCGTCCCTCGCCCTTGGTACCGACGTTGTTACCGACATAATCGACAGGCTAACCTCTGACATGCCTTGCTGATACGTCTCCAATGTATCTATAATTTTTGATTGCTCCATGCTACTTTATCTACTGTTTTGGACTATATTGGGCTTTATTTTCCACTTTCATATTACTTTTGGGACTAACCTATTAACCGGAGGCCCAGCCCAGAATTGCTGTTTTTTGCCTTTTTCAGTATTTTGAAGAAACAGAATATCAAACGGAGTCCAAACGGAATGAAACCTTCGGGATCGTGATTTTCCAACCGAACGTGATCCAGGAGACTTGGACCCTACTCCAAGAAGCTTCCGAGGAGGTCACGAGGGTGGAGGGCGCTCCCCCTGGGCGTGCCCCCCTACCTCGTGGGCCCCTTGGAGCTCCACCGACGTACTCCTTCCTCCTATATATACCTACGTATCCCCGTATGATCAGAACAGGAGCCAAAAACCTAATTCCACCGCCGTACCTTCCTGTATCCACGAGATTCCATCTTGGGGCCTATTTCGGAGCTCCGCCGGAGGGGGCATCCACCATGGAGGGCTTCTACATTAACACCATAGCCCCTCCGATGAAGTGTGAGTAGTTTACTTCAGACCTTCGGGTCCATAGCTAGTAGCTAGATGGCTTCTTCTCTCTTTTTGGATCTCAATACAATGTTCTCCCCTCTCGTGGAGATCTATTTGATGTAATCTTCTTTTTGCGGTGTGTTTGTTGAGACCGATGAATTGTGGGTTTATGATCCAGTATTATCTATCGAAAATATTTGATTCTTCTCTGAATTCTTTTATGTATGATTGATTTATCTTTGCAAGTCTCTTCGAATTATCCGTTTGGTTTGGCCAACTAGATTGGTAGTTCTTGCAATGCGAGAAGTGCATGGCTGTGGGTTCAATCTTGCGGTGTCCTTACCCGATGTGAGAAAGGGTTGCAAGGCACGTATTGTATTGTTGCCATCGAGGATAACAAGATGGGGTATTTATCATATTGCATCAATTTATTCCTCTACATCATGTCATCTTGCTTAAGGCGTTACTTTGTTGTTAACTTAATACTCTAGATGCATGCTGGATAGCGATCGATGAGTGGAGTAATAGTAGTAGATGCAGAATCATTTCGATCTACTTGTCACGGACATGATGCCTATATACATGATCATTTCCTAGATATAATCATAACTATGCTCAATTACATCAATTGCTCAACAAGAATTTGTTCACCCACCGTAGAATACTTATGCTCTTGAGAGAAGCCACTAGTGAAACCTATGGCCCCCGGGTCTATTCTCATCATATCAATCTCCATCACTTTATTTACTTGCTTTGCTTTTACTTTTTACTTTGCATCTTTATATCAAAAAAATACCAAAAATATTATCTCTATCAGATCTCACTCTCGTAAGTGACCGTGAAGGGATTGACAACCCCTAATCGCGTTGGATGCGAGTAGCTATCGTTTTGTGCAGGTACGAGGGACTTGTGCGTGACCTCCTCTTTGGATTGATACCTTGGTTCTCAAAACTGAGGGAAATACTTACGCCATCTTGTGCTGCATCATCGTCTCCTCTTCGGGAAAACCAACGCAAGCTCGAGGCGTAGCAAGAAGGATTTCTGGCGCCCGTTGCGGGGAGGCTTACGCAAAAGTCAACATACCAAGTACCCATCACAATCCCTATCTCTCGCATTACATTATTTGCCATTTGCCTCTCGTTTTCCTCTCCCCCACTTCACCCTTGCCGTTTTATTCGCCCTCTCTTTCCCAATCTCCTCCTCTTTTTCCCGCTTGCTTCTTGTTTGCTTGTGTTACCATGTGCCTTATATTTGCTTGCATCTTTGCTTGCTAAAAATCTATTGATATGGATCCACTTAAAGTGTTCTACTTGGATCATCTTCGATCCTTATGCGCTCGTGCTGAAACCCCAACTAGCCTAGTTGATGGGAAATCTTTAGATGAGCATGCTTATTATGTGCGTCACCGTTTTTCTGAAAATGGGAGACTCTTATGGAGTCAAATAAACAGATTGTTGTGTTATGCTTGGAATCTTTGTGAAATTTATGATTTTACTTGTTGCTCTAAGAACCCTAAAAAACACCTTCCTTACCTATGTGAGTTTAATGAAAATGAAATCTTATCTTCTTATGCAAAGGGTGTTTATAGTTACTATGATATCGAACAAATTGAAGAATTTGTTGCTTTTAAGGGTGCTTATGAAGTTGCTTCATTGATTGAAAAGTATGATATTACTCTCTACGAATCTGAAAATTTTGACATACTTAAATATTGCTATGAAAACTATGCTCATAATGTCTATGTCAAAGAATTTATTGAGAGAATGACCGTTGCTTTGGAAGGAAATAATGATATGCATGAATCTATAGATAATGATGATTCCGATGATTTAATTAAAATATCCCTTGATGAATATGATGCTTGCTATTCTTGTGGCCATGACGCCAATATTTATGAAGATGAATTTGCTATAGTTCCTTATGTTAAACATGAGATCGTTGCTATTGCACCCATACTTGGTAGTTCCTTCGATGAAAAGCATGATTGCAATGATTTTACTATAAATTATATTGATGTCAATTGTGCTAATAATATGCAAAACCCTAAGCTTGGGGATGCTAGTTTTGCTATGTCTACTACTTGTTGCAATGATCATGATTGGGGTGATTCTTCTTATGATCTTGAAAATTTATTTAAGCCCCATGATGAATATGAGATTGATAATATTGCTTGCAATAATATTGAAAGTGGGTTTGGAAGAGTGTCATCTTTAGATCCCACATATTTGGAGAATATTCAATCTTATGAAATTTTTGATAAAAGTGGGTTTGGAGAGGTCATGACTTTAGTTAATGATAATCCCACTATTTTGGAAAAGTGTCAACTTTACATGCTTGTGGATCGTGTTGAGAATATGTTATGTGATAGCTATTTTGTTGAATTTGCCTATGATCCTACATGTAATTATTATGAGAAAGGAAATTATGGTTGTATAAGTTTTCATGTTACTAAATTACCTCTCTTCATGTTGAGATTGCTATCATTTCTTTGTTCTTCCTTGCTTATGCTAGTTTTTGCTTGACTTGATAATTTGTTTTCTTACAAGATGCCTATGAATAGGAAGTATTTTAGACTTAAGTGTGCTTATCACATGTTTTATGATGCTCTTTTTGTGCTTCAATTCTTGCCTTTCATGTGAGCATCATTGAAATCTCAATGCCTAGCTAGGGGCGTTAAACGATAGCGCTTGTTGGGAGGCAACCCAATTTTATTTTTAGTTTTTGTTTTTGCTTCTGTTTAGGAATAAATAGTCCATATAGCCTCTGTTTAGATGTGTTTTTATCTTTTAATTAGTGTTTGTGCCAAGTTAAACCTATTAGATCTTCTTGGGTGATAGTTGTTTGATCTTGCTGTAATTTCCAGAATCTTTGCGCCCAGTGCCCGAATTGTTAAAAATCACCAGAACGTGATAAAATATTGATTCCAATTGCTGCTGATCAATAAAAATATTGCCCAGGTCTTCTAATTTTGGTAGAATTGTTTGGGTTCCAGAAGTCTGCGTTAGTTACAGATTACTACAGACTGTTCTGTTTTTGACAGATTCTGTTTTGCGTGTGTTGTTTGCTTATTTTGATGAATCTATGGCTAGTAAAATAGGTTATAATCCATAGAGAAGTTGGAATACAGTAGGTTTAACACCAATAAAAATAAATAATGAGTTCATTACAGTACCTTAAAGTAGTCTTTTGTTTTCTTTCTCTAACGGAGCTCACGAGATTTCTATTGAGTTTTGTGTTGTGAAGTTTTCAAGTTTTGGGTGAATTCTTTTGATGGATTATGGAACAAGGAGTGGCAAGAGCCTAAGCTTGGGGATGCCCATGGCACCCCCAAGATAATCCAAGGACACCAAAAAGTCAAATCTTGGGGATGCCCCGGAAGGCATCCCCTCTTTTGTCCACTTCCATCGGTAATTTACTTGGAGCTATACTTTTATTCACCACATGATATGTGTTTTGCTTGGAGAGTCTTGTATTATTTGTGTCTTTGCTTGTTAGTTTACCACAATAATCTTTGCTTTACACACCTTTTGCGAGAGTCATTCATGAATTGAAATTTGTTAGAATACTCTATGTGCTTCACTTATATCTTTTGAGCTTGATAGTTTTGCTCATAGTGCTTCACTTATATCTTTTTGAGCGTGATAATTTTTGCTCTAGTGCTTCACTTAGATCTTTTAGAGCATGGTGGTAGATTTGTTTTAAAGAAACTTGATCTCTCATGCTTCACTTAAATTATTTTGAGAGTCATTAATAGCATGGTAATTTGCTTAATGTTAATATACTTGGTATTCAAGATATGTGAAACTTTCTTTTGAGTGCGTTGAATACTAAGATAAGTTTGATGCTTGATAATTGTTTTGAGATGTGGAGGTAATAATATCAAAGTCGTGCTAGTTGGGTGATTGTGAATTTGAGAAATACTTGTGTTCAAGTTTGCAAGTCCCGTAGCATGCACGTATGGTAAAAGTTATGTAACAAATTTGAAACATGAAGTGTACCTGGCTTGTGCATCCTTATGAGTGGCGGTCGGGGACGAGCGATGGTCTTTTCCTACCAATCTATCCCCCTAGGAGCATGCGCGTAGTACTTGATTTTTGATGACTTCTAAATTTTTGCAATAAGTATATGAGTTCTTTTGACTAATGTTGAGTCCATGGGTTATACGCACTTTTACCTTTCCGCCTTTACTAGCCTCTTGATGCCGTGCATTGCCCTTTCTCACATTGAGAGTTGGTGCAAACTTCACGGTGCATCCAAACCACGTGATATGATATGCTCTTTCACACATAAACCTCCTTATATCTTCCTCAAAACAGCCACCATACCTACCTATTATGGCATTTCCATAGCCATTCCAAGATATATTGCCATGCAACTTCCACCATCATCATCGTGACATGCATTACTTTTGTCATATTGACATTGCATGATCTTGCAGTTGACATCGTATTTGTGGCAAAGCCACCTTGCATTATTTTTCATACATGTCACTATTGATTCATTGCACCATCCCGGTACACCGCCGGAGGCATTCATATAGAGTAATATCTTGTTCTAGTATCGAGTTGTAATTCATATGTTGTAATGAAAGTGTGATGATCATCATTAGAGCATTGCCCAAAAAAAAGAGAAAGGCCAAAAAAAGAAAGGCCCAAAAATATATATAAAAAAGGGCAATGCTACTATCTCTTTTTCCACACTTGTGCTTCAAAGTAGCACCTTGTTCTTCATGTATTGAGTCTCATATATTGTGCTTCAAAGTAGCACCATGTTTTTCATATAGTGAGTCTCTTAAGTTGTCTTGTTCATTATAGAACTTGGCTTGTATATTCCTATGATGGGCTTCCTCAAAATGCCCTAGGTCTTCATGAGCAAGCAAGTTGGATGCACACCCACTAGTTTTGTTTTGTTGAGCATTCATAGCTCTAGTGCATCCGTTGCATGGCAATCCCTACTCCTTGCATTAACATCAATCGATGGGCATCTCCATAGCTCATTGATTAGCCTCGTTGATGTGAGACTTTCTCCTTTTTGTCTTCTCCACACAATCCCCATCATCATATTCTATTCCACCCATAGTGCTATATCCATGGCTCACGCTCATGTATTGCGTGAAGGTTGAAAAAGTTTGAGATTATTTAAGTATGAAACAATTGCTTGGCTTGTCATCGGGGGTATAGAAGTTGGGAACATCTTTGTGTGAAGAAAATGAAGCATAGCCTAACTATATGATTTTGTAGGGATGAACTTTCTTTTGTCATGTTATTTTGAGAAGACATGATTGCTTTGATTAGTATGCTTGAAGTATTATTATTTTTGTGTCAATATGAACTTTTGTCTTGAATCTCGGATCTGAATATTCATATCACAATTAAGAAGATTTACATTGAAATTATGCCAAAGTATCACTCCGCATCGAAAATTCTTGTTTTATCATTTACCTACTCGAAAGCTTGGGGACGCTTGATACGTCTCCAACGTATCTATAATTTTTGATTGCTCCATGCTACTTTATCTACTGTTTTGGACTATATTGGGCTTTATTTTCCAATTTTATATTACTTCTGGGACTAACCTATTAAGCGGAGGCCCAGCCCAGAATTGCTGTTTTTTGCCTTTTTCAGTATTTCGAAGAAACAAAGTATCAAACGGAGTCCAAACGGAATGAAACCTTCGGGATCGTGATTTTCCAACCAAACGTGATCCAGGAGACTTGGACCCTACTCCAAGAAGCTTCCGAGGAGGTCACGAGGGTGGAGGGCGCGCCCACCTACCTCGTGGGACCCTCGGAGCTCCACCGACGTACTCCTTCCTCCTATATATACCTACGTATCCCCGTATGATCAGAATAGGAGCCAAAAACCTAATTCCACCGCCGTACGTTCCTGTATCCACGAGATCCCATCTTGGGGCCTGTTAGGAGCTCCATGGGAGGGCATCCACCACGGCGGGTTTCTACATCAACACCATAGCCCCTCTGATGAAGTGTGAGTAGTTTACTTCAGACCTTCAGGTCCATAGCTAGTAGCTAGATGGCTTCTTCTCTCTTTTTGGATCTCAATACAATGTTCTCCCCCTCTCTCGTGGAGATCTATTCGATGTAATCTTCTTTTTGCGGTGTGTTTGTTGAGACCGATGAATTGTGGGTTTATGTTCCAGTATTATCTATGGAAAATATTTGATTCTTCTCTGAATTCTTTTATGTATGATTGAGTTATCTTTGCAAGTCTCTTTGAATTATCCGTTTGGTTTGGCCAACTAGATTGGTAGTTCTTGCAATGGTAGAAGTGCATTGCTTTGGGTTCAATCTTGCGGTGTCCTTACCCGATGTGAGAAAGGGTTGCAAGGCACGTATTGTATTGTTGCCATCGAGGATAACAAGATGGGGTATTTATCATATTGCATGAATTTATTCCTCTACATCATGTCATCTTGCTTAAGGCATTACTGTGTTGTTAACTTAATACTCTAGATGCATGCTGGATAGCGGTCGATGAGTGGAGTAATAGTAGTAGATGTAGAATCGTTTCGATCTACTTGTCACGGACGTGATGCCTATATACATGATCATTGCCTAGATATACTCATAACTATGCTCAACTCTGTCAATTGCTCAACAGTAATTTGTTCACCCACCGTAGAATACTTATGCTCTTGAGAGAAGCCACTAGTGAAACCTATGCCCCCCGGGTCTATTCTCATCATATCAATATCCATCACTTTATTTACTTGCTTTGCTTTTACTTTTTTACTTTGCATCTTTATATCAAAAAAATACCAAAAATATTATCTCTATCAGATCTCACCCTCGTAAGTGACCGTGAAGGGATTGACAACCCCTAATCGCGTTGGTTGCGAGTAGCTATCGTTTTGTGCAGGTATGAGGGACTTGCGCGTGACCTCCTACTGGATTGATACCTTGGTTCTCAAAAACTGAGGGAAATACTTACGCTACTGTGCTGCATCATCCTCTCCTCTTCAGGGAAAACCAACGCAAGCTCGAGACGTAGCACTTGCTTGCATGATCACGCAAGACGTCTCCGCCTTTCCTACTTTTAACCCACATGGTGGGCCCGTAACCCACAGTTCCACAGGATCGAAACCTGACTCTCCTGTACACCCCTGTTTCTTAAGTTATTCCTCACCCTTGGCTTCGTATGAAAGATCACGAGCCACCTTCCTAGTGATCTATTCTGGTATCAGGCGCAATACTTATTCCCATTGCTCTGAACCCCTTTCACCCTCTGTTTCAGGCAACGGACGGTTGCCTAACCGCTTGGAGCTTCTTGTTGCCCCTCCTTACCTTGCTCTCGATAACTTTCTTGAATTTCAACTCGAGAGATGCCTCTATGCCACGTTCACTGAGATAGCCCCCAGGTACCTAACATATGTTGAGCTCCGTCCTTCCCGAGTTTTCCCCCCTTAGCTTTCCGTAAATGCGATGGAGATCCTAAAGGAAGGATGACGACTTCATCAGGATGACCTGAAGCAGACAAATGAAGACGTCAATGTAATGGATCGACCACTTTGAGAAGAGCAACCAAGACCGAGAAGATTCGTTAGAATTTCGTAACCAGACCTTCCCCCCTTATTCCCCCTCTTAAATCTCGGGACGAGATTTCTTGTAGTGGAGGGGAATTGTGACGCCTGGATAATTAGCCTACAGTAATCACACGTTAATGCATTAGTTCAGAACAGATCCAAATTCAAATTTGAAACAAAGGCAAACAACAAAAAATTTCAACTATTAAAAGTAAAATGTTCGGGATGTGCCAAAAATGGCATAGGTAATTATAGTGCAGCAAACTCATTTTTAGAAATTGCCTAAATGATTTAAAATGAAATAAAACAGAATAGAAAATAAATAAAAGAAAGGAAATACAAAAGAGAAAACAAGCTAACAAAAAAAAGAAGAAGGAGAAAACCCAGCAGGCATCCGTCCCAACTGGGCAAGCCCAAACCGGCCCAGCCGGCCACTCCCCCCACTCCCCTTATCCACTCCCCCAGGACCCGAACCGCCACCGACACCCCACTTCCCCCACGAAAATATCTCCCCCTCTCCCCGATTGGATCGGGATCGAGGAGGAGGCCGCCGCACGTCACCTCAGAGAACGCCGCCGCCGCTGCAAGGAGCACGCCTTCCTCGCCGGACCACCTCAACGGCCTGCCTCCTCGTCGCCCGGTCGTCGCCGTCGACCACCCCGGGCCCCGCTGCCCTGATCCTACGCCCACCGTGAGCACAAGCCTCCCCCCACTCCTTCCCTCTCGCGCGTCCCGCGCCCGGTAGCGCCTTGTGCCGCTCCACCGCCAGTGGCAGCGCCCCTTCGCCCGCTTCTCCGCCCCGCTGTCCCACCTCGTCTGCCTTGCGCGCCCGTCGTGGCAGCGTTACGCCCTCGCCGTGTTCCGTCGCCACTCCGTCCCGTCGCCGCGACCTCCGTCGTGGCCACCCCACATCCTGGCCCTCCCCTTCCCGCTCCCTCACCCGCTCCGCGCCCTGGCCGTGTCGGCTCCGCCCGGCAGCGCCCGGCGCTTAGGCCGGCAGCTCCGGCAATGGCGCCCTAGCCTCGCCCTATCCCATTCCTGCACCGCCTGGCGCTCCTCCGTCCCTCCCGCTCCGGCCATGGCGGCGGACCTACGCCCGGCAGCGGCCCTCGGCCATCTTTGCCGGGTCCGCCCGTCTGTGGCGCCCGCGACCGTGCCCGACCCTCACTGGCCCCGACCACCGACCCCTGCAAGGGGCCCATCTGCGCCCGCTCGGCCCTCCTCTGGGTCGACCGCCCGCAGCGCCCAACGCCCGCTAACCGTGTGCCCGCTAAGGGACCCTGGCCCAATGACGTGTGGGGCCCAGCCCCTGGAACGTTAAAAAAAGATATAAAAAAGAACTATAAATAAATAAATAAAATTATTAATTAATTAGTTAATTAACTAAATTAATTAAGTTAATTAAATCCTGATTAGTTGACTAGTTAAATTTACTTAACCTGCTAATTAAACTAAGTAACTGTTAAGTAGATATTAGTCAATGACAGAATGGACCCACGCGTCAATTTTGACCAAGTCAACTGACTGTTGACTGCTGACATCACCCTGATGACATGCTGACATCATAATGGCATTTCCTAATTATATTAATTAGATAAATACTAAAAAAATTAAATCTTTGAAAATTAATATAAAATAATCTGTAATTCGGATGGAAAAACTTTGTACATGAAAGTTGCTCAGAACGACGAGACGGATCCGAACACGCAGCCCGTTCGTCCGCCACGCGTCCCTAGCATAGTGAACCTGCAACATTTCACCTTCGGTCCATCTGTCTGAAAACGCGAAACATCGGGGATACTTTCCCGGATGTTTCCCCCTTTCGCCGGTATCACCTAATACCGCGTTAGGGCACACCTAGCACCGCGTATTGCCATGTTACGCTTTGTGATGCTTTGATTGCTTTGTTATTTATTGTGTTCCCCTCCGTTACTTCTTTCCGGTAGACCTCGAGACTGCCGGCGACCCTAGTTCGACTATGGAGTTGACGATCGCTCCTTGCCAGAACAACCAGGCAAGCCCCCCCTTGATCACCAGATATCGCCTATTCTTCTCTATACTGCTTGCATTAGAGTAGTGTTGCATGTTACTGTTCGGTTACTCCTATTCTGTTGCATAACCTGTCATTGTTGCTACAGTTGTTGATACCTTACCCGCAATCCTAAATGCCTAGTATAGGATGCTAGTTTATCATCAGTGGCTCTACATTCTTGTCAGTCTGCCTTGCTATACTATCGGTCCGTGATCACTAGGGAGGTGACCACGGGTATATACTATATACTTTATATACATGACACATGTGGTGACTAAAGTCGGGTCATTTCGTTGAGTACCCATAAGTGATTCCGATGAGGGGTGAAAGGACGGTGGCTCCATCCCGGTAGAGGTGGGCACAGGTTCCCAGCGGACCCCTGGATTACTTTGTGGCGGAGCGTCAGGGCAGGTTGAGACTACCTGGGTGAGAGGTGGGCCTGGCCCTAGTCGGTGTCCGCGGTTACATCATTAACACACTTAACGAGATCTTGGTATTTTATCTGAGTCTGGCCATTTGGTCTATACGCACTAACCAACTACGTGGGAAAGATATGGGCACTCGGCATCGTGGTATCAGCCGAAGCCTTCGTGACGCCAGCGACTGAGCAGCGCGTGCCGGATTGGACTGGAACGCCTGCTAGGCTAGGTCTGCTTCCAGCCGCGTACGCAACATGCAGGTGTGCTATGGGCGATGGGCCCAGACCCCTGTGCGCTTAGGTTTAGACCGGCGTGCTGACCTCTCTGTTGTGCCTAGGTGGGGCTGCGACGTGTTGATCTTCCGCGGCCGGGCATGACCCATAAAAGTGTGTCCGCCAAATAGGATCGGCGTGTTGGGTTATGTGGTGCACCCTTGCAGTGAAGTTAATCTATTCGAATAGCCGTGATCTTGATGAGGATGACTTGGAGTTGTACCTTGACCTTATGACAACTAGAACCGGATACTTAATAAAACACACCCTTCCAAGTGCCAGATACAACCCGGTGATTGCTCTCTAACAGGGCCACGAGGAGGGGATTGCCGGGTAGGATTATGCTATGCAATGCTACTTGGAGGACTTGATCTACTCTCTTCTACATCTTTGCAAGGCGGAGGCTGCGGAAGCGTAGTCTTGACGGGATTGGTTACCCCCTCTTATTACGGCATTACGTAGTTCGGTCCTTGATATGGCCCTTTACACATATACCCATGCATATGTAGTGTAGCTCCTTGCTTGCGAGTACTTTGGATGAGTACTCACGGTTGCTTTTCTCCCCCTTTTCCCCTTCCCTTCTACCTGGTTGTCGCAACCAGCTGCTGGAGCCCAGGAGCCAGACGCCTCCGTCGATGGCGACTCCTACTACATTGGAGGTGCCTACTGCTACGTGTAGCCCGCTGACGACGACCAGGAGTAGTTTAGGAGGATCCAGGCTTGGAGGCCTGCGCCTCTTTCGATCTGTATCCCAGTTTATGCTAGCCTTCTTAAGGAAAACTTGTTTAACTTATGTCTGTACTCAGATATTGTTGCTTCCGCTGACTCGTCTATGATCGAGCACTTGTATTCGAGCCCTCGAGGCCCCTGGCTTGTATTATGATGCTTGTATGACTTATTTATGTTTTTAGAGTTGTGTTGTGATATCTTCCCATGAGTCTCTGATCTTGATCGTACATATTTGCGTGCATGATTAGTGTATGATTGAATCGGGGGCGTCACAATGGTAATTATCATCATGAATTCGATCGATATCCTGAAAGGAGTCAAATGTTGATGATGATCATGGCAAATTTTGTCGAGAGATTTCATGAGGATGTAATCGATCAGCGATGACATCAAGTCAAAGAAATGATGAAGCAAGAGGTTATTGGAACTACATGTACGACACAAACTCGAAATCAAGCTTGTTGTTCAAGGCGAAATGGTAAGACTAGGAAGATCGGCTCAAGCTTAGCTCATCATCGAAAGTTGTGCTCCGGGGTTAAGGACCAGGTAGCACAGTTAAAATTGGTACGATAATGATATAGCCGAGCAGGCTAGGACTTACGTGATCGAGTTCAAATTTGTAAGTAATGAAGGTTATGAAGAGTTGTTTAATCACGGTGCGAACTCGATTCAGTTATTGGTGTCTTTGACTGTTTAATATCTCAGAGCCCGTGAAAAAATTGGAATCAGTGAGAATGTAGTGCTTGATGAAGAACTCATAAGAAGTTATGCAGTTCCGTGATAATCTCGAGATACCAGGGGGTAATACTCGACGACAGATCAAAGTAGAGGTTGGACTAGGGTATTGCTCTGCAGAAGCCAAGTGCTTAAACTTGCACGAGAGATGGTATTTAAAGGAGAACATGGTCGGGACCACGATTGAAAAAGGCCAGATCCCAGATATAAGATGAACTTATACCAAGGGAATAATTAATTTTAAGAGAAGCTTCGATGAGAAGATCTACATCGTGTCCATGGGCATGAACACAAAGTTCAAGGTCGACTCCCAATTCTTCAATGTATAACCTTCCATTCACTTCTCGTTTCTTTTTGAAATGGCATTAGTTGTTGAAAGTTTTACCTGGTGCAATACCAGATAAGTATGACCCGTAAAATATTTCGGGTTTGCACAGATTAGGGAAGGCATTGGTTCAACCCATCGGGGCTTCTTAGGAACATATACCACAAGCTTCGAGAGTAAATATCACCAGCTCGAAAGCAGAGCATGGTTGACAAAAGGAGAGGATACAATTTACCAAAGGCATTATGTACCGGAGAAAGAACTCACAAGGTGATTAATTATGAAGGACACTGCCGGATAATAAGCCAACAGTGGATATGGCGATCCCCAATGGAGCTGATGTGAGTATCGATACCCGATCAGAGAGAAGAAAGAATGCAAATGCAACGGTTTATAGAACATCTGAATAATTCAACGTTTAAATGGCAAAGGAATTATGATTTTCAAATCAAGGGATGAGGAGCAAATGCTCTGGTCAAGGATGGATAAGTTGAATAGACTTAGGGATACAATCGATGGCAAACTGATTGGCCGAAAACCAGCTCATGTTCGAAAGACGTCTGAGCCGGAAAGATAATTTATAAGGGTCAACTGATGATTGCGTGCGTTCGCACACATATAGAATCAACGGACTTAAAATGATGGTGACAAAGGATGCCAATAAGATTACTAGACTTATGGGATTAACCATAATGAAAGCAAGTGAGAATTTCCAAAGCAATAGGCTGTTCGGGATTTTTGGAAGATCGAATGGTATTTTGAAGACATTTGTGAAATACAGGAATCAACTGTGGATGACCGGAGACTCGATAAGTGTGAGGAATTATCCGTAGGGGTATTCATGTGGTAAAGAACTACAAGGCAGTAAGCTCAAAGGATTCTCGGGATAACAGAGAGTATTTCAGGGCATCTTGTAATAACAAGATCAATGGGGAATGATTGTATGAATGGCAAGTGTATGCAGTTTGGGGTTGACGGTGGAAGGAAACCGCAAATGCGATGGCGCAAAGACTTGAGAGAACATCGTAGAGTAACTTTGGAATCTTCTAGTGCAGCAGACGATCATCTGAAGTGAGGGGCTCTCTGGGAGAAAGTATTTTCGAGAACCTAAAGTTAGTTTTGTTTTTAGCAAAATCATTTAACCCGAATAGAAAAGAGCTCAGAGTCCTAGAGTATAGACGAGGAATAAAAGATCCTAATGCCACCCAATGGAAACGTGGGCCCGTAAGCCACACAGCCATGTTAGTAAAAGTTTTGCAATGACTAGACTCGACTTCAGCCAAGGAGTGTTGAAGGGGGGTTCCTACAGGCAGTCGGCTCTGATACCAACTTGTGACGCCCCCGATTCAATCATACACTAATGATACACACAAACGTGTATGATCAAGATCAGGGACCCACGGGAAGATATCACAACACAACTCTAACAATAAAATAAGTCATACAAGCATCATAATACAAGCCAGGGGCCTCGAGGGCTCGAATACAAGTGCTTGATAATAGACGAGTCAACGGAAGCAACAATATCTGAGTACAGACATAAGTTAAACAAGTTTGCCTTAAGAAGGCTAGCACAAACTGGGATACAGATCGAAAGAGGCGCAAGCTCCTGCCTCGGATCCTCCTAAACTACTCATGGTCGTAGTCAGCGGCCTGCACGTAGTATTGGCACCTCCAGTGTAGTAGGAGTCATCGTCGACGGTGGTGTCTGGCTCCTGGGCTCCAGCATCTGGTTGCACAACCAGGAAGAAATGGAAAGGGGAGAAAGAGGGAGAAAAGCAACCGTGAGTACTCTTCCAAAGTACTCTCAAGCAAGGATCTACACTACACATGCATGGGTATCTGTGTAAAGGGGCAATATCGGTGGACTGAACTGCAGAATGCCAGAATAAGAGGGGGATAGCTAGTCTTGTCAAAGACTACGCTTCTGGCAGCCTCCATCTTGCAGCATGTAGAAGAGAGTAGATGGTAAGTTCACCCAGTATCATCGCATATCATGATCCTACCCGGCGATCCTCCCCTCGTTGCCCTGTTAGAGAGCGATTACCGGGTTATATCTCGCACTTGGAAGGGTGTGTTTTATTAAGTATCCAGTTCTAGTTGTCATAAGGTCAAGGTACAACTCCGGGTCATCCTGTACCGAAGATCACGGCTATTCGAATAGATAAACTTCCCTGTAGGGGTGCACCACATTTCCCAACACGCTCGATCCCATTTGGCCAGACACACTTTCCTAGGTCATGCCCGGCATCGTAAGATCAACACATCGCAGCCCTACCTGGGCACAACAGAGAGGTCAGCACGCCGGTCTAATTCCTATGGCGCAGGGGTCTGGGCCCATCGCCCATTGCACACCTGCATGTTGCGTGGGCGGCTGGAAGATGAACTAGCCCCCTTAATACAAGAGCGGGCTTAAGTTCCAATCCGGCCTTTCGATCGCCACGACGTCACGAAGGCTTTGGCTGATACCACGGCGTCGAGTGCCCATAATCGCTCCTCAGCGTAGTTGGTTAGTTCGTATAGGCCAAAGGCGGAACTTAGATCAAATACCAAGATCTCGTTAAGCGTGTTAAGTATCCATGAATGCCGACAGGGCCAGCCCACCTCTCTCCTAGGTGGTCTCAACCTGCCTGTCAGCGCCGCCATTAAAGATTACTGATCGGGGCCGTCGGGAACCCAGGCCCACCTCTACCGGGATGGAGCCACCTGCCCCTTCAGCCCCCATCTCTGAACAGTATCATAAGTACACTACAAGAAATATGTCAACTAGTGACCTTCTGTCAGTGACCCTGGAAGAATTGGTCATAGATCTATGACCATTTCAGACCAATTGGTCCAAAGCTGTTCGGGGGGCTCCAAACCCTAAACAATAACGACCATTTTGGTCAGAAAGATCGTAATTTCCTTACACGAAATGGTCATAAAGCAGATAGCACATGTTTGCTGCCTTATTTCTAGCTGATCCTGACCAATATAGATGGTCATAACCTTGTAAATTGTGGTGGGTTGCTATGACTAGGCGCCACCTCATCAGTTTTGCCTATGTGTCATGTCCATGTGGCAGTTTTTGCCCTAGGTTGTGAAGCAACCTATATTTTATCATTCCCAAAATTCCCAAAAGAATCTCATAAATTCTTTGGGTCATATCTTCGTCGTCAAATATGTAAAAAACCTTCCTTATGTAGTTCAAAAATAATTAAAAAATATTCATTTTCCTATTCTGTTCGGAAAAACACTTTGTGAAGGAAGTACCACTTTGGCATGTCCAAATGGTATCCATTTTCTCTGATGCTTTCCTCTACCCAAATAACCATCCTCCACCAAATGCCAGCTAAATCCATTCATTATTTTGATCCCGGCTTCAACATTGTATTTATGTCCAGTGTGGTACTTTGCAAAGCAAGTACCACCTAGGCTCCTCCTTTTGAGCTGAAAATTTGTGAAGACGGTCTTCTTAGTAATTGATCATCCTCAGCCAAAACTCACAACCATTACCCATGTGCATTTCCTGTACCGCTAATCAAACACTTGGCTGCTTATTCATGTTTGAGCATCGATCGGTCTCCTCGTGAGAATCTTATGTTGTGATTTTCTTCCTAGCACCTACCTAGGGAGTGCCCAACCCACTAGACATGCCTAGGCAGCCTAGAACACATGGCAACGCCACGGCCACGCGGTGACCACGCGGCGGGCATGCGAGTTTACGCGCTCTAGAGTTGGGGCCCTCGGCCACCGTCCAAACCTTGATGTATTGCCACCAAACCATGCATTTATGATTAAGTAGGTACTTATGTAACTAGAAATGATTTTTGGAAAAAATAAATAGCAAACTATGAGGCAGATGCAGTTCAAATTTGACCCGCTTCCAACTGAATCGGTGGGAATTTGTCTTTTTCACCAGAGGTGGATCAAAACTTTTGACACCCAACCATTTTTTCAATTGTGCATTAAATATGGCCTAGTATTTTATAAAATTGATTAGTTCCAATTTTCGGGCACTAATATATGGTAGGTCCTTCACAAAAAAAACTCCTTTCGGGCACTCAGAAAATGGAAAATGTATTTTTCGTGAAAAGAAAACGAAAACTCCCTTAGGTAACATTGTTTGGAATTCCAAGATGCACCCTTGTGCACAATATGAGATCATTTTAACAACCTATACCATGAATGTGGCCATAAGATTGATCATTTGGCTTGAAAGCCATGAATCTTCACACATGATAGCTCATTTACGAGAACACTTTTTAAAATAATTACCGTATTACAAGTTTATTATTTTTCCTGGAAACTTGGTCACATATAATGACACAATGCGAAGGTTTTCCAATTTTTGATTTTTTTGAATTTTTATGCCTGCTTTCAAAATGCGGTCAAATCGGCGGGCTTGACCATTCCTAGCTAGTGGTTGAATCTTGGAATTTTTTTGGTGTTTATCTGATTAAATAGATACTTATGTACCTAGAAATGATTTTTGTAAAAAATAAAGAGCAAACTACAAGGTAGCTACAGTTCAAATTTGACCCGCTTCCAGCTGAATAAGCAAGAATTTGTCTTTTTCACCAGAGGTGGATCAAAACTTTTGACACCCAACCATTTTGTCAATTGTGCACTATATATGTCCTAGTATTTTATAAAATTGATTAGATCCAATTTTACAACAAATATAAGGTAGGTCCTTCACAAAAAAACTCATTTTGGGCACTCGGGAAAATGAAAAATGTATTTTCCGTCCAAAGAAAATGAAAAATCCCTTAGGCAACATTGTTTGTCATTCCAAGATGCACCCTTGTGCGCAATATGAGATCATTTGAACAAACTATGCCATGAATGTGGCCATAAGATTGATCATTTGGCTTGAAAGCCATGAATCTTCACACATGATAGCTCATTTCTGAGAACAATTTTTTAAAGATAGTTACCGTATTACAAGTTTATTATTTTTCCTGGAAACTTGGTCACATATAATGACATAATGAGAAGGTTTTCCAATTTTTTGATTTTTTTTGAATTTTTTATGCCCGTTTCAAAATGCGGCCAAAGCGGCGGGCTTGACCGTTCCTAACTAGTAGTTGAATCTTGGAATTTTTTTGGTGTTTCTCTGATTAAATAGATACTTATTTACCTAGAAATGATTTTTGGAAAAAATAAAGAGCAAACTACAATGTAGTTACAGTTCAAATTTGACCCGCTTCCACAGAATCGTGAATTTGTCTTTTTCACCGTGAGGTGGATCAAAACTTTGACACCCAACCATTTTGTCAATTGTGAATTATATATGGCCTAGAATTTTATAAAATTGATTAGGTCCAATTTTGCAACAAATATATGGTAGATCCTTCAAATAAAAACTCTTTTTGGTCACTCGGAAAAATGAAAAATGTATTTTCCATCCAAAGAAAATGAAAACTCACTTAGGCAACATTGTTTGTCATTCCAAGATGCACCCTTGTGCACAATATGAGATCATTTGAACAAACTATGCCATGAATGTGGCCATAAGATTGCTCATTTGGCTTGAAAGCCATGAGTCTTCACACATGATAGCTCATTTCTGAGAACACTTTTTTTAAATAGTTACCGTATTACAAGTTTATTATTTTTCCTGAAAACTTGGTCACATATAATGACACAATGCGAAGGTTTTCCAATTTTTTGATTTTTTAATTTTTTATGCCCGTTTCAAAATGCGGTCAAAACGGAGGGCTTGACCGTTCCTAGCTAGTAGTTGAATCTTGGAATTTTTTTGGTGTTTCTATGATTAAATAGATACTTATTTACCTAGAAATGATTTTTGGAAAAAATAAAGAGCAAACTACGAGGTAGTTACAGTTCAAATTTGACCCGCTTCCACCTGAATCAGCGGGAATTTGTCTTTTTCACCAGAGGTGGATCAAAACTTTTGACACCCAACCATTTTGTCAATTGTGAATTATATATGGCCTAGAATTTTATAAAATTGATTAGGTCCAATTTTGCAACAAATATATGGTAGATCCTTCACAAAAAAACTCATTTTGGGCACTCGGAAAAATGAAAAATGTATTTTCCATCCAAAGAAAATGAAAACTCACTTAGGCAACATTGTTTGTCATTCCAAGATGCACCCTTGTGCACAATATGAGATCATTTGAACAAACTATGCCATGAATGTGGCCATAAGATTGCTCATTTGGCTTGAAAGCCATGAGTCTTCACACATGATAGCTCATTTCTGAGAACACTTTTTTTAAATAGTTACCGTATTACAAGTTTATTATTTTTCCTGAAAACTTGGTCACATATAATGACACAATGCGAAGGTTTTCCAATTTTTTGTTTTTTTAATTTTTTATGCCCGTTTCAGAATGCGGTCAAAACGGAGGGCTTGACCGTTCCTAGCTAGTAGTTGAATCTTGGAATTTTTTTGGTGTTTCTATGATTAAATAGATACTTATTTACCTAGAAATGATTTTTGGAAAAATAAAGAGCAAACTACGAGGTAGTTACAGATTCAAATTTGACCCGCTTCTAAATTTGAATCGGTGAAATTTGTCTTTTTCACGAGAGGTGGATCAAAACTTTTTACACCCAACTATTTGGTCAATTGTTCATCAAATATGTCCTAGTATTTTATAAAATTGATTTGGTACAATTTTGCAACAAATATATGGTAGGTCCTTAAAAAAAACCTTTTTTCGGGCACTCGAAAATATTTTGACAACAAACTGTTTGGTCAATTGGACATAAAATATGGTCTAATGATTTCTAAAAATGGTGTGGTATCATTTTGCAACAAATTTTTGGTAGATCTTCAAAAAAACAATCATTATTACTCGAAAAATACAAAATGCTTTTCTTGTGAAAAACCTTATTTTTATCAAACTACAACCAATTTAAATGGTCATAACATCTTCAAAGTGTTTACTGCGTTCTGATTGGTCTATAAGCCTCTCACTCGGATCATGCTCAAACACCGTCGGATACTGCCCGATCCGACGGAAGCCCTCGTCCCCCTTACACTCTCACCCCTCGTCCGTCTCACCCCCTCGTCCAAACCCTAGCTTCCCTCGCGCCGCACCCGAGCCATGCCTCCTTCCCTCCTCACGCCGCCACCCACCCACCGCCTCCTCCCTCCCATAGCTCGCCGCCGACGGCCTCCCCTCTCCCATCCACTTCCCTCCCACCCCAGACGGATCGCCCCTCTCTCCTCTCCTGCAACCCCTCTCTCTCTCTCTCCCCGCACTTCAAAGCGACAGCAAGCACTCCCAGATCCATCCGGATGCTGGACATGGAGGAGTCTGCGCAGCCCAAGCCCGCCGACCCCTCGGAACCGGAGCTCTCCTCGGACCAGCCCAAGGGCGCGGGGACGAACGCGGACGGCTGGCGCCGAGGCCGCCGCCGGAAGAGGCGGAGAACCCTAGCCGCCGCCGCGCCGCCGATGGGGATCTTCGACCTGCTCGACCTGGCCGACGGCGCCTCGGGCGACGAGGCCTTCGCCCGCGTCGTCAAGAAGGTCGTCCCGCCCGACGACCCCGACAAGCCCACCAAGGCCTCCAAGAAGGCCGCCGCCGCCGCCGCCAAGGACGCCGCCAATGCCCCCAAGGACGACCAGCCGCCCCAGCACCACGAGCACCAGCAGTACCCCCAAGGTATCGCACGCGCCCTCTCCCGATCTGTAGATTCTCTGGTCCCGAAACCTTCTTCCGAATCTTTGATCGGCCTGGCAGCCACATTGTGGCGTGGCGTGCCACGGCGCGGGGTTCTGACTCTGGATAGATCCAACCTTTGTTTCGCTCTGTGTTGATTAAATCTTTGTAGATCCTTGCATCTGGCGTTAAATTGCTCTAGTTTTGGTGGCACAAAGGGGCTCGATTTCTAGTTAAGGTCTACATAATGCTTCTTTGTTTCACGCTTCTGGTTGTTCAATCATTAAATTGCTTTACGTAATCCGGCAGGCAGATTCTTTGTTCATCTATGCATACATCTTGTTCGACTAATTTATATACCATCTGATTATGCCATGATAGATCTGTTGGCTCTATCTACTATGCATATAAATATGTTATACAAACTCTTGAAACTCCCTGGTCGCTCATCAGTATATATGCAACTGTTGATCAGATCTCACACTGGCTTATGCTATATGGAAATTGAAACTTCAAATTGATGTGTGCCCCACATTGTATTTGAACTATGTGTCTGACTCTGGCTGTGGCACCTGAATTTTGTTTGCAAGCAGGTGATGTTTCTGATATGGAAACTGTTGTACCTGCACCGGTTTATTCAGACGAGGGACATGATGCTACTGCAGCAATGCATGAAGAGGTCGTGCATCTTCAGAACGACGAGCAAAAGGAGCCTACTGGTTGAGGAGCATAGCCAGGAAGATGCAGGTGATCTGCCTGCTATGGAAATCGCAGGTTTCCTCCGACGACGAAAATGATGATATCAAGAAATAGAAGAGGAGCGGGGTCAGGAAGACGAAGGTGGGACAAAGACTTCAGTAACAACTTATAAATTGATACGTCTCCCATGTTTTGTTGTAGCTGCAGTCTCATGAAATCTGAAATTGACAAGAATTTTGTGTGCAATTAGGTCATGTGGAAACTCTTGTGCCGGTTTCTTCAGACGAGGCAAGTGGTGGTACCGAAGAAATGGAAGAAGAGGACCAGCAAGGTAAGGACAGTTTGCATCAAATCAGTATGCTTGCGCTATTTTATTCACTGCCTGACGCGAATTCTCTTTTTTCAACAAGCGGTTGTTTCTGATGCGGAAACTGTTATGGTTTCCTCGGACGAAGGAGCTGATGATGCTGCAGAACTGGAAGCAACCATGGATGCTCAGAACGAGGAGCAGAGCGGGCTAGTTGTGGAGCAAGGCCAGGAAGAAGAAGGTGATGTCCTTGACATGGAACTTGAAACTTGATTTTTGTGTGTTTGAAGCTAGTTGTGGAGCAAAGCGAGCTAGTTGTGGAGCTAATTGGCTGCCTTTTTCTCCTTCATTTTTGTGTGTTTGAAAATCAATACAACTGACATGCTTTACTTCTTCCACGTGCAATGATTGTTAAAAATGACAGGGATGAGATCCACCGCCAAGAATGATGCATAGCTTAACTGCTGTCGTAGTCGATTTCTAACAGGGAATACCTTTCTAGACTCCAACCTTCATAGTTCTCGTTGATTCATCTTGCTAGCAACTGAGTAGCTTTTTTGCATACTTCTATCAACAACTCAATGCCACCAATTTTTTTTGCTGTTCTTCTCTGTTATACAGCATATGTTATACATCATACAATGCCGACTCAGCATACACCAACCATTGTAAAAACATATCATGATTGATAGGAAATTTTTGAACCTGCAGTATGTCACCTTGTTTTCCAGAAGGGCAATAGACGCCATCGTACTGTACTATAATAGTGTCTTATTGGGTTTCAGTTTGTTTTGCTTTGTACAATGCTTGCACTAGAAATGTTGAACGATGTGTTCTGCCGTATGATTACAATTGCATTAGTATTATTGGATCTGTTAATCAGTGCCTACATATTAGATCAGCTTGATTTTGAGATGCAGCGAGACTCTGATGTTTCTGAATTCTGATGTGCGAGCATGTCTGATTTATTGACTAGATATATACGTGTTGATTGTCTGTTCCTCTAGTTTGTCCCAACTTACAGTAGGGTGGTATAACTCTGAGAAATGCTGCTCTTTTTTACCTGTGTGATAACCTGAATTTATACTGTGTCATGGCTGACTAGTCTCACTAGATAGTGCTCAGTCATTTTTGTGATGTGTAAACAAATTTGTATGACCAAAGTTCTTTGCATTTTGTAGGCCTCAGCTGGTGGGTACATGGTAGCATTTCTTTGGCGGTGAAGTATGCAGCCAGATCTCAACCAGCCTTTGTCTCCAATTCCTCGATTCTGATTGTCTAGCTTCACCCTGGTATGGGAGTGGGACCACAGATGTACCATTGTTGCCATCATCTATAAACTTTTGACCAAGCGAATTCTGAATGTTGCCGCTCCATGTTGATGCATTTCTAGGTTCTTGAATTCAACAAAGGCAAGCTTCAGAACCTGCACTGGAAGAAGGACGACTAAAATTCTTGTTGTGTGCAGGGCGGCTAGTGATGCAGCAAATCAAGCAGTAGCAGGCACACCAAGCAGCAGCAGGGGGATGGTGTCTCTTGAACATCGCTGCTGTCACTGATTAATGATGGATGATCGCTGTTATTTTAGCTCGGCCGCTGTTAGTCCATCCCTCTCTTGCAAGCGTCTATTGCTGCTGGTAGAAATAGAAATGGTAGCTGTAGTCCCATGTAGCTCTAGTTCCTATACTCGGTCTGCCCTTTGTTGCTTCATTTCTATGTTAATTCAGTCTCTGTTGAGTGTATCTACTATCTACTATTGTGGCTGTTGAAAGAATCCTTTGTCTTGAAAGAAATGTAATGGTTTGGATACATACGTACATGCTAAGATGTAAGCTGGAATGGCCATCTGCCCTTGTGATGTCAAGCTTCTAAATGTATGTTGTGGAGGCCCAAAATAGATTGGATTGTAAAAGGGCCGAGGCCCAAAAATGAAATGAATTATAGAAGGCTACGTCCTAGGAAATAAAATGGGCCAGGCCCATGAACCCAACAAAAAAATGATGGAAAAAATATCTAAAAAGGCTGAATTAATGGGCCCGGTCCATGTAAAACACTCAATCGGACCGGGCTGAATCTTGGCAACGACCTTTTCAATTGGTCGTAATTTTGCCACATCAGATTGCCACGTCGGATGCCTACGTGGCCTGGGGAGGCTGCTAGTGACCAAAACAAGACAGTAGGCATATTTTGGTCGTAAACGTCTATGACCTTCTCACAGAGAAGGTCATTAACTTCAGTTTACGACCGCCAGCTTTTGACCTTCTGTTTTTGGTCACAAAAAGGTCGCAAATGAACAACAATGACCTTTCAGTGACCAATAGTCAAGGTCACAAGTTGACATATTTCTTGTAGTGGTAATGTAACAGTATAAAGTATATAACATATGCCCGTGATCACCTCCCGAAGTGATCACCGCCCAGTAGTATAGCATGGCAGACGGACAAGAGTGTGGGTCACTGATGAAACACTAGCATCCTGTACTAAGCATTAGGATAGCAGGTAAAGGTATCAACACTTGTAGCAACAATGACAGGCTATGCAGCAGAATAGGATTAACCGAAAGCAGTAACATGCTACACTACACTAATGCAAGCAGTATAGAGAAGAATAGGAGATATCTGGTGATCAAGGGTGGGGGGATTGCCTGGTTGCTCTGGCAAGAAGGAGGGGTCATCTTCGATGTAGTCGAACACACGGACATCGACAGCGGTCTTGGAGTCTACCGGAAAGAAGTAACAGACGAGGAACACAATAAATAACAGAGCAATCAAATGTAACACAAAGCAAGACGCTGCAATACGTTGTGCTAGGGGTGACCTAACGCGGGGGTAGGTAATACCAGCGAAGGGGGGAAGCATCTGGGAAAGTATTCCCGATGTTTGGCATATTCGGACAAATGAACCGAAGGGGAAAGGTTACAGGTTCGCTATGCTAGGGACGTGTGGCGAATGAACGGACTGCGTCTTCGGATTCGTCTCGTCGTTCTGAGCAACTTTCATGTACAAAGTATTTTCATTCGAGTTACGAATTATTTTATATGATTTTTCAAAGATTTAAATAAATTCTGGAATTTTTGGATTTAATTTAATTCGAAATAAATGTGAATTGCTAGGTGCACCCAGCTCTGGTACACATAAGTGTACCAAAGGGGCTGACATATGGGTCCAAGGGGTCCTAGTTGACCAGTCAAACTTTGACTGGTCAACAGGGGGGCGGGGCCCCTTGTCATACACTGTTTTACTAACCTAACAGATTAAATAGACTAATTAGGTTATTAGATTAACTAACACAGGTTAATTAATTAATTTTCTATTATATAGATATTTTAACGTTCTCAGGGGGCGGCCCCACATGTCATAGGCCAGGGGGCCATAGTTGGTGTGGGCTAACGGGTTAACGAGCGCACCCCACATGGGCACCCGAGCGGGCGCTGCAGTCAACGAGAGAAGGGGGCGTGCGCGCAGCGTGGCGCAGGCGGACGCAAAGGCGGGGGTGTGGTGCGAGGGCCGAGCGTGCTTAACGAGACAACACGGGAGGTGGGTTGGCGTGGCGGCTCCGACGAGCGGTGGCGAGGGGACGAGTTCCAGCAGGGCAGCAGCACAAGCAGTTGCAGCAGCTAGGAGCAGGGGGCACGACAGGGCGCCAGCCGGCTGTGGGAGCGCGTGAGCAGGCACAAGGGAGGAGGGCATGCGCAGGTGGCACGGCTGCCGGCACGGTACGGGGCCGTCGTGCGGGGCTGACAGCGGAGGCAGCCCACAGCAGCAGAGCCAAGGTAGTGGCTGGAGCTGCAGCGGCAGGTAGGAAGGAGCGGGGGGCGTAGTGACCGCTGGCGTGGCTGGACCTCATCGAGGGCGCGGTGGCCGCGGTGACAGGGAGGAAAGGGGAGGACGAGGAAGTAGGGAAGGCGAAGGCCGGGGGCCTCACCAATGTTGCAGGGAAGAGGCGGCGAGGCCTGGGGTAGACCGGCGAGGAGGAGATGAGGAGGTCCGGCGGGAGGTCCGGCCATGGCGGGGCCTTCGGGCGGCGATGGTGGTGCACGGCGATGACAAGCGGGTGCGGCCCTGTGAGGAGGGGACGACGGAGAGGAGATGAGGACGGGGCGGTCCGACGGGCGGCGCCGGCGAACGACGAGGCAGCGGGGACGTGCCGGGCCGTCGAGCGACCATGGCGTTAGGTGCCCCGATCTCGATCCAGAATGGGGAGTGGGAGATGTCGTGGGGCATCATGGGGGAAGTGGGGACGGACCGCTAGGGTTCGGTCGCCCCAAGGGTGATGTAGGTGTTGGCCGGGCCCGTCTGGTTTGGCCCATAGGCCAGCTGGGCCGTGGCCCGGTGGGGGGGGGTTCTCTCTTCATCTTTTTTTGTTATTTTCTTTTTCTTTTTTTGTTTTCATTTATACTTTTCTATTTTCTTTTGTTTTAGCTATTGTTTTCTATTTATTTTAGCTGCCAAATGATTTTTGTTAACTATGAAACTTTGCACATAATTTCTAGTAAGGTTGCACAAAAGTTTGAGGCCAATTGGAACTGTTCAAATTTATAGTTGAATTAAAATGCTTTAATTTAATCTTGTTATTCCACTAAATGAATTCCAGGGGCAAATTTGGGAAACCAAATGTGGTTGGTTCCAACATGTTCATTACTTAGTGAATATTTACCACCCATCGAACATTTTTTACTTGACAGTTTGAAGAAATATTATTTTGACTTTATTCTAAATTTTGGATTTGAACTCGGTTCGGATCAAAGTGAGGATTAGCAACTTGACTATGATGACCTGACATCATTAGGCAGGAGATTACTATAGCGTGATTCTCGGGGTGTTACAAATCTCCTCCATACAAGAAATCTCGTCCCGAGATTTAAGAGGCGTAACGTGGGGAGGTTCTGGTTACGAAATTCTAACGAATCTTCTTGGTCTTGGATTCTCTTCCCAAAGTAGTTGATCCTTTACGTTGATGTCTTCATTTCTCTGCCTCAAGTCATCATGATGAAGTCGGCATCCTTTCTTCGGAAATTTCATCGTACTTATGAAAGGACAAGGGGTAACTTCGAAAGAATGAACCTTACAAGGTTGACTATCTGGCAGATAACTCAGAGAATGTGGTAGAAAGTAACTCTCGAATAGATACTTAATAAAATATCGAGAGTAAAGTAAGAAGGTACCATGAGAAGTTTCAAATGGATAGGCAATCTTTTGATGTCTGAAACAACATGTGAAAGGGGTCCAGAGCAACGAGATTGAGTATTGCGTCTGTTACCATAATAGATCACTAGAAAAATGGCCCGTTAATTACATACGAGGCCACGTGTGAGGAATAACTTTGGGAACAGGGGGTGTACAGGAGAGTGAGGTTTCGATCCTGTGGAACTGTGGGTTATGGGCCCACCATGTGGTTAAAAGTAGGAAGGGCGTTGACATGTTGCACGGTCATGATAGCAGGACATGTTAGAGGGTAGCCTATCAGTTATGTCGGCAACAATGTCGGTACCAAGGGCGAGGGACGAAGAGAACCATTTTCCTGCTTGTTGAAACGAGGCGGACCAGTAGGCATAGTTCTCGTCCATCGGTGGTTACCGGAATGTCATCAACAAAAGTAACAGGGTCTTACTGACAGAATTGTACACCGAGGGGTTTACATAAGCAGGGAATTAATACTGCTTAGATTATAATGATCACGAGAAAGGTTAAACAAAACAATGGAAAGGAAAAGATGTTTATCGGATTAATAGAACAATGGAAAGGAAAATGTGTTTAAACACATATTTCAGGGGTATATCCTTCCCAAGGATAAGCAGAGCATGATATCCATGATAGGATAGAAAGTAGAAAACCCTTTAGATAAGAGGAGAGAAATTTCATGATATTACCCATACAAAGGTGTTTGGATAATTGATAAGGAAAATTTAGCATTGTGCTACAAATGTTCTTATTGATGATAGGAGTACCAGATACATGCTTCGAGATAGCATTGACATGGTATTCAAGCAAAGGTCGGACTTTGCATACACAAAGGATTCATCAGGAACAACTTATAAAATAAGTCTTACGATTTCCTCATGGAAGAATTGCTAAGCTTGCTAAAAAGGAAGCTATAACAATAGGTCCTCCGGCCAGGTGTGCTAGGCATGACATCATCTTACCGGGTCATATAAAGACCAATGTTATAACCCTTGAAAATATGTTCCAACCATCATATCTAACCGAGATTCAGATCTGATTGGTGTCAGGATACCTCAGACTCGGGATGCCTGAGAAGGAAATGTGCAACACAAATTGTCGAGATGACATCGTAAGATTCTCGGGAATTGAACTGTGTGAGCGAGTTTCGAAACAAGAGTTCATCATTAAATCAAGGAGAGGTGAGGAAGTGGCTGATTGACTCAGCGACAATTCCTCCAGATTTCCAAAAAGATGGGTTTCCACAGTCATTCAAAAAAGGAGATAACATTTGTTAGTTCAAATGATATAATGGTGTGCTAGAGGAAAGCACATACACAATTAAACATTGTTCGAAAAGTGCATCCAAAATATGGACTAAGTAACACGATCAATGTTAGAATGATGAGTTAATAATCAACATATGAAGAAAGAAACTATCATTCGTAACTTACAAGCAATAGGGTTGCTAGAAGTTTTGAATTCACAAATCATAGTTCATTTTTTGTCATTCCGATTATAAATAACAGGGGGACCAAGAAGGAATGGTGATGGTGAGAAGCATCACTTGTATCAAGAATTCTCAAGAGGTGGAGCAATCCTCACAACATCCTTGACATAAATGACAATACTACTTCAAGGTAGAACATAATACAAGCTGGAAAGAAAATTGCATCCATAACATGAACAAGTTTGTGATGAAAGGGAGTAAGGATGTTGTCGGTGGCAACTAAAATTACCAAGGGACGAGGATGGTAATTATCATCATGAATTCGATCGATATCCTGAAAGGAATCAAATGTTGATGATGATCACGATTTTGTCGAGAGATTTAATGAGGATGTAGGTGATCAGCGATGACATCAAGTCAAAGAAATGATGAAGCAAGAGGTTATTGGAACCACAAGTACGACACAAACTCGAAATCAAGCTTGTTGTTCAAGGCAAAATGGTAAGACGAGGAAGATCGGCTCAAGCTTAGCTCATCATCGAAATTTGTGCTCCGGGGTTAAGGACCAGGTAGCACAGTTAAAATTGGTACGATAATGATATAGCCGAGTAGGCTAGGAATTACGTGATCGAGTTCAAATTCGTAAGTAATGAAGGTTACGAAGAGTTGTTTAATCATGGTGCGAACTCGATTCAATTATCGGTGTCTTTGAGTGTTTAATATCTCAAAGCCCGTGAAAAATTGGAATCAGTGAGAATGTAGTGCTTGATGAAGAACTCATAAGAAGTTATGCAGTTCCGTGATAATCTCGAGATACCAGGGGGTAATACTCGACGACAGATCAAAGTAGAGGTTGGACTAGGGTATTGCTCTGCAGAAGACAAGTGCTTAAACTTGCACGAGAAATGGTATTTAAAGGAGAACATGGTCGGGACCATGATTGAAAAAGGCCAGATCCCAGATATAAGATGAACTTATACCAAGGGAATAATTAATTTTAAAAGAAGATTCGATGAGAAGATCTACATCATGTCCATGGGCATGAACACAAAGTTCAAGGTCGACTCCCACTTCTTCAATTATAACCTTCCATTCACTTCTCGTTTCTTTTCGAAATGGCATTAGTTGTTGAAAGTTTTACCTGGTGCAATACCAGATAAGTATGACCCGTGAAATCTCACGGGTCTTCACAGATTAGGGAAGGCATTGGTTCAACCCATCAGGGCTTCTTAGGAACATATACCACAAGCTTCGAGAGTAAATATCACCAGCTCGAAAGCAGAGCATGGTTGACAAAAGGAGAGGATACAGTTTACCAAAGGCATTATGTACCGGAGAAAGAACTCACAAGGTGATTTAATTATGAAGGACACTGTCGGATAATAATCCAACAGTGGATATGGCGATCCACAATGGAGCTGATGTGAGTATCGATACCCAATCAGAGGAAGAAGGAATGCAAATGCATCGGTTTATGGAACATCTGAATAATTCGACGTTTAAATGGAAAAGGAATTATGATTTTCAAATCAAGGGATCAGGAGCAAATGCTCTGGTCAAGGATGGATAAGTTGAATAGACTTAGGGGTACAATCGATGGCAAATTGATTGGCCGAGAACCAGCTCATGTTGGAAAGACATCTGAGCCGGAAAGATAATTTATAAGGGTCAACTGATGATTGCGTGCATTCGCACACATATAGAATCAACGGACTTAAAATGATAGTGACAAAGGATGCCAATAAGATTACTAGACATATGGGATTAACCATAATGAAAGCAAGTGAGAATTTCAAGAGGAATAGGCTGTTGGGGATTTTCGGAAGATCGAATGGTATTTCGAAGACATTTGTGAAATACATGAATCAACTGTGGATGAACGGATACTCGATAAGTTTGAGGAATTATCCGTAGGGGTATTCATGTGGTAAAGAACTACAAGGCAGTAAGCTCAAAGGATTCTCGGGATAACAGAGAGTATTTCAGGGCATCTTGTAATAACA
The DNA here is from genome assembly GCA_021605145.1 of Aegilops bicornis. NCBI lineage: Eukaryota > Viridiplantae > Streptophyta > Magnoliopsida > Poales > Poaceae > Aegilops > Aegilops bicornis. Next base: position 434,372,789 of record CM038670.1, on the reverse strand, counting down.
AGATCAACGGGGAATGATTGTATGAATGGCAAGTGTATGCAGTTTTCATACGGGTTGACGGTGGAAGGAAATCGGAAATGCGATGGCACAAAGACTTGAGAGAACATCATAGAGTAACTTCGGAATCTTCTAGTGCAGCAGACGATCATCTGAAGTGAGGGGCTCTGCGGGAGAAAGTATTTTCGAGAACCTAAAGTTAGTTTTGTTTTTAGCAAAATCATTTAACCAGAATAGAAGAGAGCTCAGAGTCCCAGAGTATAGACGAGGAATAAAAGATCCTAATGCCACCCAATAGCAACGTGGGCCCGTAAGCCACACATCCATGTTAGTAAAAGTTTTGCAATGACTAGACTCGACTTTGGCCAAGGAGTGTGGAAGGGGGGTTCCTACAGGCAGTCGGCTCTGATACCAACTTGTGACGCCCCCGATTCAATCATACACTAATCATACACACAAATGTGTACGATCAAGATCAGGGACCCACGGGAAGATATCACAACACAACTCTAACAATAAAGTAAGTCTTACAAGCATCATAATACAAGCCAGGGGCCTCGAGGGCTCGAATAGAAGTGCTTGATAATAGACGAGTCAGCGGAAGCAACAATATTTGAGTACAGACATAAGTTAAACAAGTTTGCCTTAAGAAGGCTAGCACAAACTGGGATACAGATCGAAAGAGGCACAGGCCTCCTGCCTGGGATCCTCCTAAACTACTCATGGTCATCGTCAGCGGTCTACACGTAGTATTGGCACCTCCAGTGTAGTAGGAGTCATCGTCGAAGCTGGCGTCTAGCTCCTGGGCTCCAGCATCTGGTTGCACAACCAGGAAGAAATGGAAAGGGGAGAAAGAGGGAGAAAAGCAACCGTGAGTACTCATCCAAAGTACTCTCAAGCAAGGATCTACACTACACATGCATGGGTATCTGTGTAAAGGGGCAATATCGGTGGACTAAACTGCAGAATGCCAGAATAAGAGGGGGATAGCTAGTCTTGTTGAAGACTACGCTTCTGGCAGCCTCCATCTTGCAGCATGTAGAAGAGAGTAGATGGTAAGTTTACCAAGTATCATCGCATAGCATAATCCTACCCGGCGATCCTCCCCTCGTTGCCCTGTTAGAGAGTGATTACCGGGTTACATGTCGCACTTGGAAGGGTGTGTTTTATTAAGTATCCAGTTCTAGTTGTCATAAGGTCAAGGTACAACTCCGGGTCATCCTGTTACCGAAGATCACGGCTATTCAAATAGATAAACTTCCCTGCAGGGGTGCACCACATTTCCCAACACGCTCGATCCCATTTGGCCGGACACACTTTCCTGGGACAAGCCCGGCCTCGTAAGATCAACACGTCGCAGCCCTACCTAGGCACAACAGAGAGGTCATCACGCCGTTCTAAATCCTATGGCGCAGGGGTCTGGGCCTCGCCCATTGCACACCTGCATGTTGCGTGGGCGGTCGGATGCAGAACTAGCCCCCTTAATACAAGAGCAGGCTTACGTTCCAATCCGGCGCGCGTCGCTCAGTCGCTGATGTCATGAAGGCTTCGGCTGATACCACGACGTCGAGTGCCCATAACTGTTCCCGCGTAGTTGGTTAGTGCGTATAGGCCAGTGGCCAGACTCAGATCAAATACAAAGATCTCGTTAAGCGTGATAAGTACCCGCGAATGCCGACCAGGGCCAGGCCCACCTGTCTCCTAGGTGGTATCAACCTGCCCTGTCGCTCCGCCACAAAGTAACAGTCGGGGGCCGTCGGTAACCCAGGCCCACCTCTACCGGGATGGAGCCACCTGCCCCTTTAGCCCCTATCTCCGAACAGTATCATAAGTAATGTAACATTATAAAGTATATAGCATATGCCTGTGATCACCTCCCGAAGTGATCACGGCCCAGTAGTATAGCATGGCAGACGGACAAGAGTGTAGGGTCACTGATGAAACACTAGCATCCTATACTAAGCATTAGTATAGCAGCTAAAGGTATCAACAATAGTAGCAACAATGACAGGCTATGCAGCAGAATAGGATTAACCGAAAGCAGTAACATGCTATAGTACACTAATGCAAGCAGTGTAGAGAAGAATAGGCGATATCTGGTGATCAGGGGGGGCTTGCCTGGTTGCGCTGGCAAGAAGGAGGGGTCATCATTGATCTAGTCGTACACACAGACATCGGCAGCGGTCTTGGAGTCTACCGGAAAGAAGTAACGGACGGGGAACACAATAAATAACAGAGCAATCAAATGTAACACAAAGCAAGCGGCAATACGCTGTGCTAGGGGTGACCTAACGCGGGGGTAGGTAATACCGGTGAAGGGGGGAAACATCCGGGAAAGTATTCCCGATGTTTGGCATATTCGGACAAACGTACCGGAGGGGAAAGGTTGCAAGTTCGCTGTGCTAGGGACGTGTGGAGGACGAACGGACCGCGTCTTCGGATTCGTCTCGTAGTTCTGAGCAACTGTCATGTACAAAGTATTTCCATTCGAGTTACGGATTATTTTATATGATTTTTCAAAGATTTAAATAAATTCTGGAATTTCTGCATTTAATTTAATTCGAAATAAATGTGAATTGCTAGGTGCACCCAGCTCTGGTACACATAAGTGTACCAAAGGGGCTGACATATGGGTCCAAGGGGTCCCAGTTGACCAGTCAAACTTTGACTGGTCAACAGGGGGTGGGGCCCCTTGTCATACATTGTTTTACTAACCTAACAGATTAAATAGACTAATTAGGTTATTAGATTAACTAACACAGGTTAATTAGGTTAATTAATTAATTTTCTATTATATATTTTTTTAACGTTCTCAGGGGGCGGCCCCACATGTCATAGGCCAGGGGGCCATAGCGGGTGTGGGCTAACGGGTTAACGAGCGCAGCCCAGATGGGCACCCGAGCAAGCGCTGCAGTCAACGAGAGAAGGGCGTGCTTGCACGGCGCCAGCGCCTTGAGGCGGGGTGTGGTGCGAGGGCCGAGCGTGGTGAATGAGACAGCGCGGGAGGTGGGCTGGCGCGGCGACTCCGACGAGCGATGGTGAGGGGACGAGTTCCAGCAGGGCAGTAGCACAAGCAGTTGCAGCAGCTAGGAGCAGGGCGCACGGCAGGGCGCCGGCCGGCTGTGGGAGCGCGTGAGCGGGCATAGGGGAGGAGGGCGCGCGCTGGTGGCGCGACTGCTGGCACGATGCGGGGCGGTCTTGCGGGGCTGATAGCGGAGGCAGCCCATAGCAGCAGAGCCGAGGTAGTGGCTGGAGCTGCAGTGGCAGGTAGGAAGGAGTGGGGGGCGTAGTGACCATGGGCGTGGCCGGACCTCGTCGAGGGCGCGGTGGCCGCGGTGATAGGGAGGAAAGGGGAGGACGAGGAAGTAGGGAAGGTGAAGGCCGGGGGCCGAACCAAGGTTGCTGGGAAGAGGCGGCGAGGCCTGGGGTAGATCGGCGAGGAGGAGATGAGGAGGTCCGGCGGGGAGGTCCGGCGATGGCGGGGCCTTCGGGCGGCGATGGTGGCGCATGGAGACGACGAGTGGGTGCGGCCCTGTGAGGAGGGGACGCCAGAGAGGAGATGAGGACAGGGCGATCCAGCGGGCGGCGCCGACGAACGACGAGGCGGCGGGTACGTGTCGGGCCGTCGAGCGACCAGGGCGTCGGGTGCCCCAATCTCGATCCAGAATGGGGAGTGGGAGAGGTTGTGGGGGATCGTGGTGGAAGTGGGGACGGACCGCTAGGGTTCGGTCGCCCCAAGGGTGCTGTAGGCGTAGTCTGGTTGGCCCAGAGGCTAGCTGGGCCGTGGCCCGGTGGGGGGGTGGGTTCTCTCTTCATCTTTTTTTTGTTATTTTCTTTTTCTTTTTTTCTTCTCATTTATACTTTTCTATTTTCTTTTGTTTTAGCTACTTTTTCCATTTATTTTAGCTGCCAAATTATTTTTGTTAACTATGAAACGTTGCACATAATTTCTAGTAAGGTTGCACAAAAGTTTGAGGCCAATTGGAACTGTTCAAATTTATAGTTGAATTAAAATGCTTTTATTTAATCTTGTTATTCCACTAAATGAATTCCAGGGGCAAATTTGGGAAACCAAATGTGGTTGGTTCCAACATGTTCATTACTTAGTGAATATTTTCCACCCATCTTTTACTTGACAGCTTGAAGAAATATTATTTTGACTTTATTCTAAATTTTGAATTTGAACTCGGTTCGGATCAAAGTGAGGATTAGCAACTTGACTATGATGACATCACATCATTAGGCAGGAGATTACTGTAGCGTGATTCTCGGGGTGTTGCATCCTTGCCCAATCACTCTGGTAAGTCTTCAAGGTAGACTTCCAAACCTTCACAGACTTCGTTCACTGGCAATCCGCAATGGCTCTTGGATGCTCAGAATGCGATGCCTAACCGGCTGGAGGATTCACAGTCCTCAAGTGTAACAAGTCTTCAGGTCACGCGGACGGAAAGACTTCAGTGATGTCTAACACTATTTGGCTCTGGGTGTTTTGGGGCTTTTTCCTCGGAAGGATCTCTCTCTCAAATGCTTCAGAGGTGGGTTACTCTCAATCGACAAAAGCCGTGCACTAACTCTGAGCAGCCACAAATTTATGGTGTAGGGGATGGGCTATTTATAGCCTAGAGGCAACCCGACCTGATTTGTCCGAAATGACCCTGGGTCACTAAGGAACCGACACGTGTCCAACGGTCGGATTTCAAACACGCGGGACAGCTTGACTTGGGCTACAAGTAAAGCTGACTCCTCCAGCTCTGGATAAGATTTGCTGTCATTGTCTTCGCTTGAAGACATAGGATTTGGTTGAGCATCACCTCAGTCACTCTGACTTTGTTCACTTGGACCCCACTTAACAGTACGGTGGTTCCTATGACTCAACAAAGAAGAAAAAGGAAACTACGAAACAACTATGTCTTCGCACACCATAGTCTTCACATGAATATCTTCTCATGTCATAATATTCATCGTGATTGTCTTCACGAACCACCTTTGTCTTCATTGTCTTCACACATTTTTAGGGGTCCTCTCTGGTAGGTAAACCGAATCAATAAGGGACTAGTACCTGTGTTATCCTGCAATTCTCACAAACACATTAGTCCCTCAATCAAGTTTGCCGTCAATACTCCAAAACCAACTAGGGGTGGCACTAGATGCACTTACACAGAGCACCTTGTTGTTGACACAAAATAGACCGTAGGTATTGGGTGTGACGTTTATGCCAAGGAAGTGATGAAGCTCACCAAGATCTATCATGGAGAACTCCCATTTGTGAGCATGGATGACGTGATGGAGGGTGTGTGGGGTGCTAGCAGTGAGGATGATATCATCCACATAGACAATGAGATATGCAATGGAGTCACCATGATGTAATACAAAGAGAGAGAGAGAGAGAAAAGTCACTCTTGGAGGCTAAAAAGCCAAGGGAAAGGAGGAATGACCAAAAATGGTTAAACCATGTGCACGGGTTTGTTTCAATCCGTATAGAGACTTATGAAGTAAGTACACATGATCTAGATGGTGAGGATCAACAAAACCGGAAGGTTGAGCGCAGTACACCATCTCCTTGAGATCTCCATGAAGAAATGCATTCTTGACGCTGAGTTGACGAATGGGCCAGGAGCTCATCATGGCAAGACAGTGGACAACTCAAATAGTAGCTAGTTTTACCACCGGACTGAACGTTTCTTCATAATCAACCCCTTCCTTTTGTGTGAAACCACGAACAAGCCATCTTGCTTTGTACTGCGCCAAGGAGCCATCCGTGTTGAACTTATGGTGAAAAATCCACTTGCCAGTCACCACGTTGACACCTGCAGGTTTAGGAACCAGACACCAAGTCGAATTCTTGATTAATGCATTATATTTGTCACACAATGCATGTTGTCAATTGAGATCTTTTAGTGCTGACCTATAGGTGGGAGGTATATGGGAAATAGTAGTGGTGGGTGTGTTGTGAGAAAAAGTCGTTTGGGTTGGCAGAAACCTGACTTGGCGCGTGTACGCTTTTTGTGTGTATTGTGCGGTGGTGGAATTGGAAGTTCGTGGGCTAGGAGGCGTGGCAGAGAGGGAGTGGCTGGCACAAAATTAGAGGAGGATTCAGTGCTATCAGTTGGCGAGGTAGGGGCAAGATCCAAGGAAGATTGGTGGGCAGGTGCATGGTCCGAGGAACCGCGTGGGGATCACGTCGGACTCGCGCCAGCGATGCTGGGTGGGGAGAGCGTGGGGATCGAGGGTGAGTCAGTGCACCCATAGGAACTGGTGGAAGGATGACGTGTGGGGTAGGAGGGACTGGGCGAGGAGCGGGCAGGTGGGTCACGACCCTTGATTGGCGTGCATGGGGATTTCCCATTTGGGCAGGTGGGTGGGGCCCGGTCTGAGGTAATTGGGTGGGGTGGATCTGGTGCAGGGAGAGGCTGCCGGATGGGATTTAGTGTGGCGTGTGGATGTGTGGTCGGGTATGTGTGTTGCTCATAGGGAAAAACTAATTCTTCGAAAGTAAAGTGGCGAGAAACTATGACACAACGAGTGGTGAGGTCAAAAAAATGATAGACCTTGTGCTCGAGAGGGTAGCCTAGGAAGATGCAGCAAGTGGAGCGAGGGGCAAGTTTGTGGGTCGAGGTGACGTAGAGGTTGGGGTAGCAGAGGCAACCAAAAACGCGAAGGTGATCGTAGGAGGGATGACGGCCATGTAGAAGAAAGTAGGGAGTGTAGCCGACAATGGGGCGAGAGGGCCGGCGGTTTAAGAGGTACATGGCGGTGTGTAATGCTTCGACCCGAAACGAGTGGTGTAAGTTAGCTTGAAGGAGGATGGTGCGTACGATGTTGTTCATGGTACGAATGATACGCTCGGCCTTGTCATTTTGAAGGGAGGTGTGGGTGACGGTGTCCTGGACTAGGGGGTACTCACCACGTCGTCTGCCGATCAGTTGGATTGGGCCGAGGACCCACATGGCCGTATACTCATGGGCCAGTCCGGACAGTTGCCACATACAAGGATGATTCCACAAGACTTGGTGGTCAAGACAAGGACTCCTCCCCACCGGCGTATTCGGCTAGGACTCTTGTTATCCTAGGTCCCTGGTGCATTATATAAACTAGGGATCGGGCTAGTCGATAGGAGACATACAACAATCATAACCATAGGCTAGCTTCTAGGGTTTAGCCTCTACGATCCGTGGTAGATCAACTCTTGTAATACTCATATTCATCAAGATCAATCAAGCAGGAAGTAGGGTATTACCTCCATAGAGAGGGCCTGAACCTGGGTAAACATCGTGTCCCTTGCCTCCTGTTACCATCGATCCTAGACGCACAGTTCAGGACCCCCTACCCGAGATCCGCCGGTTTTTACACCGACATTGGTCCTTTCATTGAGAGTTCCGCTGTGTGTTCGGCAAAAGGTCGATGGCTTGCCTGCAGATCAACTGCGACTTCGGCATCTTCATCACCAGCTCGACTGGTCACCTTGGTTCGACCAAGGACTATGCCCTACCTCCGATCGTCATGTTCGGATGAGGGCCTTCATCAACATCAACTCCGATCTCTATCAAGATCATGGAGGAATCATCCATGGCGCTCAGGGGCTCAACGCCAACATTGCCCTCGGGCGACCGCGCTGCTTTTCTGGACAGCGAACTTGTATCCACCACCACCGCCCCCTCGAGTGTCGCTTTAACGATTGCTTCGATGGAATTGTGCGGAATTGAGTCTACAACGACCCTGGAAAATTTCGTCGAGTTCCGATGAAGGAATCTCCGGCAATCTCCGATATACCGGAGCCGCATTGAATCTGGACGAGAATCCGGACGAGTTTGGAGCGTGGTGTCCAGCATCTAGCTCGGACGTCCTTTGGAAGATCCAACCGTTGATCAGCTGTGGAATTCCTATATCTACCACCTGTCAAACATTCAGCTTGATCCGACCGCCCAAACTCCGGGAACCTCCCGATTAGTGCATCACTTTTCAGATCTGTTTCCTACGTGAATACGGATCCGACCCGAATTCATGTTTCTTTATAAACGTGATATTTGACAACCTTTTTAAAAGGAATTTTCTTCTAAGGTATTGCGCGTTGTTTTTAACAGACGCCCATAAAATTTTAATCCTCCTCTGAGGTAATCTTCGCCATCACGCTGGTGTCAACCAGTCGGGCAATATAGCTCCACGGCTGCCGACCTGCGCTAGACATGTCGTCGCTTTTTGAGCCAAGCTCAACTTCTTCTGATACTCACCTCGGCGAGCCGAACAAGAGTTCGGAATCGCCAAAGATAAATCATCAGCAACATCACCGCCCCACGAATTACACGGAGCGGGCACACCGGCATCGCCGCACCACTTCAGCAAGCCAGTATTGACCATGTCACAAGTTACGACCTGCATCGGCATGGCCGAACTGTTGTTTCATCGAGCCAATGTCCACCAACGCCGAACTACTTCAACAACTCAGATGACATGGCAGCTGCAACATCTCCTCATCGATCTGCTCCGTCTCCTCGGCCGGACCGGGGGCTTCATCATCCCTTCATCAGCACACTCCGACAACTTCGGCGACACCAGCCGACCAACTTCGTCACGTCAGCTGGACCGGGGGCTTTGCCTCAGCGAGTCAACCTTTACCAGCGGTGCCATGCCATCGCTTCATCGCCCATCAGGCAATGGGTATGCGGATCGAGTCCCAATTTTGGGAGTCACTTTTCTTCGGACTACTACAACAAATAAACCAGGTGCTATTAATCCTAACAATTTTTGCCTGTTGGGTTTATTTTTCTTAAGGAATTATTATTCTGGTTTCTTCCATCATCTGTACACAGTTCTATCAAATGGCGGCCACATTAAAAACGGTCGCGTGGTGGTTCGGTCAGTTTCCGTACATAGTTCGGCGAACGCCGCATCCGGAGCCCGGACCGCCCTGCAAATTCAGGCTTTGTCACTGCAGCACGCTGACGCCCTGCATCGACATTGGCTTCAGCACCAGGCCACATCTCTTTAAATAAATTATGTTTACGCAAAGCAATTATGCAAGGATTATATATATTAATATTATTTCCTGGACAACTCTATTTTACATGTGCAGGTAATGGACTTTGACTGCGTCGCGTGGTCTCTTTGGCGTCACTTTGCCGGCCTACATTGGCCGTGCTACGTCGCCACTTCGGATTGCCGAGCTCTTCGCTCCGCCACCTCAAGACTGGCTTGGGGGCTGGGACCTTGTCCCGCATCAAGCTAGGACCGCGTCATCAACACCGAGCACATTAACTAGCTAAGTCACTTTCATGCTCAAAAGCTTTCAGTTTTAAATTTTGTTCGGTCCGATCAAGCATTATACCTTTTTTGACAAAAGGTTGTTTGCTAAAAACTTCCTTGTCCAAACTTTGTTTGTGACACACAAAGTCAAATACCCCGTTTACTTGGGGGCTTCCCTTATGAAGCCTTTCCTCTTGCAAATGATTATACTTGTACGACTTTGTTCCTTGTTCGTATATTACGCCACAATATGCACCATATTGACCTAAGTGATTTGCAAGCTGGGTTGCCTTGTTCCTGTGTTTACCCCTACATTCCCGATTGTTCGGCTAGGGAGTAAAGGGAGCACCTCTGTGATTGTCATGATCGGTTTATCCGAGCTGGACCTCAGACTGGGTGAAGCCGAAAGCTAGCGCTCTTACTGTTTTCAATTATGGTCGGCACACAGGAACTCATGAGTACAAAAAAATCTATTGCACAAGTCTCATAGTAACAATGAGCACCAAAGAAAGGTATCGGTAGGGGTACTATTTTCGTCGAAGATGCTTCTTACACTTTGTTAGTAATATAGCATAAGTTCCCTGAGCGCGCTTTATGTCTCGTTATGACCTTATGGTCTGATTGCCTGGTTATCGGAAACACCGTTGATATTCTCGACATGTGGAGTACATAACACTTTTCGGTCCTTGACCGAAGAGGGAGAAGCCGATGGTCGGTTAAGACGCGTTTAAAGTTCGGGTGAACAAAGATATGATATTAGTACTTCGGTACATACAATCATTATACATAAAATTCTTTTACCCAAGTCACGTGGGGATCTTAAATTAGTATGAGCCGTTTTCTTCTTGGTCGTTGCAAAGTCTTTTTCTATCACTCCTTTCTCGATGCAAGTGTGTGGTCAATAGCCGGATAGCCTTGCTTCTCTCTAAATTCGCTCGAGTGGAGTTTGCTAAACTAGCCTCGGAGAAGCACTCCACCTTCGGGATAAGTAGGTTGAAGCCATAGGCTGACTCGCTTGAAGTCTTGAGATAGGATGTGTCATGTTAAAGCACGACAAAATCACCTTTTTAAAAAAATTCCAATTTGAGGATTGGCACCGAACACTTGATCTAGTTCGGACATTAAACTTTTGAATAAGTTTTTTGGCTTTCCGAGCCTATGGCACTTTTAAACTATTTGTGCGTTTCCAGCATTAGTCTCGCAGTGCAACGGCGGACACCTTTAGGGATTCGGCAAAAACATTCTCGGACATTGCTATATATGCATTGGTTTCGAATTGTGTCTTCGATCAATAGTTGGGTTGCCCGGCTCCTGTGCTTGCCTCCTACGTTCCACTTTGTTCGGCTGGGTGTGCAAAGGGAGAACCACTGCAATTGTGCTTCCATCTCGCATGGTCAAGCACCTCAGTGGAGAAAGCCGAAAACTGAGTCTCACAATAAGCGTAAACTGGTCAGCGATCCGATGACTATGTTAAATGACGGGTCGTTCATAACATTGGCCAAACTATTTACGGCTTGACCTCGGATGTTGCCGAACAGTAACCAGGGGCTCATAGCTAGCTTCCCCAGTTTAAAGCTCCTATGACTAAGCAAAAGTTATAAAGCCCGCATATCTGATTTCATCATTTCCGCTAACACAACCGCCTTCGGGCACCGAGACGTCGGCTAAGGATTGTTTTGTTAGTGCGGAAACACCCTGCGTAGTATCTACCAAGGGGTAGAAGCCGACGATGGGCCACTTTCAACTTATAAACGGTCACAATGGAGTCAAAATAATGATGTAAAGTACTTGGATACATAGAATCATTCCACATAATCTGTGATTTTACTCACGGATATCGATCCTTAATTCGGCCACCCATGCCCACATTAAGGCTTGGGGGCTACTGGGCTTTGCGCTCATTATTTACAAATATTAAAGGGGCATATCGATCCCCTGATCTAGTGTTGCCACCCGACCAGTGTCTCGGGGGCTACTGCATTGCCTATTCAATGCAGAAAATTCAAAGTGCTCAATGTTCGGCTTGACCTAACTATGTGCAAACGCGTCTTCGGACAACAATGGGTACCATCTGGACCTATACGGCGTCAAGCACATATATTACGGCGACTCCTCGAGACCCTCTCTCAAGGGCCCGTTCGCCGATCACAATTATCTCTAATATATTACACTGCGTTTCTATTCCTATGTATGCTGCCGAGCTAGC